>CM060380.1:111481288-112203820 GCA_030545235.1 Helianthus tuberosus | reverse complement strand
TGAGGGAATGACATGTCATGTTCCCTTCTTTTTCTTTGAAAGGCATGTCCAATTCCCTTGTGATGGAATTATAAAAAGGGATATATCGACGTATAAATCATACAAAATTAATATACTCGATATACTAAAGTTTTTTCGCTAAAATACTCGAGCGAAATTTGTATATGCTATATCGTGCTAATGTAGTCCCATAAATAAAACAAAATCTGGTCTTGGACAGAAAAGGAACCATACTTCCATGTTCTACTATATTTAATTAATAAACAAAAAAGTAAAGGTTACACGTGTGACATGTTACATTACATGGAAATAGAAATCATGACCTCCAATTAGGAGTAAAATACTAAAATGTTAATTTAATATTACAATATCTGTATGATTATGAGGTATTTGCTAGTTAATTAATAATTTAAAACACATAAACACGCAAGAGTCAATGATTTACAATAAGGACAACATATTTATGTTTTGAGGTTGCACACAAACCATGTTAAAGCTCTCGTACCTTTAAATGGTTTGAGTCGCATGTGAAGTCTGACCGGTCAACTGAATTCACCATCAACTCAGGTTCGGGACTCTCTAACTCAAGTATCACCTACGTAGAAAAGGCCAAATACGTCAATAAAACAGTTCAGGATCCAAGTGTATTAATGGTTCGTACAATTCTTCACATGACATGACATGATAATAATCAAATTTTGGGTTGGGATTTCTAACCTATTTAATAAATGTATCGTGTTCATTTTGTACAACAGGTTGACCCGTTTAAAATTAGATTAACAAATATATAACCCACCAAAGCGTTTTAACAAGTCATACGCGTTGTGACCTGTTTAGACAAATGGGTTTAACTAATCAAGCTAAGGTCACATGGTTTTAAGTATTATCAGAGAAAACTCCTTTGTTCATTGATATGAAACCGATTATATACACAGAATACAAAACTACAAAACTGATTAGCCTGCTAATTAGCTTCTATTCTACGAAAGTCAATAATACTAATAATAAGATACAATTAATATACAATAATATATGTCAGTTAACAGTCCCCCGCAGTCTAAGCGATAGATGGTCGAACGTTTAGACTGGATCTGAAACGAATGAAGAGCTGGCAAGGGAGTCCCTTGGTGAAGATATCAGCGTGTTGATAGTCAGCAGGGACATGAAAGACGCGAACTAATCCGACCCGGATTTTGAGATAGGTAGACTGCTGAAACATTGTCACAGTATATCAACGAGGCAGTACGAATCAGAACATGGAGCTCAAGTGGAAGATTGCGAATCCATGTTGTTTCAGCAGTAGCATTTGCAACCCCCCGATATTCGGCTTCTGCCCTAGATCTCAATACAATTGCTCCACGTTTTGAAGACCATGAGACTAGATTGTCCCCGAGAAATACACAGTAGCCGGATGTAGAACGTCTTGAGTCCAGGTAACCCCCACAAGTCAGCATCAGAGTAGGCTGTGAGATTCATCGATTTGGAGGGTTTAATTTGCAGATCATGATTGAGGGTGTCCTTTAAATAACGCAGTATGCGTTTTAGAAAGTTGAAGTGGGGTTTACTTGGGGCATGCATAAAGAGACAAACTTGTTGGACTGCATATGTGATGTCAGGACAGGTGAACGTGAGATATTGAAGAGCACCGGCAAGACTCCGACAAAAATGTAATAAATTGTGGTAGAAGACTAGGATTGGATGTTGTTAGAATGATGTCATCAACATACAATAAAAGATAGGCCATTTGGTTTCCACTTTTGTAGACGAATAGAGAAGTATCACATACCGTGCTTTTAGAACCACACCATTAAATGTATGATGCAAAACGTTGGTACCATGCCCGTAGGGCTTGTTTCAAGTCATAAAGAGACTTTTTAAGATGACACACATGTTTAGGCTTGTCGTGGTCCACAAATCCAGTTGGTTGGAACATGTACACAGTTTCGTTTAGTTCCCCATGTAGAAACGCGTTTTTGACGTCTAACTGGTGGATTGGCCATGCTTTAGACACGGCTAGGCTCAAAACAGTTCGGATGGCGGTCGGTTTTACAACCGGATTGAACGTTTCATCACAATCAACTCCGACTGGTTGACATTTACCATTGACCACAAGTGGTGCTTTGTACCGTTGAAGCTTCCCATCCGCATGAAATTTATGCCTGTACAACCACATACAACGAATAATATGGGCATCCCGAGGTCTAGGCACCAAGTCCCGTGTTTTATTTTCTATAAGGGCCTTGTATTCATCAGACATAGTTGAGTGCCAGTTAGGGTCTTGAAGGACTTGTGTGGGGGATTTTGGTAATGGGGAGATGGATGGGATGGTGTTAATATGAAGGTTAAGGGGTTGTTTTGATTTTAAGGTTCCATCTCTAGACCAGGTAATCATAAGTTGGATGGGGGGTGAAATAGCCAGTGTTGCAGAAGGCGTTCTAGGCGGCCGATTAATCGCTAATCGGTTACTTGTCGCCTAAAATTGAGCAAATCGGCTGATAAAATCGGTCCTGGTCAAAGCCGGTCAAAATCGGACCAAGTCGGAGTTATTCGGGTGAAATCAGACTAATCAGACCTGAAAATTTTTACGCATTTAACCTGATCTTAAGATCAGGTCCATGGTTTTAAAGGGTTACATGCTATAAATTATAACCCTCATTTATTCAGTCGCCAAGATTCTAAAGAAACTTGCCTAAATCAATGACCGACACTCACAAATCCCGACCTCCGTCCATCGCTGACGTCGTTCCGACAGGACCTTGAGTCGTCTTCTCCGACGGGACTGCAACATTCATAGCCGGTTACCTTGAGTCTTCTTTCTCCGGCGGGAAAACAATAATAATATGTTTGATTGTTGTTGTTTATTAAAGACTCACCGGTCACCATTTAATGCCTTTACTTTATTATTGAAGCCTCGTAGGCAGTGGATTTAGTCTCAAGAGCCCGAACTAGAAGTTCGTCCGACAATGTGCCATAAATCCATTGTAAAACAATGGCATCGATTTCATTCAAGGATTCAAACTTCAAAGGTAGGATCTGTTTTTGTTGGGGCGGTCGTACCATCTATGTAGTGAAGAACTTTGTATCCCCGAGCATGGAGATGAAAAAGCTTGACCTAAGACGAATAGGTAACTTTTGTCCCATCCAAAATTTGAACTTTATTTTGGATGTTAGTCACAATATAAACCGGATGTAGGGATTCAGATTTCTCTTTTTTGGATGCGTCACCCATGGAGAATGAACAGAGAAAGAGAAGAAGGTAGGGGGGAAAACGAGTGATGGAAGAGGGACCGTAGTCGATCTTGCCGGAAAAGATGAAGTAGAAAAAAAAAATTGGACTGAACTCCGGTGATGGTAGGGCGGCAAAGAGCTAGGGTTACGGTAGCTCTAATACCATATTATCATTTGTTCATTGATATGAAACTGATCATATACACAGAATACAAAATTGATTAGCCTAATGACTAGCCTCTATTCTAGGAAGGTCAATAATACTAATAAATACAATTAATATACAATAATATGTACCAGTTAACATTAAGTGTGTCCAGGGTCCGGGCTTGGGTTAATGTATTTGACATGAATAAACATATGGGTTGTATTTGGGTCCATCAATTTCAACCCGCCAACCCAACTCTTTTCATGCAAGGATACTACAATTATAATGGTGGCAGTTGCAGCCTACCTATTTATATAAGGTGAATGGGTCAAACAGGTTGGAATTTGGAAGTCTACTTTTAATGAATAGTTTTTATTTGAATTTTCCTGTTACCGTAATTAGCACATTCATAATTTATAAAAAAAAAAAGTTGGACACGGATTCTAAGCAAAAAGTAAAGTTTATTTCCAATAAATAAAAAAAGTGTGATACCAAGACGTTATTTCCACGTTGGAGAACTGGAGCAGGGACATAGAGGTTACACTGGGGTCCAAAAGACTGTAAAAACAATAGAATCTGTTAGACAGACCTTCTGCTATAACGTTACAGAAAAATGAATAAAATTAACTTTACCGGCCAGAATCTCCCGATATTGAAGTTATTAACAAATGCTACCCCTTTACCCCAACCATTGAAGGACATGTAGGTGTCCGTCACTTTGTCAACAACAAAGTTTCCACTGTAGAAAGCCGGTTCTTTTAAACTCATCCCTGCAAAAGAAAATACAAAATATTATCCTGCAAGTAAGTAGAAGTAACATTAAACAGTTTCAAAGAAAAAGATTTATATGTATCCGTGTCTTTTCCATAGTATGTATTTATTTATTTTTTTCATAGTTAAGAAAATATCCTTGTACCCTATAAAATAATATAATATGATTAAAGCATCTTCTATACCAGAAAAAAACCAACATACTTTCTATAAAAACCCCTTAACAAAAAACTCTGATATATTAAAATCCTTGAACTTGCTAACTTTATACAATTTACTTGTACAGTCAGCACATATGTTGACACCCTTAATTTCACGGGTTTATATAAGTTTAACAAAATTGGTTGATGAACTTCTTCGTGCAAAATATGAAAGTATGTTGTTTTTATGCTATTGAGTCTATTGCCACAGTTACATGCTCTCTTACAAGGTTCAAACCATGGTATACATTAGTTTCAAATTAAAACACAAGGTATAATTGGCCTTTAAATGGTTGGTGAGTTAAGTTAGGATTTTTACCTTGCTATCAAACAAATACGGTCCATAATTAATACGACCCATGTTTTCAACCTACAAAGAAGCCAAGGATTATAAACAAAAAAAAAATAAAAAAATAAAAAAAATTATATGATGCATGGCAAATATGAATTATTGTAAAAGGGAAACTTGGCCAAAAAAGATTAGACAACAACCAGAATTAACAATCTGGTAATGGAAGAGCATTCAGCATTGGGGAGGTTGACATGCTTATTTGACCATCTATTAATTGTGCCAACATATTGTGCTTTTTCTCTCTTATCTTCAGAAAGGCATGTAACATACACTTGGGCTCTGTCATGCACCTGAAATTACAAATGACAAGTGTAATATAATATATTGATTTTAAGGGTGGCAAACAGGCGGCTTGGAAAATTTTACATCATTTTGATGTTTAACTAGAATATGGCATGCTATTTCAACTCCGATGTATGCACCACACTCAACACTAGTTTTTTTACATCAGTTTTATAATGTATATTTACATATTGGTTTATTTCAATTAAGTTATTCGTTTGTAAAATAAAAAAAAACAATAATGTTGTATTACTTAATTATTTAACAAATTTATGGATGATGATTATGGTGCCCATTTTAAAGGCCTCAGTGAGATTGTTTCAATAATAAATTTTTCATAAATGTGAAAATTGGTGCATATAAATTAGGTCAGGTTGAAATTTGAAAACAGTAAAAATCTTATAAAAATGCACCGTTCAAAGTTAGCCAAAAACATACCCTTACCTACCTACCTTTGGTATAGACAAAGTGCTCCCTTTTCCCTTAGTAGTGTACTCAGAAACATATAATAAAAATCCAAACATCTGAAACACCAAAGTGCAAGGTGTTGAAAACATTGCCATGATGAATAAAAATAAATATTGGGTAGCAAAGATAGATAGATACCTGGCCCGCAGCCTCCATTGAAATTGGGTTCTCAGATTCAATAGCTTTGGTTGACAAGTCCAGTGTATTAAATAATGATGATGTTTTTTTTCTAATTGAATACGACCGTATCCTGTTTTCTTATTATTTAAAGGAACCAGAGGGAGAGAAGTTGCACTGTACTTGGCTATAACCCCCCGCAATGCTGGACGGACAAAGTACAAAGCATTATCTTTATCACTTAACTTATGAGTATATATAGAATCTTATTATTACCTTTGAATTTTGCCCCATCCACATCACCAGACTCGCTAATAGGAGCATCCTACAAGAAAAATGATTCCCATTAAGTTATTAGAGAGGAAAATGGGCCAGTCCAAATAATTAGTGCGTCACCGAAACTATGTTATTTTAATAATAATAATAATCCAACTTAGGATTCATGTGCACTAAATATTGTAACTCTACGTACAAAACAATGAATGTGTTAAATTTGATTACAAAAACAATGTTATTTTAATAAAAATCTTATATGTATGAAAAAGTAATAACCTTGTTGAAAAGAATACTGTTTTCCTCAAGCATCCTACATACATGTGAAATTGTTGAAAAAGTAATAACCTTTTGTACCGGTTTGGTTTGGATGACCCAAAATGTTGTCCATCTTTTAACAATAATCAGTGTGTAAAATATGATTACCAATTTATTTCAACAGATAATCTAATTTTATTTTATTATTAAACAATTTGGCTTGTTTGAAGCCACCTTTCACCTTAACTAATTATTTAAAACTTGAGATGCGAAGAATGAGGTTCCTCACATAATCATAGGATGTAAGATCAGCATCGTAATCAGATTCCTGGGCAGCATTTGCACCGTTATAAAATCCAAAATTGGTTCCGCCATGAACCATCTATATGTAAGGGATCACCACATCATGAAAATATCTTGTAAATAATGCTTAAAAATTATTTTCCGTTTATAGCATACATAAAGAACAGCAGAGCCATTTCTTGACAAAATATTTTCCAGTGCAGATGCTGTAGAAGCTGCGTCTGTTTTAGCAATACTCTCTCCCCAGTGCGTAAGCCAACCGGTGTAAAATTCTCTGAAATACATAGTGTCTTTTAAGCATCATAAAAGAAAGTGATTACAAGGATAAATTATAAAAGTACCTACGCAGAAAGGGGTGGCGATTTTCCTGGTGCATTAAATGCCTTTTGCATCTTAAATATAGGCCAAGGATCCTCTCCGGTTGAAAAGTCAACAGCTACAGTTAAACTTTGAAATATTAAACGTAAATTCTTTCCTAATAGATGATGACATGTGTACTACATTCTTACCTGAAAATACAGTATCCCCTCGTATCGTTCCTTTAGTGAGAGTATCTCTAGTGCCTCCATCTGTGGTATACCTGTTATAAACATGCAAATGTCAACTAATCATTAATTGTTACCAAACTACAAGATCAACTTACAAAAGTATATCATCCCCGAGATATGACCGAGCTAAGTTGATTAGATGATGCAAATAATCCTTGTCATCTCCATATGAACCGAATTCATTCTCGATCTGTAATCACAATGTTGAAATGTTTGTGAACTGTAGGTGAACAAACGGTAACTATATATATATTTTGAATAAGAAGATGATGAGATGTACCAACCCACCTGAACCATAATTATAGGTCCTCCTTTGTGGTTAGGGCTGTAAACGAACCGAACGTTCAGCGAACAGTTCGTGAACCGTTCGGCGGGAAGTTCGTTTATGTTCGTTCGTTTAATAAACGAACGACCATGAACAAGAAATTCCGTTCGATTAGTTAAATGAACGGACATGAACAAAGGTCTCGTTCGTTCAATTGTGTTCGTGAACGTTCGGTAAGGTGTTCGTGAACATTCGGTAAGGTGTTCGTGAACATTCGTTCATTTGCGTTCATTTATGTTCGTATGGTCGTGTTTTAATTAAAGATTTTTATACTTTCATATATTTTATCTATACTTTTTATACCATTAAACTTTTATTTATATCATTACCCTAACAATTAAACTAGGAAACCCTCTTTCACCTTATTTATGCACTATTTCCCTTTCTTTTCTCATTATTTACATCGACGAATATGATCTACCTCCGTTCCACAATAAGGGATTCAAGTTCTAGTGCTACTCTCTGGGCCATCCACCTTTATTCTTCATCGCGTTCGCCAAATTTTATCTGTGTTCGTGAACCGTTCATGAACACGCTCATTTCCTTAATGAACAAACACGAACATAAAATCTCGTTCGGTAAGTGTTCATGAACCGTTCGTGAACACATTTATTTCCTTAACGAACGAACACGAACAAGGCCTCGTTCGTGTTCGTTCGGTTCGTTTACAGCCCTATTTGTGGTAAAGAAGATGAGCTATTTTAGGAAGTAGTACTCCCCACCAGCTATCAACCTTCAAAGTCATAACCGGTATCATATTGCAGTTTACATGAATACTCGCCAAGTTCATCTCTAATTATTCTTATTGCATTTAAATATTTCATTGCTAATTTTATGTACAATGAATGAAATAAACTTTTATATTAACTCAGTGAACAAGATACATAAGTTTAGAATTGAAAGAAGAAGATTGACGGACCAAAGCAAGGTAACTTGGGTCAGATGATCTTAGCGTGATGGCCGGTTCTTTAGTAAGTAACCAAGCAGGGAAACCACCAAAATCCCATTCTGCAACAGGAAGTCATTGTTCTTGCAATACAAATCAAATGACTGATACAGATATGTAAAGTTACTAAAAACTATGAAAGAAAGACCTGCACATATGTAAGGCCCAGGGCGTAGCATGACCAAGAGATCTAACTTGTGACATAGCTCAAGAAATGAAACGATATCAGCAATATCATGGAATTCCAGTTGACCCTCTTTTAGGTTTTTTTTTTTTTTTTGGGGGGGGGGGGGGGGGGGGGGGGGTAGGTTTTTGGGTGGTGGTGTGGTGGGGTGGGGGTGGGTGTTTAGGTTTTTGGTGGTGATGCAGTGGGTTTAGTTTTAGCTTAATGAACACTTGTCACTCTATAAATCCTTCTTACACTTCTTACAATTAGAAGCCTTTGTAGAATAACTTGACCCTAATTTAGGAGCATTAACAACCACCTGTCGAATTTGTCAGAAAAATCAGATATGAAAAGGAGGGTTATTATTAGGGTTTAAAAAACTCACTTGATGTTTAAGGGAATTGGGGAGAGGAGCGAAAACAGTGGAGAAAGCAAAGAGAAGAAGAAGAATCATGATCGTTGTCATCTTGCCGTTGACTCGATCAACTCACTATCTTTTTAAGGGGTGTTGCATGGGTTATATTTATATTTTAAAGTAGCTTATAATTTATTTTCTATCATTTGATAAGCTTCTTTTAAGTATTTGGATTAGTTTATAGCTTATTTTCTATCATTTGCTCTTACACAAATAAGCTTCTTTAAATAAGCTAAAAAATCATCTTCAAATAAGCTTCTTTAAATTAGCTTATATAAGCTAATAAGCATAAGCTTAAAAAGCTAAACCAAACACCAAGTTAATCTTATTTTATAAAAAGTAGCTAAAAAAGCTATAAACTTTGTTAAAAAAGCTAGGCCAAACACCCCCTTATTCTCAGTCACATACCATATGTTTCGATTGCTTTTAACTTTTCTTTCTTTTCTTTTTTTAACCTCAAATTTCAATTATTAACATGGAGGGGTATCTTCGTGCCACCAGCAGAATTAGTAGATTATATCTATCTCTACTCAGCAATGATGTTTATACATCAATTCATGAAGAAACCCAATGAATCTGAAACCCCCCCCCCCCCCTCTTATGGAAATCGAACACAAAAAGTATAATGGTCCCTAAGTTTATCTCACCTCTACAATGTCACTAGGCTTAGAGCATTCACATCCAGCCCCCTAAAATTATACATACATTCAACTAAAAAACAACTCCTATATCAATATATTTTCACTAAAAACAAATACTTTCTCTCTCATTTTCAATTAAATAATATTTTTATACCTTTATCATTACATTTTTCTCTCTCCTTCACTCACAACCACTTTCAATATATATTAAAAAATTATAGTGGATGAACAGTGTCCCCCCAAATATACAGATGAACAGTAACATTTTCTCTCTCCTCCACTCACAACCATTTTTTATACTCTTTGTGTTTTAAAAACCCCACACTCACAATTTAGTTCTTTGGATGTGAATGCTCTAATGGCATGAGCACTTTCTCGTTTTTGAAAAAGTCACAAATTTTAACTTCTCAGAGCATTCACATCCATTCCACCAAAATACTTGAGTGAATTTTTATAATATAAAGAGTATAAAAAGTGGTTGTGAGTGGAGGAGAGATAAAATGTTACTGTTCATCTGTATATTTGAGGGGACACTGACCCCCTGTAATTTTTTAATATATTTTGAAAGTGGTTGTAAGTAGTGGAGAGAGAAGAGGTAATGATAAAGGTATGAATAAATATTATTTACTTGAAAAAGCGAGAACTAATGTAGTGTTGTTTTGTGACAACCCTCGTAATTCCATGTATTCCGTACAATTTATTAACGATAATTAATGTGCTTGACGACTGTGTGGAATTACTTAACTGCTCTCTGATTACTGTGTTATACTTACATGTACTTGTTAACATACTAATAGTATACAGAAAAGTCATTAAATAGTCCGTTATGCTTTCCTGAGTGTTGAAAATTAAAAACGTTACAAAAATATATACGTATGACACTTTACGGATTAATTAAGCACTTTAACGGAACAGTGTCAAACCGAACAACCGGACTTTACCTGGAACATAAAAATATTACCAAGCACATTGTTCTTATTTTTCTGAGCTAGTTAGGGTCCCCGAACACCTTAACACACCTTCTATTATATTACACATCATAACCACCAACTAAACATTTGTTTCTCTAACTAGATAGTAACTATGCCATTAGAAACCAACCCTATACCCACCCCCCCCCCCCTCAAAATCGGTCCCCAAGGGTGGGACACACCCTTGTTTCTTTGAATATTTTATTCACCAATGTTGGAAGATTAGAAACATTATACATGTTGGATAAACTTGGGACTTGGTCTATAAATATATACACAAGACTTCCACCTTCTCTCATCAAATCACTTCAACAAACAACTCATCTTCTTCCCCTCTTCCCAACCTTCGGCCGCCACCCTACCACCATCAACCACCCACTTCCAAGTCTTGTTCAACCATTTCTTACATACACAAAGGTGCAAGGAGTTTCACAAACAAGCCGGGTGCTTTCGAAAGTGCAAGAACCGCTCTAGATTTCTTTTATCCACCACATTTACATCTTGTTTCTTCCCTAGCCTTGAGCTAGTAGTAAGTGTTCTAAATCACCATCTTGTTCTTGTTTTTGGTGGTTAATAGTTGATTGAATGGTTAAAACTTAAGAAACTTTAAGGAACCTACATTGATCTTGAACATAAGATGAATAAGTTGGATAAAGAGAAGCTAGTTGTGTAAATAATGTAAATCTTGTGTTGTTATGATTATATGAGGATTATGTTGCTGATTACTTGCTGATTTACTTATTAACATTGATGTTGATGTTGTTGTGATCACTAAACATGTTAACGGAATTAATCGAACACAAATTAGAGAGTTAAAAGCTGAAACAGAAAGCTGTTTGGTTTTTACAGCCAACTTCAGTTGGCTGTAACAGGACCATAAGACTGCGGGGTATGTTGGGGCTTGGGTTGGGGCGGGTGCTGACACGTGGAATGGGAGCCCCCCCCCCCCCCACTGCCTGGTACGTGTCCGCGGGGTATGGTGGGGGCGTGGGTTGGGTGCACCGCGTGGCAGGGTAGTTTAAAAAAAATATATACAAAATTTAAAAAAATCACACAAACATTTATAAAAAAAAACATACAACTTCATTAATATTTATAAAATTACATAAACCTAAAAATTACAAAATAAGAAACCTAAAGCGTTAAATAAATTTCAAAAAGGTCGATCTTGTCGAACGCCTTTTTTTCCTTGCCGTGAAACTCTATGTTCGCCACCGCCACCCGGTCCTCGTGGCTTAACTCGCCCCCGGGAACGGCTTCGTAGTAAGCCTTGAAACGCTCGAGCTTGGGACGTAGCTCGCGCCATTTATGTTGGCACGCGTTCATGTTGTGGCGGTCGTTACCGACGTTTAGTCGGTAGGCCGCGAAAGCTTCCGTCCAATATTTGGTTTGGCCCGGTGGCCGCCCCTTCATAGCGTCATCGACGCTTGTGACTAGGGCAAGTTCTTCGTCGTGGGTCCAGGATGCCATAGCGGGTTCGTGGGATCGAATGTTTGGGACCACGGTGGGGGTTGGGATGGACCACATGGTTGGGGTTTGGGGGTATATATAGGGGCTGTTGGGGTTTGGGTGACCGGTTGGGGTGACCGCTTGGCCAAGCCAACGGTTTGAATTTAAAAATTCAAAACTTTTGGGATGGCCCGCTATGACGTGGCGGGTGAGCCAATGATATTCAGCCAACTAGGATGGCCAAACCGCCCCACGCCTGGCTTGAAACCCATGCCCCAAGGGCCACGCCAAAACCCATGCCCACCCGGGGTGGTGGCTTGGGCGTTTGCCCCCTACCCACGCCCAAACTCCCGCCCCATACCCCACAGTCTAACTTAACGAAAATGTATTTTCTGAAGTCTAGATTTATGTACTATGAAATACGGTTCTAATGGCACCGGAATCGTAATTTTTGGACTTCGTTTACTATTTTTAAAGACCCGATTTGTAACAGCAGCTAGAGCTGCATTTTTACTGCAGAAAATGAGCGATATGTTTTTAGTCATAACTTGAGTTCTGTGTCGAATCAGCCCATGAAATCTGTACAGTAGATGGACACTGATGTCATAGTAATTGTCCCACTGGAATTTCGTCAATCCGACTTACAATGAATTTTTAATGAATTATTCCGTAGACTGCAGTCAGAAAAAGATAAATCTGAGTGCAGTCCGGAAAATGATTTTTAATAAAATATTAGTAATGAATTAGATCCCGATATTTTTACACAATAATATTTGGATCGTTTAGCATTTTCTGTAAAAAGTTGGGAATTTTTGAAATAAGATAACTATTTTATCAAAATGCTCGAAAACAGCCCAGTTTTGGATATTTAAGTTGAAATGACATAAGTAGTAATTTGTGTGTCTATATGTCAAGTATGTTATCCGTGAATGATCTAAAATGTTCTGTGTCGATAAAAGTGTTATGTGCAATGTCATATGTTTATTTGTGAATGGTAATAGATGGGGAGTTTACATGGGCAAAAACCGTTAAAGTAATGCATGTTATGTGATAGATACGTGTAGGAACTTTGTGCTCTATTTGAAAACCACTAAATGACCAACTGGTAATCATATTAGGACGTGATTGACCGACCTTGACTGTTAGCTATATTTGAGAATCTAACCGAGCAAACCGAGGTGAGTTCACACACTTTCTAAGGCATGGGATTCCCGGTGGTTTGGGAATGGGTTAAAGAATTTAAAACTGAATCTACATATCCTCCTTGGGTAGGATATGTACGGCCATCCTCCATGGGTAGGATGCCAATATTAATCCTGCGTATTCTCCTTGGGTAGAACTACGTACGTTCGTCCTCCTTGGGTAGGACAACAACCTTAAAACCTACTAGACAAAACTCTATCATAAGTCCCTCATTTTTATATCGACTTAATCGCCGAGGCCAATGGCGAGCGGGTCATTAGTTAATAGCGCTATTAGGTTTAACAAACCTCACACCGTGCCAGTCGGACGGGCGTGTACTAATGGACTATGGCAAACCGTCAGTGATGATAGACACTGACGTAGGGCACAACTTATTTGCGTTAGTAGTCGATATGGTAACGGTCTAGTGGTTCACATGGGGAAGCCCCCACTGATCATGGATATGGTTTGGGTAATAAAGAATGAACTGGTTAATTTTACTTTCAACTACGGGGTAACCCCCACGGCAATTACGCCAAAGAAAGACAAACCACGTTTTCAGAAACAACTTAAAACTAAACAACCAAACGTGAACTCACTCAACTTTGTTGTTGACTCGTTGTTACATGCCTTACAGGTCGTTAAATGCTTGGAGTTTGCACGAGGAAGGAGTCGTTGTGGGGTACGGACTATTATGTCCCGTAATTAATATTTAATTCCTTTTGAACTTATTAAACTTGCGTTTTGAACTTCAACTTAAAAACTATGGACTTATGTTTTTGGATTTACGTTTATGCTTCCGCTGTTTAAACTAAACTTAGTTAACTAGTTTTGGTCATCAATCATATTGTGGTTGATTTCATTTACTTAATTACATTGTTCAATATGATTGGTGGCTCGATCCTGGTCATGTCACGCCTCCAAGCGGTGGTACTCCGCATGGTGGATTTTGGGGGTGTGACATTTTTAGTGTAATACATGGTAAAAATATGGTGGAATGGATGTGAATGCTCTCATTTCTCCTTTTCAAACCATAAAAACTTCTTCTCAAGTGCATGTCCAAACACTACAAAAATGACTTATTAACTTTTAAGAAGTCAATAAGTTAAAAGGAGCTCAAAATAAGAAAATCCCAAACACCCATCTAAATATCTTTTTTAAACGGCGGTGAATATTATTAGCTGAATTGTTTAAAGATTGGATGTTGCATGAATTATACCACAATACAACCGGTTTAGTTTTTTCGAATTTACGCTCTACTTTCACCAAACGAAACTCAATTTGGTTTTTGATTTTACGCTCTACTTCTCACACAAAAAAAAAAAAAAACAATAGTCTTACGTCTTCACCAATGTTAGAGATTATTACTGCGTTATAGTTAAATATTCCTTCCATGTCCTTATTAGATTTTTATAGCAAGGTGATAGGTGATGTTTGTTTTTTGGCCAGAAGCACTTCTGGCCACTTATGTCTGCTTCGCGCAGACTTTTGGGTCCTGCAGCTTGTTTGTTTTCCAGAAGCAATTCTCACCTTTTACCTCTTTCTCACCTCTTCCCCACGCAGACATAAGCCCACCTCTTCTCTTGCATCACCACACAAACTGCCTGACCAAATTTTCCCCTCACCCTCTCTCTAGTCTCTCTCAGTTCCGACGTAGAAAAATAACCGGCCACCACCCTCCAGTGGTGGCACACGGCGACGGATGAAGGCGCGCCGCCGCTCACGGCGGCGGCAGTGGAAACATCCCCCCCGGGTTTCCTTCTCTTCTCCTCTCGTCTGTTCCGGCGACTCTGTTTTCTCCGACTACCAATTTCACCGGCGTCCGGCTGGATTAGGTTTCTCCGGCTGTTTTCTGATGAAGTTGATGATGATGGTGCCCGATGATGAAGACGATGATTCTATTGATGATGAGGCTTTGGAGACGACGGTGATAGTGGTGGTTCAGGTGGTGGTGGTTGCGACGGGGGTGGGTTCTTGGAGTGGGGGCTAGGGTTTGCGGTGGTGTTTGGCTTCGCGGCAGGAGACAGGGGGCGGTGGTGCTTGACGATGGTTGTTGGTTGTGGTGGGTGGCAGGTGGACGGTGGAGGAGGTGGTAGCGGATGGTTGTGGTGGTGGTAGATGCAGATGAAGGCAGAGAGAAAGGAGTGTGTGTTGTGAAGTGGTTTTTTGTAGAAGTAAAAAAAATAAACTCTCTTCTCCTTGCAGACTGCAGACCTTAGGTCTCTAATTCTTTATGACATAGCACATAAAGGTTGGAGACAATAATGCTTCTTTTGGATTAAGCACCCCGCATTCGGATTCGATTCGTTAGTGTGCTCCACACAACGGAGTCAACTTTTAAAGGTATCCATGTGTTCTGAATCGTTAAAGAAGACATATACACTAATGTTGTTGATAATATGATGATTACATTTACGGCTTGAATATGTTTATATATGCGAGATTTGGCGCCAAAACAAACTGCTAAAATGTCAATTGAAATTAACCGCCATATCCCCGTCATATCTCATCCTAATCCAGCATCTAATATTACATAATAATAAGGTTTGATTTATATTTAGAGTAAATTATAAGTTTTGTCCTTTGTTTATTGCCCTTTTTACGCGGTGTCATTTGGCGCAAAACTTGATAAGTTATGTACTTGATGTTTCAAAATCTTGCACGATATGTCATTTGAGCCTAACCCAATTTTTTTTGTTGCACATGAGGGCGTTCTTGTCATTTCACATCCACATTTACTATTGTGTAAAACAACTTATATCAATGGATTATTGTGTAAATAGTAGACCTGGCAAACGGGTCGGGTCGGGTTGGGTCATGGGTCAAAACGGGTTCGGGTCAGAACGGGTTCGGGTCAAAACGGGTCAATTAAAAAAAGGGTTCTTTTGGTTCGGGTTGGAACGGGTTCGGGTCGGAATGGGTTCGGGTCAGAACGGGTTCGGGTTGAAACGGGTCCGGGTCAGAACGGTTTCGGGTCGGGTCGGGTCAGTTTTGTTAAAAAATGTTTTTTTTTTTTAAAAGTGAGAGATTGTACATCAAGGGGCAATTTCGTCCTAATATTTTCCACCAAAAATAAAAAACTCACCAACTACTGTTCGTTGTTGATACGCTACCAACACACAGTAATGGCGAAAATCAATCAAACAGCAATATTCAATCTATTAATCATATGCCTACTGTTATCTTCATCATGTATACAGATCTCCTATTCTTCAAAATCACCTGGAGTTGCTCGTAAAGATGATATACATTTCATCAAATGTCAAGTATGCGAGAAGCTTGCGAAGCAATTATACGAACAAGTTCGTGACAAACAAGCTAATGTCAAGTATGCGAGAAGCTCGCGAAGCAATTATACGAACAAGTTCGTGACAAACAAGCTAATATTTCATCGTAGAAAACCGATTCATCGCGAAACGGTTCGGTTCAAAACGGTAATGGTCGAAACGGTACGGGTCGAAACGGTACGCGTCGAAACGGTTCGCGTCGAAACGGTACTGGTTGAAACGGTACGGGTCGAAACGGTACTGGTCGAAACGGTACGCGTCGAAACGGTTCGCGTCGAAACGGTACGAAACTCGTCCCGACCCGAAACTCGTCTCGTGCAGAAACTCGTGCCGGCCCAAAACCTGTTGCGATCCGAAACCCATTCGTGCAGAAACCCATGTTGGCCCGAAACCCGACCCGAACCGACCCGTTTCTTTAAGACACTAACCCACATCGACCCATTTCTTTACTGTTGTCGACCCGCTTTGACCCTAAAATAACAAGATGGAATTTCAAGTGACCCATTATGACCCAATTAGTTAAAATATCTTACCCAAATCAACCCATATAATTTTAAAAGCAACCCAAATTGACCCATTTGAAAGGCTTTGGGTCAAGATTGCCCCCTCTAGTAAATAGTAAAAAGGATATATAAATAAAAAAAACTCTGCGCACACCCCTCCCCTCTCTCTCTCTCTCTCTCTCTGAACGGTTTCAAGCTAAGTCAACCAATGATCTCATCTACCGGAAAACGATTGTGAAACGAGGAAAGAAACTGATTTCTAAACAGTGATGGAATCCGATCATAAATCACCCCCCCCCCCCCCCCCCCCCCCCCCCTCCCCCAAAATCACCCTTGTCGCAACAGTTTGATTTTATATCCATCGCACCTAAATCACCACCGCAACAAACCAAAAAAAAAAAAAAACAATGCCTAATATAAATTCTTTCTTCCACAACAATTACATACATATAGCAGCCTCCTCACCTGCATACAAGTTTCGTCCCAATCATGTCCGAAGTGGATGATGACGAGACGCTCTTCCTCGGCTAGAATCGCCTGAACCCGGAGTGCAAGTGCGGCAGCAAGTACAACATCTTTCGGGATTGCTCAACAAGCCTAGACATTTTTTTATATCGTCATATCTGAAGGGAAAATCACCCGCTTATCCATTTTAACCAACAAAACTAGCCTGCGTTTCCAGCGGTATCGCCCAATGCAACGGTAGTTCGCGTCTGGATGAAGAGGCGGTGGAAAATATGTAAGATTCCATTCCAACCACCTGTACATTAATATTCACCCCGGTAAAAAAAATTAATGTCGAAAAGTCGATAAACAATAGGCATTACAAAAGTTCGGGGATACAAATATAAATTGGTTAAAAAAAAATAACTTGAGTAATTTGCAGAGGGTAAATAAAAAAAACGATCTAAAAGAATGGTACAAGTTAGCAAAAGCACCTGGTACACTTTAGCACAGTGTCACTAGGCACTAGTCGGTCGGTGGGGTACCGACTAGTAATTAATCGGGATTAATTAGAACTAATCGGATTAAGATTTTTTAAATGAAATTTTTAGTTATATATACATACATTTTTATACGTAGTTTTTTTAAAGTAGACAAGTTTTAACCCCTAATTGATCCATTTTTAAGTAATTGGCTATAACTTATAAGGTTTGGTTGAAATTTGGCCGAGATCCGGATAAAATTTGGTCAGGCTCCATTGACCGCCTAATGATTAATCGGCCATTAGTCGGTGAACCTCCGATTAGTGATTAATAGGCGACTAATCGGAGACTAGTCGGGATTTTTACTACCACAATTGAAACCTCGCTTCTTTTATATATATAGTATAATATAATAGTTATTGACCTTTTAAATTTCCAACAAAACAAGGTGTGATATGTGTCATTAGGGCTCTAGTGCATAACCTCTCTTCGGGCATCAAGCCAAACTCTTTAACTTGAAAAATTGTTAACAAGTCAAGCTTGAATGTTATAAATAAAGCATAAAACGAGTTTGTGATGTTTCAAATGTTTGAAGATCATGTTTCTTTTGTTTTTGCTTAAACACCTGGTTTTATGACTTTATGGGCTAGTCTGGGTTTTCACCAGAAACGGTCTTAACAAATGTAAAGTGTACATGAATATGTTTACACGTCAAACACGATATTGGTAAGGAGTTGTGACAGTTTTCCTCATGAGTTCATGAAATAATGAAACTAGTAACTTTGATAATAAGGTTGGGTGGTATGGGGTACCGCCCCCCTCCACCTCAACCCAACAATAACACCCATTGCTCGGGCACCATTGGGGGACGTCATTCCCATGTCGCTAGCCCATTAACAAAGAACAATGAAGATAAGGTGGTGGGGGCATCAGCTTTCATGTGTTTTCGTTTCCCTTTTTTTAATAAGATTGTAATGTGACACAGTGTAACCCCTAAAGGCTCCATTCCAAACCACCCAGCCAATGAGCCAAAGTAAGACGAATTAGCTGACCTTGGGGTAAATAAAGGCGCCACACTAGGCCTTGAAAGATTACTGAATTGAGTTGAGCCTTTTTAAGCTAAGCAAGCTGAGTTATTAATGTGGTCGACATTTTTTTCTATACAATATGATCTAAATATATGTTCAAGTCTGAAGTTTTAAAAATTGTTATACTATACATCAGAAGACAATAAGCAGACAAACACATGTCAATAAACAATCACAAACACCATTTTATATAACACTAAAATACCACAAAAATGGAAAAAACAACTAGAACAACAAATATATTCCATAAGTTCATTTTGGGAATCTAGTATTCAAAGAAAGCTGGACATCTGACCAAACATATAGAACTCTCATCATACACAAAAGACCAAGAGATCCAAGTAAAAATATATATAATTAAAAAACAGACAAATAAATTAACCCAAAACACCACCACCACCAACACTAAAGCACCCATAAAACCTACTGTTGCTTGCACTCGGGTGGCCGCTCAGCCTGTTCACCACCAGCATGCACAATACCACCCTTCTGCAGTTGATGATAACAACATTCAGCATAATTCATAGGTTTGAAACACATTAAACAAAACAAGGATTAACCATGTTGTATCACCTTTTGTCCAGATGACTGCAAGTTTACATAAAATAAAATAAAAAAAGAATTAGAACCCTCTCAAATGAATACATATATCTTGGTTATTTGAAGCTTTAATCAAATATTGTAAAAAAATTACCTTCTTTTTGCTTTTGCCCTTAGGCTCCTCATCATCTTCGTCGTCATCATCCTCCTCATCGTCATCCTCGTCCTCATCATCGTCCTCGTCCTCATCAATTTCATCATCATCTTCGTCATCGTCATCGTCAATGCCTTCAAAATCATCATCTTGAACAGCTTCACCCGTAAACCACGAGACTGCGTGAGGGATTATCTTGTCCCGTATGGTAGAACTGAGTAAGCAGACATGACATGCTTAGGCGAGTTTATTATGAAATATAAACTACAAAGCAGTAAACTCACCCAATATCATAGTCTTGTTCCATTTGATTCTGAAGTTCCTCAGCCTGCCAAATCAAATAATGAAACAAACTGACATAAAAAATTCAATTGACAATTTAAACAACCCATATGTTTTTACCAGTTCTTCATCAATCTCATCCTCATCTTCTGGCACTTGTGGAGGGTTAAAAAAGTTGAAAAAACTATCACAGTTTTCTGTTTTCGTAATGGGTTTGGCATTTTTTGATCCCTTTTTTGGTTTCTTTTTCAGTATCTTTTGTGTCAGGCATTTTCCAGGTAGCCATTCGATTTCAGTCCTGCAAGCAAAGTGACATATTAGAAGAAAACACATTACAAATATTCTAATGATCTTAGAAGAATATAAATAGTTACCCTATGGCCTTCTCCAAAATAGGCTCATCGTCATCAATCATATGATATACTTTGGTCAAAACAGAGTTCTTAAAAAATGGATTGGTGTTGAAGAAAAACTCAAGCTTAAAACCCTTAGGATCGTCAATGCGACACCACTTTATATCCTTAAGATATTTGAGAGCTTCTTCATCTCGTTCTGAAATCTGATAATAATGCACAAAAAATAACAACTTTAAGATAAATACTTCTTTTTAAATAAATTAGTTGAACAAAGATGCAAGTAATCTACCTCCTCAGCCAAAATTTCGTTGGTCTTCATTGCATTTAACCAAAAATTTGGCACACCTTTTTCTACAAGTAACAAACAATTTCATTCAGGTTAAATATACATAAAAAGTTAATTTAATAATAACATCATATATACACATACTTAAGTAAAAGATACCTTCTTTAGCTTTATCATCTGCATCCATAGCAGTTTCATCATTCACTCTATCAACTTCAACAACACCATTCACTATATCGTATCTCTGCAGTTTTGAAACACAGTTAATGTTATTCAATATTTGAACTCTCCCTTCATAACAATAGAATGAGATTCAAATATACAAACAATACTTATAATAGTATATCTATAAAACATAACTAAAATAAGCAAGCAAAATCATTATGACACACCTTCGCATATAGAGGGGCATAAAGTTTTTGGTATTTTGCTTCCAGAGCAGCTCTTTCTTCAAAAAACTTAGCCTCAAGCTCATCATGTTCACTCTGCACGTAAATACAACATCATTTAGCATTGTAAAAAGCAAATGTTATAGTGTGTTGGGTTTATAAATGGCATCATAAGTATACATGTACACGCAACAAAACAAAAATGTGATGTAGCAAATTGAGTACATCATAGTGTTTGGTTTACATCTCAACGCAGACCAGTTGCTTTTACTCTAAACAAACAGCAGCACATTTTTCATGGAAATCATTTTATCATATTCTAGTCTAAGGTATCCTGTTGAAATCATTTAGGGGCTGTTTGTTTAGCTCTTAATGAAGCTCTTAATGGTTCAGACCTCTTACTGGTTCAGCACATAATGGTTCAGACTGTTTGTTTCGGGAGCAGATGTCTGAATGGTTCAGACATTTGCCTCTGAATGGTTAAGACCTCTACTCTGAATTGGTCAGACATTTGCATCTGAACTGTTAAGCATTATACTAGCTCTTAGTGGTTCAGACCTCTTACTGGTTCAGAACTTAACCATTCAAAAGTTGTCAAACAGCCCCTTACCCTTGTACAACTTAGTTCAATTACCAGTATCCCTAATTGCAGAATAAAACTTAGCCTCAAGCTCATCGAATATAAGATAGTTTAATACTAAAGCAATACTATTTACATTAATCAAGATTCTCCAACTAATTTGTCTCTAAATGAATACAATTCAACAGTTAATAAGATCCAAACAGACTCCAAATTACACATAATAAATATTATAGAACATGATAAGAATTACCTGAATTTCTCTTAAAACCTCAACTCTCTTCCGAACAGTGGGACTCAAATTCTCGAGAACATCCGAGTGCTGCCCTGCGAGGTTCTGAAGCTTATCCTGTAAACAAAACATAAATCACAACAAATCCTCCTAAATCACACACAAATGAAGAACCAGAAAAACAACCTTCAAGGCGTTTACAAGCCCGGCGCGATCCTCCGCACTAAGAGCTGCAATATTAACCAAATCAAGTCCAAAATAACATAAAAAAGTTGTTCAAATTAAGCTAACACAAAGATGTGGAGATACCGGCGGGTAGGGCGGCGCCGAGATCGGAGACGTCAAACTGTTCTTTCTTGTTGTTGCCCATGGTGATGAAACCCTAGATAAGTTGAAGAGAAAGGGAGGGAAAGATAGGGGGCGAGCGACTCGCGTTGTGACCTATTAATGGATTTTAGGGATTATATTTTCAGTTTCAACCGCAGTTGGTGTCGCGTCGGGGTTTGAAGTTGGGCTTTAATCACATTTGAGTTGGGTTTGTCCACTGCTATATTTTTCTTTTCTTTCTATTTTTTTATATTTTTATGTCTCAATTTTTAGCATTCACAAATGAGTGAATGGAATGGACGACGTGATGGAATAGATAAGAGAATGCAATAGATTATTATCATTACATATCGTGTTTGGTTACCATGTGTGAATGGAATGAATTAGTACCATGTATCGTTTGGTAGGGAAAAAAAGACAGAAAAAAAGTTGACGGTAAGTTTGGTGGTCGGTGGCGACGATGGGTGGCAGCGGTGGTGGTTGCAGCGATGGGTGGCGGTGACGGGCGGGTGTCGACAGTGGTGGTAGTTGGTGGTGGTGGCGGCAGTGGGTGGCCACGGCGGCGAGTGGGTGGCGGCGTCAGTGGTTGCGAGTTGCGGGTGGTGGCGGCGATTGGTGGGTGGTTGCGGTGGTGGGCGTCGATGGTGAGTGGTGATGGTGGCGGTGGTGGGTGGCAGCGGAGGCAGTGGTGGCAATGGTGGGTGGCGGCAGCGATGGGTGGTGGTAGCGACGAGAATGGTGGGTGGCGGCGGTGGGCGTCGGTGGTGGTGGTGGCAGTGGTAGATGGCAGCGACGGAGGGTGGAGGTGGTCGGCAGCGGCGACGACGGTGGTGGGCGGCGGAGACAACGGTGGTGGGCGGCGGCGACGATGGTGGCGGCGGTTGGCATCGGTGGTGGGTGGTGGCGATAGTGGTGGGTTATGGTGTTGTTAATGAAGGGTGTAAGAGGGGATGGAATGAAAAAAAAAACATGGGGGAGGATGGAATGATTTTGAGGGAATGGAATACCTTATGTAATAGGTGATTCCATTCTATTGACCAACCAAGCATGTTTTTCTTCATTCCATCATAAAGATCCATTCCATTCCTTTTCTCATTCATGCATACCAAACACTACCCTAAAGATTTGTAATTGAGTTTTAAGTATTTATAAGGATTAGGATCAAATACAAAGGAAAAATAAATAAGAAGGGTAAAAAGGATTTTGGTCCATTGATCTAAGATTTGAATGGTTGAGATCAATTTTAAAGAAAAGAAGATAATGGAAGGGTATAAAAAGAATCCTATATTTATTTAATTTCTCTCTCCACATGCAAGGCACATGTCAATTCCCCCCATCAATTTAAAACATTCATAACTTTTCATACGATATTAAAAAAAAACAATCCATAATAACAAGCGTTTTTTATCTTTAATTTAAGTATCATATTGCTATATAAAAATAAAATAAAATAAAACTTTTTCATACGATATTTTTTAAAAAACAATCCATAATAACAAGTGTTTTAGTAGGGCTTCTATACATTGTGTTATTATCTAAACTTATAACACAATGTTAATCTGGGTTCAGGCCACTGCGTTTTTATCAAAACTTATAACACAATTTATGACACAATAAGTATGGTGTTATATTTGAGTTTCCTATACATTGTGTTATTGGTTATGATTATTGTGTTTTAATATGTTATCCATTGTGTTTTTGTTTTTGTTTTTGTTTTTGTTCTTTGTGTTTTAATTTATTGTTCATTGTGTTTAATTAGATTGTTCATTGTGTTTTTAGTCTGATGTTCATTGTGTTATAATCTGTTATTTATTGTGATTTTTGTTTGTTGTCTATTGTGTTTTAGTCTGATGTCCATTGTGTCTTTTATCTGTTGTCCGTTGTGTCTTTTATATGCTATTATCAATTGTGCTTTTAGTCTACTTTCTATTGTTTTTTTAGTTTGATACTCATTGTGTTTTACATTATGTGCATTGTGTTTTAGTTTGTTGTCCATTGTGTCTTTTATCTATTGTCATCAATTGTGTTTTTTGTTTACTTTCCATTGTGTTTTTAGTTTAATACTCACTGTGTTTGACGTTATGTCCATTATGTAATACGCAACTGGGTTTTCAATATTTTTTTTTTTAAACTATAACAATAGGATACTCATATTAAAGATAAAAAGACATTTGATTTTATGGTATAATTTTTTTTTAAAAACAAATGATGTATAAAAATGTTACGGAGGTTTAAAAAGTGAGGGGGAAATAGCATTTGACTTGCATGTGCATATTCTTTTTGTTCCCTTAGACAAAATTAGCATTCCCACTTGATTCTTTTTGGACACTTGTCACTATATGGTGGCTTCTTACATTTCTTATTTTTAAATCCTTTTTATGATAACTCAACCCTTATATTTACAACTCCTAAAGATTTGTAATTGAGTTTTAAGTATTTATATTTATATATGTGTCGTTATAAATTCAAGTTAATTTACATCTCGACGTTAATTATTCCCGGAAATGAGTTGAGTCAAATATAATATGTTTCCCATTGATAGAATTGTAATTTCCTTACAAATTTTAAGATGGCATACAAAGAGTCAAGTTAGAATGCATAACATTTTACTATTTCCTTCCATTCCAACCCCTCTTCCCTTTTATTTATACTATACTTAATGAATACCTACACTAAATTCGGGATTTGCCTAACCATCAATGTGACTCTTCAAAGGCAGCCATCAATGTAAATCTTCAAAAGGCAAATGGTTCACCATCTCTAATCAGCTCTTACATTTTCCCCACACATCCGAAACTCACCACAATCAACCATTACCGTTTCCTCTCCAATGACCACCGCCTCCTACCCCACAGTGAATCGGCAAGTGAAGCTTAAAAGTTATTGAATCGGCCAGTGTAGCTTAACCCTATAGACGAGAGTGGTGATGCCCCTCGGACCAAACCATAGTAAATTGAAGCACATACGGAATGAGTAATGGCGTACCATCAGGTTCCACCTTTTTTTCCTGGTTTTTTCCCCTCTGTTTTGCGTAGTTATTTACCAATGATTCAAAGGCCATTGCTAGATCAGCGTTCACGGTTCATTTGCTTTCAATATACATGATGTTTGATATGAATTAAACATGAATAGTTTTATGTTTGTTATAGGGCTATTGAAGAGGGAAGCATGCAAGATTTCTAGCAAATTGTCATTTGGATGTGATTATAAATATTGATTTATGCATACCCAACAAATAAGTATGAAATACTAGCGATTTTTCATTTAAAGAGTGAATATTTATGGGTTTGACCAGCGAAATTGGTAACGTGTAGTATTCTATACGATGCTGGTTTTTATCTTGAAGTAAGTTTTGGAAGAGATGAGGGTGTCCATGTGACAACTGTCACTTTTTGGTAAATTACTTACATTTAAAGCAATGAATTACATTATACAAATACGTGATTAGAATATCCGAAATGCATGATTTCATGATATACATCTTAGAACACTTATTGAACACTCATTTATGATGCACATGATTCATTTTTAGTGGTTACATTTGAAACAGTGTAAACAGTGCATCGAAACAACTAGAGTAGTGCCTAGTAAACTAGTGTGCTGACAAAAACTTAGGATCCGCAGAAACTAGTGTAACGATATTTTTAGGACTCAGAAGAAAGTCCAACATCAATTATACAATAAACCCTGATAGGAAATACAAGGGTTTGGTCTAATATATTACCAATGTCCGGTAGCATAAAAACTGCCCGAAAACTGCCAAAAAGCTCAAAAAATGACCATTTCAATGTTTTTCCGCAAAATTCAGCATTAGTATTTTTACTACAAAGTGCAAAATGGGTTGTTTAAACTCAAATTCCATATGAAAATACATAGGGAACATTATATAAATATATAACCGAATGTTTCCCTACAACTTTCATAAGCGAACCTTTCGACTATCTTCTTGTGGAACGAGCGACAAAAGACTATCCGAACTATATTTTCACACATTTAGCAAACTAGTGAATATTATTTTTTGGTCTTTTAAGGCCTATTTATAGTCATTCAATGTCATGAAACCTCTTGAAACGTTAAATCCCTAAAACACCTAAACATTTAAACATTTCATCACATTTATGAAGCATTAATTTTACCAACCCATTTTAACAATTCAAGACCCCCCCCCCCCATGTGTGACCGTCAACCACAAGTAGGCCCCCCACCCATTTTTTTTTATTACTTGAATACTTATCTAAATGGTTAAGTGGATGATGTGGTGGAAGAGTTAGTCATGTGGTGGCATTGTTATAACACTCTTCATTAAATCAGTAACACATTACCCATTACTTACACCTGAATTTACACACACTTAAAGAATACTCTCTTCATATCTTCATATCTTCATCCATATCACCAAGAACACCATAAAAACCCACTTCACCTTCTTCATTTTTCTTATGATCAACATGGAGTTTCATGGAACCTAAGAAGATCTAAAGCACTTGCAAGCTAAATCAAGCATTTTCATCCATCCAAGAGTTTTCTACCAACAAGATCTTCATCTTCTTTGTTTCTTAACACCATCTAGATCATCCCTAGCCTAGAGCTAGAAGTGAGCTTCTAAATTTATTTTTCATACTTATTTATGTTATGATTATTATTATAACTAGTAATAACAAAATAATCATACATAATAATATGAAGATACAAAGAAGCAAAAATACAAATCATGATATGTATATGTTTGTTTATGTTGTGATTAAAGATTGTTATTTGAATATTTGATCTTGTTGAGATGATTAAGACATGTATAACTTGTTAGATGATGTTCTAAAAAAAATATGATCTAACAAGTATACATAAATATGTTAAAGTTTTTAAAAAAAAAAACTTAAAAGGTAATGGATGATCAAAATTTATGGTGTATTTAAATTATCTAAGGTTTTTATTTAAAAACAAGACCTTTTTACAAGATTATAAAAAGTAACATACAACATGAGATTTTTATAAAAGTTGTTAAAACTAGAAGTAAACTTGGTTTTTGAACTAGTTAACATATGTTATGATCATGTTCAAAACCCTACATGATTTTGAGATCATCTTGACAAGATTATGTTATAAAATCTCATATGTTTTAGTTAAAGATGTATGAGTTATTAAACATGGCAAAATGATTAAAACAAAGGTTATATGGCAAATTTTTCTTAAACACTTTATGTTATAAAAACTATCATTTTTGGTTAAATCTTTACAAGATTTAAAAAGATTGTAAAGAAAGGTTTTTATAAAAAGAAAAGATTAGATAAATATATATTTTTGAGAAAATATATATTTGGTCATTTTAACAATTTATGTGATATGTAATAATTGGTGTATTAGTTATATGTAACAAAAGTAGGAACTTGAATCCAATGTTACAACTAAACTCAAGACACCTTATAATTAAAGTCTTACAAAACTACACCTAATTACGCCTTAAAGACATGTTACGGACAATACGAACGATCGGACATAAATTATGGTCAAAACGGACGACGGACGAACTTATGGACATATTACCAATCCGAGGACTTAATACGACATCTAGACGATCTTTCGACACGGACACAAAAATTACGTTACCATTAACAAAATTCGGACATTTTGAAAACTTATAAAAACTATTATGTTTTTATTACCAAAAAAGTATAATTAGTAAATTTTTATAAAAATGTTTTTATAAAAATAAAAGACTTATACTTTTTAATGGGCTATTTTTATATAAATGGGCTTATACTTTTAATGGACTTATATTCATAATGGGCTTAAACTAAATAGATGGGCTAAGCCCAATATCAATAACTTATGGGCTAAGCCAAATACCAAACTTATGGGCCCAAAAGCCCAACACTATTTAAGCCCAACATTATTTAAGCCCAACACTATTTAAGCCCAACACTATTTGGGCCCAATATCATAATTTCTTGGGCTAAGTCCAATGATATAAATTGTAAAGAAATACAAAGTTCAACGAACAATAAAGACATACAAGTCTTACACATATCTAAGACACAAGACTTGTACTCAAGTTATTTACAAAGACCGAAGTGTCTAACAAATATAACAACGATTGTAGGTCGCAACACTGTTCAGGACTACCGCACGTGAAATCATATTTACTTCTACTCACTGACGCGATACTGTGAGTTCATGTCCCCTTTTCATGTTAAATGCTTTTCAAGTTTTACAACTATCGGGGAAAATACATGTACAATAAGTATGATAAGTCAAGGAATGAAACACCTTAGATCATGTGCGAAATTAGGGTCATAACTAAAGCACCATTAATCCAGTTTGGACCAAGGAACAAAGGGTTAGATCTAATGGGTTTTGGCGAGCCCCACTCATGGCCATTCATTGCCTAGTAGTGCGTTTGTTGCCCTACGACATGGTGTCGATACAATTAAAATCGTCTAGGGTTGGATTGCTTCCTATTTCGTCACACATATTAATGTCCTTGCAAAATATTAATGATTACGATTTCATTGACGCTTTTCATACTATATTTGATTCAAATACAAATACATTCTACATTTTTCGGATGTATCATACACAACTAAACTGCATGAACTCGCTCAACCTTTGTTGATTTTTTTACTTAAACATGTATTTCAGGGAATTAGTGGACCTTGTCAGGGATTCTAATTCAAGAAACAAGTATCAAGACTCCATGCCATCTTTTGAAGGGTTTATCTATTATACTGCCGCTTTGCGGTGGCATAGTGGACAAAGCCTTAATGTTTAAAACTTTCGTTTTGAATGTATGAAATAATAACAACTTAGTTTCTTTGAATGGTTTGTAAATTATAAACTTAATGTATGTTGCGCATCTTTTGAACAATTATGGTAATGGCGATGGAGTATGTTTTATTCATTTAGAATGTTTACTTATATCGTTATGCAATGAGAACCAACAGATCACACCTCGCGCTTCCGCTACGAGCAGGGTGTGACAGTCCACACTTAGAAGCCCTAAAAGTTATTGAGTCGCGTTTGACTTCTCATGCAGTTTGTGGTAAGATTATGTGGGTTCCTTGATTGAATTGTTGTAAATTTGAACGATTTAAATAATTTCGGGTATCTATTTGTGTGAAGTTACTTGGATTATTGAATTAGTTGTATAACAATGTGTATTTTGAGTGCAAAACTGATTCTAAAGGGGTTTAAGAAATGAAACCTTATAGGTTAGAACTTTGATTGTTTTTTGGTTTATATCAACATTTATTTGTCTAAATTGTGCATATTATGTTCTTACATACACTTGGTTGAGTTCGACATAAAAAACCCCTATTGAAACAAAATTTTCTTTTTCGGGACTTTTAGATTTTAAGAACACCAAGGGTTTTGTATTTTGCATTCTCACTCCTTTTTTTCAATTCAAAGTTGAAAAGATTGTCTCATATATGATGTTTATATGAGTAGGATTGTGTGTCAAGTTGAAACCGGACCGAACATGGAACTTCTAGACAGTAAAACCAAATCATATGGGAAGTGCACGGTTGCCATTGTTGTAGCATGGACATTTTTGCTTCTTTTTTTTAATGAAATTATGATTTTCTTTTATTATGTATGCAGAATGGAGTGACGGACAGGTTACCGAATACCTGGTGGCAACATTTGGTCTTTTATTGTGTATGCAGAATGTAAGTTTTCAAGTTTTAGCATTGATAAAAATATAAAATAAAAGCTATATATTTATGTCATTTTATTGGTCATGTGTTCTTAATTGGGGACTAAAGTTGTCTTTCTTTGACCCGACTCGTTTCAACCTAACTCCATTTGTCCTTTGACCCAACCCGCCCATCTTGCCACATGTAATTACTAATTAGAATTTAATTTCATTATTTTCCTGAGTCAAGTTTAAATCTATTTTTTCAGATTTTTTTCAACTGGAATGGAGTAAAGGTTCGTTAATTTGATAGTGCATCATTTGTCAAGGATGCAGAAAATAAGGTAGGTAGCATTATTTGACTTCTCGCGTACACATTTTTTTTTAAAAAGTTGCATGTTTTTTATTTATTTACATATTAATAACAGGCTAATAACCTTCAATTAAGAAGCCACCAAATATTCTTGGCAGCAATGGAAGTCCCATCAAGTGTTCTTCCATGAGTTAATCATTTTTTTAATATTTTTTTGTAAAAAATTGGTATAAAGATAAAAATTTTCGGTTGCAGGAACGTGCATAAGCATTCCAATATTTTACACTGCGATGAGTTCATTTCTTTATTCCCGGGAAGCACTAGAGTCAAACGTTTGGCCGATGTTGGAATGCTTATGGACGCGTAAGATCAATATACGTTTAAGTTTCCAACCTCCACTTCCGAAGACACACCATCACTCATCACCTACCACCACTCTCCTCGTCTACCCTTCCACCTTAGAATCACCAACATCACCTCCACGAACCTCCACCATAGCCGGACACAGGACACCCATCATCGGGTTCACTTAAAACTTTGATCTTTGATCACCAACATCTATATAAAGCATTTCTCATGGATAGAATTGTAATTTTCATACAAATTTTAAGATGGCATACAAAGAGTCAAGTTAAAATGCATTACTTTTTACCATTTTCTTCCATTCCTACCCCTCTTCCCTTTTATGTATACTATACTTATTGAATACCTACACTAAATTCGAGATCTGCCTAGCCATCAATGTAATACTTCAAAGGCCGCCATCAATGTAACTCTTCAAAGAGTCAAGTTAAAATGCATAACTTTTTACCATTTTCTTCCATTCCTACCCCTCTTCCCTTTTATGGATACTATACTTATTGAATACCTACACTAAATTCGAGATCTGCCTAGCCATCAATGTAATACTTCAAAGGCAACCATCAATGTAACTCTTCAAAAGGCAAATGGTTCACCGTCTATAATCGGCTCTTTCTGTAACCCTTGTGGAAAATTCTGAACTTTCAAAAACTTTTTCTTTTGGAAGCAATTCGTTAACCGATACTTAAAACGTAATCAGTTTAACGTAACGTACACTCCGGGATGAGGATATAAGTTACAAATACCCTAAATACCTGTAACACCCCAAAACCGAATTATTAATTTGCTAGTTTGTTATCATGTTTAACAAAATGAGGTATAATAACTAGGTTAGTAAACCTAGTTAAATGTCTAGCAAATTAAGTAAAGGAATGAAACTTGTGGCAACTATGATGGGTGATAAACTTGAGGGACTAGGATTGCCAAATTTGAAACTGAATTTAATTAAAACAAAAAGAAAAATCTCACACACACAAGGTGTGTGTGTGCGTGAGAACGATCAGGAGAAGGGAGTGAGGGGTGTAAACTCTAACCCTCAAGAAACCATCAAATTGAAGAAGGATTTCAGCCTAAACTAATGCATGAACTCGTTTTCTTGATGATCTAGCCCTATTAAACATGTGGTAAGTTGTAATTTATGATTTGATGATCTTGCTATGAAGTGGGTTATGAACAATCCATGAAATTGTACGAAATTGATCATGTACATGTGTTAGAATCACCATATAGAACATGAACTATGTAGTATTCTAAGCAATTTGATGTTTTGGGATAAAACCCACTTGTGCTAGTAAGAATGGTGAGATGAATGAATTACTATGTTCAATTCTTGTATATTTTTGATGTATGGTGTACTATATGATCGATTCTTATCAGTTAGATTGAGTAAGATTTGAAAGAAATTGTGGTATTTGATATGTTTAATGTTATGATTAGAAGGGTACATGTTATAAGTGATAAACTTGATGTAGTATGTATGAACTAGGAAGTTAGGAATAAACTACTTGTACATTATGCTTAACTAGTTGTACACGCGCCAAGTGTTTGAGGAAATGTCTCAATAACAATATTATGTGAAAATGTATACAAGTAGTGGATGAATATGCATATAATGTGGAAGTGATTATATTGTAGGTGGACTTACAAAAGGAATGCGTGTAAGATTGAATTCATGTGGGGGTTTCGTTAAATTACCATTTGAGTAGGAACGTGCACTAGTGATTCGCATTGTATGATACACCTTATGAGTTAAGTGGATGGTTTATTTGGGATTATGAAACAAAATTGGTGTTAATATATAGCAAGTAAAGATGGTAGATTCATGTTGATTGTTATTCCAAATACGGTCGTCTATTGTGAGATCATAAAAGTATTAGCAAAGTGCTGGATTGAATATATATATATATATGTGTGTGTGTGTGTGTATGTATGTAAATGATCGATCATGTGGTAGTATGTGTATTGCATTATGAGTATGAATTATATATGGTGTCACTAGTGTAGTCTATTATGTTGACATGAAAGTACGAGGTTTAGTCGAAAGTTCATAAGATAGGTCGTTGACTTTTGAAAGTCAAACCTTGCATAAGTCGAATGGCGGGACTCTTGTCAAGTTGTAATGCTATAAAGTCGTATGGTGCATGTATAACAATGTGTGTTATATGCAATTACGTGAGGAATTATAAGAGTTGGAAAAGATGTGATTTCGGGTATATGTCTTATGTTTGTTAGGCTTGACTAATGAAAGTCAAATGTGAGTTATGCATTCGACATGATCATTTAAATGTACAATCATATATACTAATGAGAATGTGATTGCGGTGACATGAAAGCATAGGGATCATGTGGAAATGGGCTCAAGCAAGAAAGGCAAACGGGTTAAAAGGAGGCAAGGGAGCGGATGCGAATAAGTATGCAAAAAAGTAAGTGATTTCCGTAATCACTTCTTAGTTTGTTTGAGTAATATAATGTTTTAATTAATTAAACATGATGTTTGAGGTTAATTATGTGTCGAAGTCTTTCGTCGTAAATGATGGGATTAAAGTTGACTAAAACGCCCTTGATGGGTATATTGGGCAAACGATCTTAAAAGTAGTTTAGAAACAAGCTATTCGATTAGTGTAATGTTTTGGTCAAGTATGAAAGTGGGGAGAATGGTTTTGTAAGTCATAGACCATTTAATGCGCAATCACCTCAACGGGTCAAAATAAGCTTTGGGCGAAAATGAATATTAAGCCAATAGTGCGTAAGTTAGGAATTTCTTTAACCCGGATATGGGATTTCAAGTCCACATGATAGAACGTGAATTTACAAGCATGTAGGAAGAAACGGGAGGTTAAACGGGTAAACGGTTCAAAAGTTATGCGCGTTTTAGTGCGTACGGACGACGAAACGGAGCTGCAGAAAAATGAAAAATCTAGAGGGCGTCGCCGACGGGCTCTAGAAAGTCAGTTTTTGGCTGACGGGTTATTTGGCTGTCTACGGAAGTTTTGGGCTACGGGCAATTGCAAGGGCCGTCGCCGACGGCCTCCCCATGTTCAAAAACCTGAAAATTGTTTTCTAAGTTGATTTGGGTATAGTAGGCTTCCGTTTCTTATCCGTGGACCACGGCGGGCCTCCCAAACATGATTTTGATCGTCCCTTTGACGTTTATGGGCTATAAATCTAAGTCTAAGTACCATGTAACCAATGTATGGGTATATAAGAGGTATGTAAGATCTTGAACGTGTATGTGGTAATGTATGTGCGTAAGTATATGTGTATTTATGTATATGTGAAGATACGTATGTGTATATGTATGTATGTGGAGACGTAGTAATGAATGTGCGTATGTAGATGTGTATTAGGAATACATGAAGGTACGTATGAGTGTATGCATGTATGTAGAGATATAGGAAGGTATGTATGTATGTAGATGTGTAAGTATGCATGTAAGAATGTATATATGTATGTAAGAATGTATGAGTAATACGATATTAATAGTGTGCTTTGAGAATGAAAAGTAATGCAGGTACATTACTGGAGCCTCACCAGGATATGAATACGCAGATGAAATGCTTAAAGACTATGAAAGATAACGAAATGGAAAGTTGTACGAGAATGAATCTTGTTTATATATATACTGTGTACTAATGTTATGAATGTATGTGGTGAGTGCAGGTGGTACAGAATTAGGGATCAACATGATGGAAGGCTAGTGATTGAAGATCGAGTGATAGAGACATGGATTGTACAGAATGGGTGGTCATGTAATCCGTATTAGTATGTTATTATCGATACGTTAATGAAAAATAAACAATGTAGTTCCTTACATAAAGATGTTTTTAAATGATTTTCAAATATAAAGGAATGTTTAAGAAAGAAATTTTATGGCACGTATTTCCGCTGCGACTTTTCAATAATAACGTGTTAGGGTCTTACAAGTTGGTATCAGAGCCCTGGTTTGAGAGAATCAAGTAGAAGGAGGTAAATACTTGAACTCAAACCGGTGTGCTCTCGTGACCAAGAACCCGTACAATCCAAGACTCGATCGAGGCCTAAAGGCAAAAGCGAATGTAAGTATGTATTAGATTATGTATTTGAAGGAAACTAATAGTATGTTATGTGAAGGGTAAGCGCAATTGTTTGGAAGGGATGATCCGTGAATGTGGTCTAGAACCGGCATCAAGGCAAGTAATGAGACGAATTGACCCGAGGTACGTAAACCTAACGAGTGGGCGTATGAAATGGTATAATTAAGCAAGTGAAAGAAAAAATTTAAACCAAATATAATAACGACATGGTAAATAAGTTTTGAAAATGTTACACGTGCCGAAACTAAATTCTTCGGACATAAGGTGGCGATCACGCGAAGACACGAAACTAATACGTGGAATGTGTACCTGGCCAGTACACAAGAAACGTATGACGTTCGTGAGACCGTGATAATTGTTACAGGTATGTCCGATAGAATTAGGTAGCAGGTGGGTGTATAGGTGAAATGGGTAGTAAGACTCTCGGGAGATTGAGAGTACTACGTAAGAGTGAAAAGTGCGAATGATAAGAATGAAGAATGTTGAATCCGTAAGAAAGTACGGATCAACAATGTATGAATGAAATGTTTGAATCCGCGAGACGGATTCAAAGAATGAAAGATATGAATGCAATGCTTGAATCCGCGAGACGGATTCGAGGAATGAAAGGCATGAATGAAATGTTTGAATCCGCGAGACGGATTCAAAGAATGAAAGATATGAATGCAATGCTTGAATCCGCGAGACGGATTCAAGGAATGAAAGGCATGAATGAAATGTTTGAATCCGCGAGATGGATTCAAAGAATGAAAGATATGAATGCAATGTTTGAATCCGCGAGACGGATTCAAAACATAGAAGGTACGAAAGGTATGAATAATGTGTTCGAATTTTCGAAACAGATTTAAGATATAAAAGACAAAACTAGTCTACATAAGAAGAAGTCGATAGCTTGACCATGCTTGCGTCAAACAAGTCATATAAGTAAATGTAAAGCAAATGAACGAAAGAATAATGAGAATGAAAATATTCGAATATTTAAGTTATTACGGACCAAACAAGTAAATATTCCTTAAGTGGTATGATCCAAATTACGTTAAACTTTCATATATATATATATATATATATATATGTATGTATGAACATATTTATGCGAATGTGTTGCATACAAGAATGGCCGAAAGGATAAATGGGTCATACGGGTCAGATGGCGATCGCTATTTGAACTCGATAGTTAATGTGTTGATTTGTTAAGTTTATACTCATAGGTGAGTTTGATGAATGGACACGCAAAGTCACTAATCGGAAAGGAATGATCTTCGTAAGGTATGGATAACAAATCAATGGAATCTACTTCCGTCAGGTATGTATAAAAAGGGTTGTAGCTTTAATAGGATGTTATGACTCGACTAGAGATGGATGTGTCATAATCAAATACATATATTCAAAACTGTAATGCAAAATGTGGAATGAATTTCAAAATGTCTGTAATGATCGTCGGGTGGTACTGAACTTGAATGCTCGTAACTATGGAAATTCTGATAGAATATACGAGACGGCAAGTATCGTTAAGAAATGCTAACCTTGATGCTCGGCTTGTTGGCCATGTTCATTTGAACAAGACCTTGTAGAAAAGATACGCATGGCATAATTAACAATAGTAACCATGGAAATAATACTTAGTCTTCGTGATAAGTACGGATAAGTAAGTTTGAGAAGGGGGATTTTGGTTGTAATAATAAGTCTTTGAATGATTATAGTATGCGTATGATAATATATCGACCCCTCCTAAGAGCTTAAAGGTAACCAGAAGTAATCTTTACAATCTAATAAAAGCCATACCTAGGGGACACATGTCCCCCATCTAGAGCCTCTATTTCTCATTTTCCCGCCATTTTCTAATCCTCTAAATCCCCTCATGTGAAACCCGACTCGGGCTCCATTTCTTCTATTCGGGTCCATTAATTTTGTTCCATATATTAACTAATAATCCGATCAATTTCCCATCTATTGCTCTTCTCTCACACGCATTTGATTGTTAGGGTTTTTTTTCCTTTCTTTCTTTCGGAATCCGCAGGCAAATATCTCAATAATCCAAGATCTTAGGGTTCTTACTTGAAAATCTACGGTATGTATTTTATTTTTCTATTAATGTATGTTTGAATCTTTGATTTGTTTGTTCTTATCACTGAATAATCGAAGATCTTAGGGTTTTTTTCCTTTCTATCATTTTTTTCAGCAGGCATAAAAGTGATTATTCGAACAATCACGGTATGTATTTTAGTCATCTGTTACGACATCTTTGAATCTTTGTTTTGTTTTTTCTTATCACTGAATAATCGAATATCTTATGGTTATTTTCCTTTCTGTCATTATTTTGAACAAGCAATATACTGATTATCTCATTATCTGATTCGGTTTATTTTTTGTAACCGTTGTTTGTAGGTTTTCAAGATTATGGAAAGTTCGTCAAGGTATTTGCCTGACTGTTATGTTTGATATGTAGATATATTTGATATGTTTGATGTTTGATATGTAGATTATGTATCAATTTTTACAAATTATTTAAATTTTATAAGTTTGATGATTTGTTTATTATATTTTCTGTTATGATTTCGTTTTATATTTTCTTTTTAATCTGTATTTGTAATTGTTGTCTGATTAATTTTTATGCTTTATGTCTTTGTTATAAGATGTTATAAGATTATTAATGTAACACCCCAACCCGGGGCAGGTCGGAGCGTCACTATTACGAATATCATAACCAAAACACATCCATTTAATATAAGATAGGATTCAAGGTGACATACACGTCTCAAAAAAACCCTAAGTCTTAAGTTCATTTAAAAGTACATGATTTAACAAAATAAAGAGTCTTTAGATACTCTTGAACATCCATTAATCTCTCATTACTGATTCCCCATATTATCCCTGATTACCTATAAACAAGACAAGAAAAACACAACAAAGAAACTACGGCTGAGCCAAAGAATTGCTCAGTAACGGAAAGAACAATAGTACAAGCAAGGATGGACGAAAAGAAGAAACACGAAACGATATTGAAATAACAAATCAATACGGGTACATAAATTAAACTGAAGTAGATGTTGAACCAAAATAGAAATATGCGTCTAAAGTATAATTGGCACAGTAGCGGACGGATCATATCATATCACAAACGTATCAAACGAATATACTAATTAGGTGACCTTGAATGTCACAACAATAAGTCATGTAATAACGAAGCACCCAGAGCCAAAAACAGACTGGTACACAGCTAGCTAGTCCATGCACCTATGAGATGGTGAGTGTGGCGTTCACCCATTATTCCATCTCCACACAACAAACTCAAACTCGGAACTAAGATCGATCTATACGCCTCTAGGGGCCAAGGTGCTACACGAGCACAAACTAGAGACACCGTGAACTTTTATTACGCACTGTCACGATAAGTGCCATGCCGTTGACGCCCAAACGGCAAGCCAGACGCTCGGGTGACAGAGTACAAAAACTAAGGCCATGCAAATAATTTACAAGCAGCTGAAAATAATACTAACAAGAACATGCGACCATGAGTACAAGTCTGAGGTATGGCATGCTATATCACACTAATAATCATATAAACAATACTACACTGATTCAGATGACGTGTCACATATCAAACGGTTAAGAGGAACACACAAAAATCCGTACTGCAAGAGGAACAACCGGCACCACCGTCATCGTTGTGAGTCTCCGACGATTCATAGTGGATCTGGAAGTAGTCGATTCATAGTGGAAGCATCAGTTTTGGTTTGAAACCTATGAAGTATAAACCCTAGATGGAGCTGATTTGGGGGATTTGGTTTGCAAGATTTGGGGGTTTTGGATTAGGTTAGTGGGTATTGTGGTGAAGAAGATGAAGGGAGAGAGAGCGTGGGAGAGAGAAAGAAAATGGTGGCAGTGGTGAATCGGTGGCGGATCGGTGGTGCTGGCACACATCGGTGAGTGGGGTTTTGGATTAGGTTATGGCGGTGGGGCTTGATCGGTGGTGCTGGCATACGTCGGTGGTGGTGTTGTGGCTCGATTTGATGGCGGCGGCTGAGATAAGGTGGTGGTGGTGGTGGTGATAGAGGTTGGATGAAGAGGGAGAGGGGGGTTGAAGACAGGAAGAAGATGACCACATAAATCCTGTATACATGTATAAATGTATAAATTTTTTAACTGGGTTTAGGGTTACTTAGAGATGTGTGTAGATTCGGTTGTGGTGGTTGGCTAGATTAGGATGTTGCTGGTGCCTGGTGGTGATGGCAGGTAGATTGTGGAAGATGAATTAGGGATTTTTATCTCTTTCTCTCTAACAGGGGTGTGCATCGATCTATATACAGAGGGTTTTTCTGGGTTTTAAATAGCTCCGATGATGGTGGTGGTGATGTTACAGGCGGTGGCGGTGGCGGTGGCGGTGGTGGACTTAGGCGGTGGTTGAGTAGATACAAGAGAGATTCAGATGTACAGATATAGGGGCTGTTTGGCTAAGCTGTATTATGTATATATACAAGAAATGATTAAATGTATATATGTTATGTTTTAGTTTTATTATTAAATAAAAACATGAAATGACCATAATACCCTCCAGTGACTGGACTTAACTCAAAATTTTAACCTGGTTAGCACTAAAGGACGAAAGCTGTAACATGTTTTCAAAATAAAGGACTGTGGCTGTAAATACTAAAGGTAAAGGTCATCCATTGCAACTAGGTACAAAAATAAAGGACGAAAAGTGTAATTTATCCTAAATATTAGTTATCTTGTTTTATATCAAAAACTACAACAAACTATCACGTATATATACATATATGATGCTACATACACACATAATAATAATAATAATAATAATAATAATAATAATAATAATAATAATGCATAGCACACACATGCACACAACATACACAGATTATAGACACATATGATCACACACTTACATCATACATATGCACACACACAACCCAACCCAACACATACACACCCATTAACACAAATCAAAACACACACCCATACACATATCAGACATGCACACACACAAATTACAAACCAACGCACACACATGTCCAATCACAAATGAAAAAAAATAAAAAAAATAAAAAAAATAATAATAAACATTAGTATTACGCATACATCATTCGAAGAGAACCCCCCCTTTACACATTCACACACACATAGACAAACCAGGTTTCTTTCAAGATAATATGTCGTCGAAAAATTTAACAAACCCAACCCCTTCCCACCTTAGCCAGTACCTAAAATGGAATAATAACGAGTCCGGGCACCTACCTCTTCTAATCGGAAAGAACCGATCCAAACGAGGGCTGGCCGGTTCAGGTGTAATCACGGCGGCGGTCTTAGTGTGTGCGGTGGCTGAAACGGCAGATTACGGAGACGGGCGACGTTCGAACTATGGCGGAACCCACGGTGGTACAGGTTGGCGGAGTCAGTGTGTTTTGAGGTGGACTTCGGAACAGGGGCGGTGGCTGATGTGAGGTGGGTCACGGAAGTTGAAGTGTGGCAGAAACAAACGGTTCAAGAGACAATGGTGGTAGCTTAAGGAGGTGGTTTTGATTTTGGAAGGTGGGTATAGAGGGGAGAAGAGATCAATGATAGATCATGTATATATATTTGAAGTTGACCATCTAAGCAAATTTAAAGTTGAAGTTTGTTTGTTTGTATCTAATGATTATAAACGGTCAAACAAGAAAAGTGTTATGGTCCTCTCATTTCCTTAAGTATGGTCTTGAATTGTGCACGGATTGAATTGTGCAGGGATGAAGAGATGAAGCATGGCTTGGTATTATTTTATTATTTTTTTAATACTAGTCTAGTACAAAATTTATGGACATCATTATTCACTAGTATAAAATATATATATGTATATATATATATATATGATGGATAGGTTTAAACAAGATTATATAAATATCTTTATATAAGGCATATTATATAAAATTTTAGAATATAAACCATATTCATGTTTAGGTAAAATGTAAATAATAAGCACACTAACTTGGTTTATAAAAAGAATCAAAGTAATCCACTTTAACTTGTTTTAAACGTGAAATTTGAACTATACTAAACGGTAATAAATATTATAACGATTTTAGAAATTTTCGAGTGTTACAATTCTTCCCCTCTAAAAAAAAATTTCGTCCTCGAAATTGCAAGGTGCGGATAACAAATACGGACATAATTCGGATCCCTTATAAGCATAAGCGAAATATTACACATTAGCGAAAACACTGCGATACAAAAAGGGCAAGTAAACGGGGACTAAAACAAATCTAAAGTCATACATAATCAAAACATATCAAAGTTCGGGATACTAAGACAAAAACAAATTTGGATAATGAGAGCGGATCGTGTCTTCTAATTCCCAAGTAGCTTCACGTTCAGAATGGTTCTTCCAAAGAACTTTAACAAAAGGAATAGTCTTTCTACGCATAATTCGTTCTTGGCGGTCGATAATAGCTTCGGGCTCCTCCTCGAAAGATAAGTCCTCATGAATAAGATGATAAGGATAATTCACAACGTGTAACGGATGGTAATTATATCCCCTAAGGAGGGATCTATGAAAGACATTATGCACGTGCGATAGTTGCGGTGGCAATGCCAAACGGTAAGAAACTTCACCGACTCTCTCAAGAATCTCGAATGGACCGATGAATCTAGGGCTAAGCTTTCCCTTGATTCCAAAGCGACGAACACCTTTGCAAGGAGAAACTCGTAAGAAAACACGCTCACCAACATTAAATTCCAAAGCTCGACGATGTCGGTCTGCATAGCTTTTCTGTCGACTCTGCGCTTCCTTCAACTTTTCCCTAGCGATAGCAACTTTCTCATTGGTAATTTGCACTAGTTCGGGTCCTTCAATGATTTTCTCACCAACTTCCTCCCAACAGATAGGTGCTCTACACTTCCGTCCGTAAAGAAGTTCGAACGGTGCCATACCAATGCTAGCTTGCCAACTATTATTGTAGGCAAACTCGACAAGACAAAGATATTTATCCCAATTTCCTGTCCACTCTAGAGCACAAGCTTGAAGCATATCCTCAAGTGTCTGAATAGTACGCTCTGACTGACCGTCTATCTGAGGATGAAATGCAGTGCTGAATCTCAATTTGGTGCCCCAAGCGGCTTGCAATCCCTTCCAAAAGCGTGAAGTGAACCGCGGGTCTCGATCAGACACGATAGAGACTGGGGTACCATGAAGTCTAATGATCTCTTGAGTAAAGACTTCAGATAATCTACTGACTGAGAATCCCTGCTGAATCGAAAGAAAGTGAGCTGACTTTGACAAACGGTCGACTACAACCCAGATAGTGTCATTCTTCTTGAACGTCCTCGGTAAACCAGTTACAAAATCCATTGAAATGTCATCCCACTTCCATATCGGAATATCTAGTGGTTGAAGCAAACCACCGGCTCTTTGATGTTCTGCCTTCACTTGTTGACAAGTAAGACATCTGCTAACATATCTGGCTACATCTTCTTTCATAGCGTTCCACCAAAAGTGCTGACGAAGATCTCTATACATCTTTGTTGATCCAGGGTGGATAGAGAATGGTGAACTATGAGCTTCAGCTAACAATGATTCACGTAGGGTGGAATCATTAGGAACATGATGTGCGTTAAAGTGTCGTATATTTTAGGTGTATATTTTAAGCCCTTTTAACACTTATTTTAGCCAAGTTTTAAATTTATAAAACACGATATTTTACTAACACTAAACACACATATGGGCAAGTGCACCCATCGTTGAGCGTAGTATAGTGTTGGCAAGATACCGAGGTCGTCCAAGGACACAAGAGCTTTTAGTACCGGTTTATCCTCAACGTCTAATCAAAATAAAATTTAAGAAAAATGTTTTAAACTAAGAAAAGATAAAAACTAACTAAAATGCTGAAAATAAAAATAAAATAAAAAAAACAGATAGACAAGATGAATCACTTGGTTCCGACTCGTATCTAGTATAACCTTTGATTATTTCCGCACTTTTGCACATAATTAAGAGATTATCTTAGTTATTGTAGTAGGCCCCTCTTTTGAAGGTGACGTTACCCTCACCCCAGTAGTTTGAGTCAGCAAGGATACAATCCTAAAAGGGTGGATTATTGGAAGATAATGAATTAAGTTATTAATGCAGTATTATGGTAGGCCCCGCTTTTGGCGGTGACGTTACCCTCGACTAAGTAGTCTGAGTCAGCAGGGATACAGTCCTAAATAGTCGGGTTATAGTATTAATAGTAGTTAACTTATGAGGGGATCAAAGAGTTTGGACCCCCGCCATCCAATACCGTGAAGTATTGAAGGAGGTCCTACTAAATTTGACCCAGGTCCATTGCAGGACCTCTAAACGCTGAACAATGGCAAGACCTTTACCAAACCGTTCCCTTAACCCCCGACCAGGTAGCCAACATACCTCCATATAGACCGTGGAGATATGAATGGTGAAAATCCTTTATTTTATATAGACAGTAAAATAATGCCAAGACACCACGGACAAACGATAAGGAAAGATCACCTTCAACATAAGTAACTAGTTATTAAAGTCATTAATACAAAACCAAATAAAAAGTGCAAAAGATTAGAAATAAAAAGTATTAAACTAGATACTTTGTCTTCACCAAGTGATGTAAGAGACTTAGGCAAACATGGCCTTGATTGTCAAGAACTCTTACGATCAATCTTGGATCCCGAGACGACTCACACACTCTACGATGGACAATGGATGATGGTGGTGGATGATGGTGTTGTGATGGTGGTGGGTGGTGGATGAAGTGTGAGAGAGGTGGTGTGCCAAGGGATGAGTTGAAATGAATCCAAGCACTCCTATTTATAGGCTGAACAGAGAGCTGGGCACGGCCCCGTGTCCGCTGAACACGGCCCCGTGCCCGTCTGACACTCTCTCTCCTCATTAATTGTAATTCGCAATTACAATAAATGCGCCTGCTGTACTTTCGACACGCCCCCGTGTTCACTGGGCACGGCCCCGTGGTGGGCAATAAAAGCTTCTATAGGTTTGTCTTTTCTGCTGCTTCTTGGGCACGGCCCCGTGCTGGCTGAGCACGGGCCGTGTTCAGTCTTCTGCCTTCTCTCTTTTGCTTGGGAAGATGTCGTTGAGGGGTCGGGCAGTCCACTAATGTTCCTTTTCTTGTATTTATGTTGGATTTAGCTGTCTTTTTGCTTCTTTTGTGTTTTTGAGCTCATTTAATCCTGAAAATACAAAAGGAAGACAAAAACACTCTTTTTCCAATATTAGTACATAAAAAGGGTTAGTTTTATGCCTCATTTGATGTAATTTATATGTTTCATTTTACACACATCAGAACACATAACCGTTTCCCACACCAAACTACTCCATTTTCGTCAATTCGAAATTCCGATTGCTTTCCAACCTCCAAATTTTGTATAATAGCCCAAAGTTCTCCGTCATCTTGTTGAGCTCTCTTGATACGCGAGATCAAGTCGGGCTCAATCCGAAATCTGGCTAGATAACCGTCACCGTCACCAAGATGGATACCAATATCGAGTTTTTCAAGATCGGTTAGAATATGAGGTTGCAATCGGATAGATGAAACTGTCCCAAAGTTCTTTCGGCTAAGAGCATCGGCCACAACATTGGCCTTTCCCGGATGATACTGGATGTTGGCATCATAATCTTTTAAAAGCTCTAACCAACGTCGTTGTCTCATGTTCAACTCCTTTTGTGTAAAGATGTACTTCAAGCTCTTGTGATCAGTGAAAATATCACAAGTCTCTCCGTACAAATAATGTCGCCAAATCTTTAGAGCAAAGATAACGGCGGCAAGCTCGAGGTCATGCGTCGGATAATTAACCTCATACGGCTTCAACTGGCGTGAGGCATAAGCAATGACCTTATTGTGTTGCATCAAAACACATCTGAGTCCCTTCTTCGAAGCATCGCTATAAATCTGATATCCACCTGTACCTGATGGAAGTGTGAGAATCGGGGCAGACACCAACCTTTTCTTCAACTCCTGAAAACTTTTATCTCTATCATCGTTCCATGCATACTTAACCCCTTTTCTAAGAAGTTGGGTTAGAGGTAAGGCGATGGTTGAAAATCCTTCCACAAATCTGCGATAATATCCAGCGAGGCCAAGAAAACTGCGAACCTCGGTGACTGAGGTAGGTGTAGGCCATTTAGTGATTGCTTCCACCTTAGCAGGATCCATTGAAATACCTTCAGCAGAAACCACATGACCAAGGAAAGCTACTTGGTCTAACCAGAACTCGCACTTCGAAAATTTTGCATAAAGCTTCTTCTGTCGCAAAATTTCAAGTACGGTACGAAGATGGTACTCATGTTCTTCCTTGCTCTTAGAATAGACCAAAATATCGTCGATGAAGACTATGACGAATTTATCGAGAAACTCATGAAAGACTCGATTCATTAGGTCCATGAAAACAGCTGGAGCATTGGTTAACCCGAATGGCATAACCAAAAACTCATAATGACCATACCGAGTGCGGAAAGCTGATTTAGGAATGTCTGAATCTTTGATCTTCAGCTGGTGATACCCAGACCTTAGATCGATCTTAGAAAAACATTTAGCACCCTGAAGTTGATCAAACAGATCATCGATGCGAGGTAGCGGATATCGATTCCGAATGGTGATTTTGTTCAACTATCGATAGTCAATACAAAGTCTCATAGAACCGTCCTTCTTTTTCACGAACAAGACCGGTGCGCCCCAAGGCGAGCCACTAGGTCTAATAAAACCAAGTTCCAACAACTCTTGCAACTGCACTTTGAGCTCCTTGAGCTCTAGAGGCGCCATGCGGTACGGTGCTTTAGAAATCGGCTCGGCACCAGGAATCAGATCAATAGTGAACTCCACTTCGCAATCTGGTGGGAGTCCAGGCAGCTCTTCAGGAAATACATTTGGAAACTCACGGACAATTGGATAGTCAGAGATGTTGGGCTCATTCGACGGCGTAGCTTTTATCGAAGCCAAGAATGCTATACACCCGTGTGAAAGAAACTTTTGGGCCTTAAATGCAGAGATTATTTTCAATGGCTTACGAGGTTGCGTCCCTTGATAAATGAATTCAGGACGCTGAGGATTTCCAAAAACAATGCGGCGAGTCTGACATTCAATCGAGACATTATGCCGAGAGAGCCAGTCCATGCCAAGAATAACATCGAAGTCATTCATCTGAATGGGATACAAATTTGCGGGACGAATAATGGACACGATTTGGATCGGACAATCTCGATAAACATGAGAGATGATAGTAGAATTTTTTAAGGGAGTAGATATCACTAACGGGTATTCTAAAGTAGTAGGCAAAGTCATCAAGTGCTTAGCAAATAAGAGAGATACCACAAAATGTGTCGCACCAGTATCAAACAAGGCATAGATATCACGTTCACCAATGCGTAAATAACCGGAAACCGTACCTGGAGCATTTGTTGCGTCATCAGCTGTCAGCGCGAACACACGTCCTCCCACTGCAGGTCTAGCATTACCCCCGGTATTGGCTTTAGGGGCAAGCTGAGGGCAAGCTTTAATCATGTGTCATCTCCACATTTGAAACAAAGGCCTTCAGCTCGACGACAAATACCTTTGTGAGGTTTTCCGCAAGTGGCGCAAGGAGGATCATGATTCGGTTGTGGGTTTTGCTGATTCAGTGGTTGTGCTCTAAGGAAGGCCTGATTCTGTTGTGTCTGGTTCTGTGCGGGCTTATGATTTTGATTTCGATTCCCCCCCATTTCGTGATTGATTGTTGAAATTCTTATCAGAACGATGTTTACGGTCTCGGGGTGCCAAGGACTGATCGTTTCCAGCGCGAAAAGTAGAGTGATCCTGATTATTTTCCCTTGGGCGTTTGCGGTTATCATCAAACACCTTTTGACGATGCTTCTTATCGTTATCCAAGTTCTTAACCGCGTCAACAATCTCATTAATGTCATTGAAACGAAGATTCAGGATAAACTTCCTATCCCGGTCGCATATAGCCCACTTGAAAGTGTTCGTCTGCTGCTCTGTTGTGCCAGCAGCGGGGCCCAGAAAACTAACTAAGCGACAGAAACGGTTCTTAAATTCCATGATAGGCTCATCATTTCTCTGCATGATGGATGAATACTCTCTCAGATATTCACTACGATCAGCATCAGGGAAATACTGCTGATAAAATAATGAGCGAAACTCATCCCATGAGAGTGTAGCTGCGTAATTATCTCCTCCACGAGAACTTTTCAAGATCTTCCACCACCTATGAGCATCGTCCTCCAATTTATAAGTAGCAAGCCTGACTTTGAACACATCATCAACGCCCAACACTTCAAACAATTTCTTTATATGAGCGATCCAGTTTTCCGCCTCAACTGGTGTAGTAGCAGTACTAAATGATTTTGGCTTTTGTTTTTGGAAGTGTGCAAGCCATTGATGGATGCTAACAGGAGGGTTAACATTATTTCCGAGAGGTGGCCTGTCGTGGTTACCTCCTGGTGGTGGTCCATTATGGTTACCTCCATGATTCATTTGTTGTAACTGCTGTAACAAGTTAGGAACTAAACCCGCAATAGCTGTATTGACGGCGTTAGCAACAAGAGCCTCAAGAGGAGTGTCGTCTGAGGTATTAGTCCCACTACGACGAGTGTTCACACGTCTTTTAGGAGCCATCTGAAAAGAAGACCTTCAGATGAGCTTTGAGATTTTACATTAAGCGGAAAAATGGCAAAGAGGAATCCTAACCCGATGTCTACCCATTACCTCACGTGTTTTGTTATTAAGGTTTAAGTTTTCTACAGGAAGGAGCCTTGGCTCTGATACCATAACTGTAACACCCCAACCCGGGGCAGGTCGGAGCGTCACTATTACGAATATCATAACCAAAACACATCCATTTAATATAAGATAGGATTCAAGGTGACATACACGTCTCAAAAAAAACCCTAAGTCTTAAGTTCATTTAAAAGTACATGATTTAACAAAATAAAGAGTCTTTAGATACTCTTGAACATCCATTAATCTCTCATTACTAATTCCCCATATTATCCCTGATTACCTGTAAACAAGACAAGAAAAACACAACAAAGAAACTACGGCTGAGCCAAAGAATTGCTCAGTAACGGAAAGAACAATAGTACAAGCAAGGATGGACGAAAAGAAGAAACACGAAACGATATTGAAATAACAAATCAATACGGGTACAAAAATTAAACTGAAGTAGATGTTGAACCAAAATAGAAATATGCGTCTAAAGTATAATTGGCACAGTAGCGGACGGATCATATCATATCACAAACGTATCAAACGCATATACTAATTAGGTGACCTTGAATGTCACAACAATAAGTCATGTAATAACGAAGCACCCAGAGCCAAAAACAGACTGGTACACAGCTAGCTAGTCCATGCACCTATGAGATGGTGAGTGTGGCGTGCACCCATTATTCCATCTCCACACAACAAACTCAAACTCGGAACTAAGATCGATCTATACGCCTCTAGGGGCCAAGGTGCTACACGAGCACAAACTAGAGACGCCGTGAACTTTTATTACGCACTGTCACGATAAGTGCCATGCCGTTGACGCCCAAACGGCAAGCCAGACGCTCGGGTGACAGAGTACAAAAACTAAGGCCATGCAAATAATTTACAAGCAGCTGAAAATAATACTAACAAGAACATGCGACCATGAGTACAAGTCTGAGGTATGGCATGCTATATCACACTAATAATCATATAAACAATACTACACTGATTCAGATGACGTGTCACATATCAAACGGTTAAGAGGAACACACAAAAATCCGTACTGCAAAGTGACGGATATGATAAAAATACTATGATGTCAGAAATATGAATCCGTACTACAAGGTAACGGATACAGTTTTATACTAAGAGGATAAGACCCAAGAATCCGTATCGTAAGTTATACTATGATGAAAAAGAAAAAGGATCCGTACCTTAGCTTAGCAAACAACGCAAAATCCACAAATCGAGTCGTCAAAAATTATGCGAACCTAAAACCGTATTTACGAGATTAGTATTATATAATTTATTCATATTTAAAGCTTTCGTTAAATTTTCCCGACGACTGCGACCGAAATTTACCCGTAATAACTTATTAAGATTTACACTTTTGGTTAGCACTAACAAAAAGCAAGTTAGTTGTTTAAAATAATATATGTTATATTCGTATATTAAAATATGATATAGTTGGTATCTTAAATATTAGTTAGCTTGTTTTATATCAAAAACTACAACAAACTATCACGTATATATACATATATGATGCTACATACCCACATAATAATAATAATAATAATAATAATAATAATAATAATAATAATAATAATAATAATAATAATAATAATAATAATAATGCATAGCACACACATGCACACAACATACACAGATTATAGACACATATGATCACACACTTACATCATACATATGCACACACACAACCCAACCCAACACATACACACCCATTAACACAAATCAAAACACACACCCATACACATATCAGACATGCACACACACAAATTACAAACCAACGCACACACATGTCCAATCACAAATGAAAAAAAATAAAAAAAATAATAATAAACATTAGTATTACGCATACATCATTCGAAGAGAACCCCCCCTTTACACATTCACACACACATAGACAAACCAGGTTTCTTTCAAGATAATATGTCGTCGAAAAATTTAACAAACCCAACCCCTTCCCACCTTAGCCAGTACCTAAAATGGAATAATAACGAGTCCGGGCACCTACCTCTTCTAATCGGAAAGAACCGATCCAAACGAGGGCTGGCCGGTTCAGGTGTAATCACGGCGGCGGTCTTAGTGTGTGCGGTGGCTGAAACGGCAGATTACGGAGACGGGCGACGTTCGAACTATGGCGGAACCCACGGTGGTACAGGTTGGCGGAGTCAGTGTGTTTTGAGGTGGACTTCGGAACAGGGGCGGTGGTTGATGTGAGGTGGGTCACGGAAGTTGAAGTGTGGCAGAAACAAACGGTTCAAGAGACAATGGTGGTAGCTTAAGGAGGTGGTTTTGATTTTGGAAGGTGGGTATAGAGGGGAGAAGAGATCAATGATAGTCATGTATATATATTTGAAGTTGACCATCTAAGCAAATTTAAAGTTGAAGTTTGTTTGTATCTAATGATTATAAACGGTCAAACAAGAAAAGTGTTATGGTCCTCTCATTTCCTTAAGTATGGTCTTGAATTGTGCAGGGATGAAGAGATGAAGCATGGCTTGGTATTATTTTTTTGGGCATGTCTATTCACACACCCATGTTGTCTATCCACACACCCCCCAGTGTCGAGCTGTGGTCAGAGCGTAACGTTTTGATCCGGTTAACCAGACAAAGACTAACGAGTGTCTGACGGGTCTGTTGACCGGACCAAAACGCCGAGCTTTGGCCGCGTTCTGGTCCTGTCAACCAGACAAAAGACTAACACCCGGTCAGTCTTTTGGCTGGTTGACAGGACCAGAACGCGGCCAAAGCTCAGCGTTTTGGTCAGGTCAACAGACCCGTCAGTCTTTTGTCTAGTTGACCGGACCAAAACGCCGCGCTCTGGCCACAGCTCGACACTAGAGGGTGTGTGAATAGACAAAAGGGTAGGTGAGGGTGTGTGAATAGCAAGATCCATTTTTTTAATACTAGTCTAGTACAAAATTTATGGACATCATTATTCACTAGTATAAAATATATATATGTATATATATATGATGGATAGGTTTAAACAAGATTATATAAATATCTTTATATAAGGCATATTATATAAAATTTTAGAATATAAGCCATATTCATGTTTAGGTAAACTGTAAATAATAAGCACACTAACTTGGTTTATAAAAAGAATCAAAGTAATCCATTTTAACTTGTTTTAAACGTTAAATTTGAACTATACTAAACGGTAATAAATATTATAACGATTTTAGAAATTTTCGAGTTTTACAATTAATTTGTAGAAATCTTGATGTGTATTTTGATATTTTATATGTTATATATGTTTTGTATTTATCTTCTTTAAATACTTTAGAATCTGTATTCGATTTCATCATATCATTTGTTTTGAACAGTATGTTTAACATGTTATTTTTTATTAATTTATTCTTTTTTGAATTTGAATCAGTATGAAGGAGCCTTCTTTCTGTAGAATTATGAATCGAGCGGATGAACTTCTTATGGTAATTCATAAACTCTAACATGAATTATAAATTTTATTTTGTTGGTGTCATGAAATTCAATTTATTAATTTTGTTTTTTTTTTGTTTTATGTTAATTATAATAATATAATTCTAATTATATTTTTTATTTTTATTTTTGTAAGGGGATTCCAACTGACGCCGCGGCTAAAATGTGGGGTGTCGATAAAGGGCCTACTAATGTTCTTATAGAAACAGATGATGGGCGAACATTTGTTGTTTATATAAGTGTAGCAAGTGGAAAGTTTTTCCTTTTCAATGGTTGGTCAGATGTCGTTACACATTTACGACTTCAGGCAGGCGCTTTGGTAATCTTGAATCCTTTAGATTCTACCAGATTCAAACTAACATATTGTCTTAATGGTGTGAGTCCTGCCTGTTTCTGGACATCTCTCATATCTACATCTTCTTATTTGACTGTAAGATTATTTTTTTTATTTTATGTTAACTTCTCTTAATATATAGTTTTTTTCAGAACAGTTTACAAGTCTAATCTTTTTATTTTGTTTATCTTATCATTCTTACAGGTCATACCTGAGTGTATCATGCCGAAGTCCCATGATTATACACGTAGTGATTTAATTTCAACCATCCATTTATGCAACAAGATGTTTCATGTTAAGATAGAAACTGTTGGTGGTAAAGCTTGCTTTACTAATGGTATTGATGTTATTGTTACTCTATATCAACTGGAGGCCGGTTGTTATTTTTTTTTTACAAAATGGTTTGGTTATTCTTTCCATTTAACAATTTTTGGTAAAAATAACGTTGAAATGAATTTTGATGATGTACATGTCGATGAGGTAACTATACATTTTGCTGCTTCTTACTATATTTATATTTAATAATTAATAATTTAATAAATTTAAAAAATTTAATTATTTGTATATCTATGTTTCAGGTCGATGTTGCACCTCTTAATATTGTAATAGATGGTACTCCGATTTTAGATCATCAGCCTGCTGTTGCTGAACAACAAGGTGGACGTTATATTCGTTTTGTTTGTACGGCTGCTAAATATTTTGTAAGTGTTAATATGTTTTTACTGATTACTAAATATTAAATATTATATACTTTTTGTTGACATAATATATAAATACTATTTTTTTTCTTATTACTTATATATATTTTTTAAATCAATACAGCGGCTGCCTGATGATGTTTCATCGAAGGCCAAACTGCATTTGAGTTTAAAAAAGATCACTATCAGACTTATGCATGTTACTCCTCCGATAGAGTTTACTAACGGTACTAGACGTGAGACGAAAGAGAAAGGTTATGGTTATGCTTTAAATAGGTGGTCAAGATTCATGAATACCGCTGGCATTGAGGTGGGTGACACGATTTATTTTTGTTTTGATGAACTTGAACAAGTTTTGATTGTTGAAAGGGTTGTTCCTCATGTTAGGCGTACTTAGAATTTTGTTGACATTTACTTTTTGACGTTTGGTTTTCATATGATATATATTAAAATACTTATGGTTATTATATTTAACAAGGATTATGTTTTTTTAAGTTTCATTTACCACAACTTTTATTACCTTACCTGTTGTTTCAACGACTATACTTACAACATATTATACAAATATTCCAAGTGTAAATAGTTTAATATATGTTTTAAGTAATGCTGTATTCCCCATTGTCGCATATCCAATTAGCGTAATATCAAAATAAACCATATAAAAAATATTTTGAAAATATAAACCATATTACATATATCTTACAATATCAAAATAAACCATATAGACAAAAGTTTGAAAATATAAACCATAAACTACATTTAAGATTCATACTTATAATGTATAGATTAAAATGTTATACAGGAAACTGAATCATACTTATATATACCTGTTATTTATATAGTTCTAAATAAGTATAATATAATTGATTGATACTACTATTTCTTGAAATATATAAGGTTACCTAAAATAGTTTTACTTATTTTTAGAAATAATAATTAATTAATTTGAATTACTATTAAGTGTAATTTTTTTATATTTATTATAATTTATAATTTGTAATAGTAACCGTAAATGATGTATACTTATTTTTAGAAATAATATGTAAATGATTTCAATTTTTTATTTGATTATCTGTATATTTATATGTATTTATACTAAAAAATTCGACTTAAAGAAAGGTTAATATATTGTTTGTAAAAATGTAAAATTATGCAAATTGAAAATATTCATTAATTATATATGTTTTAGTGTTGTTATTTTTGTTATTGATTGTTGATTGTTAGTTGTTGATATTTCTAATTATTTTTGATAATTGATAATAATTGATAATTGATTATATCGATTGATTTATGTTGATTATGATTAAATTTTCTGTTTTCCTTATATACTTTTCATATTTCTCCTATAAGTACATTTTCATAAATCCATTCATTTTATCATTGTGTCATTCATATCTTCATATTCTTTTGGTTACCTTTTACACTTGCACTTCTTATTCTTATATATGATTGCATTATATGATATTATTTTTGCAAGAAAACACTATTTTTTTAAACTCTGTTTTACGTCCAAAAATGTTTATGCATTTGGTTTCATTTAATATTTTGTGTTGGTCTTTCTTTTTTGTGATGCGTATACTGAAGTATGTTTTGCTCCGTGTCATAGATATTATGGAGAACCATAACATCACTATGTTGAGAGCTGTTGATGCATTTCAAGAGCAGTTTTCTGTGAAGGTTAGGGTGATCAGGGTTTGGGAACACCCTGAAAGGCGGAATCCAAGTCAACTATACTCATTGGACATGATTCTAATTGATGAAGAGGTTTATTTAATTTTTATATATTTATCAATATATATTAAATTTTGTACTTTATTATACTATTAGACTATTTGATTAATATTTATTTTATTATTTTTTTCATACATTATACAGGGTACAAAGATGGAAGCAACATGTTTGAATCGAGTGTTACGACAATTTCAACAATCATTAGTGGAAAAGCAATGTTTAATTATCCGAAATCCAACTATCGGTTTTAATAACTCTACTTACAGGTATGTTGACAATCAAAACAGGCTATGTTTCCAGGGTACAACCCAAGCTATTCAATGTGAAGATATTGGTGGATCTCCTTATGGCTTTGATTTCACGAGTTTTGATGATATCTTGAACAGTAATGTTGTTTCAAACTCTACAGTCGGTATGTATATTAATTTATGTTTTAAAAATGTAATTTTGTTTTTCATTAAAAGATTTTGTTTTTTACTGAATAACCACATCTTATTGATCGATATTGTATTGTTGTAGATGTCATTGGTTATTTGACTCGCTCATTTCCAAAAGAGACTGTAAATAACAAAGCAAGTGGAAAGCAATCTGTTAAAGTTACCATAGAGATTTCAGATCTGGAGTAAGCATCCTAATAATTATGTTAGAATGCAGTATACATATGATTGTTAAAATTAATAGTAATTATAGTTGTATTGATTTAACATAAATATATAAGTAAACATATTAAACTTTTCCTTTACCCTGTTTTATGGATTCTTCAGGCGTCGGATATTATTTCTTACTCTATGGGATCAATACTGTGATCAAGTTTTGTCGTTTTTTGAGACTATCAAAGGGAAAAATGTTCATGCAATCATTATATTGCAGTTTGGGAAGGTCAAGTGGTGGAATGGTTTGTTTTGAATCCTTATTAAATTTTTTTTCTGGTGTATCCCTGTAAATTGCTTATTCTATTGTAAACTTTATATTCAGATTTATTATATTAATTTTTTTAATTTTTTTTATTTCCCACTGTTTCTTACTAGGTGTTGCGTATGTTAACAATTCATACACGGTTAGTCGTGTTTTTTGCAATCATGATTGTCCTGAAACCGATCAGTTCAGAAACAGGTTTAATAAATATTCAATATATTATTTCTTACTTAGTTTATCGTTATTTAACTTTTATTATTTTTTAATTTTGAATTTTTTGATCAACCTATAGTTTATTATAATATATGTCCATTTTTTATTTCTTCAACAGTTTGATTGAAAATTCTGTTGAGGTAACTGAATCCACGAGCCTTGGTTCCATGGGAAAGTCTGTTGAAGAGGAATTCTTGGTGAGCAAAGATTTTTTCAATATTTGTGATGTATTTTCGTTTACGACGGTATACTTTTTTGTTACTATTAAATTGTACACTACAAGTTAGATGTATACATTATTAACTTATTATATACTTATTCAGGTTTGCAAGGTCATTGTTGTGGGTAATATAATGGGTGTTTACAAAGATGAAGGATGGTTCTATGAGGGTTGCAATAGATGTAACAAGAAGATCAACAAAGTTGTTAATCTGAGCGATGAAACACATGCATCAGGTTCAGCTGTAACAAAATAGGTTCTTACCTGTATCTCTGATCGTTGTGCTTTTAAAACTATAACTTCTTCTCTGAAGTAAGTGAATATACCTTCCGAACCTTTTTTTACATGCACTACCTATTATTTATTAATTTATAATATGAACATACCCATATTCACTAGGTACAAGATTCAACTTAGAGTTCAAGACCCTTCTGCCTCTGTTACACTTACTTTGTTTGATCGTGAAGCACGGAAGTTGGTAGGAAAGTCTGTTGATGAGATTCTTAATGCCAACCCTGAATTTGTAAGTTTACATTTAGTAAGCATTTTGTTTTTATTTTTAATTTACTTAAATTTTCATATTTTCTGATAAGTGATAAATATTATTTTTTGTCAGTGTTCTGATGCTATGAAGATTCCTGCTGAAGTAGATGCGTTGGTTGGTCAGACTGTTGCTTTTAAAATAGACGTTACCCACCATGTCTTGAAGTATAACATCCATAAGTATGGTATACTCAAGTTGACTGTGGATCCAAACTTTATATCTCAACTTCAAGACAAGCAATCTTCTTCCCAGATAAGTGTATGTTATATACAAATTTGGACCTTATTGTTTTACATTTTCAACATTGTAGTATCCTGAACTCTATATATTTGTTTTAATTATATTTTTTTTATAAATTATGCAGTCTTCTCAGAATTGTTCTCTGAATATCGGTGGTTCCGAATTTCAGTCTCAGTCATCTGATGGTTTGAAGGTCATTGTGTGAATTATTGTTTTCTTATCAATTGTTTTATTTTCATATATGTTCAATTATTCGTTGCCTTTCTAACCTGTTAAATTTATTTTTCTTAGGACTATGGTATCAAAGGAAGCCAGAACACGACTCTTGTATCTAACATGGCGAGCACCATTTCACCTGTTGCTTTGGATGTCACTGATACTCCTGCTTCCATGTTAGTTAAGGATGACGTGAAGCGAAACTTGGTTGAAGTCTATGATGTTGATGAAGATTCTCAGATGTCTGCAACAAAGGTCCATAAATCTGGCGAGGTTAAGGATGCAAATAGTGCAGAGAAGATGAACCTCATCATTCCTAAAATCGAGAAATAGTTGTGGAAGTTTTCATATCATTACGTTATTGGCTGTTTTATTGGTGTCCTAAAACAATACATTGTTTGAATGCGTGGTTTTGATATTTGGTTTTTATTGGTGTCGTCTAAAACAATACTTGGTTTGAATTTGGATGATTTGATATTTTGTTATGAATAATAAGCATTTTTTGAATTTAGTTTATTTTTATTTCCAGTTTTATGATTGTTGTTTTCATTTCAGTTAAATCCCAAGCATACTATATTATAACTATTAATGTAGTAATGTAGTATGATAACATAAATGTAATTCTTTAATTAGACTAGAAAATTTAAAAAAATTATTTAGAGACATTAATTCTGTTGACTTATAGTTGATAACATCTTTTTTAAAATAAGATAAAAATAATATAATTTGTAACAATTATAGAAAGCTTACCTAAGTTTTTGAAATTTTTTTCATTTCCATATATAATTTTCGTCATAAATAATATTTAAATAGTAAAAACGTATTATTACCTTAAATACATAAGTTACTAAATATATGGAAGAAAATAAGCCTTTATTTATTATAGAACCTTATGACTTTAATCTATATCCATAATTAAGGTTATTTCCTTTTTAATTCTTATAGATATAGAACCTTATTTATATGTACACTCATTTATTCACACAACAAAGAATTTATTCACACAACAAACAATTCACTCATCTACTTTTACAAAGTATAATATTGTTCACACCGCTTTTACGTTATATAAGGTACGTGTTCTAAAATCAGTATATCTTTATTTATGTGCAACATAATTTCATAACAAATTATTCATTGCTTTATAGAAAATGTCAGAAATTCGAAAACATACATCCGCATCAAGTTCTGACTTTCGTAACATAAATGTGAATTCAACAAATCCTTTGTCTGATATATCTAACGGTATGTCCTTTTATCAACTATCTGTATTGAAGTATTATTGATGCGTTTTTTTTTCATTTCATTTCAATTTTTACTAATTCAAATCTCATCTCAGTTGATATATGCAGTAATATTGACAACTCTGAGGTTGTTGAAAGAAAAAAATCTAGAAGAATATATTCAAATAATAAAAGATTCAATACAATCTCATCGCCGAGTCAATCCACAGTCAATTATTCAATTCCTAATAATGAACATAATTTTAGTCCGTACACACCTCCCATGTATAACAGATCATCTACTACCCGTGGAATAAACATCATTTTTTCTTGCGGGTTATCATCTTCGGAAATTCCTAACACCAATGTTTCTTTATCATATCCTTTGTATGATATTTCCAATGGTATTTTATTTTGTACTCTATATACGTAAGTTTATTAAAAAAATATTTTATATATTTAACTAATGCATATGTCATTTTTCTTGATATACGTAATGTAGAAAATGATGAGGCTGCTAAAAGAAGGAAGGCGAGACGACTATATTTGAATAGCAAAAGATTAAATAAGATCTCATCACATACTCGATCGATTTTAACTTCTTCTACTAAAAATAAAGAGAATATTAATCCGAACACAACTTTTACGTTGAACAGATCATCTTTTAGTGTCTTATCAAGTATCAATGTCTCTTCCATTGTATCTAAATTTAATTCAGGTAAGAATTTCTATTTTTCGTCCTTATCAATTTCTTAAAATAGATTTTTATGATTCACATTTTTTATGTTACTACATATGTTTTTCTTTAGGAAATTGTCCATCATCAAGTTTCGGGATTAAAGAAATAACTTCTATAAGTCCCTCTACTTTTACTAATCCAGGTAATTTCTTTAAATTAATTATTTTTGATGAACCATTAATTTTATGAAATATATGTTTATATATTGTTAAATATTAGATATTTTGACGATGTTTTATTTTATATGTTATTATTTAATTTAATTTTCTATTATTTGTTATACCTAATTTTTAGGAAACATTGCATCTTCCAGTGGTATTCTAACAAATATTACAAGCAATTCATCAGCAACTTCAAGTGTTGACATCATACCTTCGTCTTCATCAAGAATTTCACCAAACACTGTTCACGCATCAGACAACGTTTCAACATTGACAAAAATCTCATCTGGGAAGCGAAAATTAGTAAGAAGACGTAGAGATTTAACACCTATACCTATTATTGATTTGACAGCAGATGATGATAACGAGGTTCCTGAAATCATAAATCAACATTTAAAAGGTGTTTCAAAAGGTAAAGCGGATCCTCTTTTATTTATTACTGCTTTACATATTGTTTTTTATATTTTGATTATATCAACATAGATTTTAAATGTCTAAAATTAATCTTTTAACTGAATTACAAAAAAAAAAAAACATACAGACTACTTAGATAATGGTGACCAGATAATCGTTTGTGGATCATGTAACGCAAAGATATGGAAAGCAGAGGCGGATAGGGGTGAAAAAAGCGAAATAAAGTTAACTATTCAATTTGCTGTTCGTACGGTAAAGTTTTGTTACCTGATTTAAAACAGCCTCCAGATATTTTGAAAGATCTATATGTTGGCGTCAATGCGAAGAGCAATTTTTTTCAAAAATACATTCGCCGTTATAATTCTATGTTCTCATTTACATCTATGGGAGGAAGGGTTGACAAAAGTATCAACCGTGGAAATGCTCCTTATATCTTTCGATTAAGTGGTCAAAATTATCATAATATCGGTAGCCTGTTACCTGATGATGGAGATGAGCCAAAATTCAGCCAGTTGTATATATACGACACAGATAATGAAATATTTAATCGACAAAATGCTGTTGGGTATGTCGATATGTCTTACTCTTTATATTATAATATATTTAATTTTTATTTGATATGCTATTAATGTTAATAATAGAGATGTAAACATTATAAATCCATACTATTTGTTTATTTTACAGGGGCTCAAACACTTCTTTTTCGATAACTGAGAAGGCTTTTGATTTTTAGATAATTGAGGAACTTAAAGTTATGTTAGACACTAACAATGCTTTGGTTAAAAGTTATAGACAAGCTAGAAATTGTTTAAATGAAAACCCTTACATCGACTTGAAGCTTCGTCTTATTGGTAAACGAGCCAAAGATGGTAGAACATATAACCTTCCTGAAGCTTCTGAAGTTGCGGCATTAGTTATTGGAGATTTTACTCAAGCTGTTGAAAATCGTGATATAGTTGTGAAAACCAAATCTGGTCGGCTTAAGCGCATAAGTGAATTACATCCTTCTTATCTTTCTCTACAATACCCTCTTCTATTTCCATATGGAGAAGATATGTACAGGGTTGACATTCTTCATAGAGGTCTGACTGTAGACACGAAGAGCAAACGTCCAATGTGTACTATGCGTGAGTTCTTTGCCTATAGATTACAAGATCATGTCGATAAGTTTTCTGTTATCCATAATGCAAAACGACTTTTCCAGCAATTTGTTGTTGATGCTTACACTATGATTGAGAGTGAAAGGTTGTTTTACATACGGTGACAACAAACGCATTTGAGGTCAGAAAGTTTTTAGAATATACAGAATGCAAATAATTCTGGCAAAAAAGATATGTCAAAAATTGGAACACGTATCTTTATTCCATCTTCTTTCACTGGCGGTTCTCAATATATGATGCAAAATTACTTGGATGCAATGTCTTTGTGCAAATGGTTTGGGTATCCAGATTTTTTCATTACTATTACATGTAATCCAAAATGGCCGGAAGTTGAAAGGTTTTTAAAAGATACCACCATAAGGCCTGAAGATAGACCAGACATTTTGTGTCAAATTTTCAAGATGAAACTAGATTCTCTAACAAAAGAGTTGAAAGAAGGCAACTTGCTGGGTAGAGTTAACTCTGGTATGTTCACTTTATACGTTAAAATTTAAAGCCTAAAGTTTTTTAAATAATCTTACTTTACTTTTTTTTAATATTATTATTATTATTATTATTATTAATCTAGGTATATTGTTGATAACATAATTTAGTTATATATATTTTTTTCTAATATTTTTTTTTTGTGATTGTACTTTGAAGTTGTCTATACTGTCGAATTCCAAAAACGCGGACTTCCTCATGCACACATATGTGTATTCATGCATCCAGACAGCAAGATACTATCAGTTGACCAACTAGATCCAATCATTTCTGCCGAAATTCCAGACAAAGCCGAAGATCCTGAGTTATATAAACTTGTGGCAGACTACATGATTCATGGTCCGTGTGGTGCTTTAAATATGAATTCTCCTTGCATGGTCGATCGTAAATGCTCCAAGAAATTTCCTATAAAATTTGTTAACGAAACATGCTTGGATAAGAAAGGATTTCCAGTTTATCGTAGAAGGGATTCTGGCCATTCTGTTGTTAAATCCCGTGTGAACGTAGACAATAGATATGTTGTTCCATATAGTAAACTGTTGTTAAAAAGATACCAGGCGCATATTAATGTTGAATGGTACAACCAACTTGGTTCTATTAAATATTTGTTCAAGTACATTAACAAAGGCTCAGATAGAACTACGTTTAGAGTTGTTGAAAGTGGAAATCAGGATGAGCAGGAACCTGTAGTCGATGAGATAGAAAAGTATTACGATTGCCGGTATATTTCTGCATGCGAATCTGCTTGGAGGATCTTTTCCTATGATGTTCATTATCGATATCCTGCAGTTATTCGACTTCCGTTTCATTTACCGGGCCAACAAAACGTAGTATATGGTGCAGGCGATGACATTGACGAGGTTCTTAACAAACCATCTGTTGCTTCTACTATGTTCTTATCTTGGATGAAGTGTAATGAAAGATTGCCTGAGGCACGTGAGCTTACTTATGTTGAGTTTCCTTCAAAATATGTTTTTAAATTAAATACTCGCAGTTGGGATGTAAGGAAACGACATCCTTCAATTGGTAGGATTCATTCGGTGTTTCCTTCCGCTGGTGAAGCATACTACCTAAGAATTTTATTGAACAAAGTAAAGGGTCCAAAATCTTTTGAAGATATTCGTACTGTAAACGGTACTTTGTATCCAACTTTCAGGGACGCATGTTATGCGTTAGGGCTTTTGGATGATGACAACGAGTACATTGAAGCTATTAAAGAAACCAGTTTGTATGGAACCGCTACGTTTTTACGGACGTTATTTGGGACAATGTTGATGTCTGGTAGTTTGTCTAGACCGGATTTTGTATGGGAGAAGACATGGATGTATTTATCGGATGACATTTTATATAGACAAGAAAAACATTTACAAGTTGATGGTATGTATTTTTTTTAACGATCTCATGTTATCTATTTATTCAGTTAACATACTTATCAATTTTATTATTTTCATACTCAAATGCACGACTTATGGTATTGTTATATAAATTTTTTACTTGTTGTATTTATTTTTTATGCAGGTTTACATTACTCTGACGAAGACATTAAGAATTTGGCTTTGTTAGAGATTGAGAAATTCTTACTTCGTAATAACTCATCGCTGAAGAACTATTCAACTATGCCTTATCCTGATCACGTGTCTATTTATTCTTCTAACAATCGGTTGATCAATGAGGAGTTATCTTATGACCAAAATACTATGGAAGATGAGTTGAATAGTATGTTAGTACTTTTAACAGACGAGCAACGTCATGTTTTTTATCAGATTATGGAATCTGTTAGAACGGACAAAGGTGGTGTGTTTTTTCTTTACGGATATGGTGGCACAGGTAAGACCTTCCTTTGGAAGACATTATCGGTAGCAATTCGGAGTAGGTCTGAAATTGTTTTAAATGTTGCTTCAAGTGGTATAGCTTCTTTACTACTTTCGGGAGGTCGAACAACACATTCTCGGTTTTCCATCCCTCTGAATCTAAATGAGGATTCTATTTGCCGCATGAAGCCTGGATCCGAAGTTGCGTATCTTTTAAAAAAAACACAACTTATTATATGGGATGAGGCTCCAATGATTCACAAACATGCGTTTGAAGCATTGGATAGAACCTTAAAAGATATATTGATGCCTGAATGTTCAAATAGCGAAGCTTTACCATTTGGAGGAAAGGTAATTGTATTTGGTGGTGACTTTAGACAAATTCTTCCTGTTGTTCCTAATGGTTCTAGACAAGATTGTCACACCCCCAAATTCCACCTGCGGAGTACCGTCCGCTTGAGGGCGTGACCGACCAGGATCCAGCCACCAATTATACTAAGCATTGGTTAATAGTAAGGTAATTGCTATCTAAAGTAGTTAGCAACGTCGTAGTTTAAGTTCGATAGTAAGTTTAAACAAAACAGCGGAAGCATAAACCAAATAGTTTTAAAAGATAGTTCATGGTTCAAGATAAGTAAAACCCAACACACGGGTTTTGACGAACACTACACATCCCCAAGCAGCAGCTCCTCAGTCACTGGTTACCTGCAAAGCATGCAGTAAGGTGTCAACAATAATGCTGAGTGAGTTCACTAGTTGTCCAGTTTTAATTACCAAAAACTTGTTTCACCAGTTAATTTATCCGTTTATACATGCCATGGGGAGCTACCCCAAAAGTTAGCGACTAAACTGTGTTTCCAATACCGAACACTAGGTGACCGTTGCGTATCCGCAGAGTGCCCCGATGTCAATGTTCTATCATCATTGACGGATGCCTGAGTACATTAGTTCACGACCGATCCCATACCTTGGCACGGTGTGAGGTTGGTAAGACCTAAATAGCGCTATCAACTAATAACCCGTTCGCCTGGCCCCGGCGACTAATCGGTATTATGTAGTAGGGACTTTAAGTGATAGAGTTTCGTTTAGTGCCGTTTGTTGCAATCCGTATAAACAGTAATTAACTAAAAGGTTCCCAATAACAAGGGAAGAAAAGTAAGTTGTATCCCTCATAAGGGGATAGTGTTGTTTTTAGTTCCGTTTCCCAAACCACCGGGAATACATGCTTTAGGTTGTGAACTCACCTTGGGTTGCTCGGTAGATTAAATACCCGGTCAATCACGTTGGTCACCACGTCCTAGCATGGTTACCAGATATAGGTCAAGTTGGGGTACAAGTAATCACGTATAGCAAACACGTATAGACACACTTAATCATGCATGCATTCAAACAGTAACAGATATACATGCAGATAGTCCAACAAGCTTTTGGCCCAATAACACTTAGGCAGCCCAGCCGAGACAAGGGCGGTTTCGACTCGAGAATGCACGGTTTCGAGTCGCAACCAAGGGTTCCGACTCGCAACTTCGGTTTCGGTTCATCACGCTTTGGTTTCGAGTCGCAACCAGGGATTTCGACTCGCAACCTCGGTTTCGGTTCATCATGTGCTGCTTGCGAGTCGCAACCGGGAGATCTCGACGAATCACGTTTTGGTCTCGAGTCGCAACCAGGGTTTCCGACTCGCAACCAGGGTTTCCGACTCGCAACCACTGTTACGTGCACCTGAATCCTTCTAGAACCTGTCCTATGTACTAGCCAATAGCATTTTGATTTCATGAAATTTTGTACTATCCAATGAGAAATCACAAACATGTTTTATTGTCTAAATCATAACATAATCAGATCAAAACAAGCATTTTGAATATTCACATCACCTTCAAACTTGTTCTTCATATGTTCATATTACTCATATACATCGGTTCATGCATTCCTAGATTCAAAAATACATCTATAACTTATATCATGAGATTTTATGAACAAGAATCATGAGACACTATCATTAAACCCAATATTGCCCTATTTTAACATCATAAATCGGATGGTAATCATCATCATCAACATTCATCATTCAAATACAATATCACATTTTCATTAACACTTTTAACACATGAATCATCATTATTAGTAACATTTCTAGCTAAGAACATGGTAAGCACTTATCATCAACTCCTAGCCGTAACATATTATCAAACAATCACTTTCATCATCAAACATTCTAAGCACAAAGGTTCATCTTTCATTCATCATTTAACCAATCAAGCAAAACAACTAAAACATATGTATACTAACCGGTTAGAAGTAGGAGTACAAGAAATTGATAAACCAAGCTCCAAGTGTTGATCTCTAGCTAGAAATCCGAGAGCCTTGATGTTTCGGTTGGATCCGAGAGAGGGGAGAGGGTGAGGAGGTGATCTTGGTTTGCTAGGGTTTTAGGGTTTTAGTGAGAGGTAGAGAGTGTGAGAGTTGTGAGGGTGAAATGAATGAGAGTGTAAAGGAGAGTGTGGTGAGGGTTTTGGGTTTTTATACCCGTTTCAAGGCCGGCACCTTTGGTTCCGAGTGGCATGGCCCAACCGGCCCAAATGTTCATTGTTCACTCGAGACCGGGTGGTCTCGAGTTGGGCTTCGTGGTCTCGGCTCACTTCTACTCTAATATATATTTATACATACATACATATATATAATATACATACATATATATAATATACATACATATATATAATATTCATCACACTTAGCACAAGGATCACATAAAATCATCGAGATAACACGCACTATCATTTAATAACGTATATACACATAATGCTAATACAAGATATTTGCTCGGGAAAACCTAGAGTGTCACATTATCCCCAAGTTTTAGGAACTTTCGTCCCGAAAGTTAAGGCAGTCACTGTCAAGCTAGTGTAAGTGAGAACGTTTCAACGGGGTGTCACATCATCCCCCCGTTAATTTGGAATTTCGTCCCGAAATTCGGTTGTAGCTTCAGTGCTGGGAGTTTCATTAGGGAACAACTGGGGATATTTGCGCTTCATCTGGTCTTCCCGCTCCCAGGTAAATTCTGGGCCACGGCGTGAGTTCCAACGAACTCGCACGAGAGGTATCTGGCTACGTTTGAGGGTTTTGATCTCACGATCCGTGATCTCAACCGGTGCCTCAGTAAAGTGTAGCCGTTCGTCAATAGTGAGTTCCTTGAAAGGAATGATGAGTGTTTCATCTGATAGACACTTCTTCAGATTAGACACGTGGAAGACGTTGTGCACAGCACTCAGTTCTTCAGGCAGATTCAATCTATAAGCGGCCGTACCGATCTTTTCGGTTACTTCAAAGGGTCCGACATATCTTGGATTAAGCTTGCCCCGTTTTCCAAAACGAACCACACCCTTCCAGGGTGAGACCTTAAGTAGAGCCCGTTCACCAACCTGGAACTCTAGCGGTTTCCTATCCTTATCAGCGTAGTGCTTTTGACGGTCACGAGCTGCCGCCATGCGTTGCCTAATCTGGGCAATCTTTTCTGTGGTGTCAACTACATGTTCTGGGCCTGTGATCTGACTGTCACCAACCTCCGCCCAGCAGAGAGGTGATCGACATTTACGACCGTACAATGCCTCAAAGGGTGCCGCCTGAATGCTGGTGTGGTAGCTGTTGTTGTAGGAGAATTCCACTAACGGTAGGTGCTTCTCCCAATTCTTGCCAAAATCAATCACACATGCCCTAAGCATGTCTTCGAGGGTTTGGATGGTGCGTTCAGACTGCCCATCCGTTTGCGGATGATAAGCGGTGCTCATGTCTAAACGCGAGCCAAAAGATTTGTGCATAGCTTGCCACAATTCAGAAGTAAAACGTGCATCTCGATCAGAAATAATAGAGGTAGGCACTCCGTGCTTCGAAACCACTTCTTTTAAGTATACCTCTGCTAGGGTAGAGAACTTGTCTGTTTCTTTGATAGCCAAAAAGTGTGCAGACTTAGTTAAGCGATCCACTATTACCCAAATGGTGTCATTTCCGCGTTGAGACCTAGGCAGGCCAGTAACAAAATCCATGGAAATCTGCTCCCATTTCCATTGCGGGATCTCTGGCTGTTGGAGTAGGCCTGATGGTTTCTGATACTCAGCCTTGACTCTTGCACAAGTTAAACATTTTCTGACATAGGTTGCTATGTGGGCTTTCATACCAGGCCACCAATAGGTAGTTCTCAAGTCGTGGTACATCTTATCCGAACCCGGATGTACTGAGTAACGGGACTTATGAGCTTCATCCATCACAAGGTCACGTAAATTTCCATAAAGCGGAACCCATATGCGTCCGGCTACGTAGTAAGCATCGTCTTCTTTTTGTTCCAATCGTTGTCTCGATCCTCGTAGGGACTCAGCCCTGATGTTCTCGGCTTTCAATGCTTCAACCTGAGCATTCCGTATTTGATTAGGGAGGTTCGAGTGGATAGTGAGCTGTAAGGCACGAACACGCTTGGGTTTGGTCTCCTTTCTACTGAGGGCATCGGCTACCACATTAGCCTTGCCAGGATGATATTTAATTGCACACTCGTAGTCATTTAGGAGTTCGACCCATCGGCGTTGCCGCATATTCAACTCCTTTTGTTCCATTATGTGCTGGAGACTCTTGTGATCAGTGTAAATCGTGCACTTGGTGCCGTACAAGTTGTGTGTCCAAAGCTTGAGCGCGAAGACCACAGCTCCAAATTCTAAATCATGCGTCGTGTAGTTCCGTTCGTGGATCTTGAGTTGTCGCGAAGCGTAAGCAATAACCTTCTCGCGTTGCATTAACACGCATCCAAGCCCTTGAATAGAAGCATTGCAGTAAACAACAAAGTCGTCGGTACCTTCAGGTAAGGAAAGAATAGGAGCACTACAAAGATTTTTCTTTAGTTCCTGGAAGGCAGATTCCTGAGCATCGCTCCACTTGTAAGCAACACCCTTCTGAGTGAGGGTCGTAAGTGGTTGAGCGATCTTAGAGAATCCCTTGATAAATCTTCGATAGTATCCTGCCAATCCCAAGAATTGGCGAACTTCGGTCGGAGTCTTAGGTACAGGCCAATTCTTAATGGACTCAATCTTAGCGGGGTCGACATGAATCCCTTCCTGATTGACGATGTGCCCAAGGAAATGGACTTCTCTAAGCCAGAAATCACATTTCGAGAATTTGGCGTACAGTTGCTCATTGCGAAGGAGTTCGAGAATAAGACGCAGGTGTCGTTCATGCTCCTCTTGGCTCTTCGAGTAGATTAAAATGTCGTCAATAAACACAATTACGAACTTGTCGAGGTAGGGTTTGCATACTCGGTTCATGAGATCCATGAAGATCGCAGGTGCGTTGGTCATTCCGAAAGGCATAACAAGGAATTCGTAGTGACCATAGCGGGTTCTGAAAGCAGTCTTAGAGATGTCCTCATCGCGGACTCTCAGCTGGTGATAACCCGATCGCAGATCGATCTTGGAATAATAGCTCGACCCTTGCAGCTGGTCGAACAAGTCGTCGATACGGGGAAGTGGATAACGGTTCTTGATGGTAACCTTGTTAAGTTCGCGGTAGTCAATGCACATTCGGTATGAGCCATCTTTCTTTTTGACGAAGAGCACTGGGGCTCCCCAGGGTGATGAACTAGGACGGATAAAACCTTTGTCCAAAAGTTCTTGTAGTTGAGTAGAAAGCTCCTTGAGCTCCGCGGGGGCTAATCGATAAGGTGCACGAGCTATAGGCGCTGCTCCGGGAGCTAGCTCGATTTGAAATTCGACCTGACGGTGAGGAGGGAGTCCAGGTAGTTCTTCCGGGAATACCTCGGGATAGTCACGTACAACTGGAAAATCTTCAATCCTGTTTTCCATTTTCTGTGTGTCGGCAACGAGTGCTAAGATAGCGGTGTGCCCTTTTCGTAGACACTTCTGGGCCTTCAAGAATGAAATGATGCCCGTGACTTCTCCGCTCTTGTCGCCTTGAACTATAAGAGGTTTGCCAGGGGGACGGGGAATACGAATAGCTTTCTCTTGGCAGAGGATTTCAACTCGATGTTTGGATAACCAATCCATACCAATGATGACGTCGAAGCTTCCAAGAATGATGGGGAAGAGATCGATACAGAAGGTCTGACCAGACAACTCTAATTTGCAGTCGCGAATTATGTGTGAGGCCTCGAGGTTTCTACCATTAGCTATTTCAACGGTGTGCTTAGAGCTTAGCGGCGTAAGAGTGAGCTTAAGTTTCTTTCTAATACGTAGGGATACATAACTAGCATCTGCTCCGGAATCAAATAGTACGGAAACATAACGATCATTTAGTAGGAACTTACCCGCCACAACGTTGGGGTCATTCCTTGCTTCCCCAGCTCCAATCACAAAAGCTTTTCCTCTAGCACCATTCCCAGCATTGTTGTTATTGTTCCCAGCACCTTGATTGTTGTTGTTTTGATTCAGTTCAGGGCAATCCTTTCCCAAGTGCCCCGTTGCTCCACACTTAAAGCATCCACGGTTGTTTCCTTGTTGCTGCTGTTGCTGTGGTTGTTGCTGATTCTGCCTAGCGGGGAACTGGCTTCGGCAGTCTTTGGCTTCATGCCCCATCTTGTTGCATCGCTGACATTGACCTTTTCCACATGGCCCACTGTGATGTCGGTTACATTTGTTACACTTAGGGTGGTTTCCTCGATAGCCACCCTGTTGCTGAGGACCTTTGTTGTTCTCAGTCTTCCTTTGTTGAACTGGGGCCTGAGTGGGGTTAGCATCCTTTCCCTGACTTCCATCCCACTTTCGTTTATTATCGCTAGAAGTGCCAGTAGTAGCACTGATCCTCTTGGGCAGCTTGCCCTCTTCCACAGCCTGATTGGTGAGTTTGTGAGCAAGGCGAACCACGGGCTGTATAGTATTGAGGTTGGCTGAGGTCACATGACTTCTGATTTCTGGGACCAAGCCTTTGATGTACAATTCGATCCTTCGATACATAGGTCGGGACATGTTTGGGCAAAGTGCAGCATAGTCGTTGGACTGCTTGGTGTAGGTCTCGATCTCTGATCCAACCATCTTGAGCGCATAGTACTCGTTCTCGAGTTTGTGAATGTCATCCCTGTGACAGTACTCTTCCTTGATCATATCCTTGAAATCTTCCCATGCAGTGGCATTAGCAGTCTCCAAACCAAGCATTTGAATTTGCGCCTTCCACCACGAAAGCGCACTACCCTCAAGAGTACCAGTGGCAAACTTTACCCAATTAGCTGGGGGACATTCGCAGACAGCGAAAACAGCTTCGACCTTCTCGATCCAGTGAAGAAGACCTATGGCACCCTCAGTGCCATTGAAAGGAAGAGGCTTACAATCCATGAAAGTCTTGAAAGTACAAACACGTGGTTGCACAGGCGCATGCTGACCTGTTGTGAGGAGTGAAGCGAAATGGGTTTAGAGGTGTATAGACGATGCGGCGGTAAGATCTAAACATCCTAAAACAACGAGCTTACCTCCAGGGTGAGCTGCGAAAGCCGCAGCCACCGTGTTGAGTAGGTTGGTGAACTGAGCCTGAGTCATGTTGACGTTTCCTCGTCCGCGTCCACTCATTGTCTTCATAGCCAGAAAACATAGTATGAGTGTGATGTCGTAATATAGCGAGAATGAGATAGAAGAGGAAAGGCATATCTATCTACTTAGGCAAACTAGTACGTATAGCAGAGCAGAAAGCATAAGACAAATCAAGCAAGTAAACATGGGTCCGAGCTATGAGGTCAGATAAGTCGAGCCTTGCACTTGGAGTGTAGTGTCGTCACGAGTCACGGGTTATAGTCTGGTTTTTCTCAAAAAGATTTTTCCCCTTTTTTAAAACCAAGTTCACTATAACCAATGGCTCTGATACCAATCTGTCACACCCCCAAATTCCACCTGCGGAGTACCGTCCGCTTGAGGGCGTGACCGACCAGGATCCAGCCACCAATTATACTAAGCATTGGTTAATAGTAAGGTAATTGCTATCTAAAGTAGTTAGCAACGTCGTAGTTTAAGTTCGATAGTAAGTTTAAACAAAACAGCGGAAGCATAAACCAAATAGTTTTAAAAGATAGTTCATGGTTCAAGATAAGTAAAACCCAACACACGGGTTTTGACGAACACTACACATCCCCAAGCAGCAGCTCCTCAGTCACTGGTTACCTGCAAAGCATGCAGTAAGGTGTCAACAATAATGCTGAGTGAGTTCACTAGTTGTCCAGTTTTAATTACCAAAAACTTGTTTCACCAGTTAATTTATCCGTTTATACATGCCATGGGGAGCTACCCCAAAAGTTAGCGACTAAACTGTGTTTCCAATACCGAACACTAGGTGACCGTTGCGTATCCGCAGAGTGCCCCGATGTCAATGTTCTATCATCATTGACGGATGCCTGAGTACATTAGTTCACGACCGATCCCATACCTTGGCACGGTGTGAGGTTGGTAAGACCTAAATAGCGCTATCAACTAATAACCCGTTCGCCTGGCCCCGGCGACTAATCGGTATTATGTAGTAGGGACTTTAAGTGATAGAGTTTCGTTTAGTGCCGTTTGTTGCAATCCGTATAAACAGTAATTAACTAAAAGGTTCCCAATAACAAGGGAAGAAAAGTAAGTTGTATCCCTCATAAGGGGATAGTGTTGTTTTTAGTTCCGTTTCCCAAACCACCGGGAATACATGCTTTAGGTTGTGAACTCACCTTGGGTTGCTCGGTAGATTAAATACCCGGTCAATCACGTTGGTCACCACGTCCTAGCATGGTTACCAGATATAGGTCAAGTTGGGGTACAAGTAATCACGTATAGCAAACACGTATAGACACACTTAATCATGCATGCATTCAAACAGTAACAGATATACATGCAGATAGTCCAACAAGCTTTTGGCCCAATAACACTTAGGCAGCCCAGCCGAGACAAGGGCGGTTTCGACTCGAGAATGCACGGTTTCGAGTCGCAACCAAGGGTTCCGACTCGCAACTTCGGTTTCGGTTCATCACGCTTTGGTTTCGAGTCGCAACCAGGGATTTCGACTCGCAACCTCGGTTTCGGTTCATCATGTGCTGCTTGCGAGTCGCAACCGGGAGATCTCGACGAATCACGTTTTGGTCTCGAGTCGCAACCAGGGTTTCCGACTCGCAACCAGGGTTTCCGACTCGCAACCAGGGTTTCCGACTCGCAACCACTGTTACGTGCACCTGAATCCTTCTAGAACCTGTCCTATGTACTAGCCAATAGCATTTTGATTTCATGAAATTTTGTACTATCCAATGAGAAATCACAAACATGTTTTATTGTCTAAATCATAACATAATCAGATCAAAACAAGCATTTTGAATATTCACATCACCTTCAAACTTGTTCTTCATATGTTCATATTACTCATATACATCGGTTCATGCATTCCTAGATTCAAAAATACATCTATAACTTATATCATGAGATTTTATGAACAAGAATCATGAGACACTATCATTAAACCCAATATTGCCCTATTTTAACATCATAAATCGGATGGTAATCATCATCATCAACATTCATCATTCAAATACAATATCACATTTTCATTAACACTTTTAACACATGAATCATCATTATTAGTAACATTTCTAGCTAAGAACATGGTAAGCACTTATCATCAACTCCTAGCCGTAACATATTATCAAACAATCACTTTCATCATCAAACATTCTAAGCACAAAGGTTCATCTTTCATTCATCATTTAACCAATCAAGCAAAACAACTAAAACATATGTATACTAACCGGTTAGAAGTAGGAGTACAAGAAATTGATAAACCAAGCTCCAAGTGTTGATCTCTAGCTAGAAATCCGAGAGCCTTGATGTTTCGGTTGGATCCGAGAGAGGGGAGAGGGTGAGGAGGTGATCTTGGTTTGCTAGGGTTTTAGGGTTTTAGTGAGAGGTAGAGAGTGTGAGAGTTGTGAGGGTGAAATGAATGAGAGTGTAAAGGAGAGTGTGGTGAGGGTTTTGGGTTTTTATACCCGTTTCAAGGCCGGCACCTTTGGTTCCGAGTGGCATGGCCCAACCGGCCCAAATGTTCATTGTTCACTCGAGACCGGGTGGTCTCGAGTTGGGCTTCGTGGTCTCGGCTCACTTCTACTCTAATATATATTTATACATACATACATATATATAATATACATACATATATATAATATTCATCACACTTAGCACAAGGATCACATAAAATCATCGAGATAACACGCACTATCATTTAATAACGTATATACACATAATGCTAATACAAGATATTTGCTCGGGAAAACCTAGAGTGTCACAAAGATATTGTCAACGCTTCATTGAATTCATCATATATATGGAACAAATGCAAGTTACTAACGCTAACAAAAAACATGAGGCTCACAGTTGGCATTAATCATGGTGATATTGAGAAGACAAAAGAGTTTGCTAAATGGCTTTTGGATATTGGCGAGGGAAAAGTTGGTGGTCACAACGATGGCGAAGCTGTTATTGATATACCTGAAGAACTGTTGATTACTGATTCCACTAACCCTATTGGTAGTCTGATCAACTTTGTGTATCCTTCGATACTTGAATCTTTCAATGATCCAAATTATTTTCAAGAAAGAGCGATACTTGCTCCTAAGAACGACGTTGTTCACGAGATAAATGATACCTTATTAGCAATGTTTCCTGGTGATAAAAAAGAGTATCTAAGTTCTGATTCTATTTGCCAATCGGAGAATGTAACTGACCATATTCGACACTTTCTAAATGCAATAAAAGTTTCAGGAATTCCGAATCATAAGTTGGTATTAAAATTTGGCGTTCCCATAATGCTTTTTCGTAACCTTGATCAGAAAAACGGTTTGTGCAATGGTACAAGATTACAAGTCGTTACACTTGGTGATCGTATTATTGAAGCAAAAGTTATTTCTGGTAATAATATTGGGACAAGAACTTTTATTCCAAGGATCAATCTTTCTCCGTCTGACAAACGAATTCCTTTCAAACTTCAAAGAAGGCAATTTCCGATAGCAGTGTGTTTCGCAATGACGATAAACAAAAGCCAGGGATAGTCCCTATCGAAGGTTGGTTTATTTCTAAAGCAACCTGTTTTCACTCACAGACAACTATACGTTGCACTTTCAAGAGTCAAAAGTATGGATGGTTTAAGGATGTTAATATTAGACGATGATGGGAACGTTACTAATAAAACTACAAATGTAGTTTACAAAGAGATATTCTCAAATTTATAGTTTGATTTAGAGTTTGAGTATTTAGAAATATAATTTGCAACTGTATTTGTTTTCGTTTATTTATTTTTGTTCCAATAATCATCTTTTCTTTTTTACTTCAGCTTATTAGCTTACATTATATCTTTAGTACATCTTACTTTCAAATTATATAAACAATCTGAATCACATATAAACAACAACTTATTATGTAAATATATATATATACATACACATTCATAATCAACAACCTTTTATAGACGATACCAACGTTACTTACATTCAAAAATATGGTTTCTTGGTTGATGATATAACACTAATTGTCTTTAAAGTTAAATTACCAAGGAACACAATAAAACATCATAACCACTGCTTACATGTCCAAAACAAAATTAAACATAACACAAGTAGCATAAAAGAGTCATGATTTCGAGTACGCAAAAACCTTCATCATTAGCTTATAAAATTACCTTTCAACATGCAGTAACTTCATCCACGTCTGATAAGATCAGCAGATTTCCTGAGCTTACAAATTTGAAATGCATTGTGTCACCCAAACGAAGCCCATTCTCCTTCATGAACATTGGCCAACCTTCGATTGCATACCTCACAGCATCTCCATTCTTTTGCCGCCTAAGATTCATATCGATTGTTTTTCCATTCATGTTCCTCACTTTTAACTCATGCACTTTGTTTTTGAATCCGCCAATTCTTACAACATCAGCAGGCATTCTCTGCATGAATATGACAATTAACAATTAAATCAGCCTTATGAATGTTATAGTCTTACTGTTTATCATTTAGTATTGTAAAAACATACCATTCTGTTATCTCTCTTCTGTGTAAATTCATAGTTACCATCTTTATCAACAGAATTCCTCCTTGCAACACGTTTTGGTGCAACATCTAATATCTTCAATGCACTACCAGATCTCTTTCTAATGTCTTTTTCCTAATTATTACACAAACACATTATGTTTAAAATAAAATATGTATTATATATCTTAATTTGTTTCAGATATTCATAAATAAATGTTGTTATACGTACCAACCGGCTGCGTGTTCTTTGTCCAACTGTTGAAACGTTTTGCATTTCTACTTCTGTTCCGCAAATCAGCGCCTTACTGTCGTCTGCATTACAATATCCCTCAATCTGTTTTCCTTTCTTCTTAACTTGTTAACACAACTTCTTATTTTAGACATCAATAACCAAGAATTAATAAATAAATATGGCTAAACATATTAAAAGTACTACTCATGTATTATTATGATTCAAATTATTACATCTTCTTTTGGTTGTTGGTTTATCTCTTCTCTCATCACACTCTTTGTTTCCACGTTCGACATTTCTTCTCCACCAACGTTCTTATTCACCTCCTCTTTGTTACGACTTTCATTCATCTGTTTATGATACATTGATACTTAGTAAAATCCCAAAAGCTTATTCTAATGTATATTAATCTACATAAATGGAAGCTTAGTACCTCACACATAAACTGATCTATTGATTCATCATCTTCACAGAAAGCCTGTCATACAATAACATACGTAAGTAAGTCATATTTTTTACTAAACTGTTATAATTTAGTATAAAATACTTACAAAGTCAACGTTTTTGTAGTATGTGTCTTTAGGTATTTCCAGCACAGATTCATCATCACTTTCTTCTTTGATGTTCAGAACTAACTCAACTCCTCTACGATATATCTTTATCGCAAATGTGGCGGTGCCCGTCTTCGTCAACAACAGTAAATCATCTTCTTCTATTCCAAGATCATGAAATAACTTCGGACAACCTTTTGTAAAAACATAATTATCATTGATTTTGTCCGTCTCAACTTTCCAAGTATGACCTGCTGCATTTATGTTATAACAGTCGTTCACTGGTACGTACGAGTAACATTTTGTGACATAAGTTTCTGGTATCACCTGAAAAGTTATGTAACATTTTATTGATATATTTTTATGTAAATCATTTATATTTCAAGTATGACAAAATAAATATTCATTCAGAAATAATAGTATACTTACTATTATCTTTAAAATGTTGTAACGGTTGACTGTGACAAAAGATTCACCACATATGTTTTCAACGAAGCAATTGATTTCCATACTTTTGTCTTCCATTATCCTTAATTGCAATAACGTCCTTTTTGTCAATTCAAGATCCCTTACTACATTACTCCATCCGTCAGTGATAATGGATTCCCCACTTACACTTCTCAAAGAAACTGGCCAAGTTCTACGACTTTCATGATTTATCATTATTTTTTTCCTTTGCCAATATTCTTCATATACATTCTTAACAAAATCAATTGGCAGCACCTACGGTTAAATTTAGGTTTTACATAATTTGTAATACAAGTTATATATATTTTTTTGTAAGCTTTATACATACAAGTTTTAACGAGGATGGCTCTTCTAAGACAGCAACGCATGAGGGACTCATTTTTTAAACCTGCATTATACCAACATATGTTATAAACATTTACTATTGAACTTGAATCGATACATATATGTTCATATCAATAAGAAAATTACGTCTTAAACAGATTTTCACACACATTTTACTGATACAATTACTATATACAATACACATATAAACAAGACTAAAGCAACTTTTATCTGATCATTATATTTAATTAGAATATTACAAATAATTAAATGTGTCAATTATTTTTTACCAAAAATTATCCTTTTATAGTGTTCAATATGAGTTAAATATAATCTTATTTTGAATATAAGTCAACAAAAAAATTCTGAATCATAAATTTTAAATGAGACTCATATCTATTCAATCTTAACATATGAGTTAAATATAATCTTATTTTGAATATAAGTGAACAAAAAAAATTCTGAATCATAAATTTTAAATGAGACTCATATATATTCAATCATCCAAATCACACTATTAAGCAAGAATTTTTTTTTCATAACAAGATCATCAAAATCTATCAACCAAATCAAAGTAATAACCAAAATTATATACACTCAAACACATGCAATACATATAATCCTTCTTAAATACATATAACATACACAACTTTCAATTTAATAAAAACCTAACTTCGATTTCACGTCTAATTCTTCATTAATCGTCGGAAATAAACACAATTCATGAGTTTTTTTGTACTACCGAAGATAAATTTAGTTGGTAAATCAATGTGACAATCTTCTTATAACTGATCGGAGATGAAGTCGGAAATATTACCTTTACTAATTCTTGCTCCGCCGTTGAAGTTTCTTGAGTCTTGTGATGAAGGAGAACTGATTTTGCAGAACTTGATATGATATATTTGTAATGATGATTTTATATTTAAATGTTTATCTAATGTCATAGATATTTTGCGTAAGTATATATTAAAAAAAAATCAGTAAATTCGACGGTAACTTTTTTTAACCAATATTTACTTTTATATATTTTACTTAAATAGATTCAATAGCTATTGTTTTTGTATTTTAGGATATAATTTTGTTACTAGATGTTTAATATTTTTACAACTAATTGTAAATCTATTTACAAGTATAGTAATGTACAACTGATTGTTTTTTCAATTGGTCTAAAACGAATTCGAAGTTATTGGTTACGAAACTCCAGCAAGCAGAAGTGTTAGAGTAACAGATTTTCAGTTTACATTGAACATCCGAAAATCATATTTCTTACATTTACTTTTCGATCCCCTTTTTTTACATTTGTAGTACGATGAATTTGTTTTTTTTTTTTAATATTTTAAATTCAAATTGATATGATAACAACGTATTTTGTTTTGAAAAATTAAGAAAGATATCATTGTTCAACACCGCGATATTCGCGGGTATTATCACTAGTGATAGTAATGGAATGTTTAGGATGGCTCATAGTGAACAAAAGGAAAGATAGCATATGATGTATGAGTAGTATAAAATAAATCGATTTATTTCGATTAGCAAATATATGAATGTAATATGCTTATATAGGAAGTTAGAAACAAGCCGCAGACTTAGGTTTGTACGATTAATAATTATATACAATTGGAATAAATTCGATGAATGAAACGCTAGTGATGATATGTGCTAAGAGCTAGTATTATAAAGTAAAAGACACTAATAAGAGCTCTGGAGCAGAATCTAACATAAGTATTGTGGATGAACAACTTGAAAGGGGTAAGAGTAGAATTGGTTTGGTTTGAATGAGAAAGGTTTCGGGGACGAAACCTCATTTAAGGGGGGTAGACTTGTAAAACCCCAAAACCGAATTATTAGTTTGCTAGTTTGTTATCATGTTTAACAAAATGAGGTATAATAACTAGGTTAGTAAACCTAGTTAAATGTCTAGCAAATTAAGTAAAGGAATGAAACTTGTGGCAACTATGATGGGTGATAAACTTGAGGGACTAGGATTGCCAAATTTGAAACTGAATTTAATTAAAACAAAAAGAAAAATCTCATACACACAAGGTGTGTGTGTGCGTGAGAACGATCAGGAGAAGGGAGTGGGGGTGTAAACCCTAACCCTCAAGAAACCATCAAATTGAAGAAGGATTTCAGCCTAAACTAATGCATGAACTCGTTTTCTTGATGATCTAGCCCTATTAAACATGTGGTAAGTTGTAATTTATGATTTGATGATCTTGCTATGAAGTGGGTTATGAGCAACCCATGAAATTGTACGAAATTGATCATGTACATGTGTTAGAATCACCATATAGAACATGAACTATGTAGTATTCTAAGCAATTTGATGTTTTGGGATAAAACCCACTTGTGCTAGTAAGAATGGTGAGATGAATGAATTACTATGTTCAATTCTTGTATATTTTTGATGTATGGTGTACTATATGATCGATTCTTATCAGTTAGATTGAGTAAGATTTGAAAGAAATTGTGGTATTTGATATGTTTAATGTTATGATTAGAAGGGTACATGTTATAAGTGATAAACTTGATGTAGTATGAACTAGGAAGTTAGGCATAAACTACTTGTACATTATGCTTAACTAGTTGTACGCGCGCCAAGTGTTTGAGGAAATGTCTCAATGACAATATTATGTGAAAATGTATACAAGTAGTGGATGAATATGCATACAATGTGGAAGTGATTATATTGTAGGTGGACTTACAAAAGGAATGCGTGTAAGATTGAATTCATGTGGGGGTTTCGTTAAATTACCATTTGAGTAGGAACGTGCACTAGTGATTCGCATTGTATGATACACCTTATGAGTTAAGTGGATGGTTTATTTGGGATTATGAAACAAAATTGGTGTTAATATATAGCAAGTAAAGATGGTAGATTCATGTTGATTGTTATTCCAAATATGGTCGTCTATTGTGAGATCATAAAAGTATTAGCAAAGTGTTGGATTGAATATATATATATATATGTGTGTGTGTGTGTGTATGTATGTAAATGATCGATCATGTGGTAGTATGTGTATTGCATTATGAGTATGAATTATATATAGTGTCACTAGTGTAGTCTATTATGTTGATATGAAAGTACGAGGTTTAGTCGAAAGTTCATAAGATAGGTCGTTGACTTTTGAAAGTCAAACCTTGCATAAGTCGTATGGCGGGACTCTTGTCAAGTTGTAATGCTATAAAGTCGTATGGTGCATGTATAACAATGTGTGTTATATGCAATTATGTGAGGAATTATAAGAGTTGGAAAAGATGTGATTTCGGGTATATGTCTTATGTTTGTTAGGCTTGACTAATGAAAGTCAAATGTGAGTTATGCATTCGACATGATCATTTAAATGTACAATCATATATACTAATGAGAATGTGATTGCGGTGACATGAAAGCATAGGGATCATGTGGAAATGGGCTCAAGCAAGAAAGGAAAACGGGCTAAAACGAGGCAAGGGAGCGGATGCGAATACGGATGCAAAAAAGTAAGTGATTTCCGTAATCACTTCTTTGTTTGTTTGAGTAATATAATGTTTTAATTAATTAAACCTGATGTTTGAGGTTAATTATGTGTCGAAGTCTTTCGTCGTAAATGATGGGATTAAAGTTGACTAAAACGCCCTTGATGGGTATATTGGGCAAACGATCTTAAAAGTAGTTTAGAAACAAGATATTCGATTAGTGTAATGTTTTGGTCAAGTATGAAAGTGGGGAGAATGGTTTTGTAAGTCATAGACCATTTAATGCGCAATCACCTCAACGGGTCAAAATAAGCTTTGGGCGAAAATGAATATTAAGCCAATAGTGCGTAAGTTAGGAATTTCTTTAATCCGGATATGGGATTTCAAGTCCACATGATAGAACGTGAATTTACAAGCATGTAGGAAGAAACGGGAGGTTAAACGGGTAAATGGTTCAAAAGTTATGCGCATTTTAGTGCGTACGGACGACGAAACGGAGCTGCAGAAAAATGAAAAATCTAGAGGGCGTCACCGACGGCCTTAGGGGCGTCGCCGACGGGCTCTAGAAAGTCAGTTTTTGGCTGACGGGTTATTTGGCTGTCTACGGAAGTTTTGGGCTACGGGCAATTGCAAGGGCCGTCGCCGACGGCCTCCCCATGTTCAAAAACCTGAAAATTGTTTTCTAAGTTGATTTGGGTATAGTAGGCTTCCGTTTCTTATCCGTGGACCACGGCGGGCCTCCCAAACATGATTTTGATTGTCCCTTTGACGTTTATGGGCTATAAATCTAAGTCTAAGTACCATGTAACCAATGTATTGGTATATAAGAGGTATGTAAGATCTTGAACGTGTATGTGGTAATGTATGTGCGTAAGTAGATGTGTATTTATGTATATGTGAAGATACGTATGTGTATATGTATGTATGTGGAGACGTAGTAATGAATGTGCGTATGTAGATGTGTATTACGAATACATGAAGGTACGTATGAGTGTATGCATGTATGTAGAGATATAGGAAGGTATGTATGTATGTAGATGTGTAAGTATGCATGTAAGAATGTATATATGTATGTAAGAATGTATGAGTAATACGATATTAATAGTGTGCTTTGAGAATGAAAAGTAATGCAGGTACATTACTGGAGCCTCACCAGGATATGAATACGCATATGAAATGCTTAAAGACTATGAAAGATAACGAAATGGAAAGTTGTACGAGAATGAATCTTGTTTATATATATACTGTGTACTAATGTTATGAATGTATGTGGTGAGTGCAGGTGGTACAGAATTAGGGATCAACATGATGGAAGGCTAGTGATTGAAGATCGAGTGATAGAGACATGGATTGTACAGAATGGGTGGTCATGTAATCCGTATTAGTATGTTATTATCGATACGTTAATGAAAAATAAACAATGTAGTTCCTTACATAAAGATGTTTTTAAATGATTTTCAAATATAAAGGAATGTTTAAGAAAGAAATTTTATGGCACGTATTTCCGCTGCGACTTTTCGATAAAAACGTGTTAGGGTCTTACAATACCCTTTACATAACATAGATATAAGTTTTGAGGGGTTATGAATGACAAAAACACGTTTATACAAGTCTAGGGGCCATTTTTTACAAAATGCAAAAATCTGCCCAGCCTAAGGCTTACGGACCGTAAGCCAATGGGGCCATACAGTCCGTAAGGACATGCCAGCAATAGATTTTGCCTTGATCTCCAAGTTCTGCCATGTTATTCTATCTCTTGACACCTAGCTCGAATTTTTCCACCTTCCTTCTGCTTCTAACACCTCACTAAACACTTAGGATCATCCTAGAACACTTCCTAACACTTGTCATGATCTCGTTTCACTTCTTCAAGTATAAATAGCCATTCAAGTTCACTTCATTCCTTGCACATTCCTTCTTTCTTTCTCTAATCTGCTCTTGGAGCTTGTTTCCAATATATGGAAGCCTCCTACCGAGTTCTAAGCATTCCTAGAACACAAGTAAGTGTTCTTCCTTAGTCTATTTCTTTATTTTGGCTATTTATGAGCCAAAAGTCAAACAATTTGACTTTCTGTTTGACTTTCGGTTCTGACCATTTTGGTCAAGTCAAAGTTCAAATTGAACTTTACAACGTGATCGTAATCACGAAGGTATTAATCCCCTGCGATTGCACCTTATGATTACCATGTTTAGTAGGCGAAATGACGAGTCAAAGTTGTACGAATTAAAAGTAAAAAACACATAAAAATGCATTTTACGACGAAAGTTCTTTTGGGTATTAAAACATAAAGTTTTGACACCAAATCGGTTTTATAACATTATGAGACATGTTCTAACATGTCTAACTCGTCATTTCTAGTTTAGTGCTTTTTCCTTAGTCAAAAGTCGAGCGGTTTGACCACCGCTTTGACTTTCGAATCTGACTTGTTTGGTCAACTTTAGGATCCGACCAAGCCCTTTATTATGACCATAGTATTATAGGGAATAACCTACTGAGGTTATACCTTATGGTCATATCGTTTGGTTAGTCAAATGACGAGTCGTCTATATGTTCTTTTAAAATGCAGGAAATACCCTTTTGCGCATAAAATAGTTTTGAACATATAAGATCAATATTTTGACATCTAAACTGATCATACAACTTATGCAAACTTGTTTTGACATATTAAACTCGTCATAGGACTTATTTAACCATCCGAACCCATAGTTACATTTATGACCCGTTAAAGTGGCATAAACCACTTTAGCGAGCCGTAACAAGTTAAACCACTTTGAAACACTTCCAAATCAGAATGTAAGGTATTATGAACCATATTATATGAGACCCTTCTCTCGTTTGGTTTATAAACCTCATTCTATCCGATCTCCCAATTTAAAGTCTCATTATACACTAACACATAGTTATCTGATTCACTAGGAACCACTTGAACACTTGAACGTTAAGCTTTGCTATTCGATTGAACAAGACCTATACGCAAAGATGTGAGTACATAGTTCCTCTCTTTTATGTTTTTCAAATGTTTTGGGGTGATTCATATGTGTTAACCGATTTTCTCAAATGTATGGCATATGTGTTTACTAAGTGCTTTTTGTGTATTATCCTTACAAGATTAAACCAAATCCTTATAGGATATATCTATCTTTATAGTTAGATTCTTGTAGGATATTTGAAGTACAATTTTAAACCTTTCTATCTTAATAGTGAGATTTCTAAGAAGTGCTTTACGTATGAATGAGACGATGATTGTGTTTATGTTAATGTGTAGAGTAGTGTTGGTGATTTAGATAACAAAACGAGAGTAATACAATAAGAACATGGTGGATACGCCGCTGGTACTTCCTATATATAAGTGTTCTTATTGTTTACCCTTCGTGGCGTTATCTGAGTCACTATAGGACTTTAGGATTTTAAGATTCAATGATACCAAACAAAATTCTTATAGGATCTATATATCTTAATAGTTAGATTCTTGTAGAATGTTTAAAGTGCAAATTTAAAGTCCTTGATTGGATTCTTTAAGTACTTTAATGCGTATGAACGAGATGATGAAACCAAACCAAATCCTTATACGACCTATCTATCTTAATAGTTAGATTCTTGTAGGATGTTTAAAGTGCTAATTTAAAGTCTTTGATTTGATTCTTTGAGTACTTTAATGCGTATGAACGAGATGATGAGACCAAACCAAATCCTTATAGGATCTATCTATCTTAATAGTTAGATTCTTGTAGGATGTTTAAAGTGATAATTTAAGTCCTTGATTGGATTTTATGAGTACTTTAATGCGTATGAAACGACTTGATGATTATATGTTTATGTGATTAGTAGTGATTTAGATAACGAAACTAGTGTAATACCATAAGAACATGGTGGTTAAAACAATGTTATACATATAATTCATTACAATTTTGGAGTAAAAATCAGATAAAAACAAAATTAGAAATGAAAGACAAAGATAAAGAAATTCGAGTAAAGCCTATGAGATATAATTCAGAAGACCGAAAAGAATTTAGTTCTCAGATAAAAGAGCTCCTGGATTTAAAATTAATCAAAGCTAGTCATAGCCCTCACAGCTCTCCTGCATTCACGGTAAGAAAACATGCATAAATTATGAGATGTAAGCCTAGAATGGTGATAGATTATCAAAATTAAATGATAATACTGTTTTTTATGGATATTTTTACTTCATAAAGAAAGTCTAATAAATTGGACAAGAAATGAAAAGATATTTTCTAAATTTGATTGTAAAAGTGGATGTTGACAAATAAAAATGCATCCTGATAGTGTTGCATACACCACGTTTTCTACTCCTCAAGGTCAATATGAATGGCTTGTAATGCCTTTTGGATTAAAAAAGTGCACCACAAATATTACAAAGGAAAATGGATATAATATTCAGAAATTATGATTTTATTTTTGTGTACATAGATGATATCTTAATTTTATCAGACGATGTTAGTGTACATCTAAAACATCTTAATATTTTCGCAGATTTATGTATAAAACATGGATTAGTCTTATCTAAAAAGAAAACTAGTCTATTACAAGAGAAAATAGACTTTTTAGGAATGAAAATAAATGGAAAGGGAATAGAACTCCAAAGTCACATTCTTGAAAAAATCACATCATTTCCTAATAAATTAGTAGATAAAAAATAGGTATAAAGTTTTCTTGGTATATTAAATTTTGCTTCAGATTTTATAAAAAATCTTGCAGAATTAAGAAAACCATTTCAAAATCTACTTAAAAATATTAAAATATTTACTTTTGATAAAAATCTAGAATAACAAGTTAAAAGGATTAAGGAATATTGTAAAAACCTACCAAAATTACAACTTCCTAAAGAAAATGATAATCTTATTTTAAAAACTGATGCATCATAATACTATTGGAGTGGGGTACTTAAGAAAATAGATTATAATTCTAAAAAAGAGAAAATAGATGAAAGTATTTGTAGATATTGTTCGGGTACTTTTAGTGATACTGAAACGACGTATCATATAAATGAAAAAGAATTTTTAGTTGTTATAAAAAGTTGTCAAAAGATTTATTATTTTTTATTAGCAAATAATTTTTTTGCTAAGGACAGATAATACACAGGTAAAGACTTTTATTAAAAATAACATGTCTTCTAAACCAGAATATAAAAGACTTATTAGATGACAAACACTATTATTTGAGTATCATTTTGATATAGAAATAATCAAATCTAATAAAAATGTTCTAGCAGATTTCCTATTTAGGGATGGTGGAGCAAGAATTATCCCAAAGGATGGATACATATATTGAAGATATGGATAAACAAATAATTGCGAAAAAAGAAATTTGCAAAAGATATGGGAGAAATGTTAAATATCATAGAAACAATCTCTCAGAAGATCCCAGATATAAAGTGTAATATACAAAACGTTTAAAACCAAAAATATAGCCGATATTATAATTATTTCAATAGATTATTATATTGAATATAAAACGTTTGTCAATGTACACTAAATTAAACCTATACCTATATAGAGAATGGTTCAAATGAAAACCACTTTTATTGTGAAAACTCGAAAACTAACTAAAAAAAGCCTAAAAAACACACAATTTTTTTTTCAATTTTTTTATAAAAATTGTAGGTTTTTTATATAAATTTTTTTTTTCAAAAAAAAATTTGTAGTACACATGTGTAATAATACACATGTGTAGTACACATACACATGTGCACTACAATTTTTATTTTTTTTTGAAATTTTTTTTATATATTAAAAGTGGCGAAAATTGGTATGCAAAAAAAAATTGGTATGTTTTTTTTGGCTTTTTTAATTAGTTTTTGAGTTTTCACAATAACTAGTGGTTTTCATTTGAACATTCTCCTACCTATATAATTACTTATAATATAACAGACCGATAAAAATAATAAATACAAATAAAAGGAAGATACCCCAATATGGGTGTCATACCATTTTATTAAAGGGGTGGTATAAATACACTCAATATATGGATTAATATACTAAATTAATTAAATTTGGTAATGATTAAGTATTTTAATACATTATTTTATTCTAAAGTCAAAAGTAATAATTATGTCTTTTTATATTCTTTTATTTTATAAGACTTTTGTTACTTTTTTATATTTTGTTATACTATTATTAGTATTAGTACTAATATTAATATTAATAAATAAATAATCAAGACACTTTATTATAAACACGAAAGTGAAAAGGTTCATTAAAAATAAATAACGAGTCTCTAATAAAAAAGTAAACGTGCAAACATTAAAACAATTAATTACCTAGATCGACAAAATCGCTTTCACGACGATAAAGCTGGGTATATAATTCTAGACGCCACCCATGCATTGTCTCTCATCCAGCCGCAGACATACTATTGTTGCTTCATATATGTTTTACAATTAATAAAGACATTTATCTTTTTTTTTTCAAAGCACCATAGCTTTATACATGTTATTTAGAATTGTTTTTGCTGACACGAAGCACCATAGCTTTATATACTAACCATCTTAAATTGAAAAACTAAAACATTTATATGATAAACTGTTGTTTTTTAATATTTTTACACATTTCAAACAACTTTTTATTCAACTTGATTGGTTTAAAAGTTGAATAATTTATTCAAAAACATTTGTCAAGTCTGTGTGTTATAACAAAGATTAAGAAAACTCATTACATAAAAGTTTGATTGTATAAAAAAATACTTTATGTTCACTTAAAAAATAATATAAAAGCTAAAAACTAATGATTGTAATTAATAATTAAAAAATAAAATAAAAATATTAGGTAATTAATGCTTTGGGTAATTAATGCCTGCCCTTTTCTCTCTCCTGCCCACTCTTCTCTCTCTTGAAAGATTGACTTTTGGGTATATTTAATAACACCCTTATTAAAATAGAAAAAAAAAACAACTCTAAGGGGCTGTTTGTTTACCTCTTAATGAGACTCTTAATGGTTCACACCTCTTACTGGTTTATCACTTAATGATTCAGACTGTTTGTTTCATGAGCAGATGTTTGAATGGTTCAGACAATTGCCTCTGAATGGTTAGACATTATACTGAGTCTGAATGGTTAAGACCTCTAATCTAAATTGGTCAGACATTTGCCTCGGAACGGTTAAGCTTTAAACTAGCTCTTAATGGTTCAGACCTCTTACTAGTTCAGTACTTAATGGTTCAGACCTCTTACTGATTCAGCACTTAACCATTCAGATGTTGACAAACAGCCCCTAAAACATATATAGCTTTGAATTATCAACTACACGTTCAACTTTCAACTGAATAGCAAAAGAATCGTGGTATATTCCCAAGATCGCTACTTTTTAAACAACCCATGATCTCATTCAGTTACCGCATAAACGCAATCGCACACCCCTTCATAAAACTCTGTTTTTTTGTGTTATTCCGCCGACGCACCACCTTACGGGACGCCGAAGACTCTGTACCTCGGAGGTTGTCCGTTCTTGTCGAGCTGTGGTAAGCATTCTTTTTCGTTTCCATCTGATATTCCATGTTTTGTAACACAAAAACCCGACTGGATTCTCCATTGATAGGTCGCCAAAACAATTAAAAGCTTTCCGGCAATCGTCTCCATTCTAGCCGCTTCTAATCGGTAACTTTTGCATACCCTCTGTTTTCACCTATCTTTCTGTGTTCTCCCTTCTAACGCAGCAGCAACGTTTAGTAGTAAACTGTTCCGGCACCTGTCGCACACCGGTGTTCTGGTCGAAGGGTTATCATTGAAGATCCGGCGACCCGACCCGGGTTCTGTTCGAATATTTAATCGGTACATAAAGGTAACCAATATCACTCCATACGAAATGCTTACTGTAAATTATGATCACCTTGTTTCTGGTTCACGACGACGAACTCTCGTATATATGAGGCGGGAATAATAATGGACGAGTTTGTATTTTTTTGAAAATAAACAAAAAGCCAGTTTATTAATTGGACCTTTTTACTTAATGGCTAGTACACACCCACCACTATTTCCTTTCAGTAATTATTATCGCCAAAGTTTCAATTTATGGAATTATTAAAAACTATTGTTTGAAAACGAAAAAAAATAATAGAAGTGAAACTATACGTGATGTTTTAATAGGTGTATAGTGAACAATTCATGGCTTTCTCTTGCTTAAGGTACGGATTCTGTGGTCTTTTCTCATAGCGTTTTATATCGTTATTGTACTCGTAGTGTCTAGTTCATCGAACTGTTATCTTTGCTTTCTATTAATCATAGTGTTAAGTATTGAATTAAATTGTTTCTATTGATTCACATGCGATAGATTAATTCCCTATAGCTCATTATTGCATGTTTCCATTGATCATTGGTTTTTTCCATCGAAATGCATTATTGTACTAGTTGGCTTGACTTAAGTGTACCGTTTTATTGACCTCAATACCCGAGCTCATCCACCTATGGGGACATAGGGCGTCATCATCAGCACTGATGACGTGCACCATCCGTGACGGTGCGATTAGTTCACGGCGTCTCTATATTAGTATTTATTGATTATGGATTATTGAGATGCGTATGGATTGATCCTAGGATATATTGTTATTGTACTGGTATTGGGATAGGTGTGTGTGCCCACATCCCCTTTACACATTTGTGCATTAGTTTGAAGCTAATGTACGTATTATTGTTTATTGTTTATTAACATTGGCTCACATGGGTATTTCCACATAGATTGTTATCATATAGTATCGACCAAATTGCTACATTGTTATTGACATAGTATTATTCACCGTTGATCGTATACCATATTGATCGTTCCCATCGAATTACCGTTATTGCTATTGTTTTTCCGTTACTGGGCAATTTTTTTGGCTCAGCCGTGTTTCTTTTATCGTTTTCTCTTGTTTCTTAAACAGGTACTCAGGGGAACATGGGGAAAAGTGCGAAGAGAAAAAACTAAATGGCTAGAGTTGGAAATAAGGAGTTTAAATAAATTGCTATTTAAATTTTAGACATTTTTATTTTCGTTAAGACCGTTGTGTGGTTTTAGATTTTTAAACCTTTGGAGTTAATGTTTTATTTGAGTTAAATTTTAAAATGTCTCTGTGATTACTGTATTGGGTGACACGTCAGCCCTATTCGGGCCGGAGTGTTATATAAAGGATTTGATTGAGAGAAATTGTCTTCTCATGAATTCTAAGATACCATTTTATGAGTTTGACATTATAAAGATAAAGCTTCTGGTAAAGCATCACATAAAAGAAAGAATAGATCTTTCTTTCATTTATCCTGAAGTAAAAACGGAAAAAGAGATAATCCTTCCACTTCATCAATAGGAATACAAACGGTAGATCTTACCTCTGATTAGGACGAACCTAAAGAAAAATCGTTTTTAACCCTAATACAGGGAAAACTTCTACCTTTAAAAATATTCTTAAAGAATAGCCAACTCAACCAAATTATGTTGAACAACAATGGTTCAAGATGAAGGAATTATATAGCCTTCAAAATACAGATATAAGATACATTGTTATTGTTATTGTTATTGTTATTGTTATTGTTATTGTTATTGTTATTGTTAGTAGTACTACTGCTACTGCTATACTGTCGTCACCACCGCCACCCCTTGGCACTGCCACTCCACTGCCACTGCCACTGCCACTATTATTATTAGGGATTTTCTAATGGCACACCCCCTGTCTATATGCACACTTTTTCAATTCAATACGCATCGTATATGACTATACGATGCGTATTGAAATAAAGTAAAAGACATGGCAGACTGACAGCTGCAGGTTATGTCTGGCGGCGGGCTTGATACACATTGTATAGGCCTATACGATGCGTATCAAGGCACTGTTTTTTTGAAGTTTATTTTTGTTGTGTTGTGTCGAATGCGAACCCGAGAAACGAAAGGGATTTCGAGCAGTTGGTCGATGACGTGATAGATAAAGATCTTGACACGATCATCTCCATTTTCAAGTATTAGACTAGATAGTCCAGGATGAAATATATTAAAACCATTCAAGCCCACCAGTCTACAATGTGCTATGGTCAGATTTTTCAAGTTTGCACAGTGGGAGAAAAGACCAGCACCCCTGTCAGTATTGTCATAATGCAATGAGACATAACTGAGATTTAAGCGGCGTGTTAAAACGGAACATAATCCCAGATTGTCTAAAGAAGCGCTTTTATCATGTGTCATGTGGTAAACAAATACCAAGGGTGTATACAGATCTCTATTCGGTCATCTTTCCAAGCTTTTACACACGAATATGTGGTTCCCAATTTGCGGAACCTAATCCCAGATTATCTAAAGAAGCGCTTTTATCATGTGTTATATTAGACGCGTATCACATGGGAGAAACTAGCTAGGACTAGACCCCTCAAGTTGTCATTTGATAAAATTCGTGGGAGAAAAGACCAGCACCCGAGAAACGAAACGGATTTCGAGCAACTGGTCGATGACATGATAGATAAAGAGCTTGACACGATATATCCATTTTCAAGTATTAGACTAGATAGTCCAGGATGAAATATATTAAAACCATTCAAGCCCACTAGTCTACAATGTGTTATGGTCAGATTTTTCAAGTTTGCACAGTGGGAGAAAAAACCAGCACCCCTGTCAGTGTTGTCCTTTAAATTCGCGTAAAACATATATTCGTTTCATAACCTCCTCCTATAAATCAACCACAACTCACCCGAGACCGACCTCTGGATCACACATGATAAAAGCGCTTCTCTAGACAATTTGGGATTATGTTCCGTTTTATGACACATGATACGTACGCTTACCTTAATCACATCTTCCATGGAGTCACAGATCTGACAATAGGGCCCACGGATCTTATGCCCACCCGAGACCGACCTCTGGATCACACGTGGGAGAAAAGACCAACACCCTTGTCGTTCCGTATTTTCTCCTTTTCTAATTCTCGAAGAATCTCGTAATGTATTCCCTGTTTCTCTAAATCGTCTGTAAAATTATAAAAAAACAAACTAGTGGTTTATCACCCTGTGTGAGCATTGGAAGCCCGACAAACAGTCTTGCAATTACATCTTCAATCGAGACCGCATTATTAATTATAATGAAGCAATGAAGATTGAATGTGCAAACCGCAATCGTTTTTTACTATGGAAACGGTGGCTATGGGAAATACAAACCCGACACGTCTTCTATGATGATTTGAAACATTCACGAACCACAAATGGACTCAGACTCATACTACTCTAATATGACACATGATAAAAGCGCTTTTTTTTAGACAATCTGGGATTATGTTTCGTTTTATGACACATGATATGACACGTTTACCTTAATCACATCTTCCATGGAGTCACAAATCCGACAATAGGGCCCACGGATCTTATGCCCACCCGAGACCGACCTCTGGATCACACGTGGGAGAAAAGACCAGCACCCTTGTAGTTCCGTATTTTCTCCTTTTCTAATTCTCGAAGAATCTCGTAACGTATTCTCTGTTTCTCTAAATGGCCTGGAAAATTATGTTTCTCTAATATGACACATGATCAAAGAGCTTCTTTAGACAATCTGGGATTATGTTCCGTTTTATGACACATGACACATGATACGGCATGGTCAAACCTTTCTAAAAGTAGAAAAAAAATAAAACAGAAGAAAGTGTTCCTCTTTGTTACCAAGCATGTCATCTGAAATAATAATCTATTGGAACACCTGATCGAGAGAAACTTCTTCGAGCTAACTGCTGATATCTCATCCTTCTTATCTTGCTATTAAACGAGGTACAATAGCTAATAAAATATGTGTAGGATCGTGCGATTGACCCGAATGAGTCGTTCAGAGGAGTTTTACTTTGTTTCGGGTGCGGAAAACAAGAAACAAAGGTAGAAACAGCTTGCAATTCACTTTTAACACTGATTTGATTAATCTGACAGCAAATACAGTCAAACCTCACACCGGCAGCACTTCGGTATGGAAAACAAGGACTCGGTTACTGATTTCGCTTCAGGCCACCTATATATAGGGGCCTGATTCCGCTCGTACTGACACAACGACATTTGGAGCGGAATTAACATGTTTTGATTCCGCTCGAAAGGATACAATGACAGTTGGAGCGGAATTAGCATTAGGAGCGGAATCAACTTCTTAAACACCCTAAACATGCTACTTACTCGTACAACGCGCCCTGATCTATACAATCTAATCTAAGACTCGATACAAGACGAAGTCGACAGATGCATGCACTAACAGACTCCCCCTCAGATGTTGACGAGTCTTATGTGTCGAGTCTTCTCAAACTTCAGCCTTGATCAGTCTCTGGGCTTCATACTCTCTATCTTCATCAACAGACTCCCCTTAACAAAATGCTGGCATTTCTTTAGTTCTTCAGCATCATCTGCTTCAGGATCGTTGTCTGGCTTTCACACTTTGTCCATGATCGTTGCCTGGTTCAAACTTTGTTTACAGAATCGAAACCTGGCACATGTTCTATCCACAGTATCCTCAGGTATTATAACCTGGCTCTCATAAGCTTCTTAGAATCGATCAAACTGGCTTACTATCCCACAGCTTTTAATTTCCAAGATCGAAACTTGGCTCGAGTTCTGCTCAGGATCGATAAACCAGCTCATACTTAACCTGCATAAACTCTACCTCAAAGTAAGTTTTACACATTTAACAATTTAGAATATATGCACTAACATTGACTCTCCCTCAAAAGAAACTATCCTCATAGATGAACCACTTGTTGATTTAAAAAACACATTTGATGTTCAAGACACACTCCCCCTCACAACAATGTCATCATGTTTAGCGCTTGAGACTTTGAAAATCAGCTTTCCAACATCAGTTGTCAAAAATCTTTTTGAAATTTTTCAAAAGTTTATACCAAAACACACCGAAAATCTTTTTGGATTTTGAAAAGTAAAGAAAATAAAGACACCAATTGTAGAAATAAAGAAATGCAGAAATGAAATATTTACAAACAATATTTTTGCGAGTTTGTGTAAGAAGATCATATCAGTATATGAGACGAGTCACCAACACCGTTAAGCTTCATTTCATTTTAAGTTCTAAACAATTCACCTAGATTGTCAGTATATTGGTCCTCTTAAATTTTCACACAAAGTTCAACTGCTTCGAGATACGATATTAATGTCTTAATGACTTAAACTTATTTGTGTGTCCCACTACTTGAATATACTCCCGTATCCAGATCCCAATATTCAGTCTTACAGGTGAGTATACCACAGATGATATCTGTTCAGGGGTTAGGTGCGAAACCGTGAGAGCTCAGGTCAGAACTTCCGTTCAGCAGAGAGATGACGACTCGACTTTAGGTGTGTCCCCTTTAGAGGATCTTTTGTTACAACACCAATGACTATCAATTTTATTGTTTCATCAATTTGCTGAGGGCTGCGCTTTTTCAAGCATTTGCGGAAAGTATTATACGGGGACTAGGTCAGTATTTCCATACAGCAGAAGTCCCGGGATAATACCCCAGATATCACTGAGTATAAAGACCTAGTATCTCAGAATAAGGGACCTTTCAAACAAGATTTCAGGGGTTACCTATATATCCAAGAAGTTGTTACCCACAGAACAAGCAAGTTTGAATTTTTAGGTTTATATCTCGTCACAATCTACTAAATGTGCAAAAACCTACTGGCATATCCACAGTGAGATTGTTTATCACATTTTTACATTCCAATTCTTTAGCATGTTGTGACAGTCCACTGATGTACTATCATTTCCTCTTTTTCACCACAAAACTCGTTTTTGATTTTATAATGTTTTTGGCTTTTTCAAATTTTCTAATGTTTTTGGATTTTCTAAAATTTTCTACTCCCCCTAAAATGCAAACACATTTAAAAGGAAATTTGAAAAACAATCTAAGCTCTTGACCCAATTACAGAAAACTCAAAACAAACTATACAAATAAGTGACAACCGATATCGAATCGCATCAAATCGCCATCCACTAGGCATAAACAATCAGAACTCCCCCTTTCAACAAACTATTTTCTCATTATGATTTCAAAACACTTAAGTTTGTTTTAATCAAAATGATTTTTCCGGAAAATAAGTTTGTTATAACCACTTGTAGGTTCACTTGTAAGTTAAGGGAATGGTTCATCATATTGTTAATCAATCACTCGTATGAAGATTACATCAAGTTCAACTCAATGACCTTGACGAATCCTTTGTACCAATTGTAAAAACACAAACATCTGTACCATGTGTAGGAAACAAACATCTACACACGATCATTTACCAATCAAAGATGCCGATTCCTGCTTCTCACTTACCAACCTGGAAGCTCCGGCGTAGTCCTTCAACCTGTAAAAATTTCAACAATTTTTCAAATCTTTCACAAAAACACTTTACAAGAATGATGCCGATTCCTGATCCACAATTACAAACTTGGGATCTCCGACGTAGTCAGATGTTTTACGGGAAAAGAATTTCCACCCAAGTCTTTTCAGACTTGAGGGTTTTCAATTCTTGCTCAGTAGGGTTGTAAGTTGCCTTTTTAGTTGCATAAAAATCTTTAACCCCTTTTGCTTTCCCATCAAGCATTTTCCCAAAAAATTTCTTAACATTCCCATTGAATGTTTTCTCGACATCAAACTCATTTTTTCAGAATAAAACTGATTCGAGATCTCAATCTTACCAACTTTCTATTTAATCTCTTCAAACTTTAGTGATGGAAATTCATCATCACTTACTAAAAACACAGAATTTACCTCTTTTATCTCACCTTGTGGCTCTTCTGGCTTTGTGGAACCAGAATCATCGCCGACTTTCTCATCAACTTTCTTAACAACCCACACTTGGTTGTCTTTTCCTTTCTTTTTGTAAAGATTTTTCTTAGAACATTCACCAACTTCATGAATGGAATTTTCAAAAATTTTGATTTGTTCAGTTGGTTTTTCATCTTTTTCAACAACTTTTTCTTTTAGCTTTTCAGAAACTCCCTGTTTTGTCATAACATTCTTTGAACAGTTCCATGCAATGTGACCAACTTCATTGCATTTGAAACAGGTTCGAGTCTCTCTTGGATGAAACACTCCAGTTCCATTCCTTTTCTTCTCAGCAAGAAACTCCTGGTTTGATTGTCTCCAGAACGGTTTCTTCTGTTCTTCCTCAGCACTCCCACCTGAAACAAATTCTGTTTTTGTTTTAGAAATTTTGTCATTTTTAGAATTTTCTGGTGGAATAAAACCTAAACCTTTCTTTTTGTAGCTACCATTATGGTTTGATTTCTTTTGAAAACCAGAACCAGAATTATAACCCTTTTTCTTGTTTAAACGTTGTTGAACTCTTGAAGTGTATTTTTTAGGTTTTTCAAGATTTTTCAAAACTTTCAATTCTGGAATATTAATTTCTATTAGTTTGAAAGTCTTGTTAATCAATTATGTTTTAACACTTCTTATAGGAAACTCTTTGTTATAATATAATTTGTCAGAATCATTCAAAGTATAAACTACTTCGAGTGTTTCATCATTCAAATTCGATTTGGATAGCAAAAACTCTTTACTATAAGCCTTTTTGACCGATGACTTTGGACCATTGACTGACGAACTTGACCCTCCAGATTCAGACTTTGACTCAAACTCCTCATCAGTATCTAACACCTGATCGACCACCTTTTTGATTAACTCAGACTCATGATCAGTGTCAGACGAGGTGAACGTGACGTCAATGTTTTCTGGTAATTCATCAGTTGTATCGGTTTTTAGCTTTATATTGACTGCTTTTTCAAGTTGCTCCTCGTTTGGTTTTCTAGGAGAATACCCTTCCCAGATCGGAGGTGGACACTTGTTATAGCTAACAGTCGGTTTCTTACCAGTATCCTTCTTCTTTGGCTTGTCATCTTGAAAAGCTTCAAAACCTGCAACAGTTGGATAAATTCGATCAATGAGATAATCAGAACTAGAATAGCTTTGTAATAAACGTCTAATTCTCTCATTCTCAATTTTCTCTGTTTCCAACTCTTGCTTCCACTTAGCACTTTCTTCAATGTAGAAGTTGATAGCTTTCTGCTTCGACATCATCACAACATTCATCATTGTCAAAGCGTTTTCTCTTTCTGAGTTTGTCTTTTGAAGACCAGTCACTGTTCTGTTCAAGACATCATAAGATTCTTTCACATAATTAAGATTGAACAGTAATTGCTCTTTGTTCTTTTCATACTCAGCCAGCTTTTCATCTTTGGCTGCACATTCTTTGCATGGTTCAAGACACTTTGAACATGGCTTGACGACTTCAACAATCTTTTCAACTTCAACAAATTTCTCTACTTCGATCACTTTCTCAGCTTCAGTCACCTTTTCTTCTTTTTTCACTTGCTCAGTCTCAACCATCTTCTCAGCAACACTTTCAGCATTCTCATTCTGAACAACATCTTCAGATTTCATTTGTTGTTGTTCTTTTGCAGCTCGTTTCTCCTTCAGTTTTTCCAAGCGATCTGCAAAATAGAAATGAAAACTTTCAGGAGACAGATGAGATTTTGCAATGTTAATATGTTTTTCTTCCTCATTGTCACTACTATCATCAACTGGTGACTGATCAAACTCGATTGATTTTTCAGAATTATCATCCGATGAACCAGAATCAGATGGTGTTTGATCGAAGACAACTTCTTTTTCTGAACTAGCATCACTTTGTGAACTTTCATCTGCACTTAATGAGCTTTCATCAGAAACAACAGACTCTTCCTCCACATTTTTCACAGTCTCACCAATAGACTTCATCCATGTGGCAAAATATCTGGTTCTCTAACAATCTTAGCAATGAATGCTTTGAACTCTCCTTTTTCATCAACAAACATATCCCAGCTGAAGCCTTCAGGTAATTTTTCATCATCCTGATTGACTAAACAGACTTTGCTTTCTGGTGATATGTAGTCGTTCCAGTTAAAATCCACCAAACATGCTCTCTTAGAATCCTCGATTTTTCTACCATGAGCCACCTGCGGTTCTTGTAGTTGTTGCTGACCCACTTGCTGATAAATGGCTTTTCGGTAGTAATCGTCTTTTCCAAACGGATTCTGAGCTCCACTAGCTTCCCTGTTCTTGCACTCCCTATTGAAATGACCTTTCTCCCTGCATCGAAAACAAGTAACTTTAGATTTATCAAAACCTAAAGTAGAAACATGTGCATCAAGAAAGTCATTTCTCCCAGTAATAAGCTTGAATTTTTCAGCTCGTCTAAGAACACTGGCTAGACACCATTTGATATCCATTAATTCCATTTCTTCGGCGTCTATCTGATCGTAATCCTCCTTTGTGAGCATAGGATTCCCGATCCGCCCTGCAACTAAACCTTCATAGGAGAGTAACACAGAACCAAGTAAAGCCATATGATCTTTTGCAGTTTCTTCAGAGAAACTTTGACCCTCTGGAAGATTCAAAGCTATGTTGCACTGGATCACATAACCATTTCCAGTTTTCGTGCTTTGAGAATGAAAGCTTGTAGTTGAATCTTTAGGATTGACGCTTGGAAATGAAGAAAAACCACTGCTGCTCTTGGTTGAACTCTGATCAACTTTTTCTGTTGAATCCCCAGCACTGAATGCAGTCTGTATTTTCGGGCTTCTTTCAGCTTCTGGAACACTACCTTTATAGTACATCTTTACATCCTGTTGACCACTTGGACTGTTCATCCTTGCGATCTTTTGCTGTTCCAGATCCTGACTTTCAATCTTTTCAATAAACTGAGAAATAGTCAATCCATCATAAACCCCAGTATTTTTCAGAATCATCAAATAAGTTCCCCATTCTTTCTGTGGTAACGCATCAGCTAACTTGTCTACCCACTCTTCAGGCTCTTTTGTTATACTTAGCATTGACATGGATCGCACCAAGTGGCAGTATCGTTCAATCAGCTTCTTCGTATCTTCTCCCGGTAAACTACTGAACATATCAACTCTTTCTTGAGCAATGCCTTCTTGCTCTTAATCATGTTCTCACTACCCTCAAATTTTACACGAAGAGCATCCCAAATCGATTTTGAAGTTTTATCATGCTGAAGCAATATGAAGATATCTTCTTTGATGGCTTGCTGAAGCAGACTGATCATCATCTTTTCAGCTTTGTACATATCATGCTCTTTGTCATTTAACTCAGAAATTGTTTTCACAACTTGCAACTCAGTACGTGGCAACACATATTTCTTCAATATACACTCCCATGACCTAAGATGGTTTGCCTGAACCCAGTTTTCGAATCTGTCTTTCCACCCATAGTATTCTTCGATACTCATCAGTTTCGGGGGCTTTTGTAACGTTCCGGTCTCGTTTTCCAAGTTCATGTTCTGAGCAATGGAAGCCGGAGTAGTCGGGGATGAAGCGAACGCGTTGTAGAACTCTTCACTCATGATTACGTATCACATTTTTCAAAAATAGTTACTTTGGAGCGGAATAGCAAAATACACTTTTGGAGCGAAATAGCAAACAACCCTTTTGGAACGGAATTAACCAGATAACAAGTTCGAGCGAAATCACAATTAACTCTTCTCGAGCGAAATCACTGAATGTAGTTTGGAGCGAAATCACAATGTTCACAGGAGCGGAATCAGAAGTTAGATACTCTGGAGCGAAATCAGAACAATCTCTGGAGCGGAATCAAAACTCTAATTTGGAGCGGAATCACAAAAATGATATCCTGGAGCAGAATCAGACAATATTTTGGAGCGAAATCAGAAAATTGTCCATTCGAGCGGAATCAGTTCGGGGTCCATTTTGGTCCATTTTTAGTCCGAATTTTAATATGAAACTTTCAAGGGTTTGTCTATGTCCAATTTTAAACAGTCTGTGAAAATGTTGTCCGATTTTAACCGCTAAATCTCGTTTTGATGAAGAAAGAAAGGTGTAGAAGTAAGAAATTTCGATGAAATCCAGCTAATCTCTGCAGAACTCCTCCTCCTGAGCTCTGATACCAATTGTAGGATCGTGCGATTGACCCGAATGAGTCGTTCAGAGGAGTTTTACTTTGTTTCAGGTGCGGAAAACAAGAAACAAAGGTAGAAACAGCTTGCAATTCACTTTTAACACTGATTTGATTAATCTGACAGCAAATACAGTCAAACCTCACACCGGCAGCACTTCGGTATGGAAAACAAGGACTCGGTTACTGATTTCGCTCCAGGCCACCTATATATAGGGACCTGATTCCGCTCGTACTGACACAACGACATTTGGAGCGGAATTAACATGTTCTGATTCCGCTCGAAAGGATACAATGACAGTTGGAGCGGAATTAAACGTTGTGATTCCGCTCGAAAGTGTCTTCATGACATTTCGGGCGGAATTAGCATTAGGAGCGGAATCAGCTTCTTAAACACCCTAAACATGCCACTTACTCGTACAATGCGCCCTGATCTATACAATCTAATCTAAGACTCGATACAAGACAAAGTCGACAGATGCATGCACTAACAATATGTCTAACTTTTGAAGGTTCTTTATATGCTTCTTTCCTGATGCATGTCTGTGTCGAGCAGTTTCTCCGTCGCTGATTTCTCCACTCACCGTGAAATCAAACAGTTTCTTAATAGATTCTGTTCGGTTTCAAAGCCGGTTGAGGATTATGAGTGTTCTAGACTTGTTCAAGGCATACTTGTTTGTGCGATTTACAGAAATAAGGATGCATTCCACGGTAAACGATGCAGCTGATGAAATTGAAGCTGTTATTTCGGTTATTCAGTTCTTCTGAGACGATTCAAGTGAGTCCTATGAAGCAAGTGTCTGTCTATTCAATTGAGAGGAATCCTTGCATTACATCCCCGTTGAAAACAAGTGGTTGTAATGATGGAACCCTTGATTTGAAACACATTTTTGAGATATTTATAGTTCAATACGCATCGTATAGGCCTATACGATGCGTATTAATCGATGAATTTACTGAAATACCCCTATTTTCTGATAAATTCAGGGGTATTTTTTAGAAAATTGAAAGTTTAATACGCATCGTATAGGCCTATACGATGCGTATTAATCCAATATACGATACGACATAGGCCTATATGTAGGATCGTTGTGCGACCTTAACAAGTCGTTCAGAAGAGTTTTTGATCAAAACGAGAGGCGGAAACAGACGTTTTGACGTTGAATCATGTTGTAATGCACATAGAATCACTTAAACTGTCTCTTGTATAGATATGAAAGCTTTACACGACCTGGAGACACTTCGGCAGAGCTTCGCTACCGGAATCCAAAATTACAAATGAAATGGTCAAGTCCTCTATATATAGGCATTCCATTTCGCACGAAATGGTACAAGTCCATTTCGCACGAAATGGCCACAAGTCCATTTTGCACGAAATGGTCACAAGTCCATTTCGCACGAAATGGTCACAAGTCTATTTCGCACGAAATGGTCACAAGTCCATTTCGTGTGAAAATGCCTATTCTTTTGAACTACATGACTTGATCTATTCAATCTATTACAAGACTCGATACAAGACAAAGTCGACAGATATATGCACCAACAGACTCCCCCTTGGATGTTGATGAAGTCTTCGGTGTCGAGTCTTCAGTTTGACAAGTCTTCAGTCTTGATCAGTCTTCACGCTCTTTCCAAAGTGTCTGACAGTGTAAGCATCCTCAATCTTCTCTCTTCTCTTAATCAGCTTCTGCAGCTAATCTCCCCCTTGGATGTTGATCTAATAATCTTCAATCTCCTTATTCTTTCACTCATCAGCAACATCAGCTTCTGTCTTGATCATAGTTCCATAATCAGAAACTGTCTCTACTGTCTTCAGACTCCCATTTGCTAGTAGACTCCCCCTTGAATTGTTCCGGGATCGCAATCTTACATAGCACTTTCACTGGTTCAATAACAATTCCTGGCTCTCCGTAGCAACAGGATCAAACACGGGGATCTTCACAAATCTCTACCCAACACATAAGTTTTTACAATTATTAAAATTTTAACAATTTTAATCTCTACTAACCACTTGTAATTGAAACATACACATTTGGTTTCATTTAAACATTTCAAAATTTATTCTCATTTCAAACACACTCTCCCAACCCCTGTTGTTCATCATGTTTAGCACTCGGAGTTTTGAAAATCAGCTTTCCAAACAGTTGTCGAAAATAAGATGAAATAAAATATTTTTGATTTTTCAAAATTTTATGTTAAAACACACTTAAAAACTTTTTGGGTTTTTTAAAAAGCAGTAAAGAAATATTTACAGACAATATTTTTGTGAGTTTGTGTAAGAGGATCATATCAGTTTATGAGACAAATCACTAACACCGTTAAGCTTTAAACATTTTAAGTTCTAAACAATTCACTTAGATTGTCAGTATACTGGTCCATTTAAATTTTCACACAAAGTTCAACTGTTCTGAGATACGAGAATTAGTGTTTTAAGGACTTAAACTTATTCGCGTGTCCCACCTCAGTATATACTCCCGTATCCAGACTTCTATATTCAGTCTTACAGGTGAATGTACACTAATGATATCTGTAAACGGGTAATGCTAGACCATGAGAGCTCAGGCTAGAACTTCCGTTCAATCAGAGAGACGATGGCTTGTCTTTAGGTGTGTCCCGTTTGGGGATCTTTTCTTCAACAGCACATGATTAGCATTTTGCAATGTTTCATCATTTTTTATGCTGAGGGTGGGCTTAAAGATTTAAGCAATGCAAAGTATTATACGAGGACTAGGCTATTGCTTCCGCAAAATCAGAAGTCCAGGTATAATACCCCAGATATCATCACGCACAAAGACCTAGTATGTGATGTGCGTTAGGTGTAATATAATTTAGGTATATATTTTAAGCCCTTTTACACTTTTTAGCCAAGTTTTAAATTTATAAAACACTATATTTACTAACACTAAACACGCATATGGGCAAGTGCACCCATCGTGGACGTAGTACAGTGTTGGTAAGATACCGAGGTCGTCCAAGGACACAAGAGCTTTTAGTACCGGTTTATCCTCAACGTCTAATCAAATCAAAAAGTTAGAAAAAGGTTTTTAAACTATGAAAATAAAACTAACTAAAATGCTGAAAAATAAAATAAAAATAAAAACAGATAGACAAGATGAATCACTTGGATCCGACTCGTGTGTAGTGTAACCTTTGATTATTTTCGCACTTTTGCACTTGTTTAAGAGATTATCTTAGTTATTGTAGTAGGCCCCTCTTTTGAAGGCGATGTTACCCTCAACCCAGTAGTTTGAGTCAGCAAGGATACAATCCTAAAGGGTCGGATTATTGAAAGATAATTAATTAAGTTATTAATGCATAATGTGGTAGGCCCCTCATTTGAAGGCGACGTAACCCTCAGCTAAGTAGTCTGAGTCAGCAGGGATACAGTCCTAAGTAGCTGGGTTAAAGTTTTAATAGTAGGTTAACTTATGAGGGGATCAAAGAGTTTGGACCCCCGCCATCCAATACCTTTGGGTATTGAAGGAGGTCCTACTAAATTTGACCCAGGTCCTTTGCAGGATCTATGCACTGAACAATGGCAAGACTCTTACCAAACCGTTCCCTTAACCCCCGACCAGGTAGCCAACATACCTCCATATAGACCGTGGAGATATGAATGGTGAAAATCTTTTATTTTATATAGACAGTAAAATAATGCCAAGACACCACGGACAAACGATAAGGAAGAATCACCTTCAACATAAGAAACTAGTAATTAAAGTCATTAATACAAAACCAATTAAAAAGTGCAAAAGATTAAAAATAAAAAGTATTACACTAGACACTTGTCTTCACCAAGTGATGTAAGAGACTTAGGCAAACATGGCCTTTGATTGTCAAGAACTCTTACGATCAATCTTGGATCCCGAGACAACTCACACACTCTACGATGGACAATGGATGATGGTGGTGGATGATGGTGTTATGGTGGTGGTGGGTGAAGTGTGAGAGAGGTGGTGTGCCAAAGGGATGAGTTGCAAGAGCTCCAAACATTCCTATTTATAGGCTGAACAGAAGCTCGGGCACGGCCCCGTGTCCATCTGACTCTCTCTCTTCATTAATTGTAATTCGCAATTACAATAAATGCGCCTGCAGGAAGTTGACCACGCCCCCGTGTCCGCTGGGCACGGCCCCGTGGTGGGCAACAGAAGCTTCTACGAGTTTGTCTTTTCTGCTGGCACTTGGGCACGGCCCCGTGCTCACTGAGCACCGGGCGTGTTCAGTCTTCTGTCTTTTTTGTTTTGCTTGAGAAGATGTTGTCGGGAGGTCGGGCATGCCACTTTTGTTCCTTTTCTTGTATTTATGTTAGATTTTGCTGTCTTTTTGCTTCTTTTGTTATTTTGAGCTCATTTAATCCTGAAAATACAAAAGGAAGACAAAAGCACACTTTTTCCAACATTAGTACTAAAAAGGGTTAGTTTTATGCCACAATTGATGTAATTTATATGTTGCATTTTGTGCACATCAAATACCCCCACACTTGAATCTTTGTTTGTCCTCAAGCAAAACTCTTTATAATGTGGGTTACACACCCAAATGGAATGGGTAGAAGAGAAGTTTTGGGCTTGTCGTAGAGTGTCGGGATTTCCAAGATTCTTTATTTAGGTTTTATTTTTATTTATTTACGATCCTATTCGTCATGATTAATTAAAAACGTTTCATAAGATAAATTACTTATTAGGGCATAACATACCTTTTTTAAAATTCCATTTATATACAAGTTCACATACCTCACGGGGAATCACTCAACACTCGGCCGAAGGTGTATTTTTAGTGAATCACTCGAGAGCGGCATGGAACTTACTCCTACCATAAGCTTGCCAAGCAATCAATCCTCCTCCTTTTTAACTATATACCCTTGTAAATATCACGAGGACTTTTTGGGTGAAGGGTTAGGCTTGGGATAAAGGTGGGTGGTTGGGTTAGTGGTTAGTAAAAAGGGCGAAAAGCGTAACAAACGTCGGTTTTTGAAAGACTTTTTATTTTTCACATTTTTATTTTATTTTGATGAACCATTTATTTCAAACAAAGTTATTTTTGATGAACTTGTTTGTTTGTTTGGTTTCATCAAAACATTATATATATATATATATATTTATATATATATTTTCAAGTCATAAGAAAACCGAACGTTGTTACTAAAAGAAAAGGGTTAAAATAAAAAGGTTTAGGTGGGTAAAAAGGGTGATTGTTTTGGGTTAAGAAATGAAAAGGTTTAGGCTCAAAGGGGTTAACTAGGGGGATTTTGGGTAAGTGGTAAAAAAATGAAAAATAATGGTGTAGAAAGAAAAAGGGTTACTCCTAATGCCTCCATCATTTACTTACTCGGGTTTAAGTTGGTAAGGACCGGGAATGTATTGTTGTGGCAAGTTCTAGAGTCGTACGAACCAAGCGGCTATTCAAACAAGAAACGAAAAATGAGCATTTAGTGTAAAGATATGTATTTGTATGCTCGATTAAAGGCTCAAAACTCACTTTTGTGGGAAAGGGTTTTTATGTGATCAAGTATATATAATCAAATTTTAACTAAGTTTGTCATGCCTCACACAAGAAACGAAAAATGAGCATTTAGTGTAAAGATATGTATTTGTATGCTCGATTAAAGGCTCAAAACTCACTTTTGTGGGAAAGGGTTTTTATGTGATCAAGTATATATAATCAAATTTTAACTAAGTTTGTCATGCCTTTTCATAATTTTCTTATGTTGGTTCTTTTTATCACGACGCTATCAGTTGTAAACTTGTAAAAATATAACCTTGTTAGAACTTGAATTCCCAACTTAAACTTAGACAAGTAAAAAAAAAATGAAATTTTTTTTTGAAATTTTTTTGGGTGATTAGCGGTTCCAATAGAGTTTTGTGTAAGGCTTGTTATTAGGACTTGCAAGATTCAAGGTTTTAGCATCCCCCCCACACTTAAATTACACATTGTCCTCAATGTGTCCCAAAAATAAGTTTTTAGGTTGATTGGATGTGTAAAATGGTGTTAAAAGCAAAATTTTATGTTACTGGCATCCTGGACACGGCCCCGTGTCGGTTGGACACGACCCCGTGTTCAACTGCTAGTAATGAAAACTTACAGAAGATGGACACGGGGGCGTGTTGGCTGGGCACGACCCCGTGTCTGGCAAAAGTCTGCAGAAATTAAACAAACAGCAGGTCTGGGAGGTGGGCACGGGGGCGTGTCGGCCGGACACGACCCCGTGTGGACAGTCTGCAGGGATGAAAAACAGGTTTCTTTCTCCGGTTTTCCTGCCCTGGCTTTAGTAGTACTAATGTTTAGCACTCTAAGCCTCGTTTGTACCTGTTTTATCAGTAAATACCACACCAAACAATACCAAACGTCCTAAATTACCAAGTCAAGCATCCAAACCATCAAGTTAAAGATAAAAACAAAAGCAGAAAATAAAAATAAGTTAGGAAAAGTAAATTGTTCAACACTTCGGCACGCAGGCCGGAAATTGTTTGATAGAAAGGGAATTTAACCTGTGGGATCACCAACTAGCCGCTCCTACTCCTGCTCCACCCGCCTAGTCCATGTCTTCATCACTGTCATCACCTCCTTCCCCATGCCCCGCCATATACTCCCGGATGCTTCCGATGTCATCTTGTATATCGGTGATGTTTCTTTCAATGGCTCCGACCCGGTGGTATGTGTTGTTGGCGAGGTTGTAGGTGTTCCTGGTGCACATAAGGTTTTCCTGCAAAAGATCATGTAAACTCTGAAAGTTAGGAAAACCACCTCTTTGTGAGGAGGACTGGCCCGGTTCACCGTGGGGTTGGTACTAGTATTGGGGAGGTGGAGCGTGAAGGACTAGCGCCTCTTGCGGGTTCCATGCATGACCTTGCATCCTCTGAAAGCTTACCGACCCGTCTTCCGCCTCATAGATTAGGTTCATGGAGCGACAAATGTGTATATCAACCCGTCCTGACCATGGGATCCTTTCAAAAGACCTAGGTATGCGCGTGAAGTGCTTGAAGAGGCGGTACACCCATCCCCCGTAGAAAATAGGGGTTGGTGCATGAGCAAGCCGGTTCAGATGCATGTTCCGGAGTAGGAGGAATGGAACATCGAGGGGTCTTCAGGTGTGAATGCAGTGGAGGACTACCAAATCTCTCAACCCAACAACGCCGCTTGTGACACCCCAGGAAAACCATGCAACTTAACTAGCTTCCTCAGTGGGTACGTACCAAATTTCGGGACGAAATTTCTTTCAACTTGTCACACCCCGACCACGTAAAACAACAAAACGTGGCGGAATCGTCGGGGAGTGTTGTAACAGAATCATTGTTTCATAACACATGGATAATTGAAATGTTGTTTTATTGATTTAAGAGTTAAAATGTCTTAACAAACAAAGAAGTATAACAAAATTTAACTAGTCTTGCATCTTTTAATGTCACTAAGGCCTCGTCCAATCCTATGTGAGCATGCATCAATATCATCATCAACTATTGTACCTGAAACACATGTGAAAATACATCAGCATAAAAATGCCGGCGAGTACATAGGTTTTATTGATTTAGGATTCATGACTTATAAGTTTAGAAAATGTTGTTTAACAAAAATCAGTCATGATCCTTGTAAAATGTTTTGTTTTATAAATCATTTGAAAAGCGATGATAGATATGTATAGATAAAAGAATGATTGTAAGGTTAAATGAATAACCAAATAAAATGAATTTGTAACAATTTGTTTTTGTAAAACAATGTCTTGTGAAAAATATGTTATTTGTGTAAAAATGTGTAAATCCAAATTGAATGATTTAAATAACGCTACGACATGTAATATAATACAAGCACTTATATATAGGAAGTACCAGCGGCGTATCCACCATGCTTGTATCACATTACACACGCCTCGTTACTTAAATCACTTACCCAAACAAACCACCAATGTAAATTGCCCATGTCTAAACCAATTGTCAAATGTCATTGTGAAAACCATGTCAAAATGTCTATGTGAAATGTAAATCATGTAATGTGTAAACAAAATGTCATGTATGGCAAGTGAAATATGCATCGACTAAACCATAGCTGAAAATGCACAAAACAAAGTATTGAAGTAAAACTCAGTTTAAATCAATGTTATGTTTCGTGGAAATGCATGCTATACTGATACAAACATCTATGCGGTGTTGTGAAAATTCCATACATTCAAGCCTTGAGACAGCAGGATAACCTTCGAGTAAAAGTTATCAAAAAGAAATGTTTTCGGATTCGGTCATTCCATCCATCCAAACAAACCTAGGATTTTAGGAACAGGATTTGTCAAGTCCTATGGTACCATTACCTACTACCGAGCGGCGTGATCAATGTTAATGAATGTACATTGTCCCATTTAAACAAACCAAATGTCATACCAAAATGTAAGCATGAGATGTGATGTGAATGTACTAAGTATGAACAAAATGAACATACATAGCATGTGATGTGAAACAAATGTACTAAGTATGATGAACATACATAGCATGAAAAGGTAATGTAAAACAATGTACTACGTATGCGCTAAATGAACATACATAGCATAAAATGTCATGTAAAACGATGTACTAAGTATGCACACAATGGACATACATAGCAGAAACATAATGAAATCATGTACTAGTGAACATAGCAAGTATATGATATGAAAACATGAAAAGCATGAAAGTAACAAGTAGGCATATGTGTTTCACCCCAAAATGTTTGAAAACAGTAAAAGAGGGGAACTATGTACTCACTTGAGGGTGCTTAGAAGTCTTGAACAACAACCAAGCAAAGCTAGAGGGATCACGGAATCAAACGGCACCCTATATAGATAACTATATAAATAACCGGACCTAAATCGGGGGATTGGATAGTATGAGGTTTCGTAAACCAAATGAGTATTGAAACTCATATGAAATGGTTAAACAAAGTCCACATACTAAAATTAAACCTAACCTAAGTGCTTACGACCCATTACGACCCGTTTAGGTAGCTTATGCTACTTTAACGCGCCGTTCGCGTAAAACGCGTTCGGAACGCCTAACTAGCCCTATGACAAGTGAAATATGCCTTAACATGTTTAATATTGTTGCTAAATCAGTTTAGATGTCAAAAGTTACGTTACATATGCTTAAAATGAATTTATGCGTAAAAAGGGTATTTTGGTAATTTTCCTAAGGCATATAAACTACCTATCATACAACTACTTAAATGACGTGACCATAAGGTATAACCTCGGAAGGTTATTCCCTATACAATTATGGTTACCTAATGTGTTTGGTTGGATCCTAAAGATCGACCAAATGGGTCGGGTTCGAAAGTATAAGCGATTGTTTAAATCGCTTACCTTTACGACCCTAGACAAGCACAAATCTAAAAGTGACGAGCTAAACATGCTAGAACATGTTTAGTTAAGTTAGAAAACAGGTTTGGTATTAAAACAAACGGTTTTAATACCCTAGAGTAGTTTGGTTACAAAATACGCGAGAAAACGTATTTTGGCCGAAACTACGACTCGTAACTGAGCCTAGATAACGTGGTAATCAGTAGGTATAGTCACTAGGGACTATAACCATCATGATTACGCTCACGTTATGAAGTTCAAACGAACTTTGCGTTGACCATAAACTGGTCAATGCAGAAAGTCAAACGCAGTTTGACTTTAACGCTAAAACGAATGAAAAACGCGAAAAAATACTTACAAAAGGTCCCCGCAAGATTGAATTCCAAGTATTTCTCAGGTATGAAGTGATAACCACTCCAACTTAGAGAAAATCTCAGAATTCAAGTGAGTTGGGGGTGAAAAGGGTAGGGGCATTTATAGTTTTCGGAGAGCCGTTAAGATCGTTTATCGAAAACCGAGCTTTGATCTCAGCCTTACACTTGTGTCCCCTGTTTTGAAATACATTGGGCACTCTAAACCAGCCCCTAGGAAGCCCCAAAACCATTTGCAAGTGTTGGAAACAGCTGGAACAAGCTGTTATACACTTTCTGCACATCTGGCAGTCTTACACGGGCCGCGTAAGGGGACACACAGGGTTTACGCGGGCCGCCTGAGCCCCAGGTCTGCACAGCAAGTTTCCAGAATTGCAGTTTTAGTCCCTGCATGTGTTTAAGGCCTTTTTTTGACATGTTTAAGGTCCGTTAAACCATTTTTAAGGCTCTACAATGATGCCTAAGTATGAGGGACATAAAACATGCTCAAAAATATGCCGGATGTCGGTTCGTTTGGTCGTACGATCGCGATGTTTGCTTAATTACGACGGAATGCGCATAAGCGCGAAAAACGATCCAAATTGCGCGACGAATGGATTTTTCTTATGCCAAACACTAAAATAAAATATTTTAATGCTTACATAAATTTTTGGATGTCCGGATGTATTCAGAACGTAAGTTATGCGCGAAAATGCAAACTTATGCACTTTTTGACGTTTTTAGTCCCTGAATGACCAAAAAGTTTATTTTAGCACACCGAACACCTCAAAGCCTAATTCTAAGCTATGTAAAGGATATTTAGGGTATGTTTAACTTATGATCATGTTCCGGAATGTTCGTTACAGTCCAAATTGGCATACTTTCGCAGTTTGTCATATTTAGTCCCTGTAAGCGAATAGACTTGATTTCGGCATACCAAACCTTCCAAAACTTATTTCTAAGTTATATAAAGGTTATTTAGGGTATGTTAAGCCTATGTCACTATTCCGGAGTGTTTTTTGCATTAAACTGGTTATATTTACGCATTAGTGCGCGTATAACCTTCCAGAAAGCGATTTAGAGCCCGAAATCGAACAAGAGTTGATATGTGCAAATGATACACATATTTTTACATATCCCAAGTATGAAATACAATATTTCATTGATATGGTATTTTTTTGATGGTTGAAGTGACACAAATGTCACACAACTTGGGGATAATGTGACAACTCGTATTTCAGATCATGTCTCTGTGTTTAATGTAACGTGTATGAACTCTATGTGACTAATCGATGTGTTTGTTTTATGAATAAATGATACATGCTATGTGGATATGTTATGTAAATTTATGTAATTCGAACCGCACAACACCCGTCCAATCGCACAAGCCCATTTGGGCCGTATTTCTTGTATCCGAAACCAAGGGCAGCCCAAGGGAGGGTTCGGCCCACTCGTTTATACGTATGCACATATCCAACTTAGGGGGTTATTTCTCATAGCTTGCACAACACATCAAAACCCTACTCTCTTTTTCTCTCCTCTCGAAGCCGGCGACAAACATCCCCTCTTCCTCGAAGCTTTCTTACTCGGATCGATCCCATTCTTCTCTCAACCGGTTAGTGTTAGTAGTTATCAATTGTGTGTTGAATGATGTTTTGATCTATTTGTATTAGATGGTGATTTAGGGATGGTATATGTTTGATTGTAATGTAAATTGATGAGATATGGTGTTCATGAAATCGGCTCACACATGTGTATTTAGAGTTGATGATTACGTGATGATGATCTTGAATCAGATGCATGATAATCGGCTGTGATACGTTTATGTTAGGATAAATTATTGTGTTGTCACGATTGGGATGTATGCTAGAAATCGAGAACATGAGTCGGATTAACGCTATAATCATTGTTATGCTTTGTAATTGTTTTAGGGTTCATAAGAAATTGATATTAAAAGCCTTGTTTGATCGATTACTATGTGATTTGGAAGTGTTAGTATTGATTGATGAATTGTGAACTTGGAAACTAATTCATTGGATGTAACTGATTGCATGAATCATGGGAAATAGTTAATCAAACGCACAAGCTTGTCAGTCGCACAAGATCAGATCACATCTGATCGCACAACACAATCGCACAAGACTAGGTACAACCGTCTAGGCTCAGTGTACAAAACAGTTATGTATGATCGCACAAGACAAGTGGATCGCACAAGGTAGTGCCGATCGCACAAGTCTTAGGCCATACACGTCTGTTGGATCCCATTGGGCTGATAGGGCCTTAAGGCCCAATATTCAGTCGCACAAGGGGGTTCCGGGTCGCACAAGTTTAATTGAATCACACAAGCTCTAATGAGCCGCACAAGATCACAGTCGGGCCACACACCAAAGAACAAACTATTTATATTGTTGGGCCGGGTTTATGATGGATCGCACAACATGTTGGGCCGGGTACTATTGGGCTTATATTTGAATCACACAAGTATGAATGTGTTATGCTCGTGACTGTTAACTGTTTACCATGATCCATACGTGCTCGAAACCTGTTAGTTAGGCGTAAACATACGTGCATTACTTGAAATCAAAACCTGACTTGTATGGTAACCATGTTAGGACGTGGTTGACCCCTTAGCTCAAGTAACCTTTCTGTGTATCTGCCGAGCAAACCAAGGTGAGTTCGCACTCTTACCAAGGCATGGGATTCCCGGGGGTTGGGAATGGGATTGAAGGAATGGGATTGAACAATTACTTGTACTTACACTGTTACTAGACTATCTACCATCGTCCTCGGATGCGAAGGACCTATACGTAAAACCTACGTATACTTGTACTTATCACTGTCCTCATGTTGCGAAGGACACTTACGTAAAGCCTACGTAAACTTATATTCACTACTGCCTCGGGTTGTGACAGGAACTTACGTAAAACCTACGTAAACCCCCCCCCCCCCCGCGTACCACTGTCCTCGGGTTAAGAAGGACGCTTATGTAAAACCTACGTAAACCTCATACGTACTACTGTTCTCGGGTTAAGAAGAACACTTATGGTTATCTCTAGTCTAGTACATACACACATGGGAAGCCCCCACTAAATGAACATACAATTGACTTAGTTAATAACGCATGGTGATGCAACGGACCTACTATTACGAACTTACTTACTGTGAACTCGCTCAACTAGTTGTTGACTCTCTGTTACATGCCTTGCAGGACCATAGGTACTCATGGAGCTTGCACGGGAGGCGCGATCGTTGTGGGCACATGGACTGTTGAGTCCCATGACATACATTTGCATTTTGCAAACTTAAAACTTATGTTGGATTGTTACATTTATGCTTCCACTGAAATACGTAAACTAAGTTTGGTTTTGAACACCTTTTATATTGATGGATTGGATTTTACTATTTACTTATATTGTTCAATATAATTGGTGGCTTGATCCTGGTCATGTCATGCCTCCATGCGGTGGTACTCCGCGTGTGGATTTTGGGGGTGTGACAGATTGGTATCAGAGCCATTGGTTATAGAGAACTTGGTTTTAATATGGGGAAAACGTTTTTATTAAAACCAGACTATAACCAGTACAGTGCTCAACGATCCACAACGACGCTTCGCTCCACGTGCAAGACTCAACATTCTAGGTGATATGGTATATGTTTTATTGCCTACTTGCTAGATTACATAGAACTTTGCTCCTGGTATACTTAGATACACATAACCACTATTGCTTGAGAACACTTGTGTGCTTACTCTCTTCTGTCATCGCACTTCTCGCGAACCTCTCTCACTTATGTTCCCTTTGATATGAAGATCATGAGTGGACGCGTTAACATGACTCAAACCCAGTTGACGGCTCTGATTAACGAACAAGTTGCTGCGGCACTTGCAGCCGCACAAGCAGGAGGTATACCCTGCAGTTGCAAACTCACTCTAGGATCATTAGATCCTACACTCCTAAACCAATTCTTGTGTTAAACCTTGTCCTGTTCTTATACACAACAGGTCAACACGCTCAGCCACCTGTTTGCACTTTCAAGAATTTCATGGACTGTCGTCCAAGCACGTTCAGTGGCACTGAAGGAGCAGTCGGACTCCTCCATTGGTTTGAAAAGCTCGAGTCGGTATTTGAAATGTGTGAATGCCCTGAGGCTCGCAGGGTGAAGTACGCCACTGGTACTCTAGAAGGAATTGCGCTGACTTGGTGGAATGCGCAAGTTCAGATATTAGGGCTGGCAGCTGCTAACGCCACCCCTTGGAATGATTTCAAGGAACTCATCAAACGAGAATACTGCACACGTGATGACATCCACAAGTTGGAAGTGGAGCTCTTTCATATGAAAATGACAGGGTCGGAAATTGAAGCTTATACGAAACGGTCAAACGAGCTGGCCATCTTGTGTCCAACTATGGTGGACCCTCCAATCAAGCGCATTGAGTTGTATCTCAAGGGGCTAGCGCCAGAAATTCAGAGCCATGTGACATCGGCTAACCTTGATAATATCCAGGATATTCAGCGTCTTGCTCATCGCCTCACGGATCAGGCAGTGGAACAGAACAGGCTGCCTAAACGTATCAGCGCTACTGCTATCGCTACCACTTCAGCTACTCCTGCTACTTCCAGTGACAACAAGCAAAAATGGGAGGGGGATTCCAGCAAGGGTTCAGCTTCAGTTCAGTCTCAGGTTCAGCAGTGAAAGACTGACAACTATCAGAGCCCTGGTCAGCAATCTTCGGGCAATCAGGGAAGGGGTGTGTATCGAGGAAATCACCCCAGATGCAACAATTGTAACAGACACCACAGTGGCCAGTGCAACAAGGGTCGTTGTCAGAGGTGTCTCAAGATGGGTCATGAGGCCAAGGATTGTAGGAGCCCACGGCCTGTAACTCAGAACCACCAGCAGCAGCAAACACCGCAGAATCAGCAACAGGGCAACAAGGGATGTTTTCATTATGGCGCTGAAGGTCACTTCAAAAGACACTGCCCCCAGTTAAACCGAAACCAGAACAACAACAACAACAATAACCAAGGCAACGGAAACAACAACGGGGGGAATAACAGTGATGGGAACAACGGCGCTAGGGGACGTGCTTTTGTGCTGGGGCAGGGTGATGCCAGAAATGATCCCAACGTGGTTATGGGTAAGTTTCTTCTTGACGACTTTTATGTTACTGTTTTATTTAATTCGGGAGCGGATACCAGTTACGTGTCTCTAAAGTTAGTCAAATGTTAAAACGTACACCAACACCCTTAAACACCAATCATGTCATAGAGTTAGCCAACGGTAAAAGTCTAGAGGCCACACACATAGTTCAGGGTTGTAATCTTATCCTCGCTGGTCAGACTTTCTCTATCGATCTCATTCCTATAGCTCTGGGTAGTTTCGACATCGTCATTGGTATGGATTAGTTGTCCCAACAGCAAGCAGAGATCTTATGCAAGGAGAAGATTGTTCGTATTCCCCGTTCTGGTAAGGAACCTCTCGAAGTTCAAGGTGACAAGAGTGGTGCCGTGGTTGGCATCATCTCCTTCCTGAAGGCCCAGAAATGTTTACGAAAGGGTCACACTGCCATTTTGGCACTTATTACAGACGCATCAACGAAAGAGAAGAGATTAGAGGATATACCAGTTGTACGTGATTTTCCTCAAGTGTTTCCTGAAGACTTACCTGGTCTATCGCCTCACCGCCAGGTCGAATTCCAGATCGAGCTAGCTCCTGGAGCAGCACCCATAGCTCGTGCACCGTATCGCTTAGCTCCATCAGAATTAGAAGAACTGTCCAAACAACTACAAGAGTTCTTGGATAAGGGCTTTATTCGTCCTAGCTATTCGCCTTGGGGAGCTCCAGTACTATTCGTGAAGAAGAAAGACGGTACCTTCAGGATGTGCATAGATTATCGCGAACTCAACAAGGTGACAGTGAAGAACCGCTATCCTCTTCCACGTATTGATGACTTGTTCGACCAGCTGCAAGGGTCGAGCTACTACTCAAAGATTGACCTGAGGTCAGGTTACCATCAGCTGAGAGTCCGGGATGAGGACGTCTCTAAAACAGCTTTCAAAACTCATTACGGCCACTACGAGTTTCTTGTCATGCCATTCGGGTTAACAAACGCACCGGCGGTCTTCATGGATCTTATGAACAGAGTGTGCAAGCCTTATCTAGACAAGTTTGTCATTGTTTTCATCGACGACATCCTGATCTATTCCAAGAGTCAGGAGGAACACGAGCAACATTTACAACTTATTTTGAAACTCCTTCGAACAGAACAACTGTACGCCAAGTTTTCAAAATGCGACTTCTGGCTTCGTGAAGTCCACTTTCTAGGCCATGTGGTAAACAAGGATGGGATTCATGTCGATCCATCCAAGGTAGACTCGATCAGGAACTGGCCTGCACCACGTACACCAACGGAAATACGCCAATTCTTGGGTTTGGCGGGTTATTACAGACGGTTCATCAAAGACTTTTCAAAGATTGCACAGCCGCTTACTCTACTGACACAGAAAGGTGTCACTTATCGCTGGGGCAATACACAGGAAACAGCTTTTCAGCACTTAAAGGATAGACTATGCAGCGCACCTATTCTTTCATTGCCAGAGGGCACAGACGATTTTGTGGTTTATTGTGATGCATCCATTCAGGGTCTTGGATGTGTGTTAATGCAGCGCGACAAGGTCATTGCTTACGCCTCGCGCCAACTTAAGGTCCATGAACGGAACTATACTACGCACGATTTAGAGCTGGGAGCTGTTGTTTTTGCACTTAAGATATGGCGACACTACCTGTACGGTACCAAGTGCACTATCTACACCGATCACAGGAGTCTCGAGCATATTTTCAAGCAGAAGGAATTGAACATGCGTCAACGTCGATGGATTGAGCTACTTAATGATTACGAATGCGCCATCAAGTACCATTCGGGCAAAGCCAATGTTGTGGCTGACGCCCTCAGTCGAAAGGATACTACGCCTAGGCGCGTACGAGCACTACAACTTACTATTCAGTCTGGTCTTCCTGCTCAAATACGAGATGCTCAGGTAGAAGCATTGAAACCAGAAAACGTCTGGGCTGAAGCCTTACGTGGCTCAAGGCAACGATTAGAACCGAAGGAAGACGGCGCCTATTATGTAACGGGGCGTATTTGGGTCCCACTATATGGCAACTTACGCGAGCTTGTAATGGACGAAGCACATAAGTCTCGCTACTCGGTACATCTAGGTTCGAATAAAATGTACCATGATCTCAGAACTACGTATTGGTGGCCTAGCATGAAAGCTCACATAGCAACATACGTTAGCAAGTGCTTGACTTGTGCGAGAGTCAAGTCGGAATACCAGAAACCATCAGGCCTACTTCAGCAACCCAAGATACCACAGTGGAAATGGGTGGAAATTTCCATGGATTTTGTTACTGGCCTGCCTAGATCTCAACGTGGGAATGATACTATTTGGGTGATCATGGATCGACTCACAAAGTCTGCACACTTCCTAGCTATTAAGGAAACGGACAAGTTCTCTACTCTAGCAGACGTATATCTCAAGGAAGTTGTCTAAAGGCACGGGGTGCCGACTTCTATTATCTGTGATCGTGATGCACGATTTACTTCAGAACTGTGGCAAGCGATGCACAAATCTTTTGGCTCTCGATTAGACATGAGCACAACTTATCACCCTCAGACGGATGGGCAGTCTGAGCGCACGATTCAAACCCTAGAAGACATGCTTCGGGCATGTGTTATCGATTTCGGCAGCAGCTGGGAAAAACATCTCCCTTTGGTGGAGTTTTCGTATAATAACACTTACCACACCAGCATTCAAGCCGCTCCATTCGAGGCATTGTACGGACGTAAATGCCGGTCACCTCTCTGTTGGGCAGAGGTGGGGGATAGTCAAATCACAGGTCCAGAAATGGTAGTTGATGCTACTGAACGGATTGCACAGATACGGCAACGCATGGCGGCGGCTCGTGACCGTCAGAAAAGTTACGCTGATAAGCGCAGGAAACCGCTCGAGTTCCAAGTTGGGGATTGAGTGCTACTTAAAGTCTCACCCTGGAAAGGTGTAGTTCGTTTTGGAAAAAGAGGCAAACTCAATCCGCGGTATGTCGGACCGTTCGAAATCATAGAAAGAATAGGCAAAGTGGCCTACAGACTAAACCTACCAGCAGAACTCGGTGCAGTTCACAACGTCTTTCACGTGTCAAATCTGAAGAAGTGTCTGTCAGATGAGACCCTCATAGTTCCTTTGAAGGAGCTCACTATCGGCGAGCAGTTGCGATTCGTCGAGGAACCAGTAGAAATCACGGACCGGGATGTTAAGGTCCTCAAGCACACTAGAATACCTCTTGTTCGAGTTCGTTGGAACTCTCGTCGTGGCCCAGAGTTCACCTGGGAACGCGAAGATCAAATGAAGCAAAAGTATCCCCAATTGTTCGCAAGCAGTACAACCACTACTGAGGCTGAAGCTACCACGGAATTTCGGGACGAAATTCCAGATCACCGGGGGGAGGATGTGACACCCCAAGAAAACCATGCAACTTAACTAGCTTCCTCAGTGGGTACGTACCAAATTTCGGGACGAAATTTCTTTCAACTTGGGGATAATGTGACAACTCGTATTTCAGATCATGTCTCTGTGTTTAATGTAACGTGTATGAACTCTATGTGACTAATCGATGTGTTTGTTTTATGAATAAATGATACATGCTATGTGGATATGTTATGTAAATTTATGTAATTCGAACCGCACAACACCCGTCCAATCGCACAAGCCCATTTGGGCCGTATTTCTTGTATCCGAAACCAAGGGCAGCCCAAGGGAGGGTTCGGCCCACTCGTTTATACGTATGCACATATCCAACTTAGGGGGTTGTTTCTCATAGCTTGCACAACACATCAAAACCCTACTCTCTTTTTCTCTCCTCTCGAAGCCGGCGGCAAACATCCCCTCTTCCTCGAAGCTTTCTTACTCGGATCGATCCCATTCTTCTCTCAACCGGTTAGTGTTAGTAGTTATCAATTGTGTGTTGAATGATGTTTTGATCTATTTGTATTAGATGGTGATTTAGGGATGGTCTATGTTTGATTGTAATGTAAATCGATGAGATATGGTGTTCATGAAATCGGCTCACACATGTGTATTTAGAGTTGATGATTACGTGATGATGATCTTGAATCAGATGCATGATAATCGGCTGTTATACGTTTATGTTAGGATAAATTATTGTGTTGTCACGATTGGGATGTATGCTAGAAATCGAGAACATGAGTCGGATTAACGCTATAATCATTGTTATTAGGGTTCATAAGAAATTGATATTAAAAGCCTTGTTTGATCGATTACTATGTGATTTGGAAGTGTTAGTATTGATTGATGAATTGTGAACTTGGAAACTAATTGATTGGATGTAACTGATTGCATGAATCACGGGAAATAGTTAATCAAATGCACAAGCTTGTCAGTCGCACAAGATCAGATCACATCTGATCGCACAACACAATCGCACAAGACTAGGTACAACCGTCTAGGCTCAGTGTACAAAATAGTTATGCATGATCGCACAAGACAAGTGGATCGCACAAGGTAGTGCCGATCGCACAAGTCTTAGGCCATACACGTCTGTTGGATCCCATTGGGCTGATAGGGCCTTAAGGCCCAATATTCAGTCGCACAAGGGGGTTCTGGGTCGCATAAGTTTAATTGAATCACACAAGCTCTAATGAGCCGCACAAGATCACAGTCGGGCCACACACCAAAGAACAAACTGTTTATATTGTTGGGCCGGGTTTATGATGGATCGCACAACATGTTGTGGATCGCACAACATGTTGGGCCGGGTACTATTGGGCTTATATTTGAATCGCACAAGTATGAATGTGTTATGCTCGTGACTGTTAACTGTTTACCATGATCCATACGTGCTCGAAACCTGTTAGTTATGCGTAAACATACGTGCATTACTTGAAATCAAAACCTGACTTGTATGGTAACCATGTTAGGACGTGGTTGACCCCTTAGCTCAAGTAACCTTTCTGTGTATCTGCCGAGCAAACCAAGGTGAGTTCACTCTCTTACCAAGGCATGGGATTCCTGGGGGTTGGGAATGGGATTGAAGGAATGGGATTGAACAATTACTTGTACTTACACTGTTACTAGACTATCTACCATCGTCCTCGGATGCGAAGGACCTATACGTAAACCTACGTATACTTGTACTTATCACTGTCCTCAGGTTGCGAAGGACACTTACGTAAAACCTACGTAAACTTATATTCACTACTGCCTCGAGTTGTGACAGGAACTTACGTAAAACCTACGTAACCCCCCCCCCCCCCCCCCCGCGTACCACTATCCTCGGGTTAAGAAGGACGCTTACGTAAAACCTACGTAAACCTCGTACGTACTACTGTTCTCGGGTTAAGAAGAACACTTATGGTTATCTCTAGTCTAGTACATACACACATGGGAAGCCCCCACTAAATGAACATACAATTGACTTAGTTAATAACGCATGGTGATGCAACGGACCTACTATTACGAACTTACTTACTGTGAACTCGCTCAACTAGTTGTTGACTCTCTGTTACATGCCTTGCAGGACCATAGGTACTCATGGAGCTTGCACGGGAGGCGCGATCGTTGTGGGCACATGGACTGTTGAGTCCCATGACATACATTTGCATTTTGCGAACTTAAAACTTATGTTGGATTGTTACATTTATGCTTCCGCTGAAATACGTAAACTAAGTTTGGTTTTGAACACCTTTTATATTGATGGATTGGATTTTACTATTTACTTATATTGTTCAATATGATTGGTGGCTTGATCCTGGTCATGTCACGCCTCCATGCGGTGGTACTCCGCGTGTGGATTTTGGGGGTGTGACACCGCTGCTGTCATGTCTCTGACTAAGTGAGTAAGCAAGGAGCCTATGAATGTAGTGATAAAGCGGATCCCTTAGCTTAGTGCTCTTAGTGCTGCTCGGGTTGTAGAATCCTTCCCCAATATGAGCCCATGCGGCTTGGCGTGTGTTTTCATCCAACTCTCGCATTCCACCGGTGTTTTCTTCACTTCCCGAATCCTCTTCCATATACAGCCCCACTATTGCCCCGAATTGCGCCATAGAGATCGAGTACCTAGTTCCACCACATCGAAATGCAACACCCTCATTGTCGAAAGGGTCGCACCTTGAGTTAAAAGTGAAGGTGCTGTAGAACTCCATGGTGCACTCGTGTACCGATCGAAGTCGAGTGGTTAGGGCAACCCTTAGTGGGCCGGTAACGAGGTTGTTGAACCGGTCAAGTTGGTTCACCATGGCTAAGAGGTCCGTGCATGCTTGCCTTGGGTATTCTTCGGGTCTTGTTTGAAGTGTGTCATATCTGGCCCTAGCATCGAGCTCATTTGCGTTGAATCTTGTGAACTTCTTCGACATCTGAAAGAATACACCAAAAGTTAACACGAAACAGTGAGATTTTCGGAAAAAACTGCAAACAGTGAGCTGGACACGGCCCCGTGCTCAGCGGGCACGACCCCGTGTCTAGGCGTCTGTTACTCAAAAATTGCATTTTTCGACCCGGTCCCGAAAATCTGAAAATTTTTGGCCAAGTAGGTGCGGTTTTCCCCGAAAATGAAACCCCAAGTGCCGTTTTTCCCAAAACAAACCGTTTACCCTTTCAATTTCATCTTTTTCGGTTCAAAAACAAGGGTTTGGGGTTTTTATGAGAAATCGGGCAAATCTATCAACAATACAAGTGTATTTACTTCCCATTACACTAATCTAAACTAATGCTAACAGATTATTGCAAAAATTTGAGGTTTGATCCGGATGAACTTTAAGAACCCTATATTTTTCCCCAAATTTTTGATGTTTTAACTACATGCAAGTAACTAATCTAACTACTAATGATGTTAGAATCATACCTTGATGTTGATAGAATGAGAGGAGACGTCGAAAATCTACGGAAAATCTCCTGGACCAGAGCGTTTTTCGGGGAAACGGGGCGTGTGGAATGATGTAACTGATATGAAAAGAGGGTTTTATCTCAACAGTTGCGCGGACACGGCCCCGTGTCCAGCGGATACGGCCCCGTGCCGAGCAAAGTTTTGAATTTTTTTTTTATTTTTTTTTATATTTTTTTAGTGCTCGTGTGAGTGCCCTGTTTTCCCAAAAACTTGGTTAGAAGACTTACCGATTTCGATGTTTACCTGCTTGTTCGTAACATACCAGGTATGATGTGGATGCCTTTACTCGTCGACCGTTTGGAGCGAGATCTCTTCCTCTTCATCCTCAATGGATCCTCGATAGAGTTTCAGCCGTTGGCCATTGACTTTGAATGGAATTCCATTCCGATGATTTAATTTCTACTGCACCGTGAGGAAAAATATGGGTGATGGAAAAAGGTCCTCACCACCTAGATTTTAGTTTAACCGGAAATAATCGAAGTCGTGAGTTAAACAATAGAACTTGATCTCCTACTCGAAATTCATTAGGTTTAATGTGTTTGTCGTGTAAATTTTTCATTCTTTCCTTATAAATTTCTGAGTTAGAGTATGCATAATTCCTTAATTCGTCTAATTCATTTATTTGACAAAATCGATTTTTACCTGCAATTTCTAAATCCAAGTTTACATTTTTTATTGCCCAGTAGGCCTTGTGGGCTATTTCTACCGGCAAATGACAACTTTTTCCATAAACGAGCTTATATGGGGTTGTGCCTATAGTGGTTTTATAAGCAGTTCGAAAAGCCCATAAAGCATCATCTAATTTATCGGCCCATTCCTTTTTATTGAAACCTACGGTTTTTTAAGTATTCGTTTTAAACCTCTATTAGTCACTTCGGCTTGTCCGTTCGTTTGAGGGTGATATGCTGTTGAGACCCGGTGATAGACCCCATATCTTGTTAGGATTTTTTCGAGTTGATGATTACAAAAATGGGTACCTCTATCACTTATTAATGCTTTAGGTGTTCCAAAATGAGAGAATAATTTCTTCAGAAATCTTACCACGACTCTTCCATCATTTGTTGGAAGTGCCTCAGCCTCGGCCCATTTAGACAAGTAATCGACTGCCACAAGTATATATTTGTTTCCTTTTGACGGTGGGAAAGGTCCCATGAAATCGAGTCCCCACACATCAAAAATTTCACAAACGAGAATGCCATTTTGTGGCATTTCGTTTTTGGAAGAAATATTACCTGATCTTTGGCAAGCATCACATGTCTTGACAAGATTTTGCGCATCTTTATAAATGGTCGGCCAATAAAATCCTGAATCAAATACCTTTCGTGCGGTACTAGCGGCACCATGATGTCCTCCATATGGACCTTCATGACAATGGCGGAGAATTCTTCGTGCTTCGCTGCCATGTACGCACCTTCGGATGAGTTGGTCAGCACACATTTTGAAAAGATAAGGATCTTCCCAAAAGTAATGCTTTACATCAGCAAAGAATTTCTTTCTTTGGTGATGTGGCCATCCCTTGGGGACTATACCGCTAGCTAAATAGTTAGCGTAGTCGGCATACCATGGTTCTTGTCTATGTTCCGCCATTTCCAGGGACTCTGTTGGAAATTTTTCGTTGATTTGCTCGTCCCTGGTTGCCTCCAAAGCTGGGTCTTCTAGGCATGAAAGATGATATGCTGCTGTGTTTTCTGCCCCTCTTTTGTCTTTGATTTCAATATCAAATTCTTGGAGGAGTAGAATCCACCTGATCAAACGGGGTTTTGCGTCTTGTTTCTTGAAGAGGTATCGGATGGCTGCATGATCTGTATAGACTACAGTTTTAGAAAGAACAACGTAAGAACGAAATTTATCAAAAGCAAATACCACAGCTAGTAATTCTTTTTTCAGTGGTTGTGTAATTCTCTTGTGCATCGTTAAGCGTTTTACTAGCATAATAAATTGGGTGGAAATGCTTTTCTTTTCTTTGTCCCAAGACTGCTCCAACGACAAAGTCACTTGCATCACACATGATTTCGAAAGGTAATTTCCAATCGGGCGCTATCATGATAGGTGCATTGACTAGCATTTCTTTAAGGGTTAGAAATGCTTGATTGCAATCCTTGTCAAAGATGAAAGGCGCATCTTTTTCAAGTAATTTTGTTAGAGGTCTTGAAATTTTTGAAAAGTCTTTGATAAACTATCTATAAAATCCGGCATGCCCTAAGAAACTTCTGATTGCTCTAACGGAGGAGGGTGGAGGCAATCGAGAAATTGTGTCTATTTTTGCTCGATCAACTTCCATTCCTTCGCTCGAGATCTTGTGACCAAGTACTATTCCCTCTGTTACCATGAAATGACATTTTTCCCAGTTAAGGACGAGGTTAGTTTCCTCACATCGGGATAGCATTCGTTCGAGGTTATCGAGGCATTGGTCGTATGAATCTCCAAAGATAGAAAAGTCGTCCATGAAGACTTCCATTGTCTTTTCTATCATATCATGGAAGATGGCCACCATGCAACGTTGGAATGTTGCAGGGGCATTACATAGACCGAATGGCATGCGTCGATAAGCAAAAGTTCCGTAGGGGCATGTGAAAGTTGTCTTTTCTTGGTCTTCAGGTGCTATCGGAATTTGAAAGTAACCTGAAAAACCATCCAAGAAACAGTAAAATTTATGACCGGATAGTCGTTCTAACATTTGATCAATGAAGGGCAAAGGAAAGTGGTCTTTCCTCGTTGCTTCATTTAATCGTCTATAGTCTATGCATACTCTCCATCCTGTGACGGTTCTCGTTGGTATTAATTCATTTTTTTCATTAGTTATTACCGTCATACCTCCTTTCTTTGGGACTACTTGGACGGGACTCACCCATGGACTATCGGAGATAGGATAAATAAGTCCGGCGTCAAGTAGTTTGATGACCTCATTTTTAACCACTTCTTGGACATTTGGATTTACTCTTCGTTGTGGTTGTATTACTGATTTGTAGTCATCGTTCATTAGAATTTTGTGTGTGCACATGGAAGGGCTTATTCCTTTTATATCTACAAGCTTCCAAGCGATCGCATTTTTATGTTTTTTCAAAAGTCTAATTAATTTTTCTTTTTCTACACTATTTAATTTAGACGAAATAATTACAGGTGAATTACCATCTTTGTCTAGAAAAGCATATTCCAAACCTTTTGGAAGTTCTTTGAGCTCAAGGGGCGGGTCTTTAGGAGACTCCTTATTTTGGGGCTCATCTAGATCAAGAACATTAAAGGTGTGTTCTATGGCGACCTCTTCTTCAACAAAGTGGTCAATCTTTTCACTTATATCGGGTGGCTCATCTTCATCTTCAATTAGGGGGTCATTGTTGCCAAAAGGATATTTCATTGAACCCTCAAGATCTATGCTCCTTTTGAATGCCCCTAATTGAAGAGGTAGATTATTAAACTTCCGGTTTTTCAAAGCTTCGTGAGTTTTTACAAAAGGTTTTCCCAACACTAGAGGAGCGTCATCGAGGATGACAAAGTCGGTTGGAATAACCATTTGATTTGTTTGAACCAAGACGTCCTCAACTACACCGATTGATTTTATTATTCTCTGATTGGATAGAAAAATGGGTTTTGAAGTGGAGCAAAATCACTAATACTTAATTTTTCGAAAATGTAGTTAGGCATTATGTTAACACAAAGATCCTTATCAAAGGTGATGTTACTAATGAATGAATTTTGAAAAAAACATGGAACCAGTGTGATGTTAATTTCAAAAGGGTCTTCTTTTATTAGCGAAGTTTGATCATAACTTAACTTAACACTTACCATTTCCTCAATTTTTGCGTTAGTGTTTATCTCTTTTAAAAACTTAGCATGAGTTGATACTAAACAATGATTTTCAAAAGAAGGTGACAAGAGATTAATTCCTTCAAAATTAGACTCTTCTTGAATTTTAACGTTATCGGCCTCACCTTTTTCGTTGTTTAACTCATGTGTCGGTTTTTCACTTATTTGTTCTTCCATTTTTAACTTTTCAACTATCATTTTTTATTTAATTCTTCTCTAGCGCGGGACTCCCCTTCCCTTGCGCGAGATTCTTTTATGTATCTTTCGATAGTTTTAAGTTTTTCTATTATCCTATCGGCCACTTCGGTGATAGAGAAAGGACCGGGATCCTCAAAGCTTGAATCCGGTTGTTCGATCCTTGGTTCCTCATAGTACCCATATGAAGTAGATGGTTCACACCATTGTTCTTCATTGTAAGCATATGATGGATAAGGGTCGTAATTTTGTTCTTCATAGTACTCATATGAGGTGGGTTGTTCATGCCATGGTTCCTCATAATAAGTATATGAAGGTGGTTGTTCATATCTTGACTCCCCAAAGTATGAGTATGAAGGCTCATACCTTGGTTCATCAAAATATGAGTATGAGGAAGAAGGTTCATACCTTTGGTCTTCATAGGATGTGTATGAAGTCGATGGCTCGTACTTGGGCTCCTCATAATAGTTGTATGAATTGGATGGTTGAAATAAGTTACAATATTGTACCGAGTGCGGGTTACCACAATTAGTGCAATAGTCTCCCCTATAATCATCCTCCTCATAGGTGTAGTTGTAGCCTCCTGAGTATTGATCCATAAGAATCACTCAACAGACCACAACTGAGTCTAAGGACCAGAAAACAAAAATAAAGACGGAAACAGAGGCTGGACACGGCCCCGTGTTTGGTGAACACGGCCGCGTGTTCAGGGTCTGTATCCGGGCGTTTTAATAAAAGTTACTGGTCTTGTTGAGCACAGGGGCGTGTTCAGTGAGCACGACCCCGTGTTCAGACTCTGTATCTGGGTGTTTAACTAAAAATATGCAACACGGCCCCGTGTTCGGGCTACTGTAAATGCAAACTAAACTAAAATGCAGAAAAATATGCGCGCGTTTTGAAAAAGTTTTGAAAAACTGATTAGGCCGTCGATTTTAAGCTTTCTTAAAATCCTTGTGTCCCCAGCAACGGCGCCAAAAACTTGATGCGCGTTAGGTGTAATATAATTTAGGTATATATTTTAAGCCCTTTTACACTTTTTAGCCCAGTTTTAAATTTATAAAACACGATATTTACTAACACTAAACACACATATGGGCAAGTGCACCCATCGTGGACGTAGTATAGTGTTGGTAAGATACCGAGGTCGTCCAAGGACACAAGAGCTTTTAGTACCGGTTTATCCTCAACGTCTAATCAAATCAAAAAGTTAGAAAAAGGTTTTTAAACTATGAAAATAAAACTAACTAAAATGCTGAAAAATAAAATAAAAATAAAAACAGATAGACAAGATGAATCACTTGGATCCGACTCGTGTGTAGTGTAACCTTTGATTATTTTCGCACTTTTACACTTATTTAAGAGATTATCTTAGTTATTGTAGTAGGCCCCTATTTTGAAGGCGACGTTACCCTCAACCCAGTAGTTTGAGTCAGCAAGGATACAATCCTAAAGGGTCGGATAATTGAAAGATAATTAATTAAGTTATTAATGCATAATGTGGTAGGCCCCTCTTTTGAAGGCGACGTTACCCTCAGCTAAGTAGTCTGAGTCAGCAGGGATACAGTCCTAAGTAGCTGGGTTAAAGTTTTAATAGTAGTTTAACTTATGAGGGGATCAAAGAGTTTGGACCCCCGCCATCCAATACCTTTGGGTATTGAAGGAGGTCCTACTAAATTTGACCCAGGTCCTTTGCAGGATCTATACACTGAACAATGGCAAGACTTTTACCAAACCGTTCCCTTAACCCCCGACCAGGTAGCCAACATACCTCCATATAGACCGTGGAGATATGAATGGTGAAAATCTTTTATTTTATATAGACAGTAAAATAATGCCAAGACATCACGGACAAATGATAAGGAAGAATCACCTTCAACATAAGAAACTAGTAATTAAAGTCATTAATACAAAACCAATTAAAAAGTGCAAAAGATTAAAAATAAAAAGTATTACACTAAACACTTGTCTTCACCAAGTGATGTAAGAGACTTAGGCAAACACGGCCTTTGATTATCAAGAACTCTTACGATCAATCTTGGATCCCGAGACGACTCACACACTCTACGATGGACAATGGATGATGGTGGTGGATGATGGTGTTATGGTGGTGGTGGTGGGTGAAGTGTGAGAGAGGTGGTGTGCCAAGGGATGAGTTGCAAAAGCTCCAAACATTCCTATTTATAGGCTAAACAGAAGCTCGGGCACGGCCCCGTGTCCACTGGGCACGGCCCCGTGTCCATCTGACTCTCTCTCTTCATTAATTGTAATTCGCAATTACAATAAATGCGCTTGTAGGAAGTTGACCACGCCCCCGTGTCCGCTGGGCACGGCCCCGTGGTGGGCAACAGAAGCTTCTACGAGTTTGTCTTTTCTGCTGGCACTTGGGCACGGCCCCGTGCTCACTGAGCACTGGGCGTGTTCAGTCTTCTGTCTTCTTTGTTTTGCTTGGGAAGATGCTGTCGGGAGGTCGGGCATGCCACTTTTGTTCCTTTTCTTGTATTTATGTTAGATTTTGCTGTCTTTTTGCTTCTTTTGTTATTTTGAGCTCATTTAATCCTGAAAATACAAAAGGAAGACAAAAGCACACTTTTTCCAACATTAGTACTAAAAAAGGGTTAGTTTTATGCCACAATTGATGTAATTTATATGTTGCATTTTGTGCACATCAGTATGTCAGAAATATAAAGTCTTTCAAACAAGATTTCGGGGGTTACCCATATATCCGAGAGATGTTCCCCACGAGATAAGTAAGCATTTGATATTTATGTTTATATCTCGAAAACAATCTACTGAATGTATAAAAACCTATTGGCATATCGTCAGTGAGACCGTTTATCACATTTGACTTTCCAAATCTTTAGCGTGCTGTGATAGTCCACTGATGTACTATCATTTCATCTTTTTCACAACAAAACTCATTTTTCATTTTTCGATGTTTTTGGATTTTTTTAAATTTTCTAATGTTTTTGGATTTTCTGAAAGTTCTTACTCCCCCTAAAATTCAAAACCATGTAAAGAAAATTTGACAAACCGATGTGAAATGCTTCATTCTCTATCCACTTGGCGTAAACAATCAGAACTCCCCCTGACAACAAACTATTTTCCCATTATGATTTCAAAACACTTAAGTTTATTTTAATCAAAATGGTTTTTCCGGAAAATTAGTTTTGTTGATTTTACACAAACCACTTGTAGGTTAGGGGTTTCATCACATTGTTCTTTCAACCACTTATATGAGAGTTACATCAAGTTCAACTTAATGACCTTGATTAACCACTTGAAGGATCACTTGCAGGAACTTATCAACATTACCATTTGTAAAACAAAATATGACAATTTTTAATTTTGAGAAAGATGCCGATTCCTGCTCCACGATTACCAACTTGGGAGCTTCGGCAAGTCAAGATTTTTACATATGAACTACAGAAACCCAAGCCTGACTAGCTTTGGGTGTGACCTTTTCAGTTTCACTTGGGGTTTCAACATTTCTTTTTGATTCATAAAAATCTTTTACCCCTTTGGCCTTACCCTCGACCATTTTCCCAAAAATATTTTTCACTTTTCCATTAAATGCTTTTTCCACATCAAATTCTTTCTTTTCAGAATAGAATTGATTCGAAATTTCCACTTTCCCAACTTTTGATTTTAAATTTTTAGCCCGCAATGGTGAAAAGTTAACATCATCCATTGGCGGAACTGACTTTTCTCCTTTTTGCTCAACTGGTGGCTCCCCTGACTTTGACGAGTCAGATTCATTGCCAGATTTCACATCTAATTTCTTAACAACCCACGTTTGGTTGTTAAGATTTACCCTTCTTTTGTAAAATCTTTTTGAACACTCACCAACTTCATATGTTGAGTTTTTAAACACTTTGAATTTTTCAGTTGGTGGTTCAGTTTTATCAACAACTTTTTCTTTGAGTTTAGAAACAACTTCCTGTTTTGTGTTGGTTTCCTTTGGACAATTCCAGGCGATGTGACCAACTTCTTGACATCTATAACAGGTTCTTGTCTCCTTTTTCTGATGAACTCCATTCTTCATTCCCTCTTGCTTCTTAGCAAGGAATTCTTTGTTCGATTGCTTCCAGAATGAGCTTTTCTTCTCTTCTTCAGAACTTGACCCTGAAACAAATACTGTTTTTGTTTTAGAAATTTTCTCATTTTTATGATTTTCGGGTGAAGTAAAACCTAAACCTTTGTTTTTGAAATTACTTTTATGGTTTGATTTCTTTTGAAAACCAGAACCAGAACTGTAACCTTTTTTCTTGTTTAACCTTTGTTGAACTCTTGAGGTGAATCTTTTAGGTTTTTCAGTAAGATTTACATCTTTTATTTCAGAAATGTTAATTTCTGTTAATTTGAAAACCTTTTTGATCATTTCAATTTTAACACCTCTTATTAGAAATTCCTCATCAGAAAATAATTTGTCTGAATCATTCAAAGTATATGCTACATTGAATGGTTCGTCATTCAAATTCGATTTTGATAACAGGAATTCTTTATTGTAAACCCTTTTGACCGACGATTTTGGACAATCAACTGATGAACTTGAACTCTCGGATTCGGACTTTGACTCTGACTCCTCATCTTTATCCAACACATGATCGACCACCTTTTTTATTAACTCAGTCTCATGATCAGTGTCAGACGATGTGAACGTGATGTCAATGTTTTCTGGTAGCTCATCAGTTGTTTCAGACTTTAATTTTATATTGACTGCCTTTTTGACTTGCTCCTCATTTGGTTTTCTGGGAGAATAACCTTCCCAGATTGGAGGCGGACACTTGTTATAACTGACACTTTGTTTCTTACCAATATCCTCCTCTTCCATCTTCTTGTCCTGAAAGACTTCAAAACCTGCAACAGTTGGATAAATTCTATCAATCAAATAATCAGAACTTGAATAACTTTGCAATAATCGTCTGATTCTTTCATTCTCTATCTTTTCAGTTTCCAACTCTTGCTTCAACTTTGCACATTCTTCAATATAGTGATTGATAGCCTTCTGCTTAGACATCATTGTTGCATTCATCATAATCAAAGCATCTTCCCTTTCTGAGTTTGTCTTTTGCAAACTGTTAACCGTTCTGTTCAACACATCATACGACTCTTTCACGTACTTGAAATCAAACAACAATTTTTCTTTCATCTTATCGAGCTCACTATACTTCTCATCTTTTACTTCACAATGTTTGCATGGTTCCAAACATTTTAGACACGGTTTTGTAATCTCAACAGTTTTTTCAACTTCGATAATCTTTTCGACTTCGACTATCTTTTTAATTTCAACCACCTTCTCAGGAACTTTAACTTCTTCACTCTGTTCATTCTTCACCTTCTGATCAACATTCTCACATTTTGCCTCTTTCTTTTCTTTTGCAGCTCTTTTCTCCTTTAGCTTCTCCAATTTATCTGCAAAATAAAATTTGAAACTTTTAGTAGATAAATGAGTTTTTCCAATGTTTATTTGATTAATTTCTTCATCATCATCACTGCTATCAGTTGTTGATTGATCAAACACTTGTATCTTTTCTGAACTATCATCTGAAGAAACATACTCTTCATCTTGGCTTTTCTCATCATCTGCAAACACATCCATCCACTCTTTCATCAACTCTGGTTCTTGAACTATTAGTGCAATGAATGCTCCAAGCTTTCAATCAGTCGGAATGTATTTATCCCAGCTAAAACCTTCTGCCACTTTTTCATCATCTTGATTAACAAGATAAGCTTTCTTCTTTCCATCTTCAATCTGATTAGCATTAGATGATGATGGTTGTTGTTGATGCGGCTGTTGAGCAACTTGTTGATATATAGCTTTCCGATAATAATCATTGTTGCCGAACGGATTCTGAGCTCCTCCTTCTTCTCGGTTGGTACATTCCCTTTTGAAATGTCCTTTTTCCCTGCATCGAAAACAAGTAACTTTAGATTTATCAAAACCCAAAGTAGAAACGTTAGCATCACGGAAGTCATATCTTCCTGTAATTAGCTTAAACTTCTCAGCTCTCCTCAACACACTCGCTAAACACCACTTTATATCCATAAGCTCCATTTCCTCTGCATCAATCTGATCGTAATCCTCTTTTGTCAACATAGGATTTTCGATCCTTCCTGCAACCAACCCCTCATATGATTAACACTGTAGCTAGTAATGCCATATGACCTTTAGCGACTTCTTCAGAAAAATTTTGACTGTTCTGAAGATGCAACGCGATGTTGCAGTTTGACACATGACCATTACTGTTGTTTGAGCTTTGAACACTCGGATTGACACTTGGATATGAAGAAAAACCACTAGTGTTAACTGAACTTTGATTAACTGATCCAGATGAGTTCTCTGCACTAAAAGCAGTTTGGATTTTTGGACTTGTTTCAACATTCGGAACACTACCTTTGTAGTACATCTTGATGTCTTGCTGACCACTTGAATTGCTCATTCTAGCAATCTTTTGTTGCTCAAGATCTTGTCCCTCAAGTTTCTCAATGAATTGTGCAATCGACAATCTACTATACTCTCCAGAATTCTTTAAAATCATGAGGTATGTACCCCATTCTTTTTGAGGTAATGCATCGGCTAATTTCTCAACCCATTCCTCTGGAGATTTAGTAATTTCCAATCGAAACATTGATCGCACTAGATGACAATATCTCTCGATGAGAGTCTTTGTAGTTTCACCTGGTACACTTGTAAACAATTCAAATTCTTTTTTCAATAAAGATTTTTTACTCTTGATCATCTCTGCACTTCCCTCGAATTTTTTCTTAAGTGCATCCCAAATCGAAGAAGCACTATTATCATGTTGAAGTAATATGAAAATATCTTCTTTCACAGCTTGCTGAAGTAAACTGACCATCATTTTTTCTGCTTTGTAACTATCTCTCTCTTTATCTGAAAATTCTGAGATAATCTTTGCAACTCCCAAATCTGACAGTGGTCTAGCATACTTAGTTTCAATACTTTCCCAAGACCTTAGATGATTAGCTTGAACCCAATTCTCGAAACGTTCTTTCCAACTATGATACTCTTCAATACCCATCAACTTTGGAGGTTTCTGTAACGTTCCGGTTTCATTTTCCATTGTCACACTCTGAGCAATGGTAACAGGAGTACTCGGGGCGGTAGCAAACGCATGGTAAAATTCAGAATCCATGCTTCAGTTTCGAATATTCACACAACAAGCTTTCAAACGAACTAGTTCACCTCGTGAAACACCTGGAGACACAAAAACAAATGATCAGTTTAAACGAACTGAATATATGAATGTGTGTGACGGCTGAATCGATCTAGGACTCGTGTCGAAGATTCGCAGACTCGCTCAATGTATTCCGGGTATAAACAGTGAATGAATGGGCCGAACACACAATTTACTCTGATTGGACCTCCAATTTTGGACTATTATCTCAATCAAATGGGCCGACACACTCACATGCAACCTGTTATCAATGGACTTATGACAATATAATTGGACCGTTGAAAAATATTGGGCTTCAACAACACATGTTCACATGCACAGATCACATGCACAATCTGACAAGTCAATTTTAACTATTAATTCATTTGCCAACAAAAACAATATTCATCAATTATTGATTGGGCTGATGGACTGAACCAAGAAATATCACTTTGAGATTCTCGATCTAGACTTATTTTCTGACTGGGCCTCAAATTTCACTTAACTGACTAATCCCTTTTAACTTTTGAAAATGGCCGACAAGCTTTTTATACCTACTGATTTAATTGGACCGTTTGTATTTGTGGGCTGGTAACACTCAAGATCTATTTGACCAACGATATAAAATCAAATGAGCTGATACATATGAATGCTTGGGCCGAGATATATAGTCAAAGTACATGGACCGAACACACAATATACTGTAATTGGACCTCACTTCAATTGAGCAGTGTGCAACCTTTTCACATGCAAACTTTATTGAACAATTCAAATGTCATTAGACTTTTAGTACTGGACTTTTCACGTGATTATATGCGTAACAAAAATGGATATTATATTTCAATTGGACCTCTCCTTTAAAAGTAGCTGAACGAAATTAACTTGGGCCAATAAACTGTTGACTTTCAAACGAAATGACAGTCTAATACGTACGAAATGATGACTTGGGAGCACTTCAAACGAAATGAAATCAATTTCAAACGAAATGGGATATTTCAAACGAAATGATATACATACTGACCAATCCACGCGAAAAGGATTCTAATTTCACACGAAATGGACGTACCTGGTACGAAATGGAGTCAAATCATTCCATTTCGTGCGAAATGGATTGTATTTTCACACGAAATGGATCTATATCGTATGAACAGAAGCGAAATGAGGTTCTATCTCGTGCGAAATGACGTCATGTTCGAACAATCGGATAGAATTTTGACAAAATGATCAACTTTTAAGATGAATTAGGGTCTGATATGTTCAAGGATTGATTAAAACTATATTTCGCATGTAATATATGAAAATCAGTTCATTTTAACCATAAAATCTTGAATAATTTTGAAAAAAATGTGAAGAAAGTGAGTAGAAGTGAAATTTTCAGATGAAATCAAGCTGAATCGGTAAGAACTCTTCCTCCTAGGCTCTGATACCACTTGTAGGATCGTTGTGCGACCTTAACGAGTCGTTCAGAAGAGTTTTTGATTAAAACGAGAGGCGGAAACAGACGTTTTGATGTTGAATCAGCTTGTAATGCACATAGAATCACTTAAACTGTCTCTTGTATAGATATGAAAGCTTTACACGACCTGGAGACACTTCGGCATAGCTTCGCAACCGGAATCCAAAATTACAAATGAAATGGTCAAGTCCTCTATATATAGGCATTCCATTTCGCACGAAATGGTACAAGTCCATTTCGCACGAAATGGTCACAAGTCCATTTCGCACGAAATGGTCCATTTCGTGTGAAATGCCATTTCGTGTGAAAATGCCTATTCTTTTGAACTACATGACTTGATCTATTCAATCTATTACAAGACTCGATACAAGACAAAGTCGACAGACATATGCACCAACACTATACGATCGTATATGGCATTATTTCAAATTTAGTTTTATCGTGTTTCCCTCTGTTCGACGCGTATACGTGTCGTTTATTGTCGAACTTTCGCATATTTTGTCGTTTTATGACGTATAACTTCAGCATAAGTCGTTTCGGTGCTGTTCGGTTGCGTGCAAATATCGTATTCTATGATTACGTACAGTTTTGTTTGAAATCCACTGGTACTCCATAGTGTCGTGTTGTATATATACGTGTGTGGAAATATCGTTAGTCGCGTATTTTGACATATTTTTGCGTATTTTAACGTATTCTAACATATTGTTGCGTATTTAATAGTATTTTTGACGTATTTGAGCGTATTCTAACGTATTTTAGCTTATTTTAGTCTATTTTAGGGTATTTTTACATATTTCGGCGGATTTTAACGTATTTTCATGTATTTTTTTTCGTAATATGACGTATATTAACATATTGCAGCGTATTTTAGGGTATTTTAGCGTATTTTAGTGTATTTTGGCTTATTTTAGCGTATTTTTGCATATTTTAGCGTATTTTAGCATATTTTTTCGTATTTTAGCGTATTTTAGAGTATTTTAGCTTATGTTGAAGGATAACGCAAACAAGTTCTCCACAGTTTGTTATTCAGATGTCTATTCGGTCATCTTTCCAAACTACAACACATGATATGTTTAAGCTTTATAGTGTGTGATTTGACCAGGAAAGGATTGGATTTGGAGGTGATTTATACTTTTAATAAGCTGTCACAGTTGTCAAATTCATTGCGTGCATTCATATTGTTTAGACAACAACAGATTATGAGCGGAGTGTCGGACTTCTTGTTCCAAATGCACGCCTCAATTTATCTTTTTTTCTCTTTTCTTCGATTTCGACAAATCCTTTTTACTACGGAGTTGGAGCATGAAGAAACGAAACCCTAACATTCGTTGAGTAAGAATGTGTGCAAACTGAAACATCTTGACATGATATAATTGCAAGACTGTTTGTCGGGATTCCAATGCTCACACATGGTGATAAACAACGCTGATATGAACACATACCAACTTATTCACATTTAAACAATGCACACCTCAATTCATATTTTTTACTCTTTTCTTCGATTTCAACAAATCTTTTTCCTTTTCTTTCAATTTCGAGAACATTCTCCGTAACATGAAGACGTGTCGGGTTCTTCTGCTAGTGGTTTCTGTAACCAACTGGGAACCACATATTTGCTTCAAGATTTATGTATCTGAATCAGGTTCTCAAACAAACACTACTAAAGATGAGTTGGTACTGAGCCAAGAATATGAAGATCACGGTGCAGACAGACCGCCTTGTTAATTTTAATGAAGCAAAGAAGATTGAATCTGCAAACCTCAACCGTTTTTTTAGTACGGAAATGGTGGCTATGCGAAATAGAAACCGCAATCTGTGTGTGTCACATCCATCCTGTTATAGCAATCGATATTGTTTAATTTTACAGATTTGTTTCTTATTGGCCATTATTCGACCGAATTTGTTTCTTAGTGGACTGCCGCAGATGAAGTCAAATGTGATCAAACATGGACATCAGACGTAAATCTTGAAGCAAATATGTGGTTCCCAATTTGCGGAACATAATCCCAGATTGTCTAGAGAAGCGATTTTGTTATGTTTCATATGGTAACAAGAGTATGCTGTTCCAAGATCAATTCCAATTGCAGTTTTTTCAACTCTCCTGTTCCATATGCTGCTGATGAAACTGGAGCTGTTATCTCGGTTGTTCAGTACCTTCGTGATAAATACAATGTTCATCTTCATTATCCTTTGCTTTCTGCAATTCAAGCAGGCACGGATGCTAAACGTACTGTTATTACATCCGAGACGATTCAAGTGAGTCCTATGAAGCAAGTGTCGGTCTATTCAATTGAGAGTAATCATTGCATTACATATTGTTATTACATCCGAGACGATCCAAGTGAGTCCTATGAAGCAAGTGTCGGTCTATTCAATTAAGAGGAATCATTGCATTACATCCCTGTTGAAAAAGAGAATTGATAAACTTAGGGAAAATGGGGTTGAAAGATGATAACCCAACAATGGAGGATCTCATTCTACAGCTTCGATAAATTCAGGGGTATTCTCAAATAATGTTTCCTAGATGTTTGAAGACCGAAAAATGTCCAAAGTGCTGCTTCTTCGTTCGCGTGACAGGAAGCTACCTTGCAAAAATTAAAAAAATTAAATCGACACCTTTAATACGCATCGTCTAGGCCTATACGATGCGTATTACTTTTTGGTAAGGGGATATTGGTAGCCTTTGGCAGACATAGAAGTTTGAAAAATAGATTGACTTTTTGCCTTTTGTCTTTTACTTCACTCCTTCGTAGGTCTCTGACAAGTTTGATAGAGATCATCACCATCTTCGCTTCATCTGGTCATTCATGGTCGCCTAAGATGCCTTTCGCAACTAAACTACTACGAGTCGACATCGAAATTTATCACTTTTGTAGAGGATGAAGGGACGCGAAGAACGGAGCCTGTTTAGGCCTCTCGCCGCACACGCCATGGCCGGCCCGGTAGTCGGAAAGGCGGTTTGAACCTCCTTCACCGGAAATAAGCATATTGGAAATGAACCTACACTAACGGAGATCGGTAAAAGATCTGAGAATTGGACGAATTCATTGTTGAAACAGAGGCCGCAATGGTGGTTAGATGGTGGCGGTAGGTAGAGGTGTGTTGTGCGGTCGGTGGTGGTGGTGGCTCGATGGATATGCTGCGGTGGCGGTAACGGTGAGGGTAGCGAGGTGTTGCATTGGTGAAGATGATCAAATGGTGGAGAGAGAGAGAGAGGGGTAGATGATAACAAATCGAAGGTTCAAAATGTGGATGAAATATGAATAAAAAGTTGCTTAACATGCCTGAAAATAAGCATTATATTTTAACATGCCTGAAAAAATTCTAGAAGATAAGCCTATGCTTTTATGGCTTAATTTTTGAAAACATATTTAATTAGGGGCTGTTTGACAACATCTGAATGGTTAAGTGCTGAACAGTAAGAGGTCTGAACCATTAAGTGCTGAACCAGTAAGATGTATGAACCATTAAAAGCCTGTATAATGCTTAACCATTTAGAGGAAAATGTCTGACCAATTCAGATTAGAGGTCTTAACCATTCAGACTCTGTATAATGCTTAACCATTTAAAGACAAATGTTTGAACCATTCAGACATCTACTTGTGAAACAAACAGTCTGAACCATTAAGTATTGAACCAGTAAGAGATCTGAACCATTAAGAGACTCATTAAGAGGTAAACAAACAGCCCCTTAATAAACGATGACTACAAATATTAGTATAATCTTCATTTAGTTTTATAATCAAGGGTTTTTAAGAAACAAAATTAAACTATACAAAATAATACATCACACTATATTACATGTCATAAGCCCATGTTTATAACACCTTAATTTTATCTTGTCATTTAGCGTCCGTTAAAAGTTTTCATCCATTTAACAGTTTGGATTCTCTGTTTTTTATAAAGTTTCGAATTCAAATGCATTCACCTCTGTTGTTTAACGTGTTACAACACACGGCAGCCGCACCTAGTTGCTGCTGTTGTTGTTATTATTAAATGAGGCAGAGATGAGGGTGTAAGGGGCACTCCTCTAAGTGGGGAGTGACCTCTCTTATCCACAGCCAATCAGCACGCGCCACGTCAACTCCTCACTTAACTCCCCCCACACCCTCAATTTGATGGCGACACTCCTCTCTTGGGGGACTTGTTTTTTTATTTTATTAATTAAGAAAATATTTTTATAAAAAATAAAACATAATTTCATTTAAAATAAAAAATTACATTTCATTTAATAAAATAAAAATTACATCGTAATACTACTTAAAAATTTTAGAAATTGCACGGCCACCCGTACTTGTTAGCGATCTCGCGCTTTCGGGCGAGGATGAACGGCAACATTTCCGGCGGAGCATCGTCGTGCGGCTTGAGGAATGTTTTCATATCTCGATCGTGCGCGTAGTTTCTCATCGTCTCACGTTGTTCCATTATGAGATCGCGAGCCTCCGACTCTCTTTTCTTCCTCAATTCAATCGCCTCCAATTCAATCACGTGCTTCGCTTCTTTCATGGCGGTGTACTCTTTGAATTGTGCCGCCAACTCGTCCGAGCCCTCGGACGATGTCGCTTGACGCTTGTCTCGCCGTTGTGTTCTTTGTGGCGAGGGGTCTTCGTTCATATCGGGTATGGAAGGGTCCACGTCAACGAACTTTCTTTTTTTGTGCCGAACCTTCCCCTTCCTCACCCAACAATGGGACTTGGGCCCATTTGTCGTGTTTTCGAACGACCTCCCATGCCTCGACATGTTGAAAGTCACTCGGATATTTATTTTGAAAATCCTTTAAAGCGATTTTCATCACGTTGAGATCGTTACACCCACTTTCTCGTGTGCGATCCTACACATTTATAAAATAACAAGTGTTAAAAACATATGAACTTAGTAAGCAAATTTAAAAAATATACAACGTTAAAAAAATATAATTTTTACCGCTTGTTGGTATAGGCCGTTGAAATAGTTTATTTTCATCATCATCGGTATCCATTTAGACCGTACTTGATGCACGGTCCGGTTACTTCCACCAACGGTGGCGTTATAATGATCTAAAATCTTACGGCAAAAACCATCGCGGGTTTGTTGATTGCCCTTCTTTTTGTCGGTAAAGCAATGTACCCACGCCTTCGCCAACGCCTCTTCTTGGTATTTTGACCAAGATTGGCGCTCCATTTTTGCCTTTTTACCCCGAGCATCATCTTCTTCGTTGCCAGCGTCTTCATTCACATTATATTCATCGTCGCCGGTGTCTTCATAGTCGCCCAAATTTTGAGTTTCGGGCACTACTTCCTCGTCCTCGTAAATAGGTAGAGGACGTTCAACATTTTCTCGTGGAGATGGAACTTGTGGGGAACGAAAACCAAACGGGTCGAAGGCGGCGGCTTGAGGATCCATTGATAACAAATTTTGGAAATAGCCGAAAGGGGGTTGTGGTTGGGTATTGTAAAAGGAGGGGTGTGAAGGTTGTTGGTAAAAAAACGGGGGTTGTGTAGTGTATCCGAAAGGTGGTTGTGGTTGTGCACTTGCACCGCTCAAACCACCACAAGACGGTTGCGAGCCGCGTCCCTTAGTGTTAGAGCCGACGGACTTTTTCTTGGCTTCGCGGGGTTGGTTCTCCATTGCTCGGTTTGGCTTTGTGTTGTATTTTAAAGATTTTTAGAGAAGATTGAGAATTTGTGTGGTAAAACTTGAAAAGTTGTGCGGTGAACACCCACCGCTCCCCACTACCCGCTTACACTCCCCGAGGGGTCGGCGGCGGTGTTCCCGCTCGGGGACTAGCCTCACCGCACCCCTCCCCGCAAAGCGCCCCGGACACCCTGAATTTGATGCACTTGGTGGGCCACTTCAAAACGCACGTGAAATTAAGTATATATAATTATTGCTTATGTGACAACTCAAGTTTTCAAGATTTCCGTCTTCACGCTAATTGTACGTTAATTGTTTAGTTGTTTGCTTACACGACTTGTTTGCCATGTAACCATACGTGTTTAATATATGTTGAGATGTTATGTGACTATTGTGTTATATGTTTAGTGTTATAAACTTGTGATTGGTTTAACTTGATGACACTTAGGGTTTCACACTAACGAAACAACTTATGATTCGCCACAACCCCTACTTGATGAAACCCAGGGGTTTCGTCATTCATCCATCGACGAAACATGGCGTTTCGTGGACATGGGCTTCGGCCCAGGATAGGCCCATTCGCACTTAATTATATTACGTGAATCATAACTTGCGAACCCTAGTTTTCCCCCCTACACCTCTTGACGGTAGACAACACCTCCTCATCGGAACCCTCTTATCTTCAAAACATGTCCTCTCATGTCTTTGCATTTGTTCGGTATGTTAACTCGTTCTTTTTGGATCAAGACTCTTGACTGTTTATGTGCGTATTGACATCGATATCAGGATTGAGTGCTGTTGTAAATGTTTAGAACGAGGGTTGCTAGTTTTAGGATTGTATGAAGGTATCTAGTCTTGATAACGAATGATTGATATATGTTTATGATTGTGTTATGTTTCGTCTAGCCTGTGTTATGAACGGATGGCATGATAGCTTAGTAAGGGGGAGGATGTATGATCAGTATATGATTTACTTAAATGTTTGGCGAAACTATTTCTTGAATCGGTCTAAATAAGGTTAGCCAAATGATAGTTAGGATGTTATAATTTCATGAGAAGTTTTGATGATCGCTGTTGATGATATGTGGATTGTTTGATGTTAATCGTAAATGGCAGTTAGGGTTTCTGTGTAAAAAACTGATAACACGACGTAACTGAATTGCATCCTGGACGAAACGCCAATCACGACGAAACAGGGGAGTTTCGCCGAGGGTAATCACGACGAAACAGGGGAGTTTCGCCGAAGGGGTTCAGGACGAAACAAGTACGTTTCGTCAAGTTATTAATCAAGCATAGTGACTCGGTTAATTTTGTTAGTAGTTAACTAGGTTAGTGAAGACTATGTTAACTGATAAGGATAGTACAAGTAACTGTTAATTGTAAAGCATGGGTTGCATGAACTTGTATAACTGTGAAATGCTATGTGTTAGTTGTTGCTCGAATATACGTTATGATCATGACTATTACTTGAACTATGTGATTATCAACTGATTACGCATGAATAAACACTATAGGCTTGGATTGAATTATTTGTGAGCGAGTAATAATCTTACCGAGCAAACCAAGGTGAGTTCACACTTTCTACAAGGCATGGGATTCCCAAGGGTTGGGAATGGGTTAATAAACTAAAACGGAATCTACATATCCTCCTTGGGTAGGATATGTACGGCCATCCTCCTTGGGTAGGATGCCACTATAAATCCTGCGTATTCTCCTTGGGTAAAACTACGTACATTCGTCCTCCTTGGGTAGGACAACAACCTTAACTTACTAGAAAAAACTCTATCATGAAGTCCCTCCTCTTTATATCGACTTAATCGTCGAGGCCGATGGCGAGCGGGTCATTAGTTAATAGCGCTATTAGGTTTAACAAACCTCACACCGTGTCGTTCGAACGGGCGTGTACTAATGGACTATGGCAAACTGTTAGTGATGATAGACACTGATGTAGGGCACAACTTATATTTCGTTAGTAGTCGATATGGTATGGTCTAGTGGTTCACAGGGGAAGCCCCCCACAGATTATTGTTATGTTTGGGAAAAAGGGTAAACTAGTAATTCACATGGGAAGCCCCCACCATCTATGGATATATTTGGGAAACAGGGTAAACTGGTAATTCACATGGGAAGCCCCCACCATCTATGGATATGTTTGGGAAATAGGGTAAACTGGTTAATCATATTTTCAGCAATGGGGTAAACCCCACAGCAAGTAAGCCAACTAAAGGAAAACTATGTTTTTGAAACAACTTAAAACGAACACCCAACTGTGAACTCGCTCAACTTTGTTGTTGATTCGTTGTTACATGCCTTGCAGGCCTTTAGGTGCATATCATTGGAACTTGCTGTCTTGGAGGCTGGAGTGGTCATGGGTCGAGATACATGGAATCGCAACACAAGATTAATGGCTTATAAACACTTAACGAATGATTTATGCTTCCGCTGTATACTGTGAATTAATTGTAACATTGTAACACTTAATGCTAATAAATGAAAGTTTTATTTTAATATACCTATGAGTTCAATGTGATTGATGGCTTGGATCCTGGTACGTTACACGCCCCGCGGGGGTTTCTGCGTGTGGTATTTTAGGGGTGTAACAGATTGGTATCAGAGCCATTGGTTATAGTGAACTTGGTTTTAAAAAGGGGGAAAACGTTTTTGTAAAACCAGACTATAACCGGAAAGTTCTGAAGACGTGAATACGACCATGACACTCAGCTCCAGATAGCAAGGTTCGTCTCTCGTATACTCATTGTACTGCATAACTAGTGAACACCTACATATGATATTACATGTGATTGCACGTTTAGCACGACAGTATGAATTCACGTATACTTGCATGTGTTATGTGACTGATAGGGTGTTATTTCCCTGAAACTTCATGACTTACGCTTCGAGATACTCTTTGTTTGCTCCTTGAGTTGGAGGAACCATTTGACATGAGTTAAGAGGAGCTGAGATGGGCATGCAAATCGCAATATTATTGTGGGTGCACACATAATAATAATGTGGGGTGCATGTGAGTCCCAGTGAAGCTTAACAAGTGGAAAAGGGGTTCCGTCCCGTTATTTGATCAATATGAAACATAACAAACCAATAGGGGTCATAGCAGTAATTGTTCCCTACTCAAATTCAACGTGAACTTTTCAGTTATCTTTGGATCCTTTCGAAACTCGATGCTATCGAGTGTTACCTGAACACCCATCTGAACTCAGCGAACCGTGTATAATGTTAGTTGCTTATACGAACGTCCATGTGATGGATGTCGCAGCATCGAATGATTGATCGATATCTTCCTCACCTTTCTTTGCTTGCTGGAACTTAACGTATTAACGCCTTAGATTCTGAAGTGCGATCACTTCTGCAACACTCCCGCAACATACTATGTATTACTCGAACCACTTGCAACATCGATGGACAGGAGGATGAGCGTAGCACTTTACCAACCCCAGTACTTTGGCGGCCCTGGTTACCGGCAATGAGCACCAGCGAATTGGCTCCAATCAAATCCTTAACCTTTGTCAGCGACCCATGGGAGTTAACTTCTATGAATTGATCGAGGCATAAGTGATGAAAATTGACTTTAGTGGGGTATGCGTAACTGTCAGCACCATGAGTAGCGCTTTAGGACCGTGGCTCAGAACATGAAAAGATGGATAATGATGGTGAAGAGCTGCAGGGCTTCGTTTCGAGCAACGACATTGGGAGCAGCAGTCACAATGACAACAATGTATTCGTAACCTTAACCTACAGTAAGGAAATAAAGGTGCCCACAACACGGATTGGTCATGGTCGAGATAAGAGGACAACGACCAAAGGAACGACGAAACTATTTGAAATCCTAGTAATGAAGACGGCAACACCAGAAATGATGCTCTGGGAAGGACATTTAGAAATGGCCTGAGCGACGTCAGGACTTTCATGGCATTGTAGCTAGTATGAGTAGCAATCCGCTTCGTCTCTGTTCCGTTTGACCCAGATGCTCTTAAGAGTTTGAACCTGTTGTGGAATCGGCCGATGGCTAGACAATGGAAACCTCGTATGATCGTTGGGATGTAAACATGACCTTGTGGGATAAGTGTTCGGCATCGACCTTCCTTCTGTTATTCTTGATAGATGTACCCTGTGAGGGGACAATTTTGCATATCTTTCATGGAGGATTGTTATCTGTTCTAACGCGCCAAAGTGGTACAGCGGTTAGCGTCATTTCAGCAAGGAAATCTAGGAGCGTTTATGGAAGGATTACCCCGCAATGATAGCACTCGTTACTGATATCAAGGCTAAGGAAAGGAGGATCGAGGATCCACCAATTGCTCGTGATTCTCCCTAAGTACTACCAGAAGAACTGTCAGGTTTACCCTCCCATCGTCAGGTGGAATATCATATCGGTATCATGTCAGAGGTAGCCCTTGTTACTAGTAAATCTTATTGTCTTACACCAGAAAGGTTGCAGGAATTGCCTAATCAACTCCAGGAATTATTGGGCTTGAGTTTCATCGGATCTAGTTTTTGCTGTAAGGAGCTCTCGCTATACCATGAAGAGAAGCCTTTTCGTAGGTGTACTGATTATCGGGAACTCAACAAGGTGACAATCAGGAACCGTTCACATCGACCACGTATTGACAACCTGTCGACCAGCTGCAAGGAACAAGCTTCCATTCGGGGATTGGCTAGTGAACGAACTATCGACAGATGGGGATCCAAGGGGTGAATGCTCTTAAGAACAGCATGTCGAATGTAATGCAGCCATTTCAACGTTATACACCATGACCATTGAGTTAACCAACACCCCAGCAGCTTCAGGGAATCACATGAATCGACCGCATTTATTGACAACATTCTGAATCCTGACCAGGAGAATGGAACGCCATGGGTGGCATTTGTGTCTTATTTTACGGCTTCTGTGGGAGGAGCCACTCTGCTTGAGGTCCTGTTAAATGTAATCTCTGGGTTAGAGAGGTACCTTTTGGATATATAATCAGCAAAGTGGAAATGCACGTGGATCTCGCTGAGATCCGTCTTGGTTGGAACTGATCGACACCAAAAAGTCCTTCGTGGATACGGCAACTTCTTAGTCTTACTTGGTGATATCACAGATAAATCACAGGATTTGCGAAGGTCGCGCAGCTTAAATCTCTCTAGCACAGCAGGGTGCTGTGTTCGTGAAAGACAGTACAGGAGGACGTCATTCCGGCTTTCGAATCCCGACACTGCAATGCTCTGAGCATCGTTTTACCCGAGGATACGGGTGATTCAGTGGTATATTCTTATGGTCCGAATCAGCGTCCCAGCTGCACATTGACGCAACGCGAAAGAGTGATGATTTACGTGATGGAGCTACAAAGAGGAACTGCACGACACTAGACTGACGGTGAAAACCGTGGTTTTGGGATTTTGGATGGAGGCATCACTTGGACGGTACCAGACGCGATATTTAGACCGATCACAAGGGCCTCCCACGTACCGATGTTCGAAAGAACTAAAGCATACAATGACATCGTTGGATGGAACTTTGGATGAATACGACTGCGAAACTCGAACATACACGAGCTCTGCAGCTCGCTATCGACTCTAACTTACTGAATCAGACTCGCTCTGCTCAAACTGGAGAACTGAAGGAAGAGGATTTTCAAGTTGAACTCATGCGGGGCATGGAGAAGCCACCTTTGACAAGTCGGACGATACTCGCTACCTCATAGAAACGAATGCGGGACTCATTACACGGCGACTGAAGGGAACTCACGTTGAGCAAGCACACCAGTGTTGACATTCTAGCCATCTGGGTTTTGATGAGAGGCGTTAGGATTTACATACCCTGTAATGGAAATTGGACATGAAAGCTCATCTAGCCAAGTATGTGAATGGTGGATCGACTTGGGGAAAGTCAAGGTGTAGCATCAGCAACCAGCAACACTCGCATAAAAATAAAAACAGACTGCCATGGATTTGGTCGACAGTTTACTGACAACTTGAAACGGAAACAGCACTTGGACACTCATTGATTGTTTTGCACAACCAGCACACTCTCTAACCATCAAAGAAACGGATAAGTTTCTACACATGCAGTCATCTATCTTAAGGAAGCAGTCGCTAGGCACGGGGTGCCAACCTTCATTACCTCTACTCGTAACCCACGATTTACATCTGATTTGTGGCAAGCAATGCACAAATCCTTTGGCTCGCATTTAGACATGAACACAACATATCATCCATGGACGGTTGGACAGACTGAACGCACCATCCAAACTCTTGAAGACACGCTTCGAGCATGTGAAACCGACATTGGCAATGGTTGGGGATGACACCTCCCTTTAGTGGAGTTTTCGTATAACAACAGCTACCACACCAGCATCCAAGCTGCTCCGTTTGAGGCATTGTACGGACGTAAATGCCGATCACCTCTCTATTGGGCAGAGGTTGGCGGCGGCCAAATCACTAGCCCAGAGCTTGTAGTAGTTACAACCGAGAAGATTGCTCAGGTAAGACAATGAATAGCGGCGGCTCGTGACTGTCGGAAAAGCTACGCTGTTAAGCGCAAGAAACCACTCGAGTTCCAAGTTAGGGATCGAGTACTACCTAAAGTCTCACCTTGGGAAGGTGTACTTCCTTTTGGTATACGGGACGAAACTCAAACCACGATATGTTAAACCTTTCGAAATCATCGAGAAAATAGGCAAGGTGGCCTACAAACTGAACCTACCAGCAGAACTCAGTGGAGTTCACAATGTTTTTCACGTGTCAAATCTGAAGAAGTGTCTGTCAGATGAGACCCTCGTAGTTCCTTTGAAGGAGCTCACTATCGACGATCAGTTACGATTCGTCGAGGAACCAGTTGAAATCACAGACCGAGACGTTAAAGTTCTCAAGCACACCAGAATACCTCTTGTTTGAGTTCGTTGGAACTCCCGTCGTGGCCTAGAGTTCACCTGAGAACGAGAAGACCAAATGAAACTCAAGTATCCCCAGTTGTTCGAGAACAATGCAACTACTACTGAGGCTGAAGCTACTGCGGAATTTTGGGACGGAATTCCAAATCAACGGGGGGGATGATGTGACACCCCAGGAAAACCAGTAAACCACGCAACATTAGCTAGCTTCCTCAGTAACCGCATGCTAAATTTCGAGACGTAATTTCTTTCAAGTTGGGGATATTGTGACAACTCAAGTTTTCAAGATTTCCGTCTTCACGCTAATTGTACGTTAATTGTTTAGTTGTTTGCTTACACGACTTGTTTGCCTTGTACCCATACGTCTTTAATATATGTTGAGATGTTATGTGACTATTGTGTTATATGTTTAGTGTTATAAACTTGTGATTGGTTTAACTTGATGACACTTAGGGTTTCACACTAGTAAGCTCGACGAAACAACTTAAGATTCGCCACAACCCCTACTTGACGAAACCCAGGGGTTTCGTCATGCATCCATCGATGAAACATGGCGTTTCGTGGACATGAGCTTCAGCCCAGGATAGGCCCAGTCGCACTTGATTATATTACGTGAATCATAACTTGCGAACCCTAGTTTTTTCCCCTACACCTCTCTACGGCAGACAACACCTCCTCATCGGAACCCTCTTATCTTCAAAACATTTCCTCTCGTGTCTTTGCATTTGATCGGTATGTTAACTCGTTCTTTTTGGATCAAGACTCTTGACTGTATATGTGCGTATTGACATCGATATCAGGATTGAGTGCTGTTGTAAATGTTTAGAACGAGGGTTGCTAGTTTTAGGATTGTATGAAGGTGTCTAGTCTTGATAACGAATGATTGATATATGTTTATGATTGTGTTATGTGACAACCGGTAATTTACACCCTTAATTACGTGATTAACAAGTGATTAACGCGATAATAAATAGTGTTTACGACGCTAATTAACTTAATCAGGCCCTTGGAGTGCCCAGGAACGTTTGTTCAGCTATACAGTGCGCGTGTGGTGATTTACAGAAAAGCTGTTGAATATTACGCGACAACGGACTGATACCGTGCAAAATACTGACAACACCGACAAATAGGGATGTTATACGAATATTTTATGCTCTTGGAGTTTGGGTCACGATATCGGGTCTCGTAGAAATTACGGGCCGCTTACACATAAGACGGGCTTGTGGGCCCTGGGCCCAAGCCCAAAGCACACAAGCCTAAACCTGCATATAATAAATTAAATCTTGAAAATCTATGCAAGATATTCTCAAGATCTTCACAGAGATTTACATAATCTCTACCAATCTCTTCAAGAGATTTTTAATCAAAGGTTAAAATGTATGACCTGAATGTTATATCAATACACAAAAGAAACTTTAACCCTCAAAACTCTATATAAAGCACCCTATGGTTCTTTTAATCCTCATTCCACCAAATTAAGTAAATACAAGTCTGAGCTCTCATCTCTTTTGATTCCCCACTCAGACAACATCCATAGCCACTAAACACCCTCTCTCACGATAACATTTACAGGCCTCTCACCTCTCCCTCATCTCTCAAATTCACTAAACAATCAACACTCAGCATATTATCCTATCTATACTCTCCCTCTCTCACTCGATACCTTCAGATAACACAGGAGCCTTATGGTTTTACCCCTCTTTCCTCGACAACAGAACAGACCACCACCACCATCCTCGGGTGGTGGTGAGCGGTGGTGTGGCTGCGCGACAAGAGAGACGAGACGAGAGAGAGAGAGAGAGAGACTGAGAGAAGAAGATCGAGAAGAGAGAGAGACCGAGTAGAGAGAGAAAGAAGAGACGAAGAGGAGAGAGAGGGGACCGGAGGTGGTGGTGGTGAGCGGCGGACCGACGGTCGGCGCCATTGACCGGTGGTTCTTGTCTTTACCCGGCGTGGTTTCGCAGCGGAGACAGAGAGACCGAGGAAAGAGAAAGAGAACCGGTGGTGGTGGTGTTCAGCGGCGGTCGGAGACTCGGACCGGCGGTCCTTGTCTCGGCCCGGCGGTCTTCGTTTTTGTCCGATAGAATTCCGGTAAAACCACTCCCTGTTATATTTTTTCTTTATTTTGGAATGACGATATTGATGATGGTAGTGCCGACAGTGGAACAGAAATGGTGGTTCAGTTTTTGGTTCAGACCTTGGTTCGGTTTCGGGTGCGGTTCGGTGCGGGTCAACTCAGCTCCGGTTTGGTTCGCCCGGTCAAACCGAGTCAACTCAGTTGACTCGGTCAACACAGTCAAGACTCGGTCATCTGGTCAGCGACTTCGGTTCGGGTTCAGGCTCGGTCAAGACAAGTCAGGGGTTCACGGTTCATGATTCGGATCGACTCAGTCAAATCTGGTCAACTCACTGAGTCAACTCGGTCAACCCAGTTGACTTGGTCAGCTCAGTCAAACGTCTCGACACGAAAGATTTGGTAAAGATTAGCGACGCGTTTTCTTTCGTTATCTCTATAGTTTTGATACTTACGTGACAAACGAGCTCGAACCGACTGATTATAAATTGCATTCGTTATATATTTGACAAAGTTTACATATAGTTGAATCTTGATTAAATTGTGTTGAATTTTTGAAAATAACGACAACTTGGTTGTCCGGGCCGTCCAAAAACAGAGGAAACTCTGCCCGTTTTTCGAGAAAAATTCGTAAACACGACACGTATTATAGTTTCAAAAACGACGCTTAATGGAATTCGAGTCTATAACATTTCAAACCTTGATATTTCCAAACGCTTTTACAAATAAATATAATGTTATATTTATTTCGAACGTCGTTAACTCGTATCCTTTTACAAAATAAATATAGCTTATATATTTATTTCGAATATCAAACAACACGATCTTGTTTTATAAAATAAATATAGATATATATTTATTTCAAACACACGAATTCTTTTACAAAATAGATACAATTTATCTATTCAACGACTCGATGAAGTTCTTATAAAATAAATATAATATTTTATATTTATTACGAACGCCGAAACGTCATATACATATATTTTGGCAAAAATGTACAAGACGTGATATATATAATACAAGTTATTATACGAATATTCCTACATACTCCAACGACTTCTCGCGGCAGTTTAACTTAGTCATTTACATTAAGTTAACTATTTACCGTCAAATTGTTCGATCAACGATTCGGTAGAGCTCGGTAACACGTAGATTAGTTACCGCATTAATTAGAAACTTATTAGATATTCCGTGTTAGGAATACTGTAGAATGCACGCTAGCAAGTCGAGCCTTGGAAACGACATCACGAAGTCGTAAATTAACTAGCTTTGCACAGGAATATTCAGGTGAGTTCATAACCCCACCTTTTATGGTTTTACATTTTTATAAATGTTTTCGGGGTGGAAAGACATGCACTTTTTGCAAAGCATACAAGAATTATATATTTCTAAACTATGTTACAAAGAACACAAATGGTTTACGAAAAGCTTATATTAGATACCGGTTTTACAAAACAAGTGAGTTCATGCTCCCCCTTTTCTTTAACTGTTTTCAGTTTTTATAACTTCGGGGGTGAAATACATGTACAAATATTATAATGTTTATAAATGGTATGATAACAAGAAACGCACTTGGTGAGGACGAGAACCAAGTAGGATGCGTTATGTGAAATGATATCAAGAAATGCACTTGGTGAGGACGATAACAAGAAACGCACTTGGTGAGGACGAGAACCAAGTAGGATGCGTTATGAGAAATAGTGTCACGAATAGGGTACAGAAGCACCATTAATCAACAATATACCTAGACCGCAGAACAAAAGGTTAGATCTAACGGGTGCCTGGCAGCCACACTCTCGGTGAGGGCGAGAATCGAGTAGTGCTTTTGTGTCTCAGAATATACCAATTAAATGCCTTAGGTTTGGTGACTTCCTATGTCGTGTCACATGTTAATGGCTTTGCAACCCATTAACAATCCTGATATTTACAGGAATACTTTAATTACATGAAATTCATACCATACTAAAACATGAATTATACTTGAGTACGTGGGGTACTCAAGAAAAAGGAAATTATACATGAGTACGTGGGGTACTCAAGAAAAACTTAAATTATAGTTGAGTACGTGGGGTACTCAAGAAAACGGGAATTATACTTGAAGTACGTGAGGTACTCAAGAAAATTAGAATTATACATAAGTACTTGGTGTACACATGAATATTTGAATTATACATGAAAACTTGATTTATACAAGAAAATGATTTTAAATTCGTTTTCTCAACAATACTTCAAAAACCGGTTATTCAAAAAGATTTATTTCAAATCTTTTACAAGCAAACTATGAACTCGCTCAACTTTATGTTGATTTTTCGCATGTTTCTTTCTCAGGTTGCTTATCAGAAATTATGGAACGGTTGGAATAGGAGAACCATGAAGAGTCGAGTACTTAGTGGGCGTTCAATTTCTAAAAGACTTAGCTTATTTGCTTCCGTTGTGCAATGAAGATACCAGTCCAGTCACGCCAATGCTCTGATATTTCGGGGTGTGACATGTTATGTTTCGTCTAGCCTGTGTTATGAACGGATGGCATGATAGCTTAGTAAGGGGGATGATGTATGATCAGTATATGATTTACTTAAATGTTTGGCGAAACTATTTCTTGAATCGGTCTAAATAAGGTTAGCCAAATGATAGTTAGGATGTTATAATTTCATGAGAAGTTTTGATGATCGCTGTTGATGATATGTGGATTGTTTGATGTTAATCGTAAACGGCAGTTAGGGTTTCTGTGTAAAAAACTGATAACACGACGTAACTGAATTGCATCCTGGACGAAACGCCAATCACGATGAAACAGGGGAGTTTCGCCGAGGGTAATCACGACGAAACAGGGGAGTTTCGCCGAAGGGGTTCACGACGAAACAAGTATGTTTCGTCAAGTTATTAATTAAGCACAGTAACTCGGTTAATTTTGTTAGTAGTTAACTAGGTTAGTGAAGACTATGTTAACTGATAAGGATAGTACAAGTAACTGTTAATTGTAAAGCATGGGTTGCATGAACTTGTATAACTGTTAAATGCTATGTGTTAGTTGTTGCTCGAATATACGTTATGATCATGACTATTACTTGAACTATGTGATTATCAACTGATTACGCATGTATAAACACTATAGGCTTGGATTGAATTATTTGTGAGCGAGTAATAATCTTACCGAGCAAAAACCAAGGTGAGTTCACACTTTCTACAAGGCATGAGATTCCCAAGGGTTGGGAATGGGTTAATAAACTAAAACGGAATCTACATATCCTCCTTGGGTAGGATATGTACGGCCATCCTCCTTGGGTAGGATGCCACTATAAATCCTGCGTATTCTCCTTGGGTAGAACTACGTACGTTCGTCCTCCTTGGGTAGGACAACAACCTTAACTTACTAGACAAAACTCTATCATGAAGTCCCTCCTCTTTATATCGACTTAATCGTCGAGGCCGATGGCGAGCGGGTCATTAGTTAATAGCGCTATTAGGTTTAACAAACCTCACACCGTGTCGTTCGAACGGGCGTGTACTAATGGACTATGGCAAACTGTCAGTGATGATAGACACTGATGTAGGGCACAACTTATATTTCGTTAGTAGTCGATATGGTATGGTCTAGTGGTTCACAGGGGAAGCCCCCCACAGATTATGGTTATGTTTGGGAAACAGGGTAAACTGGTAATTCACATGGGAAGCCCCCACCATCTATGGATATGTTTGGGAAACAGGGTAAACTGGTTAATCATATTTTCAGCTATGGGGTAAACCCCACAGCAAGTAAGCCAACTAAAGGAAAACTATGTTTTTGAAACAACTTAAAACGAACACCCAACTGTGAACTCGCTCAACTTTGTTGTTGATTCGTTGTTACATGCCTTGCAGGCCTTTAGGTACATATCATTGGAACTTGCTGTCTTGGAGGCTGGAGTGGTCATGGGTCGAGATACATGAAATCGCAACACAAGATTAATGGCTTATAAACACTTAACGAATGATTTATGTTTCCGCTGTATACTGTGAATTAATTGTAACATTGTAACACTTAATGCTAATAAATGAAAGTTTTATTTTAATATACCTATGAGTTCAATGTGATTGATGGCTTGGATCCTGGTACGTTACACGCCCCGCGGGGGTTTCCGCGTGTGGTATTTTGGGGGTGTGACAGCTTATGCCAGGCTTTGGATTACACAGTCCAGCCAGATAAAGAATAAGGGAGCTAAATGAAAAGTCTTGAGAAACAAGTGTAGGCTAACAGACCAAATTGAAAAACGGGAAGGCACCTAAGCCCAACCCCATTCTCTAGCCCAGCCCATAATCTCACTATTAATGGACCAGTTCAAACTTCAAACTAAGAATAATGTGCTATTTTCTGACATCCAATATCCAATCGGTAGATAAACAGTTTCATGAATTGATAGACAAAAAAACACAGTAGATTTGATTTGTCAGAAAATATATAACTGTGTAAGATACAATTCGACTTCCATGGCTACTGGCTAGATATCTAAGTTGCTAATAGAATACAACTCAACAAAATTCACATAAAACAATAACACAAGTCCAAATTTCATGTCATCTCACTTCCTATATGGATGATACCTTCCACCACCACTGCTGCCATTGCCATTGCCATTATCATACCCTTTACTAGCAGCATCATATCCATAACCATATTCATACCCACCACCCCTACCAAATCCTTTACCACCATAACCATCACCAACACCACCACTTCCATAACCCCTACCTCCCCCATACCCACCACCACCATACACGGGCCCACCATACCCAAACCCATAACCGTATCCACCATAGAAACCACCTCCATAGCCTCCCCCATAACCGTCATAACCACCATACCCACCCCCATAACCACCACCATAACCTCTATCCACCTTTCCACCATAATCACTGCCATACCCTGAAGAACCCCTACCAAAACCACCACTATATGACTTACGTGACCTGTTGTCGTATGAGAAATCACCACCCCCACCACCTCTTTTTGGTTCAGCCCTCTTTATCTCCACCTAGCATAAATCACATCTCATCATTTTTTACCAAAATAAAACTGAATTTCGCACACACACTTCTTTACTGCTTAGCCAACTTTAAGTTGGGCACAAAATAAAAAGGAACTTATAAGATAGCAACCACCATTATTTTAACTGACTTAGCCATGGAAAAAAGATGCTTATGTGAAAAAATAGTTATATACAAGTTCGAAAACATTATCTTCTCTTAAAAAAGGTGTGTGTGAATGTAAAAAAATAGTTATATACAAGTTTGAAAACATTATCTTCTCTTAAAAAAGGTGTGTGTGTGTGTATACACCCTTGAATAATTATTAAATCATCATCATCATACTCGGTAAATCCCACCAATAGTAAAGCTAAGGTAGGGAATGAGAAGGGTATGATGTGACCCATAGGAATAGAGAGGTTGCTTCCAGTGAGACCCCTGGCTCGATAGTAGTTTTGTATCAAGCCTTGGACCTAAGGCACATAACACTTAGCAATCGGTACAAAGACCGATTGGTGCATGTACCCCTTGTCTTTCAACTATCAACGCCACCACATGATGCATGATTAACCATCCGCCGCTTTTAACGTTATTTTCACAAAATTAGTAAAATAATGTTAAATTGGTGCAATTTCACTTTTGCCCCCCAAGCGCGCCCACACATATATACATTATATTCACCCCTAATTTAAGTTGTTTGCAAAATCAGGAAAAACAAGTATCTGGTAATAAAATAGAACTCACGCCTAACTCAACTTTGATTACTAAAATCGTGTAAAAATGTTGGCATTTTTCCATTGCTCAGCAAAAACAAAAAATTGAAAGGTGTAAGAATATTTGATTTACTCACTTGTTTGCCTCCAAGTTCATGTAGTTGACCATCAGCAAAGATCTTATCCACAGCATCTTCGCTATCAAATGTCACAAAGCCAAAACCTCGGGACCGACCTGTGACATGATCTAGCATAATTTGATGCTCAAGTATATCACCATAATTAGAGAAATACTCCTTTAATTCATCTGCACAATGAAGTTTGTTAAGAGTCCATAATAATTTAATAAAACATCAAGATATGGTATGGTATCCTACCTTCCATTAAAGTCAACGGTATACCACCAACAAAGATTTTCTTTGTTCTTGATACACCTCTACTGCCCCCCTGCGTATTCTCTCGAGGAACTGTCCTCTTTACTTCGACCTAAATTAACAACACATTACATATACAAGTCAACTCAATTTGTCTAAAGTTGGATTTTATGTTGTATCTCAAAATGGTCTAATTGGTTAAATAGAAACCAGGTCAAAACTCACAAAAAGTGTTCTCAAATACTTTAAGAATATAGCTTTGTAATCATAAATATGTGCCTGAAGGTCAACCGGTATTTTAGAACTTCTAATATTGTGTGTCACTTAGTATCATAGATGTGTTGTGTGTCTTACTGGTCTTCCATCTATGACATGATCTTGCTCCAAGACTTTATCGGCATCAGATGCGTTAGCAAATGTTACAAATCCAAATCCACGTGGCCGACCAGTAATCTTATCCATCATTATAACAGAATCTGTTAATTCTCCGTAATTGCTGAAGTAATTGCTGAAAGATTCTGGAAACAATAAACAGAAAAGTATGAACAAAAAACACAACATATAACTGTCACTTATTATATTATTCACTGTTGAGCATACAGTTTATGTTATAAAACTATATCATATTTTACCATCAATGTAAAATTAACTAAAATAAACAACCTTATTAAAACAAAAAGAAACTACCCTACTAACCACACTAAAACAAGTAAAAAAAAAATATTATGTGGTGCATTCCTTCGTATCCTTACTGAAAACTACACATTCTAGCAAATAAACTTTAATTTAACATATATACAAAACTGTGTATACATCTATGTTGTCAAGGCGCACTCAAGGGCTCAAGGCTCATACATAGTTGTCAGGCGACCAACGAGCGCTTTTTTATCCTATGTAAAAAAAGGCACAATCTTGAAATTTGAAAACATAATATACTTGACCAATACTATAGAGATATATACAGCTATATATCCCAAAATTAATAAGATATACTTACCAATACTATGATAGAGATAAATACAACGCTCAATCAAATCGTAATGTATATATCTTTTTATATTTAAGAATTCTGCAGTATATATAAAGACCTCAACTTTTTGAGGTTTAGCACCAACTGATTTATTCATACTCTCTTGATAAAGAATTCTGCAGTATATCGATTTCATTGCTTCATATAAATTCTTTCTAAATTATTTCTGTTATTTTTCAATACATAATATTGTTTTTTTGTTTTTATTTATTTGCGCTTTTTTTCTCAGACCTGTGCTTTTTTTTTGAGCCTCTCGCCTAGGCCACAGATGGAGCCCAAGCGCCTTTGATAACTATGAGCGCATAAGCCTAGCCCGGAGCCCAAGCGCCATGCACTTAAAATGCAAGAGATTTTTTAAGCCAGGCGCATAGTATAAAATACCATTTTTAGGAATTTTAGACAGTGTTAGGCTCGTTTAGGGCTACTTCATGCTTATTTAGTTTAATTCCACCTTTTTTTAGAAGTTTTTTAAACATTATTTTGCCAAAAGTTGGCCGGAAAATGCTTTGAACTTGCGTCTGAGAGCCTGAAATCGCGCAACTAAGAGCGCAGCCGATACAATACACTGGGCAGGCAGCGCCTAAGGGCGACAACATCACAATGTAATCCATTTGAATATAAAAAAAGGCATATCATCAAGAAATTAACATACCTTCAGATGTCTCCCAAGCAATGCCTCCAACAAAAAGTTTTCTATCACAAAACAAAATTCACAAATTACGGTCGAAACTCATAACACAATCTCCATCCTTTATTCATGTCACCAAATACATACTATCTCTCCACCTTTGTAACCACACATCACATGGATTTTCTAACATTTCTAAACCCTAAATAGAACTAAATACACAAACTATACAACAAACTAACCCTGCTGAAGCATCACGACTACTGTCATTGACTGAATGCCTTAATCCACTGCCTCCACCACTATCATCTACAATATCGTCATATTCTACATGAATTTGATTCGTATTATCAAACTGTAGCTGCGCATCGTCGCCATTAACGAGTGGCCCGTCCATTTCCAGCTAAATTTCCTCTTTCTTTGTATCCAATTTATTATAAATCCCTGAAAATGGAGAAAATAAGCCCTAGATAGATGTATAAGGAGAACGAAACCATGATAACAATAATAATAATGATAATCAGAACCTGAAGAACGATTATGAAGATTTATCGATTGTTTTGGTGCAGATTGTACAGACGAAATTAATTAAGGGTTTTGATGTTTATGATTTGACGGAGGTAAAAAGAAGAGAAAAAGAAAACCCTAGCTTCTTTGGGTCGAAGAAGATAGACGCTACGGTACGGTCTTTTAAATTTTATTATTATTATTATTATTATTATTATTATTATTATTATTATTATTATTATTATATATCAAATTACATCGCCCCTTTGCGCCAGGGATTTCTTCAACTTTTGGTTTTTGCTACTGAAGTTTGTCTTCCTTGATTTCCACCCACAGCGCATATTTGTTATCAGACCCTTTCGTTCTCTCCCTACCCTCGCCACCACGACGCTCTTTCATCTGCTGGTGATCAACACCGATTGGCATCACCGTCGCTACTGATCGTCTTCCATTTGCTGCTGCTGATCATCGTTGATTGAAGCGGCTGGCCGATTCCAAACCAGGTTAGGGTAATGCTTTAATTGGATTTTTGCGTTGTTCTGTTCATCGAAGTTCTCATGTAGCTATAGGTACCCAACCGCCGTTCAAACATTATTTCCCCAACCGTCGTTCAAAAAACCAAAATAAAATAGGTCCCCAACCATATATTTCCACCATGTGAAACAATGAAACCCTAACTCTTCACAATCACAATCCAGTTTCTCCTTTAAGCCCTAATTTTTCTCTCAATCACAATCAGATCATCATCGTTCAAGCTTCTGTAACGAGACCGAGAGGAGAGTTAGGGCAATTGAAAGAGAGATGACGATTGTATACACGCTGGTGGCTAGAGGATCGGTGGTGTTGGCGGAATTCAGCGGCGTGCAGACGAATGCGAGCGCGATTGCCAGACAAATACTCGAGAAAATGGCCGGAGATAGTGATATGAATGTTTCGTACTCGCAGGATCGGTATATTTTTCATGTTAAGCGGACTGATGGACTCACGGTTCTCTGTATGGCTGATCATGTGTCTGGAAGTAAGTTGAATAGTGATCCTATTTGTTTAATTGCGTGTGTCAATTTATGATTTATATATAAATTGCCTACACGTACAACCTAAAAAAGCTAAATGTACAACATTCTGATGCACAAAAACTTGCCATGTACAAGAGGCGCGCGCCTTAGCTGCGCCTCAGGCAGCTTTTCTGTGAAAAAATGCGCCTTCGCTTCGCCTCATGTGCAGCGCGTGACTTATGTAGTAAAAAGTGTGGACCCTCGCCTCAATCTGTGCCTCGCACCTAGGTGCGCTTTTTAAAACCAAGATTGGTGATTATAGCGGCATCAATCATTTATATGTAGTTGACATTTACATGAGACCAGAGGAATTGTAGTTAAACTCTAATACGGGTTAGGAGGTGAATAGTGTATTAGTGCACTTGTATAAGCTGATCTGGTCAACACCTGAACGGATTGCATAGTAGTTGTTTGTCAACTATGTTTCATGTAAAACGATAACTTTTTTTCCCAGCAAAATTAACCATCTTTTTACTGGTTGTCAGTTATATAACGTCGCTTCCATATTTTCAAAACATGGACAGAGTGGTTAACATTTTATTTTTCAGGAAGGATTCCTTTTGCTTTTCTTGAAGACGTACATCAAAGATTTGTGAGGACTTACGGCCGAGCAGTATTATCAGCTCCAGCTTATGGCATGAACGATGAATTTTCAAGGGTTTTGAGCCAACAAATGGAGTATTACTCAAATGACCCTAATGCAGATAAAATTAACCGTTTAAAAGGCGAAATGAGTCAGGTAAGCAGATTCATCCTTTCAATCATGAACCAGATAGGTGTATTAATTACTTACATTAAGCATCTTTTAATTTCAAATGTTATCACTGAACATGTTGTATGCCTAAGCTACATGTGATTCAACTGTTTTCATGTTTTCATTATCAGTCATAATTGCTTGAAACGATCGAGTACCCGCGCATCGCGCGGGGTAATCACACTAGTTATATATCAATTGACAAGAGGTGTTTGCTATAGTAGTAGAGGGTATTTTTGTAATTTCAAAGCTCCTACAATTAGATAATCCACGCGTCTGATTTGCTTCTTTGTTCCTCTTCTTCGTACTCTCCAGAACAGAACAGGTTCCGCACCACCGCCACCACCGACTCCCTTCCATCTGCTACTGATCATCGTCGATTGACACCACCGCCAGTACCGACCCTCTTCCGTTCTCTGATTGAAGCGGACTGCCACGCATCTTCATCCTCAGCCAACACCAAATTCTGATTGCACATATACCACGGAGAGAGAAGGAGAAAGATGCGAGACAAGGGAGACGGAGGTGGTAGCGATTTAGGTTACAAAGCGCTGATTATGACGGTGATGGCTGAGATAAGGTTTTCTATGTGTTAGCGGCGGCGGCAGTTAGGGTTTCGCCATCGGGTGGGCTAAGCTCCAGGAGGCCGCCGATCAATTGAAGGTAATGACGATGATTACGATGGTTAAGTGGCGCCAAAATACTTCAATACTCTTTCGCCGGCCTGTAATTCATCCAAGGCATGAATTTCTTTTCAATAATTTGTTATTCAGTTGTTATACAACATTAAAGTTTCGATTTTTATCATGTTCTTTTGAGTTGAAATGGTAGTTCTTCACTCATACCCTGTCACAACTGGAACAAATTTATCTTTTTTTATGATTACAAGGGAATTGTAGGGATTTATTACCAGTCAAGCATTCATATTAAATAATATATACTGATAAGAGGTTTAGGTTTTTTTTTCCTCACAAGGTTACAGCAAAGTTGTTGATGATAGAGTTATATAGTTATGATTTAACTTATTTAAGTGACCCTTTTTGTTTGTTCTTGGTTTAGGTCATGGAAGATCGGATTCTGTTTGGTCAAGGTTTGACTTTTTGATTAGTACTTCTGGAAATTGGCTACCTGATATATTACATTGTTTATTGACTAGGTGTTTTTAATATTGTATTTGGCAGAATTCATAATTGGGATGCCAACAGCAGAGTGCTACAATGAAGTTGATCCTCTAGCTAAAGTAAGAAATGCTTTTATTATTGTTTCAATCTTAGGTGTTTTTCTTCACAAAATTTAAATTTAGGCCATCTTTAATTTACTGAATTGGGATTATGTTTAATCCAGGCACTCCAGTTGCAAATACCCTTTCTTGGCATTTAGCAACGGAAAGCAAGTCTACTTTGAAAGGGAGTTCACGGCCGTTGATGAGGTGATCCATAAGTTTCTATTTTCTCATAACATTACGATTTTAGGCTTTATTCATTCTCTGTTTTGCTTGTTCAGTTTCTTTTTTACATGTAGTAAACAAATTATGAGCCAAAATATGAAATGGGAATTAACAATTGTATTTAATATGATGCAGCATTGAAGGTTCCAAAACTTCTCGGCGTACACCTATATCTGTTATCACATCAAGTATGCTTGAGTTTACCTAATTTGCTATATTAGGTAGATATTAGCTGCTGAATACTGAAATTTAGGTACATGCCTATGTAGATGATGAAGAGAACATGGGGAGAATGACACCAATATGTCATCTTCTGTTGTCGAATGTAGGGCCCGCTTCAAGTACCGCAATGCAGACACTTGGCATCACACAACGGGTATGTCGGAATCCACAAAACTTTTATTCAAATTTTAGCCTCTGCAATGACTTCATTTGAGCATCTTAGTACTTGGTAATTTATTACCATGGCTTGGGTCGACCTGCAAAAACTGTTTCTCCATTCTAAATAAATATTTATTGCAATGAATATGATTACAAAATCTATATACTTAGATAATAATCTACTGTTGGTACAGTGTTGATTGTTAAAAATCTGTTATGGGTTAAATAATAGACTTTAATTCAGTTGGGTTTTTAGCTATGCCCTAAAAGATTGAATCTTTTTGTGGTGTGATAATTTTATATGTTCCTTTTCGTAAATTGTAAACTTCAATTAGTTTTACTCTTAGGGGAATCATGAACTTTGGTTATTGTTAGGTTTTCTTTCACATATCCTTTCGTTCAAAGATCATTCTGAATTGTCTTCTACGGTTTTCCTTTGAAGGTTCTGAGATTCTCATTCTATTTATAGTTTATAGGTTCTGATTTATTTTAAATTTCATTAAAGCATAATTCGCCCGCCGCAACGCGGCGGGATGCATCCTAGTTATTATTATTATGCATCTACAGGATAATCGGAAATAACCGAACAAAAAAAAAACCAAATTAGGTAAAAGTTTTATAACTAAAATCAAATAAACTTCTTATTTTGTAATATTATTTACTATAAAACTCGAACCTTTGACCTATTGAAGGAGGGTTATCATTTTATACGTTCAGATACTACTATGTCAAAAGCCCTTTGGTTATAGTTTTGTTATCTGGATCTATTGAGGAGGGTTATGATTTTATACGTTTAGATACTACTATATCAGAAGCTCTTTGGTTATAGTTTTGTTATCTGGATTTCAAAAGTTACTCATATTTTTTATTGCTAACTAGCGTCTATTTTTCGGCTAGCTTTTATGAGATTGCCAGTATCAAGAAATTAAAAACAAAAACAACACTCACCCGCTTTCTCTACACGTTACTAACCCATTAGCCACATATAAAGAAATCATCACCTCAGTCAAACCATTACTAAGGATAGGACTCAGGAGGAATTAGTTATTGTGGGGATTATTCAAATGGGAGTTATGAAAATAATAGGGGCGATGATGATTGGAACAATAATGTTGGGATTGGCTAAGGCAGTGGAAATGAATTTGGAGGCAACGAGAACTAACAATTTGACCGGGTAATGGAGAAATGGAACTTTGGGGTGTTGTGGAAGCGGGGAACTAGGAGAGGAATGGGTAAATCTGGTAGTAAAGGGCAGGAAGTAACCCACCACCGATAGACAACAAGAATGTGACATGAAGTTGTAACAACACTCTAAAACACATTATAAGGAACCCTAATTGAGACCTAAAACATGTACGACGTGACCCGAAACGAAAATCAGGATTTAGGGTTTTTTTTTGGGGGGGGGGGTCATGGGGGGTACCCCTAAACCTTCCGCGACACGCGAAAGGCACTAATACATGTCAAAACAAGAAGATCTCAACACCACAGGGCTAGAAACACAGCAAGGCAGGTCTAGGAAAATAGACCTCTCAGGCGACACGCGGAAGGATCCTCGGATCATGTCGCGACAAGCGAGAGAGTCAAATTTTGGGTATATAAAGCCTGGCTTGGGACTTGAGCTTCTGCACCTGTTCGACGTCTTTTTGACGAAAATTCTCTCTGTTACCTCCGTTTCTTTCTAATAATACACCCCTAATTAGCGAAGCTCTGCCTTGTTGTAAGTATTTTAACCCCTGGACACTGAGTCAATACTCTGCCCGATTGATCTAGGACTCCGTAACGCATGTCAAGGCTTTGCTTAACTCAGTTCGTTGGAGTTCTGTCTCGTGTTGTATGGCTAATGTGATTTGGGTTATCTTACTAATACGTGTGCATTGTATGTCTTTACTAGAAACTCAAGGAAATAATCAAGAAATATTACCCGGAAGCCCGTAGAAATACCTAAGTCTACAATGTGAGTCCATTCTCTTTCTCACAGTTTGTGAGCCCTTATTTCAAATGTTTTCCAAAACTATAATGTGGGGTCGTGTATTGACCCGAACGAGTCGATCAGAGGAGTTTTACTTTGCTTCAGGTGCGGAAAACAAGAAACAAAGGTAGAAACAGCTTAATCTTCACTTTAATCACTGATTAGATTGAAATAACACCAATTACAATCAGTCTTCACACCGGCAGCACCTCGGTATGGAAATTCACACATACAACTACTGATTACAACTGATTCCGCCTGAACTACATCTAGCCTATATATAGTATCTCTGATTCCGCTTGAACATGCTCAAGCGAAATCTGTTCAAGCGAAACCTCCAACTTTGCTCATCCAAGCGGAATAACATCTTGTGATTTCGCTTGAAATGACCAACTGCCATTTCAAGCGGAATCAGCCTATAAGACATGAAATTCAGCTATTTTCTCGATCTACGAGCCCTGATCTATACAATCTAAACTAAGACTCGATACAAGACGAAGTCAACAGATGCATGCACTAACAGACTCCCCCTCAGATGTTGACGAGTCTTGCAATGTCGAGTCTTTGCAACTTCAGTCTTTATCAGTCTCTGGGCTTCACTCTCTCAATCAGCATCAACAGACTCCCCCTAACAATGTGCTGGCATTCCTTAAGTTCATCAGCATCATCTGCTTCAGGATCGTTGTCTGGCTCATATCCCAAGATCACCTAGCTCTATTCTTCAATTTAGAATCCACAGGTATCGGAAACCTGGCTCTCTCTAAAAACAAGCTTCTTAGGATCGATCAGCCTGGTTTCAAGATCGTAACCTGGCTCACGTTCTGCTCAAGTTATCTGCACAATCTCTACCTCAAAGTAAATCTTACACATTTCAAATATAGATGAGATGAATGCACTAACTCAGACTCCCTCTCACTATACGAATGATGAACCACTTTTTTGATTTACACAAAAACATATTTCATTAAACATAGACTCCCCCTCACTTCATGATCATCATGTTTAGTACTTGGAATTTTGAAAATCAGTTTTCCAATATCAGTTGTCGAAAATCTTTTTGAGTTTTTCAAAAAATTCATGCTAAAACACACCAAAATCTTTTTGGATTTTTGAAAATAATGAAATGCAGCAAAAAAAATATTTACAAACAATATTTTTGTGAGTTTGTGTAAGAGGATCATATCAGTTTTTGAGACATATCACCAACACCGTTAAGCTTCATTCATTTTAAGTTCTAAACAATTCACCTAGATTGTCAGTATATAGGTCCACTTAAATTTTCACACAAAGTTCAATTGTTTCGAGATACGATATTAATGTCTTAAGCACTTAAACTTATTCGCGTGTGCCACTACTTGAATATACTCATGTATCCAGATCCCAATATTCAGTCTTACAGGTGAGTATACCACAGATGATATCTGTAAAAGGGTTATATTGCGAGGGCCGTGAAAGCTCAGGTCGATACTTCTGTATACGCAGAGAGATGACGGCTTCGACTTTTGGTGTGTCCCCTTTAGAGGATCTTTTCTACAACAGCAATGATTATCAATTTTATTGTTTAATCATTTTTGCTGAGGGCTGCGCTATATTTCAAGCATTTGCAGAAAGTATTATACGGGGACTAGGTCAGAATCTCCATTCAGCAGAAGTCCCGGGATAATACCCCAGATATCACTGAGTATAAAGACCTAGTATCTCAGAAAGAGGGACCTTTCAAACAAGATTTCAGGGGTTACCTATATATCCAAGAAGTTGTTACCCACGAAATAAGCAAGTTTGAATTTTTTAGGTTTATATCTCGTCACAATCTACTAAATGTGCAAAAACCTACTGGCATATCCGCAGTGAGATTGTTTATCACATTTTGACTTTACATTTCTTTAGCATGTTGCGACAATCCACTGATGTACTATCATTTCCTCTTTTTCACACTCATTTTTGAATTTTATCATGTTTTTGACTTTTTCAAATTTTCTAATGTTTTTGGATTTTCTGAAATTTTCTTACTCCCCCTAAAATGCAAACACATTTAAAAAAAATTTGAAAACAAAATGTACATAACAATGACAACCGATATCAAATCGCCTCAATTCGCCATCCACTAGGCATAAACAATCAGAACTCCCCCTTTCAACAAACTATTTTCTCATTATGATTTCAAAACACTTAAGTTTGTTTTAATCAAAATAATTTTTCCGGAAAATAAATTTGTTTTTACCACTTATAGGTTTGATAAAAAACCACTTGTAGGGATTGGTTCATCATCTTGTCCATTCAACCATTTGTATCAGGATTACATCAAGTTCAAACTAATGACCTTGAGTAATCTCTTTGTCAGAATTAACTTCTTACCACTTATAAGAATATCCAAAACATTTAACAATATGTAGGAATAAAACATCTACACAAACCATTTTACCAATCAGGATGCCGATTCCTGCTTCGCACTTACCAACCTGGAAGCTCCGGCATAGTCCATCCCCTGTAAAATTTCAACAATTTCAAATTTTTCACCATAAACAAACATAACAAGAATGATGCCGATTCTTGATCCACGATTACCAACTTGGGATCTCCGGCATAGTCCAGATGTTCAGGGAAAGAGAATTTCCACCCAGGTCTTACCGACCCTGGATGTTTTCAATTCTTGTTCAGTAGGGTTATATGTTGCCTTTTTAGTTGCATAAAAATCCTTAACCCCTTTGGCCTTTCCCTCGACCATTTTCCCAAAAATTTTCTTAACATTCCCATTGAATGTTTTCTCAACATCAAATTCCTTTTGATCAGAAAAGAATTGATTCAAGATCTCTACCTTTCCAACCTTTTGCATAACACTTTCAATTTTCAATGATGGAATTTTAACATCATCTTTTGAAGACACATATTTTTCTTCTTTAACCTGAACTTGTGGCTCCACTGATTTTGTGGAATCAGATTCATCGCCAACTTTCTCATCACCCTTCTTAACAACCCACACTTGGTTGTCTTTGGCTTTCTTTTTGTAAAAAAATTTCTTTGAACACTCACCAACTTCATGAGTCGAATTTTCAAAAATTTTGAATTTTTCAGTTGGTGGTTCAACATCGACATCTTTTTCTTTCAGTTTTCAGATACTCCCTGTTTTGGTTTTGCCATTTGAGAACACACTGATGCAATGTGACCAGCTTCATTGCATTTGAAACAGGTTCGAGTATCTTTTCTGTGGAAGACTCCAGTTCCTTTTCTCTTCATCTCAGCAAGAAACTCCTGGTTTGATTGCCTCCAGAAAGGTTTCTTCTGTTCCTCTTCTACACTTCCTCCTGAAACAAATTTTGTATTTGTTTTAGAAATTTTGTTGTTTTTATATTTTTCTGGTGGAATAAAACCTAAACCTTTCTTTTTGTAGCTACCATTATGGTTTGGTTTCTTTTGAAAACCAGAACCAGAATTGTAACCTTTTTTCTTGTTCAAACGCTGTTGAACTCTTGAAGTGTATTTTTTAGGTTTTCCAGTAAGATTTAAATCTTTTATTTCAGAAATATTAATTTCTGTCATTTTGAAAACCTTTTTAATCATTTCCGATCTAACACTTCTTATTGGAAACTCTTTGTCAGAATATAATTTGTCAGAATCATTCAAAGTGTATGCTACTTCAAATGTTTCATCATCCAAATTTGCTTTTGATAACAAAAACTCTTTACTGTAAGCCCTTTTAACCGTCGGTTTTGGACTGTTGACTGACGAACTTGACCCTCCAGACTCAGACTCCTCATCAGTTTCCAACACCTGATCGACCACCTTTTTGATTAACTCAGACTCATGATCAGTGTCAGACGAGGTGAACGTGACATCAATGTTTTCTGGTAATTCATCAGTTGTTTCAGTTTTTAGCTTTATATTGACTGCTTTATCGACTTGTTCTTCATTTGGTTTTCTGGGAGAATAACCTTCCCAGATCGGAGGCGGACACTTGTTATAGCTAACAGTTGATTTCTTACCAGTATCCTTCTTGTTAGGCTTATCATCTTTGAATGTTTCGAAACCGGCAACAGTCGGATAAATGCGATCAATAAGATAATCAGAACTAGAATAACTTTGTAACAACCGTCTGATTCTCTCATTCTCAATTTTCTCCTTTTCCAACTCTTGCTTTAGCTCAACATTTTCTTCAATGTAATGATTGATTGCTTTTTGCTTCGTCATCATTGTTGCGTTCATCATCGTTAAAGCATTTTCTCGTTCAGAATTTGTCTTTTGAAGACCAGTTACTGTTCTATTCAAAACGTCATAAGATTCCTTCACGTAGTTTAGATTGAACAACAACTGCTCTTTCATCTTCTCACACTCAGCCATCTTTTCATCTTTAGCTGCACACTCCTTGCATGATTCTAAACACTTTGTGTAGGGATTGATGACTTCTACAATCTTTTCTACTTCGATGATTTTTTCAACTTCAATCACCTTTATGCTTCAGTTACTTTTTCTGCTTCATCAACCTCCTCAGCAACACTTTTAACTTCTTCAACTTGATAAGTCTCACCTTCTTGAGCAACACCTTTAGACTTTATCTGCTTCTGTTCTTTAGCTGCTCGTTTCTCCTTCAGTTTCTCCAAACGATCTGCAAAATAGAAATGAAAACTTTCAGGAGAAAGATGAGATTTTGCAACATTAATATGTTTTTCTTCTTCATCATCACTGTTGTCATCAGTTGGAGATTGATCAAACTCCACATATTTGTCAGAACTATCTTCTGAAGAACTAGAATCAGATGGTGTTTGATCAAAGACAGTTTCTCTTTCTGAACTTTCATCACTTTGTAAGCTTTCATCTGAACTTTGTGAACATTCTTCTGATGAAACAGACTTTTCATCTTCATTCTTCACAGTTACACCAATTGATTTCATCCACTCAGTGAACATGTCTGGTTCTTTCACAATCTTGGCAATGAAAGCTTTGAAATCTCCTTTCTCATCTGTAAACATATCCCAGCTAAAACCTTCAGGTAATCTTTCATCATTCTGAAAGTTCCAGTTAAAGCTTTCTTGATTTCCCAAACATGCTCTCTTTGAATGCTCAAGCACTTTCCTACCATGAGCCACTTGTGGTTCTTGTTGTTGTTGCTGACCAACTTGTTGGTATATGGCTTTCCGGTAGTAGTCATCTTTTCCGAACGGATTCTTTGCATCATTCGCCTCTCTATTCTTGCATTCCCATTTGAAATGGCCTTTCTCCCTGCATTTAAAACAAGTAACTTTAGATTTATCGAAACCTAAAGTAGAAACATGTGCATCAAGAAAGTCATTTCTCCCGGTAATCAGTTTAAACTTTTCTACTCTCCTAAGAACACTAGCAAGACACCATTTGATGTCCATGAGCTCCATCTCTTCGGCGTCTATCTGATCGTAATCCTCCTTTGTTAGCATAGGATTCCCGATCCGTCCTGCAACTAAACCTTCATAGGATAGAAGCACGGAACCAAGTAAAGCCATGTGATCTTTCGCAATCTCTTCAGAAAAACTTTGACCATCAGGAAGATTCAAAGCAATATTGCACTGTATCACACAACCATTTCCACTTTTAGAACTTTGATGCTGAAAGCTTGATGTTGTTTCTTTTGGATTAACACTTGGATATGAAGAAAAACCACTGCTTTTGTTTGAACTTTGATCAACTTTTTCAGATGAGTCACCAGCACTAAAAGCAGTTTGTATCTTCGGGCTTTTTTCAGCTTCTGGAACACTACCTTTGTAGTACATCTTCACATCTTGTTGATTACTCGAATTGCTCATTCTCGCAATCTTTTGCTGTTCCAGATCTTGACTCTCAATCTTCTCAATAAACTGAGAAATTGTCAACCCATCATATACCCCAGTGTTTTTCAAAATCATCAAGTAAGTTCCCCACTCCTTTTGCGGTAACGCATCAGCTAACTTGTCGACCCATTCTTCACGATCTTTGGTTATGCTCAACATCGACATGGATCGCACTAAGTGGTAATATCTTTCGATAAGCTTCTTTGTGTCTTCTCCAGGCAAACTACTGAAAAGATCAAATTCTTTTTTGAGCAGTGCTTTTTTACTCTTAATCATATTTTCACTACCCTCAAACTTGACTTTAAGAGCATCCCAGATTGACTTTGAAGTCTTGTCATGTTGTAGCAACACAATGATGTCTTCTTTGATGGCTTGCTGAAGCAAACTGATCATCATTTTTTCAGCTCGGTACATTTCCCGTTCTTGGTCATTAAACTCTGAGATTTGTTTTTCAGTCTGAAGCTCAGTACGTGGTAGCACATATCTCTTCAGAATACACTCCCATGATCTCAGATGGTTAGCTTGCACCCAGTTTTCGAAGCGATCTTTCCATCTGTAATATTCCTCAATGCTCATTAGCTTCGGGGGTTTTTGAGTTGTTCCGGTTTCATTTTCCAGATTCATGTTTTGAGCAATCGAAGCCGGAGTAACTGAAGATGTAGCGAATGCGTTGTAGAAATCGTCACCCATGATTTTTTAAGTTCAAGCGGAATACCTGCAACATAGAACTTCAAGCGAAATAAGAATTTAATGGTTCAAGCGGAATAACAGATTGTCCTTTAAGCGAAATAGAAACAAACAATAATTTTCTGATTTCGCTTGAAATTCAAGCGGAATAAGAATGAACTTGGAGCGGAATCAGATTTTGAACAAACACACTGATTTCGCTCGAAATATTTTCAAGCGGAATAATGCAATTAAAGCGGAATCAGTGTTCTTTCAAGCGAAATAACAGATTTCGCTTGAAATGTCAAGCACGATATGATGAAATCTTGAGCGGAATCACCTGGATCGATTCAAGTGGAACCACTTCGATTGTCAATTTTCCCATTTTTATTCCGAATTTTAGCATGAAACTTTCAAGGGTTTGTTAGTTTGCACTTTTACACCATATATCTGAAATTTAGCCGATTTTAACCATGAAATCTTGAAATCTTTAAAGAAGGTGTAGAAAAACATAAATTTTCAAGCTGAATCGTATAGAACTCCTCCTCCTGAGCTCTGATACCACTTGTGGGATCATGTATTGACCCGAACGAGTCGTTCAGAGGAGTTTTACTTTGCTTCAGGTGTGGAAAACAAGAAACAAAGGTAGAAACAGCTTAATCTTCACTTTAATCATTGATTAGATTGAAATAACACCAATTACAATCAGTCTTCACACCGGCAGCGCCTCGGTATGGAAATTCACACATACAACTACTGATTACAACTGATTCCGCCTGAACTACATCTAGCCTATATATAGTATCTCTGATTCCGCTTGAACATGCTCAAGCGGAATCTGTTCAAGAGAAACCTCCAACTTTGCTCATCCAAGCGGAATAACATCTTGTGATTTCGCTTGAAATGACCAACTGTCATTTCAAGCGGAATCAGCCTATAAGACATGAAATTCAGCTATTTTCTCGATCTACGAGCCCTGATCTATACAATCTAAACTAAGACTCGATACAAGACGAAGTCAACAGATGCATGCACTAACATATAAATATTTATCAGTTATAACTACAGTGATTAAGTCTTTGTAATTCTACAATTGTTGTCGGTATTATGGGGTTTTGTATACATTACTTGATGTCACACCCTCAAAATCCACATGCGGAGTATTATCGCGAGGCGTGTAACTGACCAGGATCATGCCACCAATCATATTGAACAATAAGTAAAGGTAAATAAAGTCAATCGCAATCAATACGATTAGTGTTTACGAAAAACAAATGTCCAAATCCAAATTTTTAAGTGTTAGCAGAAGCATAATGTTTAGAACCCAAATCATAAGTTTAAAAGTTCATAAGGTTTCATAAGAACCCAATAATGGTTCTTTTCCCACAACGACCAGTCCTCCGTGCAAGCTCCAGTAAGTACCTAACGACCTGCAAAGCATGTAGTAACGTATCAACAAAATTGTTGGCGAGTTCACAGTTGTTTAGTGTTGTTCCGAAAACGTAGTCTTTGTTAAATTACTCTGTTTTTTAGAAAACATGTCATGGGGAGCTATGTGACAACCCGAGTTTTCAAGGTCTTTCCTCACAACTGCGTTTACTTAATTCGTTGCGTTAATGTGCACCTTGTTATTTGATTGTAAATTGTTGTTTAAGTGTTAATTGATTAAATGTTAAACATGGAGTTTGTGAAATATGTGATGTGCTATCATATATATGTTTTCATGTACATGACGAAATCTGTGGGGGATTTCGCCACAACATGTCTCGACGAAAACCCAAGGGTTTTCGCCATGGCCATCACGACGAAATCTAGGATTTCGCCGGACCGGATTTCGCCGAAGCCCATTAAGGGCCCAGTTCATTCAAGTGTGTGTATATTACGTGAACTGTTACATTCATGAAACAACTGGCCGAATAGAAAACCATAGAGTGTTAACTGATGTGCTAATTGATTAAATGTTAAACATGGAGTTTGTGAAATATGTGATGTGCTATCATATATATGTTTTCATGTACATGACGAAATCTGTGGGGGATTTCGCCACAACATGTCTCGACGAAAACCCAAGGGTTTTCGCCATGGCCATCACGACAAAATCTAGGATTTCGCCGGCCCGGATTTCGCCGAAGCCCATTAAGGGCCCAGTTCATTCAAGTGTGTATATTACGTGAACTGTTACATTTGTGAAACAACTGGCCGAATAGAAAACCCTAGAGTGCTCCCTCTGTGTGACGGTAATCTTGTGTTCCCCAAAACCCTCTTGATCGATCAAGTTATTGTCTCGTTCATCACGGTTAGTGTTAACCCTTATTTGATTATTTGATTTAAAGCGTCTTTTGGCCATCTGTTAGAAATCACTAATAACTATTGCTAGATAATGTTTGGATCATAACCAGAGGATGATTTTGATAATAATAGATCCATATGATTGACAGTTGTATGCATGAATGATGTTCGTGTAGGTTAGGATTTAGCATGTGAATCACCATTATGAAGAAACTGTTGATGATTTGTATGAATGAAAACAATATTGTTTAGGCATGATGATTATTGGTCTGGTGACTGGATATCTTTCGGAGATAATGTACGATTAGGGTTTCTTATTATTATTGATTCAAATAAGCTGTTGATGTGGATGAATCTGTGAATTTGTTTGCATGTAATGGCCATCGTGTATGCTAGATTGTTTAGGATTAATGTATGATTCTGTTATGATTGAATAATGATTTCAAACTAATTGTTTTGCTGACGGCGACTAGGGTTTCTGTGTGATTAACTGTTGTCACAACGTAACTTATGTGTTTTGATGAAAACCATGTGCCGACGAAAACCCTGTCCCGACGAACACACAATCATGATGTGACAACTCGTAATTTAGAACTTTTTGTGTGCTTTGATGTAACTCGTTTGAGCGGTATGTGATTTTGTGATACGTGATTCTAAATGAAATATTATTATGTTTGTAATATATGATTGTGTGAAATGTATTTATATAGATAATGTAAACACACAAGCCTTTAGGGCCGTACACTTTAGTCCACTCTACCTGACTCGAGACCAAGAGGGCAGCCCAAGGAGGGGGTCGGCCCACTCCTCTAATCCGAATATATGTTCACGCACACACACATCATTGGGGTTTTTACTTCTCATAACTTGCAATCAAGAAAACACATACAAAACCCTAGAGCTCTCTCCTTCCCTCTTTCACTCGACGACAGCCCCCTCTCGTTCGAAGCTCTTGCATCGGTCTAACCAACTCATTCGATCTCACGGTTAGTGTTCCATTGTTATTTAGTTTGCCATGTTACGTGATGTTGTGATGTGGTGATGTTGCTAGGGTTCATGCTAGTAGAGTTATTCATGAAATTGTGCTTGTAAATCTGGAACATGTGTTTGATTTCAAAGTGGATATATGTCATGAAACTATTAGGGTTGGCTTTGATTAGTTTGATTCGGGATTGGTAAGCAATAGGTTAATCATATGATCCGATCGTATGTTCCTTATGATATTGATTAATTGTTCTTGAATTGATGATGATTACGATGATATGAATGTGTTTGAATGCTGAATAATTGTTGATTTGATCTAAGTTGAAACTGCTAAACTTGTTAGCAAAGGATACGGAAATTATGGACTGCAAATATGGAAGTTTGTTACATCTTCTGGTCTCGACACGGGTTGCGAATTGAGAACCCACAGTCTCGACTCGAGACCACACCTCACCAGCACACAAACAGCATGACTCGAGATCATGGTTGCGAGTTTGGTTGCGACTCGAGACCACCTAGTCTCGAGTGATGTACGTATGACCCGAGACCTGCTTAGTTGCGACTCGAGAACACCAAGACTTCTACTCGAGACCGCCTAGTCTCGACTCGAGATCTCTAGTCTCGACTCGAGACCATATAACCGTATATACTGTTGGACTTGCACATTGTTACGGGCCTAAGTAATTGGGCCGCACTGTTGGGCTTTATTTGTTACGTGATTTCTACTGTTGAACATATAATGTATGTACTGTTAACTGCCATGAATATACATGTAAGCCATGATCAACACGTGTATGCAAATGTGTGTAGAAAACATACGTGCACTACCTAAATACGAACCTGACTTGTATGGTACACCTATGTTAGGACGTGGTTGACCACAATATAGCTTGATTGACTTTTCTGTGTATCTGCCGAGCAAACCAAGGTGAGTTCACACTCTTACCAAGACATGGGATTCCCGGGGGTTGGGAATGAGATTGAAGGAATAAGATTGAACAATTACTTGTACTTACACTGTTACTAGACTATCTACCATCGTCCTCGGATGCGAAGGACCCATACGTAAAACCTACGTATACTTGTACTTATCACTGTCCTCAGGTTGTGAAGGACACTTATGTAAGACCTACGTAAACTTATATTCACTACTTCCTCGGGTTGTGACAGGCACTTACGTAAAACCTACGTAAATCCCCGCGTACCACTGTCCTCGGGTTAAGAAGGACGCTTACGTAAAACCTACGTAAACCTCGTACGTACTACTATTCTCGGGTTAAGAAGAACACTTATGGTTACCTCTAGTCTAGTACATACACACATGGGAAGCCCCCACTAAATGAACATACAATTGACTTAGTTAATAACGCATGGTGATGCAACGAACTTACTATCACGAACTTGCTTACTGTGAACTCGCTCAACTTTGTTGTTGACTCTCTGTTACATGCCTTGCAGGACCTTAGGTACACATGGAGCTTGCACGGGAGGCGCAGTCGTTGTGGGACATGGATCGTGGATGCCATGTTAAACTTTATAACACTTGAACTTGTTACTTACATTGGGTTTCATATTATGCTTCCGCTACTTAAACTATGGTTGGTTTGAACATCAATTGTATTATGTGGGATTTGATAAACTATTTTAATTTTATGTTATGTTCAATATGATTGGTGGCTTGATCCTGGTCATGTCACGCCTCCAAGCGGTGGTACTCCGCGTGTGGATTTTGGGGGTGTGACACACGACGAAATCCCTTTGAGATTTCGTCGCTCAAGGGATTTCGTCGCCTGGGGGTTTTCGCCGAAGGGAGTTCGCGACGAACAAGGATGTTCGTCAAGTTGGGAAACAATCACAGTAACTCAGTTAAGTCTGTTAATGGATAACTATGTTAGAATAGACTGAGAAATCAATTATGTGAAGCATGAATTTTATGAACTTGAAATAACTGTTTGCGTGTTACATGATGTTAAATGCCAAGCACACTTTGTGATGTTAGATTGCATGTGAGTCATTACGAACATAAACTGATTGTGTATACGTGCACACTTTGGTTGTCTGAATTGTTTGTGCACAAGTAGATAAGCATACCGAGCAAACCGAGGTGAGTTCACACTTTCACAAGGCATGGGATTCCCGGTGGTTGGGAATGGGTAAAGGATTTGAACTAAAACTGCGTGATCTCCTAGTTTGGAACACGTACACACCCTCTTTATTGAAGGGTGACAACATGTGATAAGGATTTGATTTGGAACCTACGTAATCTCCTGGTTTGGGGATTTCGTACACACCCTCTTCATTGAAGGGTGACAACACAGATACTAGACCAAAGCTCTCTATCATGAAGTCCCTCCTTTTATATCGACTTAATCGCCGGGCCAATGACCAGCGGGTCATTAGTTAGATAGCGCTATTTAGGTTTGACAAGCCTCACACCGTGCCGCAGAGGACGGGCGTGAACTAATGGATCTGGGCACTAGTCAATGATGATAGATATTGACGTCAGGGCACCAACTTACTTTAGTCAGTGGTCGATATGGTAAACGGGTCTAGTGGTTCACATGGGGAAGCCCCCACTGGTTATGGATATGTTTGGGAAAGAGGGAAAACTGGTTAACTTATGACTTACAAATGAACTCATGGTTTTTGAAACAACTTAACAATGAACACCAACTGTGAACTCGCTCAACTTTGTTGTTGACTCATTGTTACATGCCTTGCAGGTCATTAGGTGCTTATGGAGCTTGCACGAGGAGGAAAGGTCGTTGTGGGATATGGACTGTTATGTCCTGTGCTTAACATTTGAACTTTAAACTATGTTTTGGTTATTTAAACATTACTATGCTTCCGCTGATTACTTAAACATGTTTGGTTTCTTTTGAACGCCAATTATATTGGGTTTGGTTTTATTTACTTAATTGCATTGTTCAATATAATTGGTGGCTGGATCCTGGTCAGTCACGCCTCCATGCGGTGATACTCCGCTTGTGGATTTTGGGGGTGTGACAGATTGGTATCAGAGCCATTGGTTATAGTGAACTTGGTTTTAAAAAGGGAAAAGCTTTTTGACAAAACCAGACTATAACCTGTACAATGCTCAACGATCCACAACGACGCTTCGCTCCACGTGCAAGGCTCAACACTATAGGTGATATGATTTATGTTTATATTGCCTACTTGTTAGTTACATAGTACATTGTTCATGGTATGCTTAGCCAACATAGTATCTGCTGTTTGAAACATTGTGTGCTTACTCTCTTCTGTCACTCCACACTTACGCATTGACATGACACTTTTCTCACTCATGCTCTCTTTATTGTGAAGATCATGAGTGGACGTATCAACCTAACTCAAGCCTAGCTGACGGCTCTAATCAATGAACAAGTTGCTGCAGCACTCGCAGCCGCTCAGGCAGGAGGTATAACCTGCCATTGCAACTTACTCTAGGGTCTTTAGATCCTACTCTCGTGAACCAACATTTGTGCTTAACTTTGTCTCTTCTTACTCGCACGACAGGTCAACATGCTCAGCCTCCTGTGTGTACCTTCAAAACTTTTATGGACTGCCGACCTACTACTTTCAGTAGCACTGAAGGAGCTGTAGGCCTCCTCCACTGGTTCGAGAAGCTCGAATCTGTCTTCGAGATGTGTGAATGCCCTGAGGCTCGTAGGGTGAAGTATGCTATTGGTACTCTTGAGGGTGTAGCGCTCACGTGGTGGAACGCTCAGGTCCAAATGTTGGGGTTGGCGGCTGCTAATGCCACCCCATGGAACGTCTTCAAAGATTTGATCAAGGAGGAGTACTGCAATCGTGATGACATCCACAAGCTGGAAGTGGAGTTCTACAACTTAAAGATGACGGGGTCTGAAATAGAGGCTTATACGAAGAGATCAAATGAGCTGGCTATCTTGTGTCCTACTATGGTAGATCCTCCTATCAAACGTATCGAGCTGTACCTCAAAGGTTTAGTGCCAGAGATCCAGAGTCATGTGACCGCAGCGAACCTCGCCACAATTGTGACACCTGTGTCATTGCGACCATCAAACAAATGCCAAACCAATGAAATATTGTGTTTCATACTTGGGATTTGTAAAAATATGTGTATCATTTGCACATATCAAATTTTGTTCGATTTCAAGCTTTAAATCACTTTCTGGAAGGTTATACGCGCACTGATGCGTAAATATAACCAGTTTAATGCAACGAACACTCCAGAATAGTGAAATATACTTAACATACCTTAAATAACCTTTACATAACTTATAAATAAGTTTTGAAGGCTTTGGTATGGCAAAAACAAGTTAATTCGCTTACAAGGACTAAACTTGACAAACTGTGAAAGTATGTCAATTTGAACAGTAACAGACATTCCGGAACATGACCATAAGTTAAACATACCATAAATATCCTTCACATAGCTTAGAAATAGGCTTTGAGGGGTTAGGTGTGCTAAAATAAACTTTTGGGTCATTCAGGGACTAAAAGTGTCAAAAAGTGCACAAGTTTGCACTTTCGCGCATAACTCACGTTCTGAATACATCCGGACATCCAAAAATTTATGTAAGCATGACTACATTATACTTTAGTGTTTGGCTTGCCAAAAATCCATTCGTTGCGACATTTGGATCGTTTTTCGCGCTTATGCGCATTCCGTCGTAATTAAGCGAACATCGCGTTCGTACGACCAAACGAACCAACATCCGACATATTTTTGAGCATGTTTCAAGTCCACAATGTTTAGGTATCATTTTAGGGCCTTAAAGTTGGCTTTACGGGCCTTAGAAGTGTCGGAAATGGCCTTAAACACGTGCAGGGACTGAAACTGTAAATTCTGAAACTTGTTGCTGATCTGACAGGCCCAGGCGGCCCGCCTGAGCCTTTGTGAATCCTGAAGCGGGCCGCATGGCCCCTTCTGACCAGATTAAATGAATTTAACAGCAGATTGCAGCTGTTACATTCACAACCACACATTCTCACTTGCCTAATCAGCTGATAAGAACCAATTTTTAGTCACCACAACTTGCCAACACATGTACGCACAAGATTCGAGCACGGTTTCCATGAAATGATCCTAACGGTTCGGGTATTCCTATAAATACCCATCCACCCCATTGCAAAACTTACAAGAATTTTGATCTTAGAAACTCTAAGTTGAAACCATTGTTTCATACCTGAGATTCTCGGATCGAAATTAGCATTCGGGGACCCTTCGTAAGTATTCTTTCGTTCTTTTATTGCTTTTCGAGTCCGAAAGTCAAACTTTGTTTGACTTTTAGCGTTGACCAGCTTATGGTGAATGCGAAGTTCGTTTGAACTTCGCAACGTGAGTGTAATCACGTTGGTTATAGTCCCTTAGGACTATGCCTACTGATTACCACGTTGTCTAGGGTCGTAGGGTAAGCGATCTAATAAATCGCTTATACCTTCGAACCCGACCCATTTGGTCGATCATTAGGATCCGACCAACTACATTAGGTGACCATAGTAGGTAGGGAATAACCTTCCGAGGTTATACCCTATGGTCGCTTCGTTTGAATAGTTGTATGATAGGTAGTTTATATGCCTTAGGTAAATTACCAGAATACCCTTTTCATGTATAATTGGTAATTAAGCTTATGTAACCTAAACTTTTGTACATAACTGATTAAACACGTTTAGGCATATAATACCTGTCATAGGACTAGTTAGACGCCTCGAACGTGCTTTGCACGCACGACGCGTTAAAGTAGCGTATGTTACCTTAATAGGTCGCGATGGGTCGAAAGCACTTAGGTTAGTCTCAATGTAGTATGTAGGCCTTGTTAAACCATATCATATGAGTTCCAATACTCATTTGGTTTACCAAGCCTCATCCTATCCGATCTTCCGATTTAAGTCCGGTTTATTTATATAATTTTAGATTGCCGACTGATTTCCGTGCTCCCTCTAGCTTGGCTTGGTTGTTGTTCAAGACCTCTAAGCAATCTCAGGCGAGTACATTATTCCCCTCTTTTACTGTTTTCAACTGTTTTGGGGTGACTCATATGTGCTAAATGTTTTATCAATAGTTTCAAGAACGATTACAATGATTTCAATAACAATTACAATGTGGTTTCAAGAACGATTACAATGATTTCAATAACAATTACAATATGGTTTCAAGTACGATTACAATGATTTCAATAACAATTACAATGTAGTTTCAAGAACGATTACAATGATTTCAATAACAATTACAATGTAGTTTCAAGAACGATTACAATGATTTCAATAACAATTACAATGTGGTTTCAAGAACGATAACAATAGTTTCAAGAACGATTTCAATGTTTTCAAAAACAATTACAATGGTTTCAAGAAAGATTTCAATAAAGTGAACGAACTTGTTGGTTGTAGTTACATAACCAATGACATTCATTAGCAATGATCAAGCCGACCAGTATTAGGTTATGGTACCATAGGATCTGACAAATCCCGTTATTTACTACACCCGTGGTTATGTGTGGGTGTGGTGGGTAGCGACTGAATCTGTAATTATTAACTTACCCTTTGGTAAGGGTTGGTTAAGAACGAGAACGAGTTGGAACGATGAACGCGTCAAGAAGGTTTGAATGTTATTAGAGAATCGACCATAAAGTAGTTTCACAATTAAAACAAGAACGATTTGAACGATTTCACAAAATGTTTTAACGATTGGGTAAACATTTGGACATGATTTACATTTGATCATGCATTTCCACGAAACATAGTATTGATATAAAACAAGTTTTACTTGAATAATTTGTTTTGTGCATTTCACCTATGGTTTAGTTGATGCATTTCACTAGCCATACATATCATTTTGGTTACTCATTACATGGTTTACATTTGACACAAACACTTTTGACATTGGTTATACATTACATGATTTACATCTTGACATGAACATTTTGACATATTATTTCAATACATTTGGCAGTTGGTTTAAACATAGACATCTTACATTTGTTGGTTTGGTTTGAGTAAGTGATCTAAGTAACGAGGCGTGTGTAATATGATATAAGCATGGTGGATACGCCGCTGGTACTTCCTATATATAAGTGTTTATATGGTATTACATATCGTAGCGTTGTTTAAATCATTTCAATTTAGACATATAACATTTCATACAAAGAACATACTTTTCACAATACATTGTTTTACAAACAACTTAACTTATACAAACTCATTTTACATGGTTATTCATTTAATCATGCATTATTCTTTTATTTATACATATCATCTGAACTTATTATTTTTCAAATGATTTACAAAGACAAAGCAAATTACAAGGTTCATGACTAAACATTTTCTTAAAACAGAAGTCATGAATCTTATTTTCACAAAACCTATGTATCTCGCCAGCATTTCTTTGCTGACCTCGTTTTCACATATGTTTCAGGTATATGTTGAAATATATCGATTGATAGGATGCATGCTCACATAGGACTGGACAAGGCCTTAGTGACTCAATAACAATGATAGGCTAGGTTTAAAATTGTGTATTTAGATTTCCAGACGATGTAATTATTCAATGTTTAATAATACGAAACACTTTTTGGTATCCATGGTTATGAAACATTAATTCTGTTACAACACGCCTCGATGTTTCCGCCGCGCTTTGTTGTTTTACGCGGTCGGGGTGTGACAGAAAAGATGGTATCAGAGCTAATGGTTATAGGTAATTAGGTTATTAGTAATGCTTTGACCTAGTCTATAACCTTCTTAGGACCCTAACGCGAGTTTACTTGCGATTAGTCATAAAACAATTCCGTCACCTATCCTTAGGCGACTACCACAACAAGAACATAAATTTCAAAACCGCTTTGAAAAAAAAACTAATCATCTGTTCTAAGATGATTGATTACAAGGTTTTGAACCCTCTGTTATATGGTTTTGAACCACTTTGAATTTTCAAAATCTCGTCAAGGTTTTGGGTTTTAAATAATGTGAACACGTGCAAACTGGAAGGGTGAATGCCTGTATTCTGGGTTTTCTGTCTAGGCAAGCACTTCGTATACATCTCATCAGACGCGAGACCAGTTGTGCTTACCTGGGAATTCTTGGGATGAGTTTTTACTTATAGGCGAGCATGTCTTCGCGATACATTATTTTTGACCTATTTACTTTGATTAATCACCGAGGTCGTTTGTTGCTTTGTCGTTTGTTGCTTTGTAGTAACAAACAAATGACCACTATCCTTGCTTTCATCAGATTTGTTTCATCTCATTCTTTTCGTCTAATTCTCTCACTCGTTTCCTTTCATGTTTCCTCTTTTAGAATGCCTCCTCGACGCGAACACCAGATAGCGACTGCCGAACTGGCAGAAATTATTGCGCAGCAGATGGCTGCTCAATTCCCAGTTTTCATTGCTCAAATGAACCAAGCCAACAACAACAATGTTCCATGCAAATACAAGGATTTTAACCAGGCTAAACCACTCAAGTTTAGTGGTTCTGAAGGAGCGACTGGGCTTCTTCAATGGTTCGAGAGCATTGAGAATACTTTCCGCCACGTGCAGTGTCCTGACAATCGCAAGGTCGAGTTTTCTTCGAGTGTATTTCAGAAGAGGGCTCTCACATGGTGGAACGGGGTTATGAGGGATCGTGGTGCAGAAGTTGCTCTAGCACAGACATGGGCCGAACTTAGGGCCCTTATGATGAGGGAATTCTGTCCTCGTCATGAGCAGCGAGCTTTGGAGAAGGAATTTGATGAGTTGAAGCAAGATAGTGGTGAGCACAGGGCGTATACTGATAGGTTTGAGGAGTTGAGTCTACTTTGCCCGACAATGGTTACCCCACTCGACAAGGCTATCGAAAGGTACATCGACGGCCTACCTGACTTGGTACAAGAGATCCTTACTGGTAGTAGCCCTACCACACTCCGTCAGGCGATCGAGTTAGCTGTGACATTGACTGAGTCGCAGATTCGGAAGAATAAGTTACACAGAAAGGCTGACAAGGGTAAGAAGCAGGGGTCTGACAAGGAGGATAGCAAGAAAGGTCAAAACAAGAAGGGTAAGGAAGGTGAGACGTCAAAGAAATCAAGAAAGCGAAAGGGTGTTCAGAACTTTGCTGTTACAGCACAGACTGCTCAGAACCCGCGGAACCCACCAGCTCAGCCACCTGCAAAGAAAGCATATGCCGGTACCGCACCTCATTGTGCACGCTGCAACGGTCATCACGCGGTACAACAAGTTTGCTGGCAATGCACGACGTGTGGTAAACTTGGGCATTTGGCCAAAGTTTGTCGTTCGGGACAAAATCAGGCTGCTCAGGTTCAAGCTCTGGTTCAAGGGAATGCTGCGAGATTCCCACTGGGTTCATGTTTCAACTGCGGAGAGATTGGTCACTTCCGCCACAACTGTTCGAGACTGGTGAATGCAAATGCTAACGCAAACCCGAATGCGAACGTCAACGTCAATGTGAATCCAGCACGTGGTCGAGTGTTTAACATCAATGAGGCACTCAATGATGAAGGAGTGAACAATTAGCATTTTGTTTTCCCTCTGGTTGTTATCTTGTAACATTTAAAGACAATGCGGTTGTTATATAAATAAAAATTTGTGGTTTTTATTTTTTTTACTAATGCAATTGTATGAATGTTTGATCCAACCTTATGATGTCAACACAAAGACAAACTACTCGTGTGGTTCTGTCATTTTTATGATCACTTGTGATCTTCCTAAGAACCTCAAACGCTTGTTTCTTTTAAATCGAAAGTATCTTATCATCTTGCACCATTCGAGATGCAAGAATTATCAACACAGCTTCAAGAGTTGTCTGATAAAGGATTCATCCGTCTGAACTTTTCACCTTGGGGAAACTCCTGTCCTCTTTGTGAAAAGAAAGATGGATCTTTTCGAATGTATATCGATTAACGTAAGCCTAGTAAGCTTACCATCAAGAATCGATATCCCATACCTTAAATCAACGATTTCTCCGATCAACTGCAGAGCGCTTCATGCTTTTCCAAGATCGATTTGCATTCTGGGTATCATCAACTTCGTATTCTCGAAGAAGATATTCCCAAAACGGTTTTCTGCACGAAGTATGGACATTACGAGTTTACAGTCATGCCTTTTGGGTTGACAAATGCTCCAGCCATCTTCAAAGACTTAATAAATAGAGTCTGCAAGCCTTATTTGGATCAGTTCGTCATTGTTGTTAATGACACCTTGATCTATTCATATATCGAGCCGATCACGATCAACACCTTCGTTGACATTGGAACCCCTAAAGAAGGAACAAACTTTTCGCTAAATCCTCCAAGAGGAAATGTTGGCTTAAAGAAGTTCAGTTTTTGGGTCATGTAGTCAACAAGCAGGGTATTCTTGTGGATCCATCCAAATTGCTGCAATTAAGGATTTGATTCCTAGTATGCTTTAAATACCCTTGTCCAAAGATAACAAATTTAAAGGTCAAATTAAACAATTATGCGATTATGTGATATGTGTTTATGTGTTCTCCTCTATGTTTTTGTGTGATACGATTTTCAAATCCTCATAGAATCTTTATATCTTCATATGAGGGATTCATAGTAGGATATTCAAAAGGTACTACCTTAAATCCTTATGGGCTTCTACGTGGTAGTTAAGACCCTTTGGTTATATAGTACCATTCCATGATTCGATGAGAGACCTTTTAGTGGTCTAGTCAAAAAGATTGATTCACAAGTTGGTTAAAGAACGACATCTAGTGATGTAGCTGAACAGACTCCTTGATAGTCTATTTAGATCATTTATTGATTTAATTAAAAGGACTCTATGGCGGTCTAGTCACACTCAACACAGGATTGTTCATTTGGTTGTACCCTACACATTATAAAATAGACTGTGTAAACTGTGCAAGGAATTGTCTAATTATGGACGCGTACATAATTATGAGATTCAGTGCACGGTAATCACAGTAGGATTTACTATGTGTAAGAACCAATAGTGACAACAATAACGAAATGTGAACGATGTAATGGAGGTACGGTGGACGCACCAATGGCGCATCATATACTTGTATATAAGTGTCCCTCTTACATTGCAAGCATAATGTTATTAAGGTTACTAGAAGTTCAGAACCCTAACCAATGTTGTTCGATCTTTTCAACTTCTTGTTTTCAAGCTCTCACAAGTTTCCTCTAATTAAATTTCGGGACGAAATTTCCTAAAGTAGGGGTGACTGTGACACCTGTGTCATTGCGACCATCAAACAAATGCCAAACCAATGAAATATTGTGTTTCATACTTGGGATTTGTAAAAATATGTGTATCATTTGCACATATCAAATTTTGTTCGATTTCAAGCTTTAAATCACTTTCTAGAAGGTTATACGCGCACTGATGCGTAAATATAACCAGTTTAATGCAACGAACACTCCGGAATAGTGACATATACTTAACATACCTTAAATAACCTTTACATAACTTAGAAATAAGTTTTGAAGGCTTTGGTATGGCAAAAACAAGTTAATTCGCTTACAGGGACTAAACTTGACAAACTGCGAAAGTATGCCAATTTGAACAGTAACAGACATTCCGGAACATGACCATAAGTTAAACATACCATAAATATCCTTCACATAGCTTAGAAATAGGCTTTGAGGGGTTAGGTGTGCTAAAATAAACTTTTGGGTCATTCAGGGACTAAAAGTGTCAAAAAGTGCACAAGTTTGCACTTTCGCGCATAACTCACGTTCTGAATACATCCGGACATCCAAAAATTTATGTAAGCATGACTACATTATACTTTAGTGTTTGGCTTGCCAAAAATCCATTCGTTGCGACATTTGGATCGTTTTTCGCGCTTATGCGCATTCCGTCGTAATTAAGCGAACATCGCGTTCGTACGACCAAACGAACCAACATCCGACATATTTTTGAGCATGTTTCATGTCCACAATGTTTAGGCATCATTTTAGGGCCTTAAAGTTGGCTTTACGGGCCTTAGAAGTGTCGGAAATGGCCTTAAACACGTGCAGGGACTGAAACTGTAAATTCTGAAACTTGTTGCTGATCTGACAGGCCCAGGCGGCCCGCCTGAGCCTTTGTGAATCCTGAAGCGGGCCCCATGGCCCCTTCTGACCAGATTAAATGAATTTAACAGCAGATTGCAGCTGTTACATTCACAACCACACATTCTCACTTGCCTAATCAGCTGATAAGAACCCATTTTTAGTCACCACAACTTGCCAACACATGTACGCACAAGATTCGAGCACGGTTTCCATGAAACGATCCTAACGGTTCGGGTATTCCTATAAATACCCATCCACCCCATTGCAAAACTTACAAGAATTTTGATCTTAGAAACTCTAAGTTGAAACCATTGTTTCATACCTGAGATTCTCGGATCGAAATTAGCATTCGGGGACCCTTCGTAAGTATTCTTTCGTTCTTTTATTGCTTTTCGAGTCCAAAAGTCAAACTTTGTTTGACTTTCAGCGTTGACCAGCTTATGGTCAATGCGAAGTTCGTTTGAACTTCGCAACGTGAGTGTAATCATGTTGGTTATAGTCCCTTGGGACTATGCCTACTGATTACCACGTTGTCTAGGGTCGTAGGGTAAGCGATCTAATAAATCGCTTATACCTTCGAACCCGACCCATTTGGTCGATCATTAGGATCCGACCAACTACATTAGGTGACCATAGTAGGTAGGGAATAACCTTCCGAGGTTATACCCTATGGTCGCTTCGTTTGAATAGTTGTATGATAGGTAGTTTATATGCCTTAGGTAAATTACCAGAATACCCTTTTCATGTATAATTGGTAATTAAGCTTATGTAACCTAAACTTTTGTACATAACTGATTATACAATATGATTAAACACGTTTAGGCATATAATACCTGTCATAGGACTAGTTAGACGCCTCGAACGTGCTTTGCACGCACGACGCGTTAAAGTAGCGTATGTTACCTTAATAGGTCGCGATGGGTCGAAAGCACTTAGGTTAGTCTCAATGTAGTATGTAGGCCTTGTTAAACCATATCATATGAGTTCCAATACTCATTTGGTTTACCAAGCCTCATCCTATCCGATCTTCCGATTTAAGTCCGGTTTATTTATATAATTTTAGATTGCCGACTGATTTCCGTGCTCCCTCTAGCTTGGCTTGATTGTTGTTCAAGACCTCTAAGCAATCTCAGGCGAGTACATTATTCCCCTCTTTTACTATTTTCAACTGTTTTGGGGTGACTCATATGTGCTAAATGTTTTATCAATAGTTTCAAGAACGATTACAATGATTTCAATAACAATTACAATGTGGTTTCAAGAACGATTACAATGATTTCAATAACAATTACAATATGGTTTCAAGAACGATTACAATGATTTCAATAACAATTACAATGTAGTTTCAAGAACGATTACAATGATTTCAATAACAATTACAATGTAGTTTCAAGAACGATTACAATGATTTCAATAACAATTACAATGTGGTTTCAAGAACGATAACAATAGTTTCAAGAACGATTTCAATGTTTTCAAAAACAATTACAATGGTTTCAAGAAAGATTTCAATAAAGTGAACGAACTTGTTGGTTGTAGTTACATAACCAATGACATTCATTAGCAATGATCAAGCCGACCAGTATTAGGTTATGGTACCATAGGATCTGACAAATCCCGTTATTTACTACACCCGTGGTTATGTGTGGGTGTGGTGGGTAGCGACTGAATCTGTAATTTTTAACTTACCCTTTGGTAAGGGTTGGTTAAGAACGAGAACGAGTTGGAACGATGAACGCGTCAAGAAGGTTTGAATGTTATTAGAGAATCGACCATAAAGTAGTTTCACAATTAAAACAAGAACGATTTGAACGATTTCACAAAATGTTTTAACGATTGGGTAAACATTTGGACATGATTTACATTTGATCATGCATTTCCACGAAACATAGTATTGATATAAACCAAGTTTTACTTGAATAATTTGTTTTGTGCATTTCACCTATGGTTTAGTTGATGCATTTCACTAGCCATACATATCATTTTGGTTACTCATTACATGGTTTACATTTGACACAAACACTTTTGACATTGGTTATACATTACATGATTTACATCTTGACATGAACATTTTGACATATTATTTCAATACATTTGGCAGTTGGTTTAAACATAGACATCTTACATTTGTTGGTTTGGTTTGAGTAAGTGATCTAAGTAACGAGGCGTGTGTAATATGATATAAGCATGGTGGATACGCCGCTGGTACTTCCTATATATAAGTGTTTATATGGTATTACATATCGTAGCGTTGTTTAAATCATTTCAATTTAGACATATAACATTTCATACAAAGAACATACTTTTCACAATACATTGTTTTACAAACAACTTAACTTATACAAACTCATTTTACATGGTTATTCATTTAATCATGCATTATTCTTTTATTTATACATATCATCTGAACTTATTATTTTTCAAATGATTTACAAAGACAAAGCAAATTACAAGGTTCATGACTAAACATTTTCTTAAAACAGAAGTCATGAATCTTATTTTCACAAAACCTATGTATCTCGCCAGCATTTCTTTGCTGACCTCGTTTTCACATATGTTTCAGGTATATGTTGAAAGATATCGATTGATAGGATGCATGCTCACATAGGACTGGACAAGGCCTTAGTGACTCAATAACAATGATAGGCTAGGTTTAAAATTGTGTATTTAGATTTCCAGACGATGTAATTATTCAATGTTTAATAATACGAAACACTTTTTGGTATCCATGGTCATGAAACATTAATTCTGTTACAACACGCCTCGATATTTCCGCCGCGCTTTGTTGTTTTACGCGGTCGGGGTGTGACAACAATTCAGCAAGTTATTAGTTTGGCTCATCGTTTCACTGATCAGGCAGTCGAACAGAACAGGCTACCCAAACGTATTGGTGCTACTACTACTACTACTTCTGATGCCCCCAGCGACAACAAGCGCAAATGGGATGGAGTCTCAAGCAAGGGTTCAACATCAGCTCAGTCTCAGTCTCAGCAGCGAAAGACTGATGACTACAAGAGCCCTGGTCAACAATCTTCTGGTAGTCAAGGGCAGAGTGGGTACAAGGGGAACCACCCCAAATGCAATCAATGTGGTTTACATCATAGCGGATCGTGTACTAAGGGAACTTGTCAGAGGTGTAACAAACCTGGCCATGCGGCCAAGGATTGCAGGAGTCTCTACCCTGCAAATCAGCAACGACAGAACCAGCAGCAAGCTCCACAGAATCAGCGTCAGCAGCAACAGCAGCAGCAGGGTAACAACAAAGGATGCTTTCAGTGTGGTGCTGAAGGCCACTTTAAAAGAGACTGCCCCCAGCTAAATCAGAAACAGAAAAACAACAACAATCAGGGGAACATAAACAATAATGGGGGAAACAATGGTGGCAATGGTGCCAGGGGTCGAGCTTTTGTGATTGGTCAGGGTGACGCAAGGAACGATCCCAACGTGGTGATGGGTAAGTTTCTTCTGGATGACTTCTTTGTTACTGTTTTATTTGATTCGGGTGCTGATACTAGTTATGTGTCCCTAAAGGTTAGTCAAATGCTTAAGCATGCTCCAACACTTTTGAACACCAAGCACATGGTAGAACTAGCAAACGGTAAAAGTCTTGAAGCCACACACATAGTTAAGGGTTGTAATCTCATCTTAGCTGGTCGGACTTTCTCTATCGATCTTATCCCCATCGTTCTTGGTAGTTTCGACATCGTTATTGGTATGGATTGGTTATCTCAACATCGAGCAGAGATTCTTTGCAAGGAGAAGATTGTCCGCATTCCTCGTTCTGGTGAAGAACCTTTAGTGATTCATGGCGACAAGAGTGGTGCTGTGGTGGGCATCATTTCTTTCCTTAAGGCCCAGAAGTGTTTGTGAAAGGGCCACACTGCTATTTTAGCCCTCGTTACTGACACCTCAAAGAAAGAGAAGAAGATAGAAGATATTCCGATTGTGCGCGGTTTTCCTGAGGTATTTCCTGAGGAATTACCTGGTCTTCCGCCTCATCGTCAGGTTGAATTTCAAATCGAGCTAGCTCCTAGAGCAGCGCCCATAACACGAGCACCTTATCGTTTAGCTCCATCAGAACTTGAGGAACTGTCCACTCAACTACAAGAGCTCTTGGACAAGGGTTTTATTCGTCCTAGCTCTTCGCCTTGGGGAGCTCCAGTATTATTTGTGAAAAAGAAAGACGGTACCTTCAGAATGTGTATTGACTACCGCGAACTCAACAAGGTGACCGTAAAGAATCGCTATCCCCTTCCACGCATTGATGACTTATTCGACCAGCTGCAAGGGTCGAGCTACTACTCGAAGATTGACATGAGGCCAGGCTACCATCAACTGAGAGTTCGAGACGAGGATATCTCTAAGACAGCGTTCAGGACTCGTTATGGGCATTACGAGTTCCTGGTTATGCCTTTTGGATTGACAAACGCATCTACGGTCTTCATGGATCTTATGAACAGAGTGTGCAAACCTTACCTGGATAAGTTTGTTATTGTATTCATCAACGACATCCTGATCTATTCTAAGAGTCAGGAGGAACACGAGCAACACCTGAAGCTTATTTTGGAACTCCTTCGAACAGAGCAGTTGTATGCCAAATTTTCGAAATGTGACTTTTGGCTTCGCGAAGTCCATTTCCTAGGCCACGTGGTAAACAAGGATGGGATTCATGTTGACCCATCCTAGGTAGACTCGATCAAGGACTGGCCTGCACCCCGTACACCAACAGAAATCCGCCAATTCTTGGGTTTGGCGGGCTACCACAGAAGGTTTATCAAAGATTTCTCCAAGATTGCGCAACCTCTCACCTCACTAACTCAGAAGGGTGTCACCTATCGTTGGGGTGATGCACAGGAGTCTGCATTTCAGCACCTAAAAGATAGACTTTGTAGCGCACCAATTCTCTCTTTACTTGAAGGCACGGATGATTTCGTGGTCTATTGTGACGCGTCCATCCAAGGACTTGGTTGCATGTTGATGCAACGTGACAAGGTCATTGCTTACGCATCACACCAGCTTAAGGTTCATGAAAGAAATTACACTACACACGATCTAGAGCTGGGAGCTGTTATTTTCGCACTTAAGATATGGAGACATTACCTGTACGGTACCAAGTGCACCATTTACACCGATCACAGGAGTCTCGAGCATATCTTCAAGCAAAAGGAGTTAAACATGCGAAAACGTCGCTGGGTCGAGCTCTTGAATGATTACGAATGCGCGATCAAGTACCATCCGGGCAAAGCCAATGTTGTGGCCGACGCCCTCAGTCGAAAGGAAACTACACCTAAGCGAGTGCATGCGTTACAACTTACCATCCAATCTAGTCTTCCCACTTAGATACGAGATGCTCAGGTTGAAGCATTGAAAGCAGAGAATATCAGGACCGAGTCTCTACGAGGATCGAGGAAACGATTAGAACAAAAAGAAGACGGCGCTTACTACGTAACAGGGCGCATCTGGGTCCCACTTTACGGAAACTTACGCGAGCTTGTGATGGATGAAGCACATAAGTCTCGTTACTCAGTACATCCTGGTTTGGATAAGATGTACCATGACTTAAAGACTACATATTGGTGGCCCAGCATGAAAGCCAACATAACAGCCTACGTCAGTAAATGTTTGACTTGTGCGAGAGTCAAAATCGAATATCAGAAACCATCAGGCCTACTCCAACAACCAGAGATCCCGACATGGAAATGGGAGCAAATTTCCATGGATTTCGTTACTGGCCTTCCTAGATCTCAACGAGGAAATGATACTATTTGGGTGATCGTGGATCGATTGACTAAGTCTGCACACTTCTTGGCTATCAAAGAAACGGATAAGTATTCTACTTTAGCAGACGTTTACCTGAAAGAAGTGGTTTCGAGGCACGGGGTGCCAACCTCCATTATTTCCGATCATGATGCGCGTTTTACTTCTGAACTGTGGCAAGCAATGCACAAGTCCTTTGGCTCACGTTTAGACATGAGCACGGCTTATCATCCACAGACGGATGGGCAGTCTGAGCGCACCATCCAAACCCTTGAAGACATGCTTCGAGCATGTGTAATCGATTTTGGCAATGGTTGGGAAAGACACCTCCCTTTGGTGGAGTTTTCATATAACAACAGTTACCATAGCAGCATCCAGGCTGCTCCGTTTGAGGCATTGTACGGACGTAAATGCCGATCACCTCTTTGTTGGGCAGAGGTTGGTAACAGCCAAATCACGGGTCCAGAACTTGTAGTAGACACGACATAAAAGATTGCTCAGATACGACAACGAATGGCGGCAGCTCGTGATCGTCAGAAAAGTTACGCTGATAAGCGTAGGAAACCCCTAGAATTCTAGGCTGGGGATCGGGTTCTACTCAAAGTCTCACCCTGGAAGGGTGTAGTTCGCTTTGGCAAGCGAGGCAAGCTGAATCCACGCTACGTTGGACCTTTTGAAATCATTCAGAAAATAGGCAAGGTGGCTTACAAACTGAATCTACCCGAAGAACTCAGCGGAGTTCACAATGTATTCCATGTGTCGAATCTGAAGAAGTGCCTGTCAAATGAGACCCTCGTAGTTCCTCTCAAGGAGCTCACTATCGACGATCAGTTGCGATTCGTCGAGGAACCAGTAGAAATCACAGACTGAGATGTTAAGGTTCTCAAGCGCACCAGAATACCCCTTGTTTGAGTTCGTTGGAACTCCCGTCGTGGCCTAGAGTTTACCTGGGAACGAGAAGACCGCATGAAACTCAAGTATCCCCAGTTGTTCGAGAAAAGTACAACCACTGCTAAGACTGAAGCTACCGCGGAATTTCGGGACGAAATTCCAAACCAACGGGGGGGTGATGTGACATCCCGGGAAAACCAGGAAATAACGCAACACAACTAGCTTCCTCAGGGACCACGTGCTAAATTTCGGGACGAAATTTCTTTCAAGTTGGGGATGATATGACAACCCGAGTTTTCAAGGTCTTTCCTCACTACTGTGTTTTCTTAATTCATTGCGTTCTTTTATGTGCACCTTGTTATTTGATTGTAAATTGCTGTTTAAGCGTTAATTGATTAAATGTTAAACATGGAGTTTGTGAAATATGTGATGTGCTATCATATATATGTTTTCATGTACATGACGGAATCTGTGGGGGATTTCGCCACAACATGTCTTGACGAAAACCCAAGGGTATTCGCCATGGCCATGTCGATGAAATCTAGGATTTGGCCGGCCTGGATTTCGCCAAAGCCCATTAAGGGCCCAGTTCATTCAAGTGTGTGTATATTACTGAACTGTTACATTCGTGAAACAACTGGCTGAATAGAAAACCCTAGAGTGCTCCCTCTGTGCGACGGCAATCTTGTGTTCCCCGAAACCCTCTTGATCGATCAAGTTATTGTCTCGTTCATCGCGGTTAGTGTTAACCCTTATTTGATTGTTTGATTTAAAGCATCTTTTGGCCATCTGTTGGAAATCACTAATAACTATTGCTAGATAATGTTTGGATCATAACCAGAGGATGATTTTGATAATAATAGATCCATATGATTGACAGTTGTGTGCATGAATGATGTTCGTGTAGGTTAGGATTTAGCATGTGAATCACCATTATGAAGAAACTGTTGATGATATGTATGAATGAAAACAATATTGTTTAGGCATGATGATTATTGGCCTGATGACTGGATATCTTTCGGAGATAATGTACGATTAGGGTTTCTTATTATTATTGATTCGAATAAGCTGTTGATGTGGATGAATCTGTGAATTTGTTTGCATGTAATGGCCATCGTGTATGCTAGATTGTTTAGGATTAATGTATGATTCTGTTATGATTGAATAATGATTTCAAACTAATTGTTTTGCTGACGGTGACTAGGGTTTCTGTGTGATTAACTGTTGTCACGACGTAACTTATGTGTTTTGACGAAAACCATGTGCCGACGAAAACCCTGTCCCGACGAACACACAATCACGCCGAAATCCCTTTGAGATTTCGTCGCTCAAGGGATTTCGTCGCCTGGGGGTTTTAATCGAAGGGAGTTCGTGACGATCAGGGATGTTCGTCAAGTTGGGAAACAATCACAGTAACTCAGTTAAGTCTGTTAAGTCTGTTAATGGATAACTATGTTAGAATAGACTAAGAAATCAATTATGTGAAGCATGAATTGTATGAACTTGAAATAACTGTTTACGTGTTACATGATGTTAAATGCCAAGCACACTTTGTGATGTTAGATTGCATGTGAGTCATTACGAACATAAACTGATTGTGTATACGTTCATACTATAGGCTTTGACTGAATTGTTTGTGCACAAGTAGATAAGCATACCGAGCAAACCGAGGTGAGTTCACACTTTCACAAGGCATGGGATTCCCGGTGGTTGGGAATGGGTAAAGGATTTGAACTGAAACTGCATGATCTCCTAGTTTGGAACACGTACACACCCTCTTTATTGAAGGGTGACAACATGTGATAAGGATTTGATTTGGAACCTACGTAATCTCCTGGTTTGGGGATTTCGTACACACACTCTTCATTGAAGGGTGACAACACGGATACTAGACCAAAACTCTCTATCATGAAGTCCCTCCTTTTATATCGACTTACTCGCCAGGCCAATGGCGAGCGGGTCATTAGTTAGATAGCGCTATTTAGGTTTGACCAGCCTCACACCGTGCCGCAGAGGACGGGCGTGAACTAATGGATCTGGGCACTAGTCAATGATGATAGACATTGACGTCAGGGCACCAACTTACTTTAGTCAGTGGTCGATATGGTAAACGGGTCTAGTGGTTCACATGGGGAAGCCCCCACTGGTTATGGATATGTTTGGGAAACAGGGAAAACTGGTTAACTTTTGACTTACAAATGAACTCATGGTTTTTGAAACAACTTAACAATGAACACCAACTGTGAACTTGCTCAACTTTGTTGTTGACTCGTTGTTACATGCCTTGCAGGTCGTTAGGTGCTTATGGAGCTTGCACGAGGAGGAAAGGTCATTGTGGGATATGGACTGTTATGTCCTGTGCTTAACATTTAAACTTTAAACTATGTTTTGGTTATTTAAACATTACTATGCTTCCGCTGATTACTTAAACATGTTTGGTTTCTTTTGGACGCCAATTATATTGGGTTGGGTTTTATTTACTTAATTGCATTGTTCAATATGATTGGTGACTGGATCCTGGTCAGTCACGCCTCCATGCGGTGATACTCCGCTTGTGGATTTTGGGGGTGTGACAAGCTACCCCACTGTTTTAAACTACTAGACTCGTACCATACCAACTACTGACTGTTGGTCCCGTTGATACAGGATCTGATCGTAGGAACAAGATGAATCGATTTCGTCTTAGTGTGCGGAATCCATTAAGACGAATTACAGATATGTGCAACAGAGAATTCAACGTTTAACTGCTTGTCTGTTCGTTCTATTAATCGTTCTGAAAGTCACAAAGTTCCGGTGAACGTACAAGCTATCCGTGCGTGTCAAAAGTTCTAACAAAGTAGCACCGGACCTTCTATTTATAGACAAACTCAGGAACCTAATAAGTGTTGTACGTGCGGGTGGGCTACCCGTGCGTATGGCTATCCGCGCGTATGGCTATCCGTGCGTATGACTTATCCGTGCGTATTGCCATCCGTGCGTATTGCCATGCGTGCGGATGAACTTTTCTCAAACAACACTTTTACATACAAAACCTATTCCTGAGTTGTCCTGCTAACTACATACATACATTCAGACAATATACAAAAACACAAAGTACAAAATATGACTACATGCTGACGGAAGCTACAGACGTAATGTACTAACAGACTCCCCCTCGGATGTAGCTGTAGTTCCTTCCAGCATAGTCTTTAATTCCTTTTGTTGCGTCTTCGTTCTCGCGCTTTCTCTCTTCTCTTCTGTGCTTGTTCTTCCAACATTCTTTTTCTCTTTTGTCTTCCCTCAGTCAACCACCAATGTCTGTAGACAGGATCTCCATCACGCTTCCGATCCCACCTTGGAATTTTGTTTTCTTCAGATTCAATTGGTGTCTGATCTGTTGGAGGAACAATTCCCAATCTACGTTTTCCCATCTCAGCAGCTCTTTCAGCAATCTTCTTGGAACGTTGTTCACGCTTGTATACTTTCAAGAACTCATCAATCTCTAGATCTCTCCATTTTGTCTTCCAGAGTTGATGTCTTTTGCGTAACAAACATCCACAACCTTTTGATATTGCAAAGCTTGCTCTCTATCAGGTCTCTCGTAGACTATCTTGTTATAGAACAAACAATCGATATCTTTCTTTGAGCAATTAACAAGCCACATAGGATCTAACACACAGATCCTTCTAGCTTCTCCTGTGGACTTGTTATTTAAAGAGATTATTGTATGGTCTGTTTAGTACAAGACAAGCAATGATGTTCATGATGTAGTCTTGAGTTTCATCATATCCACCTTTTCAGTGTGACAATGCATGAATCACACAATGAGCCAAGAATTTATAAGCGTGACTGAAACTTGTCTTCTGCATCTTCCCATTCACACTACCAGCAAAACCCATCCTACACCACAATCCTTTTACTAGACGTTCAGAAACTATGGTTGGGCCACTATCATTGTCTCCTAAATTCAGCACTCTCCTTATATCACCAACGGTCACTTTCATTTCCAAATCTATATCTCTACCATTCTCATCCTTCTTAGATATAGCAGAAAAAATGGTCTTATTACTCTCTTCGTATCTTGCAGCACTCCAAAATCGTTTCACATGCGATTCATAAACTACTGTCTTATCAGTTAACGCCTTAGAGATTCTGCTCTCTCTTAAGAATTTCGCAACATCTTGAACTATTGTGTTTTCGGTATACGCTTCTCCCAATATACAATATATATTATGAGCTTTATCCCAATCCTGCAGAAATTTTATTTATTTTAAAAATAATTTTGGGAGCTCAAAATATTCTGACAAAGAAAGACTTGTTGTATGATAAGGCACTAGAATGGTTATCCGTGCGTATGGCTATCCGTGCGTATTGCCATACGTGCATATTTCCTGACATTCCAACGGATTACCATCCGTGCGTACAAAAATTTCCGTTAAGGAAATGTCAGGATTATGCCTTACATATCTCGGGTGGTTATTTGACACAAAGTCACAAATAGACTCCTACGTATTAATTTCGGGACGAAATTTCCTAAAGTAGGGGAGACTGTGACACCTGTGTCACTTCAACCATCAAACAAATGCCAAACCAATGAAATATTGTATTTCATACTTGGGATTTGTAAAAATATGTGTATCGTTTGCACATATCAACTCTTGTTCGATTTCAAGCTCTAAATCGCCTTCTGGAAGGTTATACGCGCACAGATGCGTAAATATAACCAGTTTAATGCAACGAACATTCCAGAATAGTGAAATAGGCTTAACATACCTTAAATAACCTTTACATAACTTAGAAATAAGTTTTGAAGGCTTTGGTATGGCAAAAATCTAGTTTCATCGCTTATAGGGACTAAAGTTGACAAACTGTGAAAGTATGCCAATTTGAACTGTAACAGACTTTCCGGAACATGACCATAAGTTAAACACACCTTAAATATCCTTCACATAGCTTAGAAATAGGCTTTGAGGGGTTCGGTGTGCTAAAATAAACTTTTGTGTCATTCAGGGACTAAAAGCGTCAAAAAGTGCACAAGTTTGCATTTTCGCGCATAACTTATGTTCTGAATACATCCGTACATCCAAAAATTTATGTAAGCACTAAAATATTTTATTTTAGTGTTTGGCATAAGAAAAATCCATTCGTTTCGTCATTTGGATCGTTTTTCGCGCTTATGCGCATTCCGTCGTAATTAAGCGAACATCGCGTTCGTACGACCAAACGAACGGTCATCCGACATATTTTTGAGCATGTTTCATGTCCACAATGTTTAGGCATCATTTTAGGGCCTTAAAGTTGGCTTTACGGGCCTTAGAAGTGTCGGGAATGGCCTTAAACAAGTGCAGGGGCTGAAACTGTCATTTTTGAAAGTTATATGCTGATCAGAAGGGCCATGCGGCCCGCATTAGATTTGTCTGATCCTGACGCGGGCCGCCTCAGCCTCCCAGAATAGATCAGAACGAACAGTCAGCATATTCCAGCTGTTTTAACCACAACCACACACTCACAACTGCACATTCAGCTCATTTAGACCCATTTTTAGCCACCACAACTTTGCAACACTTGTACGGATGCGATTAAGGCACGATATTCGACAAACGATCCTAACGGTTCGAGTATTCCTATAGATACCCATCCACCCCATTGCAAAACTTACAAGAATTCTGATTTGAGGAGCTCTAAGTTGAAACCATTGTTTCATACCTGAGCTACTTGAATCGGGATTAGCATTCGGGGACCCTTCGTAAGTATTCTTTCGTTCTTTTATTGCTTTTCGAGTCTTTTCGAGTCTGAAAGTCAAACTTTGTTTGACTTTCTGCGTTGACCAGTTATGGTCAATGCGAAGTTCGTTTGAACTTCGCAACGTGAGTGTAATCACGTTGGTTATAGTCCCTTGGGACTATGCCTACTGATTACTACGTTGTCTAGGGTCGTAGGGTAAGCGATCTAATAAATCGCTTATACCTTCGAACCCGACCCATTTGGTCGATCATTAGGATCCGACCAAATACATTAGGTGACCATAGTAGGTAGGGAATAACCTTCCGAGGTTATACCCTATGGTCACATCGTTTGAGTAGTTGTATGATAGGTAGTTTATATGCCTTAGGTAAATTACCAGAATACCCTTTTCATGTATAATTGGTAATTAAGCATATGTAACCTAATCTTTTCTCACATAACTGATTATATAACATGTTTAGGCATATAACACTTGTCATAGGACTAGTTAGACGTTCCGAACGCGTTTCACGCGAACGACGCGTTAAAGTAGCATAAGCTACCTAAACGGGTCGTAATGGGTCGTAAGCAATTAGGTTAAGGTTTCATTTAGTATGTAGGCTTTGTTAAACCATATGACACGAGTCTCTATACTCGTTTGGTTTACGAACCCTCATTCTATCAGATCTTCCGATTTAGGTCCGGTTTATTAACATAGTTACCTATATTAGGTGCCGTTTGATATCCGTGATCTCTAGCATTGTTTGGTTGTTACTCAAGGACTACTAAGCAATCTCAAGTGAGTATATAGACCCCTCTTTTACTGTTTTCCAAACTGTTTTGGGGTGGAACACATGTGCCTACTTGTTACTTTCGTGCTTTCCTGTTTTCACATCATATACCTGCTATGTTCGTTAGTACATTATAGTACATGATTTTATTACATCTTATGCTAGGTGTGCCCATTGTGTGCATTACTTAGTACATCGTTTTACATTACATTACATGCTACGTATGTCTATTGTTGTATACATAGTACAGGTTATATGCTACGTATGTCTATTGTTGCATACTTAGTACAGGTCACATGCTACGTATGTCTATTGTTGTATACGTAGTACAGGTTATATGCTACGTATGTCTATTGTTGTATACGTAGTACAGGTCACATGCTACGTATGTCTATTGTTGTATACGTAGTACAGGTCACATCCTACGTATGTCTATTGTTGTATACGTAGTACAGGTCACATGCTACGTATGTCTATTGTTGCATACTTAGTACAGGTCACATGCTACGTATGTCTATTGTCGCGTACTTAGTACATTTGTTATTCATCACAGGCTTACATTTTGGATACATATTACATGATTTACATTAGACATGAACATTTTACATCTTGATGGTTTGGTTTGGTTTGATTAAGTGATTTAAGTAACGAGGCATGTGTAATATGATACAAGCATGGTGGATACGCCGCTGGTACTTCCTATATATAAGTGTTTGTATGGTATTACATATCGTAGCGTTATTTGAATCATTTCAGTTTGAGATATATATAACATTTATTACAAATATCATACTTTTCACAAGACATTGATTTACAAACAACTTATCTTATACAAACACATTTTTTCATGGTTATTCATTTAACCTGACATTTATTTATACATATCATCTGATCTTATCGTTTTTCAAATGATTTACAAAACAAAGCAAATTACAAGGTTCATGACTAAACATTTTCTCAAACATAAGTCATGAAACCTATTTTCACAAAACCTATGTATCTCACAGGCATTTTTATGCTGACGTACCTATTTTCACATGTGTTTTTCAGGAGCTGTTGCATAAGATGATCAAGATACACATAGGCAGACTTGGGCTTTAGTGACAATAAAAGATGCAAGACTAGTTAATTATGTTGTATTTCCTTGTTTGTTAAGACATTGTAACACTTTTAATCAATAAAACGAAACTTCAATTGCCATGGATTTGAAACAATTAATTATGTTACAACACTCCCCGACATTTCCGCCACGTTTTGTATGTTCTACGTGGTCGGGGTGTGAGAGATAACAAATTAAAGATCAAGTTAACTAATTATGTGATTATGTGCTTATGTGTTTTCTTATACGTTTTGTATTTTTATGTGATCCATCCAAATCCTCGTAGAATCTTCCATATCTCACATGAGGGATTCATAGTAGGATATCCAAAGCTACTATCTTAAATCCTTAATGGAGTTCTACGTTGTAGTAAAGTCCCTTGGGTTTTAAAGTACTATTCTATAATTGGACCCCTTGAGTGGTCTAGTTAAACAGATTGATTTGAAAATTTGGTTAGGAATATCATGTGATGATATAATTAAAAAGATCCCTTAAGTGGTCTATTTAAGGAGATCATACGACGGTCTAGTTAAGAAGATCATGTGTTGATCTAGTTAAAAAGATCGTTCGTTGATCTAGTTAAAAAGATCCTTTGGTGGTCTAGTCAAGTCGCTTCATGTTTATTCAATTGATTTTTCCCCTACGTATTATGAAATGAACTGTGCCGACTGTGCAAGGAATTACGTAATTATGGAGGCCTACATAATTATGGAATTCAGTGCACAGAAACCACAAGAAGTTTTGTCATGTGTTAAGACCTATAGTGACAAGAATAATGATACGTGAGAAGTCTTGGACCTTGACCGATGTCATTTTATCTTACACTCCCCAAATTCTGATTTCAAGCACACACAAGTTTCCTATGATAAGTCTTCATAAGAAACGTTCTTCTGTTCGTAGTTCAAAATTCCATGTTTTACTACCACAAGGAATTCACTGTGAGGGTTAGCACATTCGCTAAGAATCCTAACATGGCTCAGAGTTTTACTTAAGGGTTCAATGGATTTATTTGAAAGCGAAACCATCACAGCTGTCTTCACAAGTTTCCTATAGGATTAAATTTCGGGACGAAATTTTCTAAAGTAGGGGAGACTGTGACACCTGTGTCACTTCAACCATCAAACAAATTCCAAACCAATGAAATATTGTATTTCATACTTGGGATTTGTAAAAATATGTGTATCGGTTGCACATATCAACTCTTGTTCGATTTTAAGCTTTAAATCGCTTTCTGGAGGGTTATACGCGCTCTGATGCGTAAAAATAACCAGTTTAATCCAACGAACACTCCGGAATAGTGAAATAAGCTCAACATACCTTAAATAACCTTTACATAACTTAGAAATAAGTTTTAAAGGCTTTGGTATGGCAAAAACAAGTTAATTCGCTTACAGGGACTAAACTTGACAAACTGCGAAAGTATGCCAATTTGAACTGTAACAGACATTCCGGAACATGACCATAAGTTAAACATACCATAAATATCCTTTACATAGCTTAGAAATAGGCTTTGAGGGGTTCGGTATGCAAAAATATACTTTTGGGTCATTCAGGGACTAAAAACGTCAAAAAGTGCACAAGTTTGCACTTTCGCGCATAACTTACGTTCTGAATACATCCGGACATCCAAAAATTTATGTAAGCACTAAAATATTTTATTTTAGTGTTTGGAATAAGAAAAATCCATTCGTCGCGCCATTTGGATCGTTTTTCGCGCTTATGCGCATTCCGTCGTAATTAACCGAACATCGCGATCGTACGGCCAAACGAACTGACATCCGATATATTTTTTAGCACATTTCATGTTCCTTATACTTTAACTTCATTTTAGAGCTTTGAAATGGGGTTAACGGGGCTTAAACGTGTGAAAACGCATCGAAAACCAAGTTTTGAGGCTGCAGGGACTGAAACTGTAAATCTGCCAAACAAGGTCCTTACGGACCTCAACACTGATAATGTTGAGGTCCGTAAGCAGGGGCCAGATGCACCAAATCATTTTTAACAGCCTGTTTCAGCCTTTAAACACTCTCCAAAGGTCAAGTGCCACATGTTAATCACTTGTGGTGGCCAAAATCAGTTACCACAACATTCCGACAAGTGTACGGGCTAGATCATTCCCTCTTTTCCAAGAAACGATCCTAACGGTGAACCGAAAACTATAAATACCCAATCCCCTTCATTTCCAAACCCACTTGAAATCTGAGATTTCTCTAAGTTGGGGTGTTTCATCACCTCATACCTGAGAATACTTGGATTATCAATCTTGCGGGGACCCTTTGTAAGTGTTCCTTCGTTCTTTTATTGCTTTTCGAGTCCGAAAGTCAAACTTTGTTTGACTTTCTGCATTGACCAGTTTATGGTCAATGCGAAGTTCATTAGAACTTCGCAACGTGATTGTAATCACGATGGTTATAGTCCTTGTGACTATACCCACTGATTACCACGTTATCTAGGCTCAGTGACGAGCCGTAGTTTCGGCCAAAATACGTATTCTTGCGTATTTTGTAACCAAACTACTTGTGGGTATCAAAACCATTTGTTTTGATACCCAACCTATTTTCTAACTTAGTTAAGCATGTTTTAACATGCTTAGCTCGTCACTTTTAGTTTTGTGCTTGTCAAGGGTCGTAAGGGTAAGCGATCTAATCAATCGCTTATACCTTCGAACCCGACCCACTTGGTCGATCATTAGGATCCGACCAAGCAGATTAGGTGACCATAGTATATAGGGAATAACCTTTCGAGGTTACACCTTATGGTCGCTTCGTTTAAGTAGTTATATGATAAGTAGTTTATATGCCTTAGGTAAATTACCAAAATACCCTTTTCATGTATAATTGGTAATTTAGCATATGTAACATAACTTTTTGATATCTAAACTGATTTGGAAACAATATTAGACATGTCAAGGCATATTTTACTTGTCATAGGACTAGTTAGGCGGTCCGAACGCGTTTCACGCGGACGACGCGTTAAAGTAAGCATAAGCTACCTAAACGGGTCGTAATGGGTCGTAGGCTTTCAGGAATAGGTTTCATTTAGTATGAAGACTTTGTTAAACCATGCTACATGAGTTCCCATACTCATTTGGTTTACGAGCCCTCATTCTATCCGATCCTCCGATATAGGTCCGGTTTATTAACATAGTTACCTATATTAGGTGCCGTTTGATTCCGTGATCTCTAGCATTGCTTGGTGGTTATCTTAGGACTCCTGAGCAATCTCAAGTGAGTACATAGTTCCCCTCTTTTACTGTTTTCAAACTGTTTTGGGGTGAAGCATGTGTACCTATCTGTTATTTTCATGATTTCAAAGTATAATTGATTATACATGTTAGTACTTATCTGTTGACAAACTAAATGACTATCTATGGTTTAAACACTGATTTTTCAAAGATTATAAAATAAATGTTTGGAATAGTACTTATTTTGTTCACCAGACCGGTTGGTAGTATGATATAGCGCTATAGGATTTGACACCCCATTCCTGTTGTCATGGAATGTCTGAAACCAATTTGTTTCTCCATCCAAATAGGGATTTCCTTTGTGGTATCCCTATAGTCTCAAAGGTGTATTTTGATGCACTAGGTCTGAATGAATTCATAAGTCACACTTTTATTTGTATATTGTCACACCCCGACCACGTAGAACATACAAATCGTGGCGGAAACATCGGGGAGTGTTGTAACAGAATTAATTGTTTCAAATCCATGGCAATTGAAGTTTTGTTTTATTGATTAAAGGTGTAACAATGTCTTAACAAGCAAGGAAATACAACTTAATTAACTAGTCTTGCATCTTTTATTGTCACTAAAGCCCAAGTCTGCCTATGTGTATCTTGATCATCTTATGCAACAGCTCCTGAAAAACACATGTGAAAATAGGTACGTCAGCATAAAAATGCCTGTGAGATACATAGGTTTTGTGAAAATAAGATTCATGACTTATGTTTGAGAAAATGTTTAGTCATGAACCTTGTAATTTGCTTTGTCTTGTAAATCATTTGAAAAACGATAAGATCAGATGATATGTATAAATAAATGTCAGGTTAAATGAATAACCATGTAAAATGTGTTTGTGTAAAATAAGTTGTTTGTAAATCAATGTCTTGTAAAAAGTATGTTACTTGTATAAAATGTTCTATGTCTCAAACTGAAATGATTCAAATAACGGTACGATATGTAATACCATACAAGCACTTATATATAGGAAGTACCAGCGGCGTATCCACCATGCTTGTATCATATTACACACGCATCGTTACTTAATCACTTAATCAAACCAAACCACCAAAGTAATGTTTAACAATTGTAGAAATGTTTATGTAATGTCAATTGTCTATTGTCAAATGTAAAACATGTCAACAGATACAAATGGTTCACATGGTTCACAGATACAAACGGTTCACAGATACACACGGTTCACAGATACAAACGGTTCACATAGTCAAATGATTACAACGGTTCAAAATGTAGTATAATGTGTTCATATGCTGGATGAGCATATGCAACAGAAATGCAATGTAAAACAATGTACTAAGTATGCACACAGTGGACATACATAGCATGAAATGTAATGTAAAACGATGTACTAAGTACGCACACAATGGGCATACATAGCATGAAATGTAATGAAATCATGTACTATAATGTACTAACGAACATAGCAGGTATATGATGTGAAAACATGAAAAGCACAAAAGTAACAAGTAGGCACATGTGTTCCACCCCAAAACAGTTTGGAAAACAGTAAAAGAGGGGTCTATGTACTCACTTGAGATTGCTCAGAAGTCCTTGAGTAACAACCAAACAATGCTAGAGATCGCGGGTATCAAACGGCACCTAATATAGGTAACTATGTTAATTAACCGGACCTAGATCGGAAGATCGGGTAGCATTAGGGTTTGTAAACCAAACGAGTGTAGAGACTCGTGTCATTTGGTTTAACAAAGCCTACATACTAAATGAAACCTAACATAATTGTTTACGACCCATTACGACCCGTTTAGGAAGCTTATGCTACTCTAACGCGTCGTTCGCGTGAAACGCGTTCGGACCGCCTAACTAGTCCTATGACAAGTGTTATATGCCTAAACATGTTACATAATCAGTTATGTGACAAAAGTTTAGGTTACATATGCTTAATTACCAATTATACATGAAAAGGGTATTCTGGTAATTTACCTAAGGCATATAAACTACCTATCATACAACTACTTAAACGATGTGACCATAGGGTATAACCTCGGAAGGTTATTCCCTACCTACTAGGGTCACCTACTGTGTTTGGTCGGATCCTAATGATCGACCAAACTGGGTCGGGTTCGAGGTATAAGCGATTTATTAGATCGCTTACCCTACGACCCTAGACAACGTGGTAATCAGTAGGCATAGTCCCAAGGGACTATGACCATCGTGATTACAATCACGTTGCGAAGTTCAAACGAACTTCGCATTGACCATTACTGGTCAACGCTGAAAGTCAAACAAAGTTTGACTTTCTGACTCGAAAAGCAGTAATATAAGGAAAAGAACGAAAGAATACTTACGAAGGGTCCCCGAATGCTAATCCCGATCCAAGAACTCAGGTATGAAACAATGGTTTCAACTTAGAGCTCTCAAAATCAGAATTCTAGTGGGTTTTGATGTTGTGTGGGTTGGGTATTTATAGGAATACCCGAACCGTTAGGATCGTTTGTCGAAAATCGTGCCTTAATCATGTCCGTACAAGTGTCGGAATGTTATGGTGCCTAAATTGCCACTAACCATAGGGAATCAACACTTGGCAAGGGATTTGGGAGTGGATAACAACTGTAAACAGCTGTCGATACATCGAATCCGGTCCCGAAAATGCGAAAAATGAGTTTTCTGCATGTTTCTGCCCCAGACTAGGCAGTCGCGTAGCGCGACGGTGAGGGCCTAGGAAGTCGCGCTACGCCACTGACCCCCCCAGTTTCAGAAAAGTTTCAAAAGTGGCAGGAATGGTCCCTGCACGTGTTTAAGGCCTTTTTCGATGCGTTTGAACCCCGTTAACCTCATTTCAAGGCTCTAAAATGAAGTTAAAGTATAGGGAAATCAAAACATACTCAAAAATATGCCGGATGATGGTTCGTTTGGTCGTACGAACGCGATGTTCGCTTAATTACGACGGAATGCGCATAAGCGCGAAAAACGAACCAAATGACGCGACGAATGGATTTTTCTTATGGCGAACACTAAAATATAATGTAGTCATGCTTACATAAATTTTTGGATGTCCAGATGTATTCAGAACGTAAGTTATGCGCGAAAATGCAAACTTGTGCACTTTTTGACACTTTTAGTCCCTGAATGACCCAACAGTTTATTTTAGCACACCGAACCCCTCAAAGCCTATTTCTAAGCTATGTAAAGGATATTTATGGTATGTTTAACTTATGGTCATGTTCCGGAATGTCTGTTACAGTTCAAATTGGCATACTTTCGCAGTTTGTCAACTTTAGTCCCTGTAAGCGATTTAACTTTGATTTCACCACACCAAACCTTCCAAAACTTATATCTAAGTTATGTATAGGTTATTTAAGGTATGTTAAGCCTATTTCACTATTCCGGAGTGTTCGTTGCATTAAACTGGTTATATTTACGCATTAGTGCGCGTATAACCTTCCAGAAAGCTATTTAGAGCTTGAAATCGAACAAGAGTCGATATGTGCAAAAGATACACATATTTATACAAGTCCAAAGTATGAAATACATTATTTCATTGGTTTGGCATTTGTTTGATGGTTTAAATGACACAGGTGTTACAGTCTCCCCTACTTTAAGAAATTTCGTCCCGAAATTAATTCGTAGGAGTCTATTTGTGACTTTGTGTCAGATAACCACCAGAGATATGTGAAGCATAATCCTGTCATTTCCTTAACGGACATTTCCTTAACCACCAGAGATATGGTTTGGCATTTGTTTGATGGTTGAAATGACACAGGTGTTACAGTCTCCCCTACTTTAGGAAATTTCGTCCCGAAATTAATTCGTAGGAGTCTATTTGTGACTTTGTGTCAGATAACCACCAGAGATATGTGAAGCATAATCCTGTCATTTCCTTAACGGACATTCTTCAGAATGAAAATGAACAACCGGAGTCATTTTCCTCAACGAGTATTCTTCAGAAGCGGAAATGAAGGAATAAACAAACGGGGATTCATTTCCTTAACGGAAAATCTTCAGAAACGAAAATGATCAAACGGAGTCATTTTCAACGGTTTGTTCCCTCAGAAATGGAAATGAAATTGATAGACAAACGGATATTCATTTCCTCAACGGACAAATCTTCAGAAACGAAAATGAACAAACGGAGTCATTTTCAACGGGTGCTTCCTCAGAAATGGAATTGAAAATGAATAGACAAACGGATATTCATTTCCTCAACGGACAAATCTTCAGAAACGAAAATGAACAAACGGGGTCGTTTTCAACGGTTGCTTCCTCAGGTTCGGAAATGAAGGATTTAACAACGGATACTCATTTCCTCAACGGATAATCTTCAGAAACGAAAATGAACTAACGGAGTCATTTTCAACGGTTGCTTCCTCAGGTTCGGAAATGAAGGATTTAACAACGGATACTCATTTCCTCAACGGATAATCTTCAGAAACGAAAATGAACTAACGGAGTCATTTTCAACGGTTGCTTCCTCAGGTTCGGAAATGAAAGATGATAGACAAACGGATATTCATTTCCTCAACGGATAATCTTCAGAAACGAAAATGAACTAACGGAGTCATTTTCAACGGTTGTTTCCTCAGGTTCGGAAATGAAGGATTAAATAAACGGATATTCATTTCCTCAACGGACAAATCTTCAGAAACGAAAATGAACAAACGGAGTCGTTTTCAACGGTTGCTTCCTCAGGTTCGGAAATGAAGGATTTAACAACGGATACTCATTTCCTCAACGGATAATCTTCAGAAACGAAAATGAACTAACGGAGTCATTTTCAACGGTTGCTTCCTCAGGTTCGGAAATGAAGGATTTAACAACGGATACTCATTTCCTCAACGGATAATCTTCAGAAACGAAAATGAACTAACGGAGTCATTTTCAACGGTTGCTTCCTCAGGTTCGGAAATGAAAGATGATAGACAAACGGATATTCATTTCCTCAACGGATAATCTTTAGAAATGAAAATGAACTAACGGAGTCATTTTCAACGGTTGTTTCCTCAGGTTCGGAAATGAAGGATTAAATAAACGGATATTCATTTCCCTCGACGGATACTCTTCAGAACGAAAATGCACAAACGGAGTCATTTTCCTCAACGGTTATTCTTCAGAATTGGAAATGAAGGATAAACGGATATTCATTTCCCTCGACGGATACTCTTCAGAACGAAAATGCACAAACGGAGTCATTTTCCTCAACGGTTATTCTTCAGAATTGGAAATGAAGGATAAACGGATATTCATTTCCTCAACGGATATTCTTCAGAAGTGAAAAATGAATAGCTAGTTCATTTTTCCTCAACGGATACTTCATCAGAATTGGAAATGAATAGGGTTAACTTCTAGGTACATGACAAAGCTCGCTGTGGTTTCTGTGCACTAAATTCCATAATTATGTATGCATCCATAATTACGTAATTCCTTGCATAGTCCGCACAGTTTGTCTTGTAATGTTCATAAGCACATAATCACATAGTTGTTTAATTGTTATTATCTTGTTATAGATTGCAATTAACTTGGCACCTCGTACATTGTTTCTCTTGGAAGAAACGGGTACTTAGGATTTTCGTGAAAAACGCAAGAGATCATACAATGGAAGAAATTTAGGAGTAGTCTGTTTTTCAAGGAATGCGGTTCCTTGATTGTCGGTATTGTGGGGGATATGTTGTTTATACATACAATCACATAAATACATTGCAATGTAAATGAAAGATTTATTTATAAACAACGATAACAACTGTTTCTTGGATCCCGACAACAAAAGAAAATAATACATAAGACGTGATTATTTCTAAACGATGTTGTCTTCTGGTTGATCATATGCTCATCCCTGCGCTGGATTTGCATTAGCAAGCCTTGGGCAATTCCTACGAAAATGGCCCATCTCGCCACAATTGTAGCAAGATCCCGGTGGAAAACGAGCTTGAGCAGGATAGTTGCCAGCTTGATTTGGTGCAACTGCGGTTGGGCAAACCCTAACTGTATGGCCTATAAGTCCGCAAATTTGGCATGTGCGGCACTTCACCCCAGCATGATGATGTAGGCCACATTGGTTGCACAAGGGTGCAGTTCCGTTGTAGGGTTTCCTGGCAGGGGGTTGAGCTGGTTGGTTGAGAACGGCTTGATCATTGTGAGCGACCACAGCGTAGTTCTGAGAAGCCTTTCGCTTCTTTGACCTCTTAGGGGATCCAGTCTGTTCATCCATGATCTTTGATTCCTCGATTGGTTTCGATTCTTCGACCGGCTTCTTGTCACCTTTTCGGAAAAGTTTACCTTTCCTGATCTTTGATTCAGTCAAGGTTGCAGATAGCTCAATGGCCTGTCTAACTGTAGTAGGGTTGCTACCAGTCAAAATGTCTTGTATTGAATCAGGGAGGCCATCAATGTACTTTTCGATTGCCTTATCCAAAGGCGTGACCATGTTTGGGCATAACAGACTTAACTCTTCATAACGGTCCGTGTAGGCTCTATGCTCACCGCTGTCTTGCTCCAGATTGTCGAATTCCCTTTCCAAAGCCCTGATCTCGTGTCGAGGACAGAATTCCTTCATCATAAGGGCCCTAAGTTCAGCCCATGTCTGTGCTAGTGCAACTTCTGCACCACGATCTCTCATAACACCGTTCCACCACGTAAGGGCTCTCTTCTGGAACACACTCGAAGCAAACTCGACCTTGCGATTGTCAGGACACTGCACGTGGCGGAAAGTATTCTCAATGCTCTCGAACCATTGAAGAAGCCCAGTCGCTCCCTCAGAACCACTAAACTTGAGTGGTTTCGCCGAGTTAAAACTCTTGAAATTGCATGGACCATTGTTGTTGTTGTTGGCTTGATTCCATTGAGCAAAGAGGTTTGGGAATTGAGCAGCCATTTGCTGCGCAATGATTTCTGCCAGCTCGGCAGTCACTATCTGGTTCTCGCGTCGAGGAGGCATTCTAAAAGAGGAAACATGAAAAGAAACGAGTGAGAGATTTAGACGAAAAGAATGAGATGAAACAAATCTGATGAAAGCAAGGATAGTGGTCATTTGTTTGTTACTACAAAGCAACAAACGACCTCGGTGAAAAATCAAAGTAAATAGGTCAAAAATAATGTATCGCGAAGACATGCTCGCCTATAAGTGAACACTCATCCCAAGAATTCCCAGAATACAGGCGTTCACCCTTCCAGTTTGCACGTGTTCACATTATTTAAAACCCAAAACCTTGACGAGATTTTGAAAATTCAAAGGGGTTCAAAACCATATAACAGAGGGTTCAAAACCTTACAATAGAGGGTTCAAAACCTTGTAATAAATCATCCTAGAACAGATGATTAGTTTTCAAAGCGGTTTTGAAATTTATGTTCTAATTGTGATTGTCGCCTAAGGATAGGTGACGGTATTGTTTTATGACTAAACGCAAGTAAACTCGCGTTAGGGTCCTAAGAAGGTTATAGACTAGGTCAAAGCATTACTAATAACCTAATTCCCTATAACCATTGGCTCTGATACCATCTTTTCTGTCACACCCCGACCACGTAGAACATACAAATCGTGGCGGAAACATCGGGGAGTGTTGTAACAGAATTAATTGTTTCAAATCCATGGCAATTGAAGTTTTGTTTTATTGATTAAAGGTGTAACAATGTCTTAACAAGCAAGGAAATACAACTTAATTAACTAGTCTTGCATCTTTTATTGTCACTAAAGCCCAAGTCTGCCTATGTGTATCTTGATCATCTTATGCAACAGCTCCTGAAAAACACATGTGAAAATAGGTACGTCAGCATAAAAATGCCTGTGAGATACATAGGTTTTGTGAAAATAAGATTCATGACTTATGTTTGAGAAAATGTTTAGTCATGAACCTTGTAATTTGCTTTGTCTTGTAAATCATTTGAAAAACGATAAGATCAGATGATATGTATAAATAAATGTCAGGTTAAATGAATAACCATGTAAAATGTGTTTGTGTAAAATAAGTTGTTTGTAAATCAATGTCTTGTAAAAAGTATGTTACTTGTATAAAATGTTCTATGTCTCAAACTGAAATGATTCAAATAACGGTACGATATGTAATACCATACAAGCACTTATATATAGGAAGTACCAGCGGCGTATCCACCATGCTTGTATCATATTACACACGCATCGTTACTTAATCACTTAATCAAACCAAACCACCAAAGTAATGTTTAACAATTGTAGAAATGTTTATGTAATGTCAATTGTCTATTGTCAAATGTAAAACATGTCAACAGATACAAATGGTTCACATGGTTCACAGATACAAACGGTTCACAGATACACACGGTTCACAGATACAAACGGTTCACATAGTCAAATGATTACAACGGTTCAAAATGTAGTATAATGTGTTCATATGCTGGATGAGCATATGCAACAGAAATGCAATGTAAAACAATGTACTAAGTATGCACACAGTGGACATACATAGCATGAAATGTAATGTAAAACGATGTACTAAGTACGCACACAATGGGCATACATAGCATGAAATGTAATGAAATCATGTACTATAATGTACTAACGAACATAGCAGGTATATGATGTGAAAACATGAAAAGCACGAAAGTAACAAGTAGGCACATGTGTTCCACCCCAAAACAGTTTGGAAAACAGTAAAAGAGGGGTCTATGTACTCACTTGAGATTGCTCAGAAGTCCTTGAGTAACAACCAAACAATGCTAGAGATCGCGGGTATCAAACGGCACCTAATATAGGTAACTATGTTAATTAACCGGACCTAGATCGGAAGATCGGGTAGCATTAGGGTTTGTAAACCAAACGAGTGTAGAGACTCGTGTCATTTGGTTTAACAAAGCCTACATACTAAATGAAACCTAACATAATTGTTTACGACCCATTACGACCCGTTTAGGAAGCTTATGCTACTCTAACGCGTCGTTCGCGTGAAACGCGTTCGGACCGCCTAACTAGTCCTATGACAAGTGTTATATGCCTAAACATGTTACATAATCAGTTATGTGACAAAAGTTTAGGTTACATATGCTTAATTACCAATTATACATGAAAAGGGTATTCTGGTAATTTACCTAAGGCATATAAACTACCTATCATACAACTACTTAAACGATGTGACCATAGGGTATAACCTCGGAAGGTTATTCCCTACCTACTAGGGTCACCTACTGTGTTTGGTCGGATCCTAATGATCGACCAAACTGGGTCGGGTTCGAGGTATAAGCGATTTATTAGATCGCTTACCCTACGACCCTAGACAACGTGGTAATCAGTAGGCATAGTCCCAAGGGACTATGACCATCGTGATTACAATCACGTTGCGAAGTTCAAACGAACTTCGCATTGACCATTACTGGTCAACGCTGAAAGTCAAACAAAGTTTGACTTTCTGACTCGAAAAGCAGTAATATAAGGAAAAGAACGAAAGAATACTTACGAAGGGTCCCCGAATGCTAATCCCGATCCAAGAACTCAGGTATGAAACAATGGTTTCAACTTAGAGCTCTCAAAATCAGAATTCTAGTGGGTTTTGATGTTGTGTGGGTTGGGTATTTATAGGAATACCCGAACCGTTAGGATCGTTTGTCGAAAATCGTGCCTTAATCATGTCCGTACAAGTGTCGGAATGTTATGGTGCCTAAATTGCCACTAACCATAGGGAATCAACACTTGGCAAGGGATTTGGGAGTGGATAACAACTGTAAACAGCTGTCGATACATCGAATCCGGTCCCGAAAATGCGAAAAATGAGTTTTCTGCATGTTTCTGCCCCAGACTAGGCAGTCGCGTAGCGCGACGGTGAGGGCCTAGGAAGTCGCGCTACGCCACTGACCCCCCCAGTTTCAGAAAAGTTTCAAAAGTGGCAGGAATGGTCCCTGCACGTGTTTAAGGCCTTTTTCGATGCGTTTGAACCCCGTTAACCTCATTTCAAGGCTCTAAAATGAAGTTAAAGTATAGGGAAATCAAAACATACTCAAAAATATGCCGGATGATGGTTCGTTTGGTCGTACGAACGCGATGTTCGCTTAATTACGACGGAATGCGCATAAGCGCGAAAAACGAACCAAATGACGCGACGAATGGATTTTTCTTATGGCGAACACTAAAATATAATGTAGTCATGCTTACATAAATTTTTGGATGTCCAGATGTATTCAGAACGTAAGTTATGCGCGAAAATGCAAACTTGTGCACTTTTTGACACTTTTAGTCCCTGAATGACCCAACAGTTTATTTTAGCACACCGAACCCCTCAAAGCCTATTTCTAAGCTATGTAAAGGATATTTATGGTATGTTTAACTTATGGTCATGTTCCGGAATGTCTGTTACAGTTCAAATTGGCATACTTTCGCAGTTTGTCAACTTTAGTCCCTGTAAGCGATTTAACTTTGATTTCACCACACCAAACCTTCCAAAACTTATATCTAAGTTATGTATAGGTTATTTAAGGTATGTTAAGCCTATTTCACTATTCCGGAGTGTTCGTTGCATTAAACTGGTTATATTTACGCATTAGTGCGCGTATAACCTTCCAGAAAGCTATTTAGAGCTTGAAATCGAACAAGAGTCGATATGTGCAAAAGATACACATATTTATACAAGTCCAAAGTATGAAATACATTATTTCATTGGTTTGGCATTTTTTTGATGGTTGAAATGACACAGGTGTTACATATATTTTGATATACTCCCAAAGGTATAGTCTGATATACTCTCATGTGTGGTATTGTACAAAACCAACATATATTTTGTTAAACATCCAAAGAATATTTTGATATGTTATTTACAAAACCAAAACATAGTTTAATATGTTATTTATCACATCCAAAGCATATTTTGATATGTTATTAATGAAACCAAAACATAGTTTAATATGTTATTTATAAATCCGAAGTATACTTGTAATATACTACTGAAAACTATTATTTTAAACAACTAAAGTATATTCAATATACTATCTATCTAACGATTTGGGTTTTGGTTAGTGTTTAGATAACGGGACGGATGTAATGTGATGAAAACATGGTAGATACACCGTTGGTACTTCTTATACATAAGTGTTTTCATTGCATTACATACCGTGGCGTTATTTAGTACACTTGGGTTAACAATATTGGAACTGAAATATATTTTAATATATTACTTATTCAAACTTTCTTAAAACCAAAGTATATTTTTTATATATACTATAAACCTTTTATCAAAACATTGTTTTTCAAACAATATCACTAATACAAACTCATTTTACATGGTTACTCATTTAACCATACATTATCTTATTTATACATATTATCTGAACTTATTGTTTTTCAAATGATTTACAAAACAAAACAAATTACAAGATTCATGACTAAACATTTTCTTAAACTTAAGTCATGAATCCTATTTTCACAAAACCTATGTATCTCACAGGCATTTTTATGCTGACGTACCTAATTTTACACATGTTTCAGGTACTGCTTTGTGATGATTGATGATATATGCTACACTTAGGATGGACTCGTGCCTTAGCAACTTTAAAACATGGAAGATCATAGTTGTACTTATTTGATTGTATTCAAACAATGAATTCATTTATTTAATAAAACAAAATTTATTTATTCCATGGTTATGAAACAATGATTCTGTTACAACACTCCCCGACGTTTCCGCCACGTCTAGTTGCTTTACGTGGTCGGGGTGTGACAGAAAAGTTGGTATCAGAGCCAATGGTTATAGGGAATTAGGTTATTAGTAATGCTTTGACCTAGACTATACTGTCACTTATCCTTAGGTGACAACCACAATAAGAGCACAAATTTTAAATCCTGCTTTGAAAACTAATCATCTGTTCTAGGATGATTGATTGTAAGGTTTTGAACCTTCAAGGTTTTCAAAATCGCGTCAAAGTTTGGGTCTAAATAATGTGAACACGTGCAAACTGGAAGGGTGGGTGCCTGTACCCTGAGTTTTCTGTTTAAGGCTAGAGTGTTCGTACAAATCCGCAGTATCGGACCAGTCACTCTTACCTGGGAACTCTTGGGGTGAGTGTCCACTTATAGGCGAGCATGTCTTCGCGATACATTATATTGACCCGCTTACTTTGATTAGTCACTGTCTCATTTGTTTGCCTTTGGTAAACAAACAAATGGTCACAATCTTCATGCGTTGTCATTTTCTTTTGACTATCTTTCGCTTCTTTCCTCCTATGTCTCCCATTTTCCTGATGATGCCTCTTCATCGCAACAACACTCAAGTGTCCGAACCAGGTGCTGCAATTACACAACGAATAGGCGTCGTACTTCGGAGGACCGTTGATTTAGCTATCACCGTGACTCGTCTCAGGGATGATGCCATACAAGGGAACCACTCCTTAGAGCAGTCAATGCAACCGTCATCATCCGAATCAGATACTCTATTTCAAATATACCCACAGTGGACGATGGGGGATATTTGATTAACATGTGCCGCTTTACAATCCAAAGCAAAGCTGTTACAAATCCTGCTGCTGCTCAACCTCTTGCAAGGAAACCTAATGCCGGTATGTGCTTATGTGCAACAAATATAATGCACCTCACCAAGCTTACCTGCAGTGTCGATTATGTGGATCACGTGGATGACTCGGTCACCTGACAAATGCTTGTCAATTCAACCCAAACCAAGGTGGTCTAAACCAACCCTAAGTCAACCCTACTCGTATGATCGACTTAACATACGTAGTACCCAACCTTCTATATAATGTGAACACGTGCAAACTGGAAGAGTGAATGCCTGTACCCTGAGTTTTCTGTCTAAGGCTAGAGTGTTCGTACAAATCCACAGTATCGGACCAGTCACTCTTACCTGGGAACTCTTGGGGTGAGTGTTCACTTATAGGCGAGCATGTCTTCACGATACATTATTATGACCCATTTACTTTGATTTGTCACTGTGTGTCGACTGTTTGTTAGGTGGTAACAAATAAACGACCACCATCCTTTCTTTTTTTAATATTTTTGTCATCTCATTTTTTTCATCAGATCATCTCACTCGTTTTCTCTCATGTTTCCTCTTTTAGAATGCCTCCTCAACGTAACATTCCTCAACCTGATGCCGAACTGGCAGCTATTATAGCACAGCAGATGGCTGCTATGCTACCTGGTCTCATAACTCAAATAAACCAAGCCACTAATAACAATGTTAATACACCTGCTCCGTGCAACTTCAAAAGTTTTAACTCGGCTAAACCACTCAAGTTTAGTGGTACTGAAGGAGCAACAGGGCTTCTCTAGTGGTTTGAGAGTCTTGAGAGCACATTTCGCCATGTTCAGTGTCCGAACAATCGTAAGGTCGAGTTTGCCTCTAGTGTATTTCAAAAGAGGGCTCTTACCTGGTGGAATGGGGTAATGAGAGACCGAGGTGCTGATGTTGCTTTGGGTCAGACATGGGAGGAACTTAGAACTCTCATGATGAGAGAATTTTGTCCTCGTCACGAGCAGTGGGCACTAGAAGATGAGTTCAATGATCTGAAGTAAAACAGTGGTGAACACCGTGCTTATACAGACAGATATAGGAGTTAAGCTTGCTCTGTCCAACAATGGTCACGCCTTTGGATAAGGCTATCGAGAGGTACATAGACGGTTTGCCAGATCTTGTTCAGGATATTGTTACTGGCAGCAACCCTACTACCATCCGTCAGGCCATTGAGATAGTTGCTACCCTTACTGAATCCCAAATCAAAAAGGGTAAACTCCACAGAAAAGGTGACAAGAAGCAGAAAAAGTCTGATAGCACCAAGGAAAGTAAGGGCAATAAGGCTGCTGAGTCTTCAAAGAAATCGAGGAAGCGTAAGGCTTCCAAGAATTTCGCGGTCACTGCTCAGACTAACCAGGCTGCTCCTAATCAGGCAGCACAGAATCAGGCTGCACAACCTGCTGCCAAGAGGCAGTATGCTGGAAATGCACATCTGTGCAACAGATGTAATAGCCACCACCAGCCACAGTTGCAATGTCGCATCTGCACTAATTGTGGCAAGTCTGGTCATCTTGCGAACACCTGCCATTTTGCTCCAAATCAGAATCAGGCAGCTCAAAACCCAGCAGTGCAAAACCCTGCCTAGAATCCTGCACGACCTCACTTTCCGCCTGGTTCATGTTTCAATTGTGGGGATCTGACCCACTACAGGAACAACTGCCCGAGGTTGGCAAACACACATCAGGCACCGGCTCGTGGTAGAGCTTTTAACCTTAATGCAAATGAGGCGTGTGCAGATAACGAAGTGGTGAACGGTACGTTCCTTGTTAACAACCATCCTGCTTCTGTCCTATTTGATTCGGGTGCCGATAAGAGTTTTGTGTCCTTAGCATTTGAGCATTTGCTATCGATGACTAGAACAAGACTAGGAAAGCCCTTGACAGTAGAAGTAGCTAGTGGTGAACCTGTTGTACTCGACTCTGTTCTTCGAAATTGCCAGTTGAATCTCAATAACCATCTTTTCCCTATCGACCTCACACCGATGCAACTCGGGAGCTTCGATGTTATAGTAGTAATGGATTGGTTATCGAAGTATCATGCTGAGGTGGTATGTTTTGAGAAGTTGGTCCGTATACCGTTTTCGATTGGTGAGATCTTAGAAGTTCATGGGGAGAAACCCATCAGTGGTCTTAAGCTTTTGTCTTTTATCCAAGCCCATAAATATCTACGCAAGAAGTATGTTGCTTTCTTAGCACATGTCGTAGAGGATAAAGGCAAGGGTAAGATAATCCAAGATATCCCTGTTGTTCGGGATTATCCAGAGGTATTTCCTGAAGAATTACCTGGTTTACCCCCTGTACGCCAAGTTGAGTTCTGCATCGATCTCGTGCCTGGTGCAAATCCCATTGCTAAGTTACCTTATCGTCTTGCACCGTCTGAGATGCAAGAGTTGTCTAGGCAGCTTCAGGAGCTATCTGACAAAGGATTCATCCGTCCAAGCTTTTCCCCTTGGGGCGCTCCTGTCCTATTTGTGAAAAAGAAAGATGGATCATTCAGGATGTGTATCGATTACCGTGAGCTTAACAAGCTTACCATCAAGAATCGATATCCCCTACCTCGCATTGATGATCTCTTTGATCAGTTATAGGGTGCTACTTGCTTTTCAAAGATCGATCTACGTTCTGGGTATCATCAACTTCGAGTTCTCGAAGAAGATATTCCCAAGACAGCTTTTCGTACGCGTTATGGTCATTATGAGTTTACTGTTATGCCCTTCGGTTTAACTAATGCTCCTGCTGTTTTCATGGACTTGATGAATAGGGTTTGTAAGCCTTATTTGGACAAGTTCATCATTGTTTTCATTGATGATATTTTGATCTATTCTAAGACTCGAGTTGATCATGAGCAACATCTTCGTCTTACAATGGAGCTCCTAAAGAAAGAACAGCTTTTCGCCAAATTCTCCAAGTGCGAATTCTGGCTTAAGGAAGTTCAATTTTTGGGGCACATCGTCAACGAACAAGGTATACATGTAGATCCCGCCAAAATCAGTGCGATTAAGGATTGGGATACTCCTACTACTTCTACCGAGGTTCGTTCATTTCTTGGTCAAGCGGGTTACTACCGCCGTTTCATTGAAAACTTCTCCAAGATTGCGGTTCCTCTCACTGCTTTAACTCAGAAGAATAAATCTTTTGAGTGGGGATCCAAACAGGAAGAAGCTTTCCAGACCTTGAAACAGAAACTTTGTGATGCACCTATTCTATCTTTGCCCGAGGGTAATGACGATTTCGTCGTGTACTGTGATGCAGCCAACTTAGGCCTTGGCTGTGTTCTTATGCAAAGAAACAAAGTTATAGCCTATGCATCAAGACAGCTGAAAGTGCATGAGAAAAACTACACCACTCATGATCTTGAGTTAGGTGCAGTAGTCTTTGCTCTCAAAATCTGGAGACATTACCTTTACGGTACAAAGTGTGGAGTGTTTACTGACCACAAGAGTCTCCAGCATATCTTCAATCAGAAAGAACTAAACATGAGACAATGACGTTGGGTTGAACTCCTAAACGACTATGATTGTGAAATTCGCTATCATCCTGGTAAGGCGAATGTCGTGGCTGACGCATTGAGTCGTAAGGAACATGTCAAGCTTCACTGTGTTCAAGTTCGATCTGACATTCAATCTCGCATAATTCAGGCTCAACATACTTGTGTTACATAAGACTTGATGGGTAAGGAGTTACCGTGTCATACTAAGCCTGAGCTTGAGCTGAAAGACTTTGGGATATTCTATTACATGGGCCGTTTGTGGGTCCCAAGTATAGACAATCTTCGCACCTTGCTTATGGATGAAGCTCACAAGTCTCGTTATTCTATTCATCCTGGTGCAGACAAAATGTATAAGGATCTTCGAACCCAGTATTGGTGGCCGGGTATGAAGAAGTACATTGCCTTATATGTTTCTAAATGCCTTACTTGTCTTAAGGTTAAGGCAGAACATCAACATCCCTCTAGATTATTGGAGCAACCAGAGATTCCGGTTTGGAAATGGGAAAACATTTCTATGGATCTCATTACCAAGTTACCGCGCACTAAAAGAGGTCATGACGCCATTTGGGTTGTTGTTGATCGTCTTACAAAGTCAGCACATTTCTTGCCGATCTGTGAGGATCTATCTGCTGACAAGTTGGCCAAAATCTATGTTGATGAGATTGTATCTCGACATGGTGTTCCTTTGAACATTATATCTGACAGAGATGCTCGATTCTCGTCTCGCTTTTGGAGAACCATGCAATCTGCCATGGGTACCCAACTCCATTTAAGCACAGCGTACCATCCGCAGACAGATGGTCAATCTGAGAGAACAATCCAGACATTGGAGGATATCCTTAGAGCATGTGTGATTGACTTTGGTGGTAGTTGGGATTCGCATCTTCCATTGATCGAATTCTCCTACAACAATAGTTATCATTCTAGCATCAATATGGCTCCTTTCGAAGCTTTATACGGTCAAAAATGTCGTTCACCGGTCTGCTGGAATGAGATAGGTGAAGCTCAGCTTACTGGACCCGATCTCATTCTAGAGACTACAGATAAGGTCAAGAAGATTCGTGATAACCTTCAGACAGCTAGAAGCCGTCAAAAGAGTTACGCGGATCGACGATGCAAGCCCTTAGAATTTCAAGTCGGTGATCACGTCCTACTCAAGGTATTCCCTTGGAAAGGTGTGATTAGATTTGGAAAGAAAGGAAAACTTGCACCACGCTAGGTTGGACCATTCAAGATCGTTGAAAGAGTCGGAAAAGTAGCCTACAAACTTGAGCTACCTCCTGAACTTGGAAATGTTCATCCAACATTCCACGTGTCCAATCTCAAAAAGTGTTTAGCTGAGGAGAACCTCCACATACCAGTTGATGAAATTCATGTTTATAACACGATGCACTTCGTTGAGAAACCTGTGGAAATCATGGACCGTGAAGTCAAAAAGCTCAAACGCAAGCGCATTCCTATTGTCAAAGTTCGTTGGGAATCTAAACGTGGCCCAAAGTTTACTTGGAAACGTGAAGATCAGATGAAAGCGAAATATCCGCATCTATTCTCACAAGTTTCCTCTAAATAAATTTCGGGACGAAATTTCCTGAAGTAGAGGAGACTGTGACATATGTGCTTGTGATGTCATTATACAACTCTGAACAATACAATATTAATAAAACAATGTGTTTTGATTCTAATGTTTGTCATTTATGTTTGATTTTATTCACATGTTGATTTTTGATCGATTTTGAACTCTATATCGCTTTCTTGGAAGTTATACGCGAACTGATGCGTAAACGTAATCAGTTTAACGCGACAAACACTCCGGAACAGCAACCTAAACTTAACATACCTTAAATAACTTACATAACTTAGAAATACGTTTTGAAGGCTTTGGTATGGCAAAAACAAGTTTATTCGCTCACAGGGACTATTTGCGTCAACTTGCAAAAGTCTGCCGTTTCGTAAAACAACCTACAGTCCAGAACTTGATCATAAGTTAAACATACCATATATAACCTAAACATGGCTTAGAAATAAGCTTTGATAGGTTCGGTGTGCGAAAACATGCTTATATGATCTTACAGGGGCTAAAAGTGTCAAAAACGGCGTAAGTTTGCATTTTCGCGCATATCTTACGTTCTGACAACATCTGGACATCCAAATTTTTTGTACAAGCTAAAATATTTTTATTTTAGTGATCGGCATGCAAAAATACCACTCGTCGCTTAATTTGGTTCGTTTTCGCTTCCGTTTAAGTTTAGTCGTAAATTAACGAACAACGCGACCGTACGACCAAAGGAGCCGACATCCGAGAGTTTTCTGAGCATATTTTGAGTCTTCTAAACTTTATTGACCTTGTAGAGCCTTAAAAATGGCTTAACGGGTGTTAAAAGTGCCAAAAATGGACTCGAATGCATGCAGGGACTAAAGCTGTAATTTTTCAAACTTTGCTGAACTGGGGAGCCCAGGCGGGGCGCGTATGGTTTCCCCCTATCCTTACGCGGGCCGTGAGAGCATGCCAATGACCAGAAACTTGTTTTCAGCAATCTGTTGCTAATTCAGGGGCTGTTTATGCAATTTCCTTGTGTGTTGAGCAAGTTTAAGTGTTCACCAAGGCTACAAATCAGTTCTTAACACATGTAGGGTCATGATTTCTTCCTTTTTGGCCACACAAAACTTGGCATGATCTTGTAACTTGGCTACAAGTATAAATAGCCAAGCCATTTCATTCATTCCTTGCTCATTTCATCCTTTCTCTTCTCTACATCTGCTTTGGAGCTCTCTCAATCTGATTTGGGACTTGTCTTCTTTGTAGAAAAGATAGCAAGGACTTTAGTAAGCATTCTTTCATTTCTTTTATTGTTTACTAGTTTAAAAAGTCAAACAGTGTTTGACTTTCAGTTTGACCAGTCTATGGTCAAAGCAAAGTTCGGCGGAACTTTGCAACGTGATTGTAATCACGTTGGTTATAATCCTTAGTGATTATACCCGCTGATTACCACGTTAACTAGGTGTAGTGACGAGTCAAAGTCCCGGTCAAAATGCGTTTAGCACGCATTTTGCAACGGAACTACTTTTAGGTATCAAAACACTTTGTTTTGATACCAAATCAGTAGGTTAAACATGTTTTGACATGTTTAACTCGTCATTATTAATTAGTGCTTGTTTAGGGTCGTAAGTTAAGCGGTCTAAACAACCGCTTACACTTTCGAACCCGACCCTTTGGTCGATCTTTAGGATCCGACCAAGCTTAGTTAGTGATCATAGTTGCATAGGGAATAACCTCAGAGGTTATACCTTATGATCACATAGGATTGGTTAGTCATTTGCTAGTTAGCTTGTATGCCCATAGGAAATGACCAAAACGCCCTTTTGAAGCATAAATCCGTATTTTGCCTATATGAACATATTTTTGACATGTAAACTAATTTAGTAACATGTTTAGGGATAATTGGGCGTGTAAGACTTGACATAGCATCTAGATAACCATCCAAACATAGTTTGACGCAAACGACGCCTTATAGTAGCTTATGTTACCATAATGTGTCGAAACGGGTCAAAAGCACTTAGGTAGACTTTCCAATCAGAATGTAGGGCCTACTAAATCATACCATATGAGTTCAAATACTCATTTGATTTATAGAACCTCATTCTATCCTATCTCCCGATTTAGGATCCGTTTATTAACATAGTTACCTATACTAGGTGCCGTTTGATTCTGTGATACTTGGAGCTTAAATTGGTCTTATTCTCAAGACTAATTAGCAATCCCAAGTGAGTACATAGTTCCCCTCTTTTACCACTTTCAAATACTTTGGGGTGATACACATGTACATACGTGTTACTTTTGTGCATTTCATGCTTTTATGACATAAACATGCTAGTTTCACCAAGTACACTTATAGTACCTGCTTTCGATTATGTTTTGCTATGTATGTTAAGCATGCTAGCACATTGATTTACTACACTTTTGTTGCATATGTTTACTTAGCATATGTACACATTGTTTTACATGACATTTCTGCTATGTATGTTTACTGAGCATGCTAGCACATCGTTTTACATGAACATTTCTACTAGGCATGTTTACTTAGCATTACTAGTACATGGTTTTCACATGCTACATTGGTTATGACATTTGGTATGTTAAATCGGGACAATAATACATTCATTAACATTAGCTACGCCCCTCGGACTTATGTAATGGTACCATAGGAATCGCCACAGTCGCAAGGCTTGAATTTATGCGATTAACATTACTGCATAAATGTTTGTAATCATAAAGCATTGTTTTTCTGCAAAACATAACATTTGATTTAAACTTATGTGTAATCAAAAAAACTTGTTTTGTACATATTTCCTATGGTTGAGTAATTACTTGTTATTCACCATACATGACATTTGTTTCACATTGGCATCATCACATAGTTTAAGTAGATGATTTCCTACTTACTATGCATTACATTGGTTATACATGATACATGTTATACATGACATTTAACATGGTTTTCACATGAACATTTTGACATTGAACATTACATTTTGGTTGGTTATTGATAAGTGACTTATGTAACGGGGCTATGTGTTATATGATAAAAGCATGGTGGATACGCCGCTGGTACTTCCTATATATAAGTGCTTTTATGATATCATACATTGTTGCGTTATCTAAATCACTTGGGGCAAGACATGAAACATTTTATACAAGAACATGACATTGTTTTACAAAGTATCCATTTTATCCAAATTCAATTTCACTTGGTTATTCATTTAGCCATGCATTGTCCTTTCATTATCATTTGATTTTCATATCGATTTTTACATGGTTTTACAAAAGAAAACATTTTACAAGGTTCATGACTACATTTTCTTAAACACTTCTTTCAAATACAAGTCATGAATCCGCATAAACAAAACCTATGTATCTCACAGGCATTTTTATGATGACGTACCTATTTTTACATGTGTTTTCAGGTGCTAATGCATGATGGTGTTTGTGCTTCACTTAGGCGGACTCGGGCCTTAGTGACTTAAAAGACAGTTAATTATGTTATTTTAGTTTGAACTTAAAGACAATGTAAACTCTTTATTCAATAATACATAACTTAAATTGTTGTTTTACGCGACGTTTCCGCCGCGGTTTGTTGTTTTACGCGGTCGGGGTGTGACATCTTGAAAGATTCAAATCTCATAAACTCGTCTTCCTTCCTTCTTGCATTCATTTAAGGTATCCACAAATCGCCAAATCAATAAATCGCATACACGACTAGAATGCTGTAATTGCCTCTCCGGTTATTAGCATGACTCTAGTTATACGTACTGCTTCTATGATGCTTCGATAAACTTCCGTTTATCTTCCAAACAAATCTCTATAAAGTACAAAATCAGTGTATTATCCATTATACACTTTCTCAACTGAACCCAAACATTACATCATGTACACTACTCCATCCTTATGGTAGCTTGAGCCTATAAGCGAATGATCCAATTCAAGATGGGCTCTTGAAAGGACCAAGTTAATGTGGCTCAGTTTTTCTTTCCTCTGCTAAACCTAATAGCATCTCTGCAAGATAACTCCTTCAACAGAACCAAGTCTTCAATCTGGAATCGCAATAGTTCCTTCAATTTTCCATGTAGTCTTTCTGTTGACCAATTGGTGACTCTTAACCTTCCCTTGATCCAGGAAAATCCTGTGGCTGGTTTCCTGTCACACCCCGACCACGTAAAACAACAAAACGTGGCGGAAACGTCGGGGAGAGTTGTAACAGAATCATCGTTTCACAACCATGGTAGTTAAAAGTTTCGTTTTATTGAAATATTATGCAATGTACATTGTCTTTAGACCAAATCAAATAAACTACACATTGTTTATAACTGTTTTTAAGTCACTAAGGCCTCGTCCAGGTCCTATGTGACACAAGCTTCCTAGCAAGCAACATCAAGCAATACCACCTGAAACATATGTAAAAATAAAGTCAGCAAAGAAATGCTGGCGAGTACATAGGTTTTATGGGAGTATCGGATTCATGGCTCGTTTATATGTTGCAGTACCTCGTTAGACTACAAAAGCAAAATACAAACCTCGTTTTGAAAAGTGTATTGCAACATAATTAACCAACTCAAATCAAATTGGTTATAGTTTATAAAATCTCGTAGCCATGACTCTTAACCCAAAAACATTTGTTTTAGCAAAACAACTCGAAAAACATTTCGTAAAAACTCGTTAATAAAACTCGTATGGTTTATATCAATTCGAAAACCTCGTTGTGTGACATCGTTTCAAATCGTTTTCCCAAGTGAACTAAATAATGACACGCAATGTAATATGATAGAAGCACTTATATATAAGATGTACCAGTGGCGTATCTACCATGATTCTATCATACTACACCCGTCCCATTATCTAATCACTACCCAAAACCAATCGTTTATCCAAATCGTTTATCTCGTTTAAGTCGTCTCAAATCGTTTAACTCGTCCCAAAATCGTATTCGTTTTAATTGTGAAACTACTTTTGGTCGTCTCGCTAATAACATTCAAACCTTCATGACTCGTCTACCTCGTTTCTCGTATTAACAAACCACCAAAGGGTAAGTTAACAATCACAGATTCGGTCGTTACCTACATAACCCCCACATATAACCATGGGTGTAGTCTGATAACGGGATTTGTCAGATCCTATGGTACCATAACCTAATACTGGTCGGCTCGGCCAAAGCTAATGAATGTCATTCGTTATGTAATTACAACCAAAAAGTTCGTTCACATTATTGAAATCGTTATTAGTTTTGTGTAAACCATCTTAATCATTTTTGAAATCATCATTTAAACCTTGAAATCGTTTTGTACATATGAATCACCCCAAAACTATTGAAAACAGTAAAATAGGGGAACTATGTACTCACATTGAAGTGCAAAGTATCCTCAATCAATAGAACTCAACAAGCTCAATCAAACCAAGGAAACTCAAGCAGCACCTAATAATCGAATCACTAGTCAAACAATAGACGCCTAAATCGGGAGATCAGACAGAATGAGGTCTTGTAAACCAAATGAGTGTTGGAACTCATGTGATATGGTTTAACAAAGCCTACATTTTAAATTGAAACCTAACCTAAGTGCTTTTAACCCGTTGCGACCCATTAAGGTAGCTTACGTCTAACTAGTCCTATGACAAGTATTATATGCCTAAACATGTTAAATAGGTTGCATAATCAGTTTAGGTGATAAAAGTTACGTTACATATGCTTAAAGTCCAATTATGCATGAAAAGGGCATTTTGGTAATTTACCTAAGGCATATAATCCACCTATCATACAACTACTTAAACTCGGTGACCATAAGGTATAACCTCGGAAGGTTATTCCCTATGCAACTATGGTCACTAACCATGCATGGTCAGATCCTAATGATCGACCAAACGGGTCGAGTTCGAAAGTCTAAGCGGTGGTTTAGACCGCTTGACTTACGACTCTAAACAAGCACTAACTAAAAGTGATGAGCTAAACATGTCAAAACATGTTTAACCTACTGATTTGGTATCAAAACAAAGTGTTTTGATACCTAATAGTAGTTCCGTTGCAAAATGCGTGCTAAAACGCATTTTGACCGAAACTTTGACTCGTCACTACACCTAGTTAACGTGCTTCCAATCAGATTGAGAGAGCTCCCAAAGCAGATTAGAATGGAGATGAGAAGGAAATGAGCAAGGAACAAGTGAAAATGTTGGGCTATTTATACTTGTTGTGGATTAACAAGATTAATCCATGTGTTTGTGTGGCCAACAAGCATTAGATCATAGCCCTACATGTGTTAGGAACTGATTGGGAACCTTGGTGATCACACAAACTTGCTCATCACACAAAGAAGTTACCATAACAGCCCCTAAATTATCAAACAGCAGCAAAAATCAACTTCTTGTCGCTAGGCCTGCCTTACGGACCGTAAGGTCCAGGGCATACGGTCCGCAAGGACCTGCAGACCAGCAAGTTTCACAAAATGGCAGCATTGGTCCCTGCATGTATTCGAGTCCATTTTTGGCACTTTTGACACTCGTTAAGCCATTTTCAAGGCTCTACAAGGTCAATAAAGTTTAGAGGACTCAAAATATGCTCGGAAAACTCTCCGATGTCGGCTCGTTTGGTCGTACGATCGCGTTGTTCGGCTAATTACGACGGAAATCGCAACGGGCGCGAAAACGACCCAAATGGCGAAACGAATGGAATTTTTGCATGTCGATCACTACAATAAAAATATTTTAGTGTGTACAAAAATTTTGGATGTCCAGATGTGGTCAGAACATAAGATATGCCGAAAATGCAAACTTACGCCGTTTTTGACACTTTTAGTCCCTGTAAGATGTGCCCACTGTAAGGTCTTCGGACATGCTGATGAGTCTTGCCCGAGTCAGCCTAGGAAGTGCCCTAAGGAAGTGCCTAAACCTCAAAAACAAAAGGGTGGGAAGCAACCACGTGGTCCGGTGAAGACTCCAGTTGTGGATGAAGATGGCTTTATGGATGTGGATGGTAAAAAAGCGGCAAGGAAATCTGGTTTTCATGTTAATAAGGCTAAGCCGAAATTCGAGTACAGACCGATTGGGGTTAAAACGAATGGAGGGGCTAATAAGTCGGATCCCTCCGCTAGTGTAGTGTCCCGAAACCCATTTGATGCGCTTAGGGATGAGCACGGTACGGTTCGTCCAAAGAGCAAGGGGATGAGGGATGATATAGCTGATTCTGATGAAGAGGGGGTTGTTGAAGTCTTTAATGAAACTAATGAATTTATGATTTCGGGCTCATATCCTTTGTCTTCAAAAGCAGGGGCAAGCACCTCTTCCACAAAGTTCTCTAATGGATAGTCTGTTTTTGGTTCGTGTTAAAGGGATGCTGTTTCGAGGCAAATTTATTTTTGATGAGGGAGGATAATGTTTTTTGTTGGTTAGGTTTGTTTGTCTACTGGACATTTGTTTCATGATGTAAAGTAGACTAGGTTATGTGATGTAATAGGTTATTTGTTTCTTTGGATTACATATATGGGGCATGTCCTGTATATGAACTAGTGTGGAACTCATCCTCACTACTTGTACTTATTTGCGGTTGTTTTAATAGAATCACCGGGGTAACCCTTTACCCAAAAAAAAAATAGTCCTTGTAAGATCAAATAAGCATATTTTCGCACACCGAACCATCCAAAGCTTATTTCTAAGCTATGTTTAGGTTATTTATGGTATGTTTAGCTTATGATCAAGTTCCAGACTGTACGTTACCTTACGAATCGGTATAGTTTCGCAGTTTGACGCAAATAGTCCCTGCGATCGAATACACTTGCTTTCGATACACCAAACCATCCAAAACTTATTTCTAAGTTATGTGAAGGTTATGTAAGGTGTGTCAAGCCTATTTCACTATCCCGGAGTGTTTGTCGCATTTAACTTATTGCGTTTACGCACCAGTTTGCGTATAACTTTCCAGAAAGCGATTTAGAGCTTGAAATCGAATCGAATCAAATCGTAAAATCACCAAACACATAAAACACATATAGTAACATCAAAACACATTGTTTTATTAATAATTGACTTTGTTTTGCATTGTTCATCAATTAAAGAGCACAGTTGTCACATTTCCTAGATAAACTAAGGTCTGGTTAATGGTCCTTGGTCATGTTAGCTCAACATAATGGTGATCAACACTTCCATCCAAGCAAGGCTTCAAACGGAGCAATCCGAATACCAGCGTGTTAATTATAATTGTAAGATAACTCTGCCAAGGGCATGTGAGTATCTTAACTTCCTCCGGAGTCCTTCATACACGCTCCCAACTTTTCTTTCAATGGTCCGAAAAGCTTCCTACTATCTTGCTGTGCAATCAATTTCCATTTTCCTTTTGGGGTTATTAGTGTCGAAGGTTGCACTAATTTAGGGAAATTCTTAATAGATCTCTGGTAGCACCTAGCTAGTCATATGGATCATCATACTCCTGACGGGGTCTTTGGCGCTCCTTATCATTCATCAACTCCATAGTTAACTTCGAACGTTACTCATGATTCTCCTTGGTTCGCACATAGGCAAGTATGTCGTCAATGAGTATTATCACGAATTTATCCGATTAGGGTTCCCATACCCTGTTCATGGGATTCATAATTATAAATGGCGCATTAATTTAGTCAAAAGGCATGACTAATAACTCGTAATGGCCATATCACTTTTGAGAAGCAGTCCCCAGCATATCTTCGTCATCAACCCTCAACTGAAAATATCCTAATCGTAGGTCGATCTTCGTGTGGCAGTTAGATCCCGGTAGCTTGATCGAACAAATCGTCAATCCTCGGTGAAAGGGTACTGATTCTTGGTAGTCAACTTGTTCAGCTCTCTGAAATCCTCTCACATCCTGAAGGATCCATCCTTCTTCCCCTTCAACAAAACAGATGCGCCTTAAACAAAAAGCTTGATCTAACTAAACCCTTGTCTAAAAGCTCTTGAGGCTGATTCGACAGTCCCTTCATCCCAAACGGTGCTTAATCTACAAGGAGATTGTGCAAATGGGTGCAGCACCGGATACCAGATCGATTCGGAATTCGATCTGTCTCTCAGGGGGCAATCCAGATAAGTCTTTTTAGGAAAACTTCTGGATAATTGCGAACAATAGGAATCTCTCCAGTATTCCTATATTCGGCTTTTGTATCCACCACGTTAGCTAAGAACGCAGGATAGCCCCTTTCGTAACCCCTTGAGCATCCTCACAAAATTGACGACTCTCAACTATCAACACTCAACATTTGACTCAGTCGATCTCTGCGAACAACTACCACCTTTCTACCATCATCAAGACGAGATATTCCAGCTAGCTTCTTCCAGCGACAGTCCCCACTTCATACTCGAAAATCAATCCATCCTTGCATCTTTGTCAAAGCTCCCCAGCTCCACTGGAAATAAACCAACTCTAGAACTACGATCGCTATACTAAATACTACAACCGCAAACAACCTCACCATTTTCCATCAACTTACCAATTGCTAGTTCTATCGGGCTCTTTATACTCAGCTTACTTGTAGGTGAACACGAAAATGGTTCATAGTTTCTTGAACAAAACTCAAGTCAGCTTTGGTATTAAAAGTATAAACATAGATTGGTTTTTGATTCGAAACATACCAGAAATTACAAAGCTTGTTTTTAGTATGAAGACTAATCAAAATTTGGCATGTCTACATCAACACCCTCAACAAGCCTATATGAAATTTCATCCTAAATATCTGAGAATTTGGCATGCAAGCTATAAATAGGGTTCATCAAATGGGACATACAAAATAAATAACAGAAATAACCAACAACTAACGCTTCAATTCCTGGAAGTCCAACATCTTCCTAACAAGCCCTTCTAGCTCATCATAACAGTCCATCTGTCCCTCTAAGTCCTTCATCGTCTCAATGCCTCCTCGTAACGTGGCGAACTGACGATCACAGTGAGAGCGGTTGACCTGAATCCATTTCTGCTTCTTCAAAGCGGATGCTGTCTCAACTCTCGAAGTCGATGCGATCTCTCTAAAGGGTGGAGTCCTCTTCCTACGGAGAGTGTAGACTAAAAGAGGTGTAGCAAAACACGCGACTCGAATAGCAGAATAAACGATTCTGTGACGATGGGCGAAAGAATCTCAAGTGTTTGCTTGACATTATCAGTGGGCAGTGTGACACCTGTGTCACTGCGACCATCAAACAAATACCAAATCAATGAAATATTGTATTTCATACTTTGGACTTGTGTAAATATATGTATCTTTTGCACATATCAACTCTTGTTCGATTTCAAGCTCTAAATCGCTTTCTGGAAGGTTATACGCGCACTGATGCGTAGATATAACCAGTTTAATGCAACGAACACTCCGGAATAGTGAAATAGGCTTAACATACCTTAAATAACCTTTACATAACTTAGAAATAAGTTTTGGAAGGTTTGGTGTGGTGAAATCAAGGTTTAATCGCTTACAGGGACTAAACTTGACAAACTGCGAAAGTATGCCAATTTGAACTGTAACAGACATTCCGGAACATGACCATAAGTTAAACATACCATAAAAATCCTTTACATAGCTTATAAATAGGCTTTGAGGTGTTCGGTATGCTAAAATAAACTTTTGTGTCTTTCAGGGACTAAAAGCGTCAAAAAGTGCACAAGTTTGCATTTTCGCGCATAACTTACGTTCTGAATACATCCGGACATCCAAAAATTTATGTAAGCATGACTATATTATACTTTAGTGATTGGCTTTCCAAAAAATCCATTCGTCGCGTCATTTGGTTCGTTTTTCGCGCTTATGCGCATTCCGTCGTAATTAAGCGAACATCGCGTTCGTACGACCAAACGAACCATCATCCGGCATATTTTTGAGCATGTTTCACGTCCAAAATGTTTAGGAAACATTTTAGGGCCTTAAAGTTTGCTTTACGGGCCTTAGAAGTGTCGGAAATGCCTTAAAACACGTGCAGGGACCAAAACTGTAATTTCTGAAACTTTTTCTGATCTGACATGGCCAGGCGGCCCGCGTGAGACCAAGCTTAAAAATCACGCGGCCCGCGTCTGACCTTCTGACCAGATTAAATGCATTTAACATCAGGTTGCAGCTGTTCCATCCTCAACCACTCATTCTAAATTGCTTAGTCAGATGATAAGCACCATTTTCAGCTTCCATAACCTTCCAACAAGTGTACGTATGCGATTAAAGCACGGATTCCATGAAATGATCTTAACGGTGGACCGAAAACTATAAATACCCCACCCCACAACTTCATAAATCACTAGAATTTTGATCTTAGAAACTCTAAGTTGAAACCATTGTTTCATACCTGAGATTCTCGGATCGAAATTAGCATTCGGGGACCCTTCGTAAGTATTCTTTCGTTCTTTTATTGCTTTTTGAGTCTTTCGAGTCTGAAAGTCAAACTTTGTTTGACTTTCTGCATTGACCAGTTTATGGTCAATGAGAAGTTCGTTTGAACTTCGCAACGTGAGTGTAATCACGTTGGTTATAGTCCCTTGGGACTATGCCTACTGATTACCACGTTGTCTAGAGTCGTAAGGGTAAGCGACTTGATCAGTCGCTTATGCTTTCGAACTCGACCCATTTGGTCGATCATTAGGATCCGACCAAATACATTAGGTGACCATAGTATATAGGGAATAACCTTCCGAGATTATACCTTATGGTCGCTTCGTTAAGTAGTTGTATGATAGGTAGTTTATATGCCTTAGGTAAATTACCAGAATACCCTTTTCATGTATAATTGGTAATTAAGCATATGTAACCAAAACTTTTGTCACATAACTGATTATGTAACATGTTTAGGCATATAACACTTGTCATAGGACTAGTTAGGCGGTCCGAACGCGTTTCATGCGAACGACGCGTTAAAGTAGCGTAAGCTACCTTAATGGGTCGCGATGGGTCGTAAGCACTTATGTTAGGTTTCATTTAGTATGTAGGTTTTTGTTAAACCATATTACACGAGTCTCCATACTCGTTTGGTTTACGAACCCTCATTCTATCCGATCTTCCGATTTAGGTCCGGTTTATTAACATAGTTACCTATGTTAGGTGCCGTTTGATTCCGAGATCTCTAGCATTGCTTGGTGGTTATCTTAGGACTTCTGAGCAATCTCAAGTGAGTACATAGACCCCTCTTTTACTGTTTTCCAAACTGTTTTGGGGTGAAACACATGTGCCTACTTGTTACTTTCATGCTTTCCTGTTTTGACATCATATACTTGCTATGTTCGTTAGTACATTATAGTACATGATTTCATTACACTTTATGCTATGTATGCCCATTGTGTGCATATTTAGTACATTGTTTTACATTACAATTTGTTGCATATGCTCATCCAGCATATGAACACATTATACTACATTTTGAACCGTTGTAACTATTTGACTATGTGAACCGTCGTAACCTTTTGATTATATGAACCGTTTGTAACCGTTGAACTGTGTGAACCCTTTGTAACCGTTGAACTGTGTGAACCGTTTGTAACCGTTGAACTGTGTGAACCTTTTGTAACTGTTGAACCGTGTGAACCATTTGTATCCGTTGACATGATTTACATTTGACAATAGACATTTGACTATACATAAACATTTCTACAATTGTTAAACATTACATCTTGGTGGTTTGGTTTGAGTAAGTGATTAAGTAACGAGACGTGTGTAATATGATACAAGCATGGTGGATACGCCGCTGGTACTTCCTATATATAAGTGTTTGTATGGTATCACATATTGTAGCGTTATTTGAATCATTTCAGTTTGAGACATATAACATTTTATACAAGCAACATACTTTTCACAAGACATTGATTTACAAACAACTTATCTAATATAAACTCATTTTTACTTGGTTATCCATTTAACCATACATTATCCTCTTATTTATACATATCATCTGATCTTCGTTTTTCAAATGATTTATAAGACAAAGCAAATAACAAGGTTCATGACTAAACATTTTCTCAAACATAAGTCATGAATCCTATTTTCACAAAACCTATGTATCTCACAGGCATTTTTATGCTGACGTACCTATTTTCACATGTGTTTTTCAGGAGCTGTCGCATAAGATGATCAAGATACATGTAGGCAGACTTGGGCTTTAGTGACCTTAAAAGATGCAAGACTAGTTAATTATGTTGTATTTCTTGTTTAAAGACAATGTAACTCTCATGTTTGATTAATAAAACGAAACTTTAATTTCCATTGTTGTGAAACATTAATTCTGTTACAACACTCCCCGACGTTTCCGCCACGTTTTGTATGTTCTACGTGGTCGGGGTGTGACAGAAAAGATGGTATCAGAGCTAATGGTTATAGGGAATTAGGTTATTAGTAATGCTTTGACCTAGTCTATAACCTTTCTAGGACCCTAACGCGAGTTTACTTGCGTTTAGTCATAAAACAATACCGTCAACTATCCTTAGGCGACGACCACAACAAGAACATAAATTTCAAAACCTCTTTGAAAACTAATCATTTGTTCTAGGATGATTGATTACTAGGTTTTGAACCCTCTATTGTAAGGTTTTGAACCCTCTGTTATATGGTTTTGAACCCCTTTGAGTTTTCAAAATCTCGTCAAGGTTTTGGGTTTTAAATAATGAGAACACGTGCAAACTGGAAGGGTGAATGCCTGTATTCTGGGTTTTCTGTCTAGGCAAGCACTTCGTATACATCTCATCAGACGCGAGACCAGTTGTGCTTACCTGGGAATTCTTGGGATGAGTGTTCACTTATAGGCGAGCATGTCTTCGCGATACATTATTTTTGATCCATTTACTTTGATTAGTCACCAGGGTCGTTTGTTGCTCTGTAGTAACAAACAAATGACCACTATCCTTGCTTTCATCAGATTTGTTTCAACTCATTCTTTTCGTCTAATACTCTCACTCGTTTCCTTTCATGTTTCCTCTTTTAGAATGCCTCCTCGACGCGAAAACCAGATAGCAACTGCCGAACTGGCAGAAATCATAGCACAACAGATGGCTGCTCAATTCCCAGTTTTCATTGCTCAAATGAACCAAGCCAACAACAACAATCATGCTCTATGCAATTTCAAAAATTTCAACTCGGCTAAACCACTCAAGTTTAGTGGTACTGAAGGAGCAACTAGGCTTCTTCAATGGTTCGAGAGCATTGAGAATACTTTCCGTCACGTGCAGTGTCCTGACAATCGCAAGGTCGAGTTTTCTACGAGTGTGTTCCAGAAGAGGGCCCTTACGTGGTGGAACGGGGTTATGAGAAATCGTGGTGCAGAAGTTGCTCTAGCGCAGACATGGGCTGAACTTAGGGCACTTATGATGAAGGAATTCTGTCCTCGTCACGAGATCAGGGCTTTGGAAAGGGAATTCGACAATTTGAAGCAAGATAGCGGTGAGCATCGAGCCTACACGGACCGTTATGAGGAGTTAAGTCTGTTATGCCCAAACATGGTCACGCCTTTGGATAAGGCAATCGAAAAGTATATTGATGGCCTTCCCGACTCAATACAAGACATTTTGACTGGTAGCAACCCTACTACTGTTAGGCAGGCCATTGAGCTATCTGCAACCTTGACCGAATCCCAGATCAGGAAACGTAAGCTTTTTCGAAAGGGTGACAAGAAACTGGTCGAGGAATCGAAACCAATCGAGGAATCAAAGACCATGGATGAACAGACTGGATCCTCTAAGAAGTCAAAGAAGCAAAAGGCTTCTCAGAACTTCGCTGTGGTCGCTCACAATGATCAAGCCATCCCCAACCAACCAGCTCAACCCCCTGCCAGGAAACCCTACAACGGAACTGCACCCTTGTGCAACCAATGTGGCCTACATCATCATGCTGGTGTGAAGTGCCGCACATGCCAAGTTTGCGGACTTATAGGTCATACAGCGAGGGTTTGCCCAACAGCAGCAGCACCAAATCAAATTAACAACAATCCTGCTCAAGCTCGTTTTCCACCGGGGTCTTGCTACAACTGTGGCGAGATGGGCCATTTTTGTAGGAATTTCCCAAGGCTTGCTAATGCTAATCCAGCGCAGGGATGAGCATCTGACCAACCAGAAGACAACATCGTTTAGAAATAATCACGTCTTATGTATTATTTTCTTTTGTTGTTAATGTCCATGAAACAGTTGTTATCATTGTTTATAAATAAATCTTTTATTTACATTGCAATGTAATTATGTGGTTGTATGTATAAACAAACATATCTCTTACAATACCGACAATCAAGGAACCATATTCCCTGAAGAACAGACTACCCCCAAATTTCTTCCATTGTATAATCTCTTGCGTTTTCCACGAAAATCCTAAGTACCCGTTTCTTCCAAGAGAAACGAAGTACGAGGTGCCAAGTTAATAGCAATCAATAACAAGATGATAACAATTAAACAATTATGTGTTTCCTTTTATGTGTCATGTAATCCAAATTATGTTATCCAAATCCTCGTAGAATCTTTCGTATCTTCATATAAGAGATTCATAGTAGGATACCCAAAAGGTACTACCTAAAATCCTTAATGGACTTCTACGTTGTAGATAAGTCCCTTGGATTATAAAGTACTACTTCATAATTAGACCCCTTTAGCGGTCTAGTTAAACAGATTGATCCAAAATCTGGTTAGGAACATTATGTGATGATAGATGAAAGGACTCCTTGGTGGCCTAATTAAGAAGATCCTCTGTCGATCTAATTAAAAAGGACCCTATGGTAGTCTAGTCACCCTCATCACAAGTTTGATCCCCTTCCCCACAACATTACAAAACGAACTGTGTGGACTGTGCAAGGAATTACGTAATTATGGATGCATACATAATTATGGAATTTAGTGCACAGAAATCACAGCAAGTTCTATCATGTATCTAAGTTAACCCAATTCATTTCCAATTCTGATGAAGCATCCGTTGAGGAAAAATGAACTAGCTATTCATTTTTCACTTCTGAGGAATATCCGTTGAGGAAATGAATATCCGTTTATCCTTCATTTCCAACTCTGAGGAAGCAACCGTTGAAAATGACTCCGTTAGTTCATTTTCGTTTCTGAAGATTTATCCATTGAGGAAATGAGTATCCATTGTGTAAACCTTCATTTCCAACTCTGATGAAGCAACCGTTGAAAATGACTCCGTTAGTTCATTTTCGTTTCTGAAGATTTATCCGTTGAGGAAATGAGTATCCGTTGTGTAAACCTTCATTTCCAACTCTGATGAAGCAACCATTGAAAATGACTCCGTTAGTTCATTTTCGTTTATGAAGATTTATCCGTTGAGGAAATGAGTATCCGTTGTGTAAACCTTCATTTCCAACTCTGAGGAAGCAACCGTTGAAAATGACTCCATTAGTTCATTTTCGTTTCTGAAGATTTATCCGTTGAGGAAATAAATATCCGTTGCGTAATCTTTCATTTCCCTTTCTGAGGAGACAACCGTTGAAAATGATTCCGTTTGTTCATTTTCGTTTCTGAAGATTGTCCATTGAGGAAATGAATATCCGTTTGTTTATCCTTATCATTTCCCGTTCTGAGGAGACAACCGTTGAAAATGATTCCGTTTGTTCATTTTCGTTTCTGAAGATTTATCCGTTGAGGAAATAAATATCCGTTGCGTAATCTTTCATTTCCCTTTCTGAGGAGACAACCGTTGAAAATGATTCCGTTTGTTCATTTTCGTTTCTGAAGATTGTCCGTTGAGGAAATGAATATCCGTTTGTTTATCCTTATCATTTCCCGTTCTGAGGAGACAACCGTTGAAAATGATTCCGTTTGTTCATTTTCGTTTCTGAAGATTGTCCGTTGAGGAAATGAATATCCGTTTGTTTATCCTTATCATTTCCCGTTCTGAGGAGACAACCGTTGAAAATGATTCCGTTTGTTCATTTTCGTTTCTGAAGATTTTCCGTTGAGGAAATGAATATCCGTTTGTTAATTCCTTCATTTCCGTTTCTAAAGAATACTCGTTGAGGAAAATGACTCCGTCTGTTCATTTTCATTTCTGAAGAATGACCGTTAAGGAAATGTCAGGATTATGCCTTACATATCTCTGGTGGTTATTTGACACAAAGTCACAAATAGACTCCTACGAATAAATTTCGGGACGAAATTTCCTAAAGTAGGGGAGACTGTGACATCTGTGTCACTGCGACCATCAAACAAATACCAAATCAATGAAATATTGTATTTCATACTTTGGACTTGTGTAAATATGTGTATCTTTTGCACATATCAACTCTTGTTCGATTTCAAGCTCTAAATCGCTTTCTGGAAGGTTATACGCGCACTGATGTGTAGATATAACCAGTTTAATGCAACGAACACTCCGGAATAGTGAAATAGTCTTAACATACCTTAAATAACCTTTACATAACTTAGAAATAAGTTTTGGAAGGTTTGGTGTGGTGAAATCAAGGTTTAATCGCTTACAGGGACTAAACTTGACAAACTGCGAAAGTATGCCAATTTGAACTATAACAGACATTCCGGAACATGACCATAAGTTAAACATACCATAAACATCCTTTACATAGCTTATAAATAGGCTTTGAGGTGTTCGGTATGCTAAAATAAACTTTTGTGTCTTTCAGGGACTAAAAGCGTCAAAAAGTGCACAAGTTTGCATTTTTGCGCATAACTTACGTTCTGAATACCTCCGGACATCCAAAAATTTATGTAAGCATGACTATATTATACTTTAGTGATTGGCTTTCCAAAAAATCCATTCGTCGCGTCATTTGGTTCGTTTTTCGCGCTTATGCGCATTCCGTCGTAATTAAGCGAACATCGCGTTCGTACGACCAAACGAACCATCATCCGGCATATTTTTGAGCATGTTTCACGTCCACAATGTTTAGGAAACATTTTAGGGCCTTAAAGTTTGCTTTACGGGCCTTAGAAGTGTCGGAAATGCCTTAAAACACGTGCAGGGACCAAAACTGTAATTTCTGAAACTTTTTCTGATCTGACATGGCCAGGCGGCCCGCGTGAGACCAAGCTTAAACATCACGCGGCCCGCGTCCGACCTTCTGACCAGATTAAATGCATTTAACATCAGGTTGCAGCTGTTCCATCCTCAACCACTCATTCTAAATTGCTTAGTCAGATGATAAGCACCATTTTCAGCTTCCATAACCTTCCAACAAGTGTACGTATGCGATTAAAGCACGGATTCCATGAAATGATCTTAACGGTGGACCGAAAACTATAAATACCCCACCCCACAACTTCATAAATCACTAGAATTTTGATCTTAGAAACTCTAAGTTGAAACCATTGTTTCATACCTGAGATTCTCGGATCGAAATTAGCATTCGGGGACCCTTCATAAGTATTCTTTCGTTCTTTTATTGCTTTTTGAGTCTTTCGAGTCTGAAAGTCAAACTTTGTTTGACTTTCTGCATTGACCAGTTTATGGTCAATGCGAAGTTCGTTTGAACTTCGCAACGTGAGTGTAATCACGTTGGTTATAGTCCCTTGGGACTATGCCTACTGATTACCACGTTGTCTAGAGTCGTAAGGGTAAGCGACTTAATCAGTCGCTTATGCTTTCGAACTCGACCCATTTGGTCGATCATTAGGATCCGACCAAATACATTAGGTGACCATAGTATATAGGGAATAACCTTCCGAGGTTATACCTTATGGTCGCTTCGTTAAGTAGTTGTATGATAGGTAGTTTATATGCCTTAGGTAAATTACCAGAATACCCTTTTCATGTATAATTGGTAATGAAGCATATGTAACCTAAACTTTTGTCACATAACTGATTATGTAACATGTTTAGGCATATAACACTTGTCATAGGACTAGTTAGGCGGTCCGAACGCGTTTCACGCGAACGACGCGTTAAAGTAGCGTAAGCTACCTTAATGGGTCGCGATGGGTCGTAAGCACTTATGTTAGGTTTCATTTAGTATGTAGGTTTTTGTTAAACCATATTACACGAGTCTCCATACTCGTTTGGTTTACGAACCCTCATTCTATCCGATCTTCCGATTTAGGTCCGGTTTATTAACATAGTTACCTATGTTAGGTGCCGTTTGATTCCGAGATCTCTAGCATTGCTTGGTGGTTATCTTAGGACTTCTGAGCAATCTCAAGTGAGTACATAGACCCCTCTTTTACTGTTTTCCAAACTGTTTTGGGGTGAAACACATGTGCCTACTTGTTACTTTCATGCTTTCCTGTTTTGACATCATATACTTGCTATGTTCGTTAGTACATTATAGTACATGATTTCATTACACTTTATGCTATGTATGCCCATTGTGTGCATATTTAGTACATTGTTTTACATTACAATTTGTTGCATATGCTCATCCAGCATATGAACACATTATACTACATTTTGAACCGTTGTAACTATTTGACTATGTGAACCGTCGTAACCTTTTGATTATATGAACCGTTTGTAACCGTTGAACTGTGTGAACCCTTTGTAACCGTTGAACTGTGTGAACCATTTGTAACCGTTGAACTGTGTGAACCTTTTGTAACTGTTGAACCGTGTGAACCATTTGTATCCGTTGACATGATTTACATTTGACAATAGACATTTGACTATACATAAACATTTCTACAATTGTTAAACATTACATCTTGGTGGTTTGGTTTGAGTAAGTGATTAAGTAACGAGACGTGTGTAATATGATACAAGCATGGTGGATACGCCGTTGGTACTTCCTATATATAAGTGTTTGTATGGTATCACATATTGTAGCGTTATTTGAATCATTTCAGTTTGAGACATATAACATTTTATACAAGCAACATACTTTTCACAAGACATTGATTTACAAACAACTTATCTAATACAAACTCATTTTTACTTGGTTATCCATTTAACCATACATTATCCTCTTATTTATACATATCATCTGATCTTCGTTTTTCAAATGATTTATAAGACAAAGCAAATAACAAGGTTCATGACTAAACATTTTCTCAAACATAAGTCATGAATCCTATTTTCACAAAACCTATGTATCTCACAGGCATTTTTATGCTGACGTACCTATTTTCACATGTGTTTTTCAGGAGCTGTCGCATAAGATGATCAAGATACATGTAGGCAGACTTGGGCTTTAGTGACCTTAAAAGATGCAAGACTAGTTAATTATGTTGTATTTCTTGTTTAAAGACAATGTAACTCTCATGTTTGATTAATAAAACGAAACTTTAATTTCCATTGTTGTGAAACATTAATTCTGTTACAACACTCCCCGACGTTTCCGCCACGTTTTGTATGTTCTACGTGGTCGGGGTGTGACAGGTAGGACTACTAATGGTTCTATAGGCCGAGACGTGACACATCGTAACTGTACAAAGTAAGTGTGTGATCAATATAAATAGTAACACATAAGGCTCAAATATACAGAAAATCACGTATGCACATAAACACATAAGGGTTATCATGCATGATAAAATTTCCACATTTATTTAAAAATCTTGGCTTCGAGAATTTTGGACTTTAAATCTCAAAATTCTTCGGTTGAAGTCTAGTGTTTTCCCCCAAAAACATCTAGTTCGCTAACAACCAATGGCTCTGATACCAACTTCTGTCACACCCCAAAAACGTCGCAGCGGAATATAAAACGTAGTGGTGATGGAAGCTGGTGCCCATTTCTATCTTGATGTTTGATGCATTATAGTTTGGACATTATTACTTAATTAAAACGTTGATTTTAAACTTAACGTCCCAGACCACGACACCATCATGACATAATTAAATTGTCTTTTATCCTTGCGGATCTTATTACATTTGTCCCAGAAAGTTTAAAAATCAGTCCAACATTTTAAGTGACAAAACATGCATCAACAACACAAGATACGCCATAATTCCCGAAGCCGAGCTCAAGTACCTGTAGAACACGTTAAAATTAAGTGTCAACACAAAGGAAGGTGAGTTCACTTATTCGTTTACTAATAAATTTATTCCAAGGAAAACTTTCTAATTAGGTGTTTATTTAAAAACAATTCAGGAAATTTTTAGAAAGTCCATTTTACTTCCTTAATAAAATCCATGGGCTTCCGTCAGTTCATTACTCCGAAGATTGTAGTACTGCCCAGGTTTTTATATTAAATTCTAGTGTCAACTTTCAGACTCGTATGTTAGCTAGACGATATGAACTATATATTAACCATGCAGGGATAATCAATGCTAGACAATAAACAGAATCTTAATTCGTCGTTTGACATTGACTCGGGGCGACCGGTCACGACGGGGTTGTCAACCCGACAGATCTACCAACAATTCCTCGCGTACCATACTTAACTGATTAAATGACATCATGGGCGCAGGGTTCTTCCTCGAAGAACGATATGATGTCTGCCTCACGTACAATATGTGACAACCCGTATTCCGGAACCTTTCTTTGTGTTTTGACACAACTTGTATGAACGTTACTTGATTGATTGATGTGCTTGATTTCAATGTATGTTACGACGTTGTTATATTATGTGCTATGTGATTTTATGTGAATGCTATAAGTATAGTTGCACAACACTTGTCCTAATCGCACAAGCCCTTTGGGCCGCACATTTCCCTTTCTCGGCTCACTATACTTGGACCCGAGACCTAGAGGGCAACCCAATGAAGGGTTCGGCCCACCCCCTTATGCGAATACACATATCCAACTTAGGGGTTGTTTCTGATAACTTGCAAATACTAAACACACACACACACCTAACCCTAGTTTCCTTCTCCCCTCTCTTGTTCGACGGAATTCAACCAAGCCGAAGCCCCATCTGATTTGGCCTAGTTATTCGGTGTTAAGGTTAGTGTTCCATCATGGTTAGTTGATTAATACATGATACTTAATGTTATGCATGATGGTTGATCTTTGATGTTGTGACATACTATGAATATATGATTAAATGATGTATGTGTGATTGTTGTCTCTGAACGATTGATCCGAACCCACAGGATGATCATGAGATTAGTGTTTGTTTTAGAATTAGAATTTATGTGATGATGCTCTATGAATTGGATTGCATGAACTAGATCTAGAACCAAGTGGATGTAATATAATCGACTGTATGTATGCTTATGATCGTGGCTTAATTAATCAAGTTGGAATGATTAGGGTGACATATTAGATCACTGATTTGAATGATTCGATGATTTCTGTTCATGGTTTGATTACTATTAGGGGGATATGATATTGCATGATTTCTGAATTAATGGTTGATTTGATCCAAGTTGAAACTGCCAAACTTGTTAGCAATTATTACGGAATTAATGAGCTGCAAATTAGGAATCTGTTACACACCTAGTCTCGACAAGGGTTGCGAGTCGAGAACTCTCGGTCTTGACTCGAGACCACGCATCATCAGCACAAAAACAGCATAACTCGAGACCACGGTTGCTGGTCTGGTTGCGACTCGAGACCACCCGGTCTCGAGTGATAAATGCATGACTCGAGATCCCTTGTTTGCGACTCAAGAACATTGAGACTACAACCCGAGACCGCACTGTCTCGACTCAAGATCTCTAGTCTCGACTCGAGACCACTTAATCACACATTCTGTATTGGACTTGTGAACTGTTACCAGCCCAACCATTTGGGCTGCATACTTGGGCTTTGTTAGTTACGTGATTTCTATTATTGAACTCGTATGAACTGTTAACTGCCATGATGATACATGTAAGCCATGCTCAATACTTGTATGCAACTTGTTAGTATACGTGTAGAAAACCTTATGTGCACTACCTAAATACGAACCTGACTTGTATAGTACAACTATGTTAGGACGTGGTTGACCACAATATAGCTTGATTGACCTATCTGTGTATCTGCCGAGCAAACCAAGGTGAGTTCACACTCTTACCAAGGCATGGGATTCCCGGGGTTGGGAATGGGATTGAATGATTACTTGTACTTTCATCGTTAGTGGAATACGTACCACTGACCTCGTTAGGGGAAGCTCACTTATAAATACAGCTACACTGGTAACACATGGGAAGCCCCCACTAATCTTCGCACACATGCCTGGAATGGCCGCGATACGAATACTAATCTTCGCACACATGCCTGGAATGGCCGCGATACGAATACTGATCTTCGCACACATGCCTGGAAGGGCCGCGATATAAACGTAACTAGTCTAGAATACATGGGAAACCCCCACTAATCTTCGCAAACATGCCTGGAGGGTCGCGATACAAATAAATACGATACTTGGTTTATAAAACGAACATGTGGATTACGAAACGAAAACTATAACTAAACAACCAACTGTGAACTCGCTCAACTTTGTTGTTGATTCGCTGTTGCATGCCTTGCAGGTCAATAGGTACTCATGCAGCTTGCACAGGGAAGCGCGGTCGTTGTGGACATGGATCATGGATGCCATGATAAACATTTATGACACTTCAAACTTATAACTTATGTTGGGTTTTACATTATTGCTTCCGCTACACACTTGATTATGTTTTGGTTTATGAACACCTTTCGTATTGATGAATGATTTTTACTTATTACTTATAATGTTCAATATGATTGGTGGCTTGATCCTGGTCATGTCACGCCCCTATGCGGTGATACTCCGCGTGTGGATTTTGGGGGTGTGACAGATTGGTATCAGAGCCATTGGTTATAGCGAACTTGGTTTTAATAAGGGGAAAATGTTTTTATTAAAAACCAGACTATAACCTGTACAGTGCTCAACGATACACAACGACGCTTCGCTCCACGTGCAAGACTCAACACTATAGGTACTACTATTCATGTTTACATTGCCTACTTGCTAGATTACATAGAACCTTACTCATGGTATGCTTAGATAAACGTAACCACTATTGCTTGAGAACACTTGTGTGCTTACTCTCTTCTGTCATCGCACTTTTCGCGAACCTCTCTCACTTATGTTCCCTTTGATATGAAGATCATGAGTGGATGCGTTAACATGACTCAAGCCCAGTTGACAGCTCTGATTAACGAACAAGTTGTTGCAGCACTTGCAGCCGCCCAAGCAGGAGGTATACCCTGCAGTAGCAACTCACTCTGGGATCTTTAGATCCTACACTCCTAAACCAACTCTTGTGCTTAACCTTGTCCTGTTCTTACACACAACAGGTTAACACGTTCAGCAACCTGTTTGCACCTTTAAGACTTTCATGGACTGTCGTCCTAGCACATTCAGTGGCACTGAAGGAGCAGTTGGACTCCTCCATTGGTTTGAAAAGCTCGAGTCCGTATTTGAGATGTGTGAATGACCTGAGGCTCGCAGGGTGAAGTATGCCACTGGTACTCTCGAAGGTATTGCGCTGACCTGGTGGAATGCGCAAGTTCAGATTTTAGGGTTGGCAGCTGCTAACGCCACCCCTTGGAACGATTTCAAGGAACTGATCAAGCGGGAATACTGCACTCGGGATGACATCCACAAGTTAGAAGTGGAGTTCTATAATCTGAAAATGACGGGGTCAGAGATTGAGGCATATACGAAAAGGTCAAACGAGCTGGCCATCTTGTGTCCGACTATGGTGGACCCTCCTATCAGGCGTATTGAGTTATATCTCAAAGGACTAGTACCAGAAATCCAAAGTCATGTGACATCGGCCAACCTTGCTAATATCCAGGATATTACTCGTCTTGCTCATCGCCTCACAGATCAGGCAGTGGAACAGAACAAGCTGCCCAAATGTATCGGTGCAACTAATGCTACTACTTCAGCTACTCCCAGTGACAACAAGCGGAAATGGGATGTGGATTCTAGCAAGGGTTCAGCTACAGCTCAGTCCCAAGAACAGCAGCGAAAGATTGATAACTACCAGAGCCCTGGTCAGCAATCTTCTGGTAGTCAAAGGCAGGGTGGATACCGAGGAAACCTCCCAAGGTGCAATACATGTAACAAGCACCACCATGGCCAGTGCAACAAGGGTCGTTGTCAGAGGTGTCTCAAGATGGGCCATGAAGCTAAAGATTGCAGGAGCTCACGACCTGCGGGTCAGAACCAGCAACAACAATCACCCGCTCCACGAAACCAGCAGCAACAATAGCAGCGAGGCAACAGGGGATGCTATCAGTGTGGTGCTGAAGGCCACTTCAAGCGAGACTGTCCCCAGTTAAACCAGAATCAGAACAACAATAACAATAATTAGGGCAATGGGAACAACAACGGGGGAAACAATGATAACAACGGCGCTAGGGGTCGTGCATTTGTGCTGGGTCAGGGTGATGCAAGGAATGATCCTAACGTGGTGATGGGTAAGTTCCTTCTCGACGACTTTTATATTACTGTATTATTTGACTCGGGTGCCGATACTAGTTATGTGTCTCAAAAAGTTAGTCAATTGTTAAAGCGTACACCAACACCCTTAAACACCAAGCATGTCATAGAGTTAGCTAATGGTAAAACTCTAGAGGCCACACACATAGTTCAGGGTTGTAATCTTATCCTCGCTGGCCAGATTTTCTCTATCGATCTCATTCCCATAGTTCTGGGTAGTTTCGACATCGTCATTGGGATGGATTGGTTATCTCAACAACAAGCAGAGATCCTATGCAAGGAGAAGATTGTTCGTATTCCCCGTTCTGGTAAAGAACCTCTCGAAGTTCAAGGCGACAAGAGTGGTGCCGTGGTTGGCATCATCTCCTTCCAGAAGGCCCAGAAGTGTTTACGAAAGGGCCACACCGCCATTTTGGCACTTGTTACTGACGCATCATCGAAAGAGAAGATATTAGAGGATATTCCTGTAGTGCGTGACTTTCCTCAAGTGTTTCCAGAGGAATTACATGGGCTACCACCTCATCACCAAGTCGAATTCCAGATCGAACTAGCTCTAGGAGCAACACCAATAGCTCGTGCACCGTATTGCTTAGCTCCATCAGAATTGGAAGAACTATCCGCACAATTACAAGAGCTCTTGGATAAGGGCTTTATTCATCCTAGCACTTCGCCCTGGGGAGCTCTAGTACTATTTGTGAAAAAGAAAGACGGTACCTTCAGGATGTGCATCGACTACCGTGAACTCAACAAGGTGACCGTGAAGAATCGCTATCCTCTTCCACGCATCGACGACCTGTTCGACCAGTTGCAAGGGTCGAGCTATTATTCAAAGATAGATCTGAGTTCAGGCTACCATCAACTGAGAGTCCGGGATGAGGACGTCTCCAAAACAGCATTCAGAACTCGCTATGGCCACTACGAGTTTCTAGTTATGCCATTCGGGTTAACAAACGCACCTGCGGTCTTCATGGATCTTATGAACAGAGTGTGCAAGCCATACATGGACAAGTTTGTAATTGTATTCATCGACGACATTCTGATCTACTCTAAGAGTCAGGAGGAACACGAGCAGCATTTACGACTTATTTTGGAACTCCTTCGATCAGAACAGCTGTACGCCAAGTTTTCGAAATGCGACTTCTGGCTTCGTGAAGTCCACTTTCTAGGCCACGTGGTAAACAAGGACGGGATTCATGTGGATCCATCCAAGGTAGACTCGATTAAGAACTGGCCTGCACCGCGTACACCAACGAAAATTCGACAATTCTTGGGTTTGGCGGGGTACTACAGAAGGTTTATCAAAGACTTCTTGAAGATTGCGCAGCCGCTTACACTACTGACACAGAAAGGTGTCACCTACTGTTGGGGTAGTACACAGGAAACAACTTTTCAACACTTAAAAGATAGGCTCTGCAGCGCACCTATTCTTTCATTGCCAGAGGGCACGGACGATTTTGTGGTCTATTGCGACGCATCCATTCAGGGTCTTGGATGTGTGTTAATGCAACATGACAAGGTCATTGCTTATGCGTCACGTCAACTTAAGGTTCACGAACGGAACTATACTACGCATGATTTAGAGCTGGGAGCTGTTGTTTTCGCGCTTATGATATGGCGACATTACCTGTACGGTACCAAGTGCACCATCTACACCGATCATAGGAGTCTCGAGCATATCTTCAAGCAGAAGGAATTGAACATGCGTCAACGACGATGGGTCGAACTTTTGAACGATTACGAATGTGCCATCAAGTACCATCCAGGCAAAGCCAATGTTGTGGCTGACGCCCTCAGTCGAAAAGACACTACACCTAGACGCGTACGAGCATTACAACTTACCATCCAGTCTAGTCTTCCGGCACAGATACAAGATGCTCAGGTAGAAGCATTGAAGCCAGAAAACATCAGGGTTGAAGCCCTACACGGCTCAAGGCAACGGTTAGAACAAAAGGAAGACGGTGCCTACTACGTAACAGGACGCATCTGGGTCCCACTTTATGGCAATTTACATGAGCTTGTAATGGATGAAGCACATAAGTCTCGCTACTCGGTACATCCAGGTTCGGATAAAATGTACCACGACCTCAGAACTACGTATTGGTGGCCTAGCATGAAAGCCCACATAGCAACTTACGTTAGCAAGTGTTTGACTTGTGCGAGAGTTAAGACGGAATACCAGAAACCATCAGGCCTACTTCAACAACCAAAGATACCTCAATGGAAATGGGAGGAAATTTCCTTGGATTTTGTTACTGGCCTGCCTAGATCTCAGCATGGGAATGATACTATTTGGGTGATCGTGGATCGACTCACTAAGTCTGCACACTTCCTAGCTATTAAGGAAACGGATAAGTTCTCCACTCTAGCAGACGTATATCTCAAGGAAGTTGTCTCAAGGCACGGGGTGCCGACCTCTATTATCTCTGATCGTGATGCACGATTTACTTCAGAACTGTGGCAAGCGATGCACAAATCTTTTGGCTCTCGATTAGACATGAGCACAGCTTATCACCCTCAGACGGATGGGCAGTCTGAGCACACGATTCAAACTCTAAAAGACATGCTTAGGGCATGTGTGATTGACTTCGGCAACAGCTGAGAAAGACATCTCCCGTTAGTGGAGTTTTTGTATAACAACAGTTACCACACCAGCATTCAAGCCGCTCTATTTGAGGCATTGTATGGGCGTAAATGCCGATCACCTCTTTGTTGGGCAGAGGTGGGTGATAGTCAGATTACTGGTCCAGAACTTGTGGTAGACGCAACGGAAAGAATTGCTCAGATACGACAATGAATGGCGGCAGCTCGTGACCGTCAGAAAAGCTACGCTGATAAGCACTGGAGACCACTCGAGTTCCAGGTTGGGATCGAGTGCTACTCAAAGTCTCACCTTGGAAAGGTGTAGTTCGTTTTGGCAAACGAGGCAAGCTCAATCCGCGGTATGTCGGACCGTTCGAAATCATAGAAAGAATAGGCAAAGTGGCCTACAAACTAAACCTACCAGCAGAACTCGGTGCAGTTCACAATGTTTTCCACGTGTCGAATCTGAAGAAGTGTCTGTCAGATGAGACCCTCATAGTTCCTTTGAAGGAGCTCACTATCGACGAACAGTTGCGATTCGTTGAGGAACCAGTCGAAATCATGGACCGGGATGTTAAGGTCCTCAAGCACAACAGAATACCTCTTGTTCGAGTTCGTTGGAACTCCCGTCGTGGCCCAGAGTTCACCTGGGAACGCGAAGATCATATGAAACAAAAGTATCCCCAATTGTTCGCGAACAGTACAACCACTACTGAGGCTGAAGCTACTGTGGAATTTCAGGATGAAATTCCAAACCAACGGGGGGAGGATGTGACGCCCCAGGAAAACCATGCAACTTAACTAGCTCCCTCAGTGAGTACGTACCAAATTTCGGGATGAAATTTTTTCAACTTGGGAATAATGTGACAACCCGTATTCCGGAACCTTTCTTTGTGTTTTGACACAACTTGTATGAACGTTACTTGATTGATTGATGTGCTTGATTTCAATGTATGTTACGACGTTGTTATATTATGTGCTACGTGATTTTATGTGACTGCTATAAGTATAGTTGCACAACACTTGTCGTAATCGCACAAGCCCTTTGGGCCGCACATTTCCCTTTCTCGGCTCACTATACTTGGACCCGAGACCTAGAGGGCAGCCCAATGAAGGGTTCGGCCCACCCCCTTATGCGAATACACATATCCAACTTAGGGGTTGTTTCTGATAACTTGCAAATACTAATCACACACACACACACCTAACCCTAGTTCCCTTCTCCCCTCTCTTGTTCGACGGAATTCAACCAAGCCGAAGCCCCATCTGATTTGGCCTAGTTATTCGGTGTTAAGGTTAGTGTTCCATCATGGTTAGTTGATTAATACATGATACTTGAGGTTATGCATGATGGTTGATCTTTGATGTTGTGACATACTATGAATATATGATTAAATGATGTATGTGTGATTGTTGTCTCTGAACGATTGATCCGAACCCACAGGATGATCATGAGATTAGTGTTTGTTTTAGAATTAGAATTTATGTGATGATGCTCTATGAATTGGATTGCATGAACTAGATCTAGAACCAAATGGACGTAATATAACCGACTGCATGTATGCTTATGATTGTGGCTTAATTAATCAAGTTGGAATGATTAGGGTGACATATTAGATCACTGATTCGAATGATTCGATGATTTCTGTTCATGGTTTGATTACTATTAGGGGGATATGATATTGCATGATTTCTGAATTAATGGTTGATTTGATCCAAGTTGAAACTGCCAAACTTGTTAGCAATTGTTACGGAATTAATGAGCTGCAAATTTGGAATCTGTTACACACCTAGTCTCGACAAGGGTTGCGAGTCGAGAACTCTCGGGCTTGGCTCGAGACCACGCATCATCAGCACAAAAACAGCATAACTCGAGACCACGGTTGCTAGTCTGGTTGCGACTCGAGACCTGACTCAAGACCACCCGGTCTCGAGTGATAAATGCATGACTCGAGATCCCTTGTTTGTGCCTCGAGAACATTGAGACTACAACCCGAGACCGCACTGTCTCGACTCGAGATCTCTAGTCTTGACTCGAGACCACTTAATCACACATTCTGTATTGGACTTGTGAACTGTTACCAGCCCAACCATTTGGGCTGCATACTTGGGCTTTGTTTGTTACGTGATTTCTATTGTTGAACTCGTATGAACTGTTAACTGCCATGATGATACATGTAAGCCATGCTCAATACTTGTATGCAACTTGTTAGTATACGTGTAGAAAACCTTATGTGCACTACCTAAATACGAACCTGACTTGTATGGTACAACTATGTTAGGACGTGGTTGACCACAATATAGCTAGATTGACCTATCTGTGTATCTGCCGAGCAAACCAAGGTGAGTTCACACTCTTACCAAGGCATGGGATTCCCGGGGTTGGGAATGGGATTGAATAATTACGTGTACTTACATTGTTACCGGGTTTACGTACCACTGACCTCGTTAGGGGAAGGTCACTTATAGATACTGCTAGACTAATAATACATGGGAAGCCCCCACTAATCTTCGCACACATGCCTGGAATGGCCGCGATACAAATACTAATCTTCGCACACATGCCTGGAATGGCCGCGATACAAATACTAAACTTCGCACACATGCCTGGAGGGCCGCGATACAAATATAACTAGTCTAGAACACATGGGAAACTCCCACTAATCTTCGCAAACATGCCTGGAGGGCCGCGATACAAGTATATACGATACATGGTTTATAAAACGAACATGTGGATTACGAAACGAAAACTATAACTAAACAACCAACTGTGAACTCGCTCAACTTTGTTGTTGATTCGCTGTTGCATGCCTTGCAGGTCAATTGGTACTCATGGAGCTTGCACAGGGAGGCGCAGTCGTTGTGGACATGGATCGTGGATGCCATGATAAACATTTATGACACTTGAAACTTATAACTTATGTTGGGTTTTACATTATTGCTTCCGCTACACACTTAATTATGTTTTGGTTTATGAACACCTTTCGTATTGATGAATGATTTTTACTTATTACTTATAATGTTCAATATGATTGGTGGCTTGATCCTGGTCATGTCACGCCCCCATGCGGTGATACTCCGCGTGTGGATTTTGGGGGTGTGACACAATATATATATCCTACTAATATGACAATTTAATATACTACAACTTACGAATTCCCCTGTCACTCAAGTGTTGAGACTCAGTCCGGAATTCATTCCCATTTCGTACGGTCTCATTTCTCTTTAGAAATACCGCACTTACAATATTCATTCTTCAAAATCGTTTTACTCCGAAACGTATGACTTATCAAATTCATATATTTTCAGCGAAAATATATATTTTATATTAAAAGGTATGTTTTATTTCGAAAACATTATTAAACCCTTTTAACAACGTGTTCCACCCCCAAAATATATATAAAACAGTAAAAAGAGGGGTTTAGTGACACTCACCTTTGGGTGCGTATTTTAATACCGCGATCCCAGATATTGATTATATACGTCCTAATATGGGAACAATTCTAAATCAATATACATTTAATCACAAAAATCCTAATTTCTCTGTTTCTTAGAATTATCACATAACTTTGAGATTTTCTCGAAAAGTTGTCATTTTTTATTATGTTGGCATGTTAATATATATATATATATATATATATATATATATATATGAGTCCATATACATTTATATATTTATTATGATTTTTGCAACTTGAACGATTTTATTGGTGACCATTATTGTGTAATTCCCTTAACTCTCCCGTTTACACGTGATATACCTACGATTTGCGCGTCATAATATTTATACACAAACGTTCATATAATTTAACACCGAAACACACGAAATCTTGTTAATTTATCTATTTTATCATTTTTATAGAAAATATACATAAAACCTTTCATAAGTATCAAATTTCATGCTCGACAAACAAGTTACACATTTAACGCCATTTTTACCGTTTCTACCGCACTAAACGCACAAGTATACATGCATAGTCTAAATTTCCCACTATCAAGTTAACACTTAACATATTATCAGATTTACATGTTTAAATCACTCAACGCATTTTATCACATAAGGTTCACCCAAAATTTACCCATACTAGTGTACTTTGAAAAATGTGTATTTTAGCGATTCGGTAACGTTTTCGAGCGTCGGAAGTCACGTATGACTAACCAAACACCAAGTAAACTTAAAATTTGTTAAAATACTTGTTTTTAAACTAAAAATATCAGTTTACTTACTGATCTAATTCATTTTTATAAAAATCACTCGAAAAGCCGATTTTTGACTGTTTTAACGCATAGTTTTGCGTTAAACGTTACTATAATCATCCCAACTCGAAACGACTTGATATTTTAACACAATACATGTTATTTAATTATTAAAATAGTGGTTATAATCAGATTAGTTCAGTTTTTGTGTAAGTCACATAAATCATGCGATTTCACGTATTTTACAACTTTTAAAGCACCAAGTACAACATGCAAAGCTAGCAAACATTATGTCAAAGTTATAAATCACTAAACACTTTAAAATAATCATATTTTAATGTTTATATTCTGATCAAACTTGACTTTTATCAAATCATATCTAAGTAATCATTTCATGACCACAAATCATCATGCATGTATTCTATCATTCAAGAATCATATTATTCAAGAATCACTCAATCAAATCAAAACACAACTAAATACAGACACTCAGATAATTTTCGGCCATACATACATGTACATACACACTCATTTTTATTCTCTTTGAAAACCCATTTATTATTACCTTCAAGTTTGTGAAATATTCTAAAATTCAAGAGAAACCTTTCACTATTATTTTCTACACTAAGAATCTAGAACACTTTTTAAAAAGAATAGTTTTATACCCTCAAGATTCAAGTGGGTTTTTGATTAAAAAGATGATATGAAGCTAGGTTCTTGCTTGAAACTCCTTGGAATCACCTTCAAACCTTCAAATGGCCTTGAAATCACCTTGGAATGAGCTTGAATCTCCATAAACAAGTTAAGAATTTTCGAAATTGTGATGTTAGAGAGGGTGTTCGGCTGATTTCGAGAGAGAGAGAGAGGGTGAATGTTGAGTTTTGAGACATGTTTCTTGGTTTGACAAGTTTTGAAATAACTAGTGCATATTGTTAAGTGTGCACCTATTTTCCAACCACTAAATGGAAGAGAGAGGAGAGATAGAATGATGCATGTGTGCCAACTCAAATACTTGTCCCTCATTACTCACATATATATATCGAATACATATGTATATATATACAATCTAGACCATAAACTGGTATTTTACTGTATACCGGGTATTTTATCTAGCGTTTTGATCCCATTTTAGCACGTTTTAAATTATTTTTAACGCTCTATAAGAATAATCACACCAAAATATTACTAAACGATATTTTGTTTGTCTGGTCTGGCTACGATGCCGGTATTTGGCAGTATGCGCGCTGTGCTGCGCGGTATGCACTTAAAATCGCAAAAATAGGGATTTATGTGTTTTTATTTATTTTTATTATTCTAAAATAATAAAATCATTAAATTATTTCTAAAATGATTATCAGTTGCTTTGACAGGCTGTGTTGACAGTATTTTGTCGGTACACGCGTTGTATTGCGCGGTACGCGCTTAAACTCGAAAAATAGAGTTTCCTAGCGTTTTAAATTATTTTTCCACACGGATATGATTAAAATAATTATTCTAATCATAACAAACTATTTTTAGGATTTTAACACTGATCGGGTGGTCACCGATGTTCGTTTCGCATTTTAACCGTTACGCGATAAGCGTTTAATTTACCATTGTTGTCACACCCCGACCACCTAGGACAACAAACCGTGGCGGAAACGTCGGGGAGTGTTGCAACAGAAGCTATTGTTTCACAACCATGGATACAAAATAGTTTTGTTTTATTGATAAATTGAACATTACATTGTCTTAACACATAGAACAAACAAGTTTTATATCGTCTATCATAGTTATTATGTCACTAAGGCCTTGTCCAGATCCTACGTGACGCATGCATCCTAGAAGTCAATCAAGCATCAACACCTGAAACATATGTAAAAACTTAGTCAGCAAAGAAATGCTGGCGAGTACATAGGTTTTATAGGAGTGTCGGATTCATGGCTAGTTTAAATGTTGCAATACTTTATTAAAAACTTTGTTTTGAAAAGAGTATAATATTGCAACTTAATTAACCAACTCAAATTGAGCGGGTTATAGTTTATAAAACCACGTAGCCATGATTCTTAACCCAAAAACATTTGTTTTAGTAAAGCAATTTGTAAAACATCTCGTACTAAATCGTTAATAAAATCTCGTTAATAAAACTCGTATTATTTTGAAAACCTCGTTTGTGTGATATCGTTCCAAAATCGTTTACCCAAGTGAACTAAATAACGCCACGGTATATAATATGTTGAAAACACTTATATATAAGAAGTACCAGCGGCATATCTACCATGTTTTCACCACATTACACCCGTCCCGTTATCTAAACACTAGCCAAAAACCAATCATTTACCCAGATTATTAATCATCGTTTCCAAATCATTTCCAAATCGTTTCCAAATCGTTTACTCGTTTAAATCGTTTAAATCGTCCTCGTTTTAATTGTGATAACTTATATATGGTCGTCTCGTTAATAACATTCAAACCTTCGTGACTCGATCACCTCGTTTATCGCTTCTCGAGTTAACAAACCACCAAAGGGTAAGTTAACAAACATCAGATTCAGTCGCTACCCACAACCCCCACACATAACCATGGGTGTAGTAAAGTAACGGGATTTGTCAGATCCTATGGTACCATAACCTAATACTGGTCGGTTGGGCCAAAATTAATGAATGTCATTTGTTATGTAACTACAACCATCAAGTTTCGTTCACATTATTGAAATCGTTATTAGTTTATTAAAAATCGTTTTAATCGTTTTTGAAATCATCGTTTAAACCTTGAAAACATCTCGTACATATGAATCACCCCAAAACAATTGAAAACAGTAAAATAGGGGAACTATGTACTCACATGGAGTGCAAAGTATCCTCAATCAATAGAACTTCAACAAACTTGAGCAAACCAGAGAAATCAAACAACACCTAGTAATCGAATCACTAGTCAAACAATAGACGCCTAAATCGGAAGATTGGACAGAATGAGGTCTTGTAAACCAAATGAGTGTTGAAGCTCATGTGATATGGTTTAACAAATCCTACATTCTAAATCGGAACCTAACCTAAGTGCTTTCGACCCATTGCGACCCATTAAGGTAGCTCACGCTACTTTAACGCGTCGTGCGCGCAAAAGCGCATTCGAGACGTCTAACTAGTCCTATGGCAAGTGTTATATGCCTAAACATGTTTAAATATGTTGCAAAATCAATTACGTGACAAAAGTTTATGTTACATATGTTTAATTACCAATTATGCATGAAAAGGGCATTTTGGTCATTTACCTAAGGCATATAAACTACTTATCATACAACTACCTAAACTGGGTGACCATAGGGCATAACCTCGAAAGATTATTCCCTATGCTACTATGGTCACTAAACATGTTTGGTCGGATCCTAATGATCGACCAAACGGGTCGTGTTCGAAAGTCTAAGCGGGTGTTTAGTCCGCTTGACTTACGACTCTATACAAGCACCAAACTAAAAGTGACGAGTTAAACATGCTAGAACATGTTTAGTTAAGTTAGAAAACAGGTTTTGATATCAAAACAAACAGTTTTGATACCCTAGAGTAGTTTGGTTACAAAATACGCATAAACACGCATTTTGGCCGAAACTACGACTCGTCACTATGCCTAGTCAACGTGGTAATCAGTAGGTATAGTCACAAGGGACTATAACCAACGTGATTACGCTCACATTGCAAAGTTCAACGGAACTTTGTGTTGACCATTGACTTGGTCAAAGCTGAAAGTCAAACTTGTTTGACTTTCATGCTTGAAATATAAGAACAAGCAAGAAGAGGACTTACAAAGGGTCCAAGAAGGATGTTTGATCTAAAATAGCTCAGGTATGAAGTGTAAACACCCCAACTTAGAGCTGAATTCAGATCAAGTGTGAAGAAATGAGCAAGAGGGCCTTGCTATTTATAGTAATTTCACAACCATTTGTCACACCCTGGCTTTGCGGAAGCGTGGTTAACTTTGGTGTGACTTCTTAATACCATAGCTTAACCATAACAAGCTATATGAATTTAAAAACCATGCAAGTCATCCATTAAGTTTTGAAAACCAAAATACAGTACCATTGTTTTAACCAACAACCATAACCTTGTTCAACAACATTACAACTTATAACATAACATAAACGTGGTTTAAGGACTGTGTCTTGTCCAGGAAAGAGACACATCCCCTAAACCCTGATGACTCCATGACAAATGCAGCGGAAAACGTTCCATACCGTGCCAGATCCGTTTAATTTCCTGAAATACATGTGAGTTGAAAAATCAACAATAATGTTGAGCGAGTTCATGTGCAAGTGAGTAAGTAAAAACACTTGTAAGTATAAAAGTTTCCTGGTATGTAGCAGTGTAAGAGGACTTGTGATCACCAATGGTTTGCAAGGCCATTAGCATGTTGTGAAATGCAAATAGTAAGACACGACCTAGCCGATTTTTGCGTTGGGCAACCAAGTCACTCCAGGTCCGTTCTGTTGGCCTCAGAGAGGTCCGTTTGGCCTAGAGCTGGGCTCGCTACACCCAGATAGATCTACCGCTCGAGTCCCTCGGTGTTCTAACTACCCATTCACATGATCTAAACCTCCTTACGTTAATCATACCGTGTATAAAGTACTTGTAAACAAAGTAACATGTATTTCACCCCCGCAGTTAAGAAAACTGAAAACAGTTAGAGAAAAGGGGGACATGAACTCACAGTGAATGCGTATCTCTATCAAGCGTCTCCAATACAGTAAGCTGTGCAACGACCTACAAGTGCTAATTCTATTAGACGGACGGCCGTGCTTTAGCTTTACAGTTTATGTTTGCGGGAAATAGTTAGACAACTATTTCGTGTTACATGTCGTATATACTTGGTAGTTATCTTCCTTCCCAAGGATGGGGGATTTAATACATGTGCGTATAATTCCGTCATTAAGTCTCACTTAATCCTTATATATATATCCATCTCCAAAATATAGGTATTTATCCCAAAATACGTTGTTAAAGTACGCGTTCATAAATATTTCCGTAATTGTGTAAGTTACGTTTTAACATACAGGTGGTAATATAATTACCGGTGTAACTTATATATTTATGGCGAAAGCGTTTGTATTACTTTTGGAGTCGTTATCGTTTGTAAACATTATTTTTACTCTAAAAATAATATTTATGTATTTCACAAAATAATCATAAACAGTGTGTGAAAATATATATTTATCACGTTAATATTTTGTGAAAATCCCACCTCCGAATATTTAGTAATTCAAGTCATGGCGAAATTTATGTTTTGAAATCATGTCAAAAATGATTCTAACACTTGTAATGTAAACAGGTTTAAGTGTTAGGTTTTTAAGAAAATTTCGCCAGAGTTTCCTCTGTAACTGGAGGTGGCCACGCTTTCAAGCGTATCATTTTCTTTTAATAATCAAATCAATCAACTTCTTTATTCAATCAAACAATTTCCGACACATCAAACTAGTCAATAAATATGTAAATCACATAATCGCATGAACTTGTAGTTTTTCCGAATCTATATTGTAAATCCCATTATATTTCGTGGATCTTTATATAAAGTAACTTTAACCTCGTAAAAACCTCGTTTTTAGAGAAATCCGTCTTTACAACTTCTAGTCATTTTTCCCAAAAATAGTTATTTGTCAGATCTTTTCATTTCACAAGTGTCTACACACTTGTGGTTTATAAAATCATATCTATTAGTGTAAGATCCATCTTTTAGAAAAATATGATTTCTTTTAAAGTGTGGTCCTTCAAAAGTACCACTTGCAGATACGTAGATCTGCTAGTTTTAAACACCATTGTACCGGTTAAATCACTTTTACACAAGTAAAATTCTTTTACACAAGTTCATGCTCTAAATGTGGTAGTGTTTCACCTTTAACCCTTGTATCTTTCAAAAACGAGCTTATGTGATGATACGTGATTTTTACAAAGTCGGGTTAAACGAAGATCCGAGCTACCACATCATAGATCGGGTCTAGATAAACACAAATTTCAAGTCCTACGACTTTTACACAAGTTATATGTTATTATCCACCATTTTTGTGATTTTACTAGACTTTAATGCATCAAAACTTATGTTTTCGATATTTAACCGACGAAAGTTCTTTTAACCACTTTAAATACATTCAAGAACAAGTTTTAAATGATATACCTCTAGCTCAAGGCTAGGGAAGATCTTTGGCGAAAAAGTGGTGGATAAAAGCTAACGGTGGAGGTCCTTCGTGTTCCGCTTGCTCCGAGGTTCCTAATACGTGGCTTGTGAAGTGTGTATGATGATGGAATGCAAGAATCAACACTCGAAATTATGATGGTGGGTGGGATGAGGTTCGGCCGAGAGTGGGAAGGCAAGGGAGAGAGTGAGTGAAGTGGTGAGTGTGAAGTGATTATCATGTGTGTTTAGTCTTAGGTTTTATAAGCAAAACAAAAGGGTATTATCCCATGGTTCAAGTGTAGGCTAGATACTTAGCATGTATGATTATTTTAATCTTTATGGTACTAAACATGTCCCCTAGTGGGGAACGGTTTCAAATGGGGGAGGGTTCCCTAACCGATTCCAACTAAATAGTTGGTGATTAGTTATGATAAACCAAGTTAGGTTAAGGGTTTAACTCCGTTAGTTATGTACGACGTGTTATGACGGGTGTTAGGGTAATCAGAGACCCTAACTGGCTCAGAAAAAAAATATAAAAAGTGAAAATAATAATATTTTCATGTTCCGGGTAAAGTCCGGGTGTCCGGTTGGATAGAAATCCGTTAAAGTCTTTTGTAACGCTTTAAAGTGTCGTTATTACATTTTTAGTGACACAATTAGTTTCCAACACTTTAGAAAGTGTCTAGTGTTATTTTCTCATTTTCTGGCACTTTACTAGTCAGCTAGAAGCTGGTTAAATTATTAAAGTGCTGTGTTTGGTACTTAAAGTACGTTCTTGGCACATCCGAATCAGTGTATCTTATCCCTAGAGACGCGGTACCATAACCCTTATATCCTACACTCACTACCAGTGTAGCCAAAATATATGAGGCTCTTAATAGGCCTTAGAGGCAGTGTCTGCCTAATGCTGGTTATATCAGCATGTTCACTGTGTATCCGTTTAGTGCTACTGTGCTTTTTTTTTTTTTTGTGCATCATGTTTGTCACTAGGGTCCGGTATGTAAATAATGTAGTGACAGCAAATAAAGTATGATGCAAGTAAGTGCATGTATCAGTATGCAGGTAGCAGTTCATCAGCTAGTTCAATCAAGCACAGTAATCAAGTAGTAATTAATCATTAATTAAGTTGTACGGATACCTGGTTTAGTGCGGGTTGTCACATTCTCCCCCCGTTAAATAAATTTCGTCCCGAAATTTAAGTTCTGCTTGTAGAAGCAGGGTTCTTAGGAAATAGGTGGGGGTATTTTTCTTTCACCCGGTCCTCACGCTCCCAGGTGAATTCAGGACCATGTCTGGCATTCCAACGTACTTTGACGAGTTTGACACTGCTCCGGCGGGTCTTGTTAACTTTCCAATCCGTGACCTCAACAGGTTCTTCAACGAAGTGGAGCGTGTCGTCAATATGAATCTCGTCGATGGGAATGGCAACGTCAACTTGAGTTGGACTTTTCTTTAGATTGGATACATGAAATGTATCGTGAACGCCATTTAGTTCAGCGGGTAGGTCCAACTTGTATGCTACCGTCCCAATTCTTTCTAGAATTCTAAAGGGACCAATGTAGCGTGGATTTAACTTTCCACGCTTTCCAAAGCGCGCCACCCCTTTCCAGGGTGATACCTTCAGTAAAACCATTTCTCCAACTTGAAAATCCACATGTTTTCGGTTTGGATCCGCATAGGCCTTTTGTCTGTGGCGAGCGGCTTCGATGCGTTTAAGAATTTGCGCGATCTTGTCTGTCGTCTCTTGGACGATCTCGGGACCAGCAAGCTGCCTATCACCCGCGTCAGACCAACATAGTGGTGATCGGCACTTGCGTCCGTATAGGGCCTCAAATGGCGCGACACCAATACTGGTGTGGTAGCTGTTGTTGTATGAAAATTCGACCAAAGGTAAGTGTTTATCCCAGCTACCGCCTAAATCCATAACACATGCTCTCAGCATGTCTTCCAAAGTCTGTATCATTCGCTCGCTCTGGCCGTCAGTTTGCGGATGGAACGCAGTGCTCAGATTCAATTGTGAGCCAAAAGATTCTTGGAAAGATTGCCATATTCTTGACACAAATCTTCCGTCTCTATCAGAGATGATCGAGAGTGGTACTCCATGACGTGCTACGATCTCTCTCAAGTAAATTTCCGCAAGTTTACTGGTACTGTCTTTCTCCTTGATTGGCAGAAAGTGTGCGGATTTTGTTAGGCGGTCAACAATCACCCAAATCATATCATGGCCTCTTGGCGTTCTTGGCAGTTTTGTAACAAAATCCATTGAGATTTGTTCCCATTTCCACTTGGGAATCTCAGGTTGTTGCAGCAGCCCTGAGGGCTTCTGGTATTCCGCCTTAACCTTAGCGCACGTCAAACATTTGCTCACGTAAATAGCAACATCGCCTTTCATCCTAGGCCACCAATAATAATTTTTTGAGATCCTGGTACATCTTATCCGATCCAGGGTGGATAGAGTACCGTGACTTGTGCGCTTCGTCGAAAATAACTTTCCTTAATCCACCAAGCAGGGGAACCCAAACCCTTTTCGAAACATAATGTTCCTTCATCGTTTGGTGCCAGTAACTTCTCCATCCCACGGAGATATTCTTCCTCACGATTCCCTTCCTTAAGGGCTTCCTTTTGTGCCGCACGAATGCGCAAGGAAAGATCAGTTCGTATAATCATTTCCAAAGCTCTAACCCTTATGGGCTTGATTCTTTCTTTACGACTTAGGGCATCGGCAACTACATTCGCCTTCCCTGGGTGATACTTTATCTCGCAGTCGTAATCGTTCAACAATTCAACCCAACGTCTTTGCCTCATATTCAGCTCTTTCTGGTTGAATATATGCTGTAAGCTCTTGTGATCTGTGAAGATTGTGCATTTCGTACCGTACAAGTAGTGTCTCCAGATCTTTAAAGCGAAAACCACTGCGCCAAGCTCTAAATCGTGGGTGGTATAGTTCTTTTCGTGCACCTTCAGTTGGCGTGATGCATAAGCAATGACCTTTTGGCGTTGCATCAACACACAACCCAATCCCTGACGCGATGCGTCGCAGTATACCACAAAATCGTCAGTACCTTCTGGTAGAGCTAAGATTGGCGCGTTGCAGAGCTTATCTTTTAATATCTGAAACGCTTCATCCTGTTTGATTCCCCAATCAAACGTCTTGTCCTTCTGCGTGAGGAGCGTCAAAGGTTGAGCGATTTTCGAAAAATCCTCGATGAACCTTCGATAGTAGCCAGCCAAACCCAAGAATTGTCGAATCTCGGTTGGCGTTGTAGGCGTCTCCCAATTCTTGATTGCCTCGATCTTTGTGGGATCAACATGAATTCCATCCCCATTAACCATATGTCCAAGAAACTGGACTTCGCGTAGCCAAAACTCGCACTTGGAGAATTTGGCGTACAGTTGTTCTTTCTTTAGCAGCTCCAATATGGTTCTAAGATGTTGTTCGTGTTCAGCCTTCGTCTTTGAGTAAATCAGGATGTCGTCGATGAATACAATCACGAACTTGTCTAAGTATGGCTTGCAAACTCTATTCATTAGATCCATGAATACCGCAGGTGCGTTTGTCAAACCAAATGGCATAACGAGGAACTCGTAGTGTCCATAACGAGTTCGGAAGGCTGTTTTTGGGATACTTTCCTCCTGTATCCTTAGTTGATGGTATCCAGATCGAAGATCGATCTTAGAATAACAGCTTGAACCTTGAAGTTGATCGAACAGATCGTCGATTCTTGGCAGAGGATACCTGTTCTTAATCGTCAGCTTGTTCAATTCTCTGTAGTCGATACACATGCGGAAACTTCCGTCCTTCTTCTTGACAAACAAGACCGGAGCTCCCCAAGGCGAGAAGCTTGGTCGGATAAAACCCTTGTCTAACAACTCCTAAAGTTGTGTTGACAGTTCCTGCATCTCAGACGGCGCAAGTCTGTAAGGTGCCTTAGCTACAGGCGCTGCGCCTGGAACTAAGTCGATGTGAAACTCCACTTGCCTCTGAGGTGGCAGTCCAGGTAAGTCTTCTGGGAAGACTTCTGGATACTCCCTTACGACAGGGATGTCTTCGATTCTTGGCTCGGCAGCCTTCTTATCTACGATGTGTGCCAGAAAAGCAACACATCCTTTCTGTAAACACTTCCTTGCCTTCAAACAGCTGATAATCCGCAACGGCGTCTCACGCTTCTCTCCATGAACAATAATGGTCTCACCATACTCGGTTGGAATACGAACAACCTTTTCGTGGCAAACTATCTCAGCTTTATTGCCCGATAACCAATCCATTCCTACTACCACGTCGAAACTTCCCAATTGGACTGGTAGTAGATCCAAGGCAAACTCACGTTCTCCTAATTCAATCACACAGCCTCTGATAACATCATTGGCTTCTACCAACTTTCCATTAGCCAATTCAATTGCGTAGGGAATGTCTAACTTATTAGCGGCTAGCCCAAGTATATTCTTAAATTCTAGTGATACGAAGCTATAGTCGGCACCAGTATCAAACAGAACAGATGCATAGCGTTGATTGATAGGGAACGTACCCGTGACAACGTTGGGATCCTGGCGTGCTTCCCGTGCACCGATCTGGAACACCCTTCCACGGGCTTGGTTCAATCCCGGGCAATCCTTCTTGAAGTGCCCAACGTCTCCGCAATGAAAACATCCTAATCTTTTTCCACTTCCTGCACCATCCCCAACTGGTGGGTTGTTTTGATTGGCATTTCCAGCTTGATTGGCATTGTAGCCTTGATTATTCCCCTGTGGGCGACCTCCAAAACCACCACGGTTGTTATTCCTATTTTCAGATCCTCCCTGGCCTCCCCGGCCAGTACTAACCCAACAGGTGTCCTTCAAATGACCACGTTTCCCACATACTTCGCATACTTTTAGCCGACATTGACCCGAATGGTGGCGTTGACAGGTATTGCATCTGGGCTGGGTGCCCATGTATCCTCTTCCTTTCCTTCCACTGCCAGCTGCACCCTGAGCTGGCGTGCTTGGTGCTCCTCTCTTACCATCACCGCTAACACTTTGTTTGAAGTTTGAAAACTTTCTTTTGTTACCTCCTGACGACTCAACATGAGTCTCTTTCTCCTTTGCCTTTACATCTCCAAACTTGTTTAAACGAATCCCCTCCTCGGTGAGAGCCACGCTCAAATCGATGGCTTCAGTGATAGTTGCTGGTTTGGAGGAGGTTACCATGCTTATTATTTGGGGAGCCAAACCCCAAATGAAGCGCTCGATTCGCTTGTATTCTGGCGTAACCATGTAAGGAACCACTTGAGATAGGTCATGAAACCTCTGAACGTACTCTGCTACTTTCGGACCATCCATCTTTAAGTGCCAAAATTCGGTCTCCAACCTTTGAATTTCTGCGTGTGAACAGTACTTTTTGCGCATTAGTTCTTTCAACTCGGCCCAAGTCAGGGCGTAGGCGGCAGCTTCGCCTAAGGTTTGTACTTGTAAGTTCCACCAAGATAGGGCTCCGTCTAGAAACAGCCCTGAAATGTATGTGACTTGCTGATCCTCTGCACATTTGCTCATGCGGATGGTGGAATCAGTCTTCTCGGTCCAACGAGTAAAAGCGATAGCGCCCCCGGTGCCATCGAAGTTGGTGGGCTTGCAGTCTAAGAACTGCTTGTATGTGCACCCGTGTGGTGGATTATTGTTGCCCTGGTTAATACTTCCGCTCGTTCCGGGCTGAGATGCTGCATACTGTGCTATGGCAGCGGCAATGATTTGTTGCAGTTCTGCCTCGTTAGTGGGCATGCGCGTTTCGCGTCTTGGCGGCATCTTCTAAAAGACGTTTCACATAGGTTAGTGAAGTGTACGTATGCATTCAACAATACCAACACATAACATTTCATGTTATCAACAAGTCAATCACATAACCTCTTATGTTATAGGACATAAACAATTGATTGAACATCGCATGTGATGAGAATACTGCGATTGTATTGCCACAATTCGAGTCCACAATGTAAAGCTCACAATTACACTACTATATCACACTACATCAATGACTTAGTAGGGGACGACCCTAGACAAGTCGTGCGATCGCTGGTTATGTTCAGGAGTCTCTGGTTCGTCCTTTCTCAAATTTCAGGACTCCACGTCAAGTTTCTGAATTTCTGTCCTAAAACAACATTTCTTCTCAATCGTTTTCCTTGAGCTCGTCCCAGCTCAGTGCATAAGCAGTGTCTGTGCCAAGGGTTTGAACCTAGAGGTTCCATAAGAGAGTGTGCCATCTAGCAACATCCCCGAGATATAGGTAACACTCTGTTGGGGCGAACAGTTACTCGTTCTTAGAACGGAGTTGGTCTCTTCGGACCAACGAACAAATGCAACGGTGCCTCCTCTTTTGTCAAAGTTCAAAGGCTTGCAGTTCAGGAACTGTTTAATAGGTGCAGCCAGTTGGATGGTTACTCCCAGTAATGCCATCGTTGTACTTAGAGCGGAGGGCCTCATGTCGTGCATTTATTGGTGAGATGCGTTCTTGCAGCTCGGCTTCTGTCCTTGGCAATGTACTGGTGTTTGTGTCACGTCTGGGTGACATTCCCTTTTGTCGAAGTGGTGTGAAGCGGGTTAGACAACGTTCCAATTGTCTATGAGGTATATAGCAACATAAGCCATCATGCAATCACCCATTTCACACGCAAATATATACTCACTGTATAAGTGGGGAAATAAATTCCTGAGCCTTCACATAGGCTTGTCAATTTGGCTTGTTGCTTGTAATAGAATGAACTCGAGGCTACATCGCCTAGGTCATTTGTGTTTAGGTTATTTCCTGCTGCATTGGTTATCATTAGCTTGGCCTGCAGAGTCCACCAGGATTCCTGTGCACTACAAATCGTTATTACGTGGGCCCCCGTAATAATAAATTGTCTTGCACAGTTACCCCAAATTTTCTCTCATCCAAGCAGATGATCAATCAAGGAGCAACAGCCGGTGCATTGGCATGAACAAGGTCATACTCCAATGCGGGGTCAGGAGCAATGCCTGGCTCAGGGGCCACGGCTAGCTTCGAATCGAAAGCTCCATCTCAAAATCAGCTGGATCAACAATCACAGGGGTTACAGGATCCCCCAAGGGCTGGTCTAAGTGCATGAACTCAATGTCATGGTCTGGATCAATACCAGGCGGAAAAACAGGATTGTCCTCAATATCGCGATCAAACTCAAATCTGTGTGCGGGATCCGGTGCAGCTAATGATGCCCTATCAGGGCCAGCGTCGTGTAAGTAGTGCTGCATTCCCTGTATGTGCGAAGATGCGGATGTTAGAAACTCAAATGAGTCTGGGATAGGGGAATGGACATGAGTTTCCCCGTACAGGAGCGTCCGCATGCAGTAGTCTAATATCAGCAGCAATAGGGCCTCGCCCTCAAGTGGGTCCTCCTCTTAGTAGTTCGACATCGTCTTCATAGACAACGTCGGGGGCATATCAACAACGAGATAAGCGGCAGGGGGCAAATTCCCAACAAGGTAGCCATTAGTAGGCTCTGCTACGACTTCAGGCAGCGCACAGAGGGCTGTGAGTCGTCGTTGTCTGTGCCGGTAGTATCAGAAATGTACACCTCGTGCTTCGATGAATCTATGTCGTCTGATACTATGGTCATGGGATTTGTAGTGTCCGTCTTTCTAGTACTTGATGAAAGCATGACGTTTGCAACACAAACACATATACGTATAATAATCAATCATATAGTCATATAAACATGTAGTCATCACGTAACATTCAAATTATCCTTCTAGTCCCACTAGCCAACACTTCTAGTCCCACTAGCCAACACTTCTAGTCCCACTAGCCAACACTTCTAGTCCCACTAGCCAACAGTAAAATAGGGGAACTATGTACTCACATGGAGTGCAAAGTATCCTCAATCAATAGAACTTCAACAAACTTGAGCAAACCAGAGAAATCAAACAACACCTAGTAATCGAATCACTAGTCAAACAATAGACGCCTAAATCGGAAGATTGGACAGAATGAGGTCTTGTAAACCAAATGAGTGTTGAAGCTCATGTGATATGGTTTAACAAATCCTACATTCTAAATCGGAACCTAACCTAAGTGCTTTCGACCCATTGCGACCCATTAAGGTAGCTCACGCTACTTTAACGCGTCGTGCGCGCAAAAGCGCATTCGAGACGTCTAACTAGTCCTATGGCAAGTGTTATATGCCTAAACATGTTTAAATATGTTGCAAAATCAATTACGTGACAAAAGTTTATGTTACATATGTTTAATTACCAATTATGCATGAAAAGGGCATTTTGGTCATTTACCTAAGGCATATAAACTACTTATCATACAACTACCTAAACTGGGTGACCATAGGGCATAACCTCGAAAGATTATTCCCTATGCTACTATGGTCACTAAACATGTTTGGTCGGATCCTAATGATCGACCAAACGGGTCGTGTTCGAAAGTCTAAGCGGGTGTTTAGTCCGCTTGACTTACGACTCTATACAAGCACCAAACTAAAAGTGACGAGTTAAACATGCTAGAACATGTTTAGTTAAGTTAGAAAACAGGTTTTGATATCAAAACAAACAGTTTTGATACCCTAGAGTAGTTTGGTTACAAAATACGCATAAACACGCATTTTGGCCGAAACTACGACTCGTCACTATGCCTAGTCAACGTGGTAATCAGTAGGTATAGTCACAAGGGACTATAACCAACGTGATTACGCTCACATTGCAAAGTTCAACGGAACTTTGTGTTGACCATTGACTTGGTCAAAGCTGAAAGTCAAACTTGTTTGACTTTCATGCTTGAAATATAAGAACAAGCAAGAAGAGGACTTACAAAGGGTCCAAGAAGGATGTTTGATCTAAAATAGCTCAGGTATGAAGTGTAAACACCCCAACTTAGAGCTGAATTCAGATCAAGTGTGAAGAAATGAGCAAGAGGGCCTTGCTATTTATAGTAATTTCACAACCATTTGTCACACCCTGGCTTTGCGGAAGCGTGGTTAACTTTGGTGTGACTTCTTAATACCATAGCTTAACCATAACAAGCTATATGAATTTAAAAACCATGCAAGTCATCCATTAAGTTTTGAAAACCAAAATACAGTACCATTGTTTTAACCAACAACCATAACCTTGTTCAACAACATTACAACTTATAACATAACATAAACGTGGTTTAAGGACTGTGTCTTGTCCAGGAAAGAGACACATCCCCTAAACCCTGATGACTCCATGACAAATGCAGCGGAAAACGTTCCATACCGTGCCAGATCCGTTTAATTTCCTGAAATACATGTGAGTTGAAAAATCAACAATAATGTTGAGCGAGTTCATGTGCAAGTGAGTAAGTAAAAACACTTGTAAGTATAAAAGTTTCCTGGTATGTAGCAGTGTAAGAGGACTTGTGATCACCAATGGTTTGCAAGGCCATTAGCATGTTGTGAAATGCAAATAGTAAGACACGACCTAGCCGATTTTTGCGTTGGGCAACCAAGTCACTCCAGGTCCGTTCTGTTGGCCTCAGAGAGGTCCGTTTGGCCTAGAGCTGGGCTCGCTACACCCAGATAGATCTACCGCTCGAGTCCCTCGGTGTTCTAACTACCCATTCACATGATCTAAACCTCCTTACGTTAATCATACCGTGTATAAAGTACTTGTAAACAAAGTAACATGTATTTCACCCCCGCAGTTAAGAAAACTGAAAACAGTTAGAGAAAAGGGGGGACATGAACTCACAGTGAATGCGTATCTCTATCAAGCGTCTCCAATACAGTAAGCTGTGCAACGACCTACAAGTGCTAATTCTATTAGACGGACGGCCGTGCTTTAGCTTTACAGTTTATGTTTGCGGGAAATAGTTAGACAACTATTTCGTGTTACATGTCGTATATACTTGGTAGTTATCTTCCTTCCCAAGGATGGGGGATTTAATACATGTGCGTATAATTCCGTCATTAAGTCTCACTTAATCCTTATATATATATCCATCTCCAAAATATAGGTATTTATCCCAAAATACGTTGTTAAAGTACGCGTTCATAAATATTTCCGTAATTGTGTAAGTTACGTTTTAACATACAGGTGGTAATATAATTACCGGTGTAACTTATATATTTATGGCGAAAGCGTTTGTATTACTTTTGGAGTCGTTATCGTTTGTAAACATTATTTTTACTCTAAAAATAATATTTATGTATTTCACAAAATAATCATAAACAGTGTGTGAAAATATATATTTATCACGTTAATATTTTGTGAAAATCCCACCTCCGAATATTTAGTAATTCAAGTCATGGCGAAATTTATGTTTTGAAATCATGTCAAAAATGATTCTAACACTTGTAATGTAAACAGGTTTAAGTGTTAGGTTTTTAAGAAAATTTCGCCAGAGTTTCCTCTGTAACTGGAGGTGGCCACGCTTTCAAGCGTATCATTTTCTTTTAATAATCAAATCAATCAACTTCTTTATTCAATCAAACAATTTCCGACACATCAAACTAGTCAATAAATATGTAAATCACATAATCGCATGAACTTGTAGTTTTTCCGAATCTATATTGTAAATCCCATTATATTTCGTGGATCTTTATATAAAGTAACTTTAACCTCGTAAAAACCTCGTTTTTAGAGAAATCCGTCTTTACAACTTCTAGTCATTTTTCCCAAAAATAGTTATTTGTCAGATCTTTTCATTTCACAAGTGTCTACACACTTGTGGTTTATAAAATCATATCTATTAGTGTAAGATCCATCTTTTAGAAAAATATGATTTCTTTTAAAGTGTGGTCCTTCAAAAGTACCACTTGCAGATACGTAGATCTGCTAGTTTTAAACACCATTGTACCGGTTAAATCACTTTTACACAAGTAAAATTCTTTTACACAAGTTCATGCTCTAAATGTGGTAGTGTTTCACCTTTAACCCTTGTATCTTTCAAAAACGAGCTTATGTGATGATACGTGATTTTTACAAAGTCGGGTTAAACGAAGATCCGAGCTACCACATCATAGATCGGGTCTAGATAAACACAAATTTCAAGTCCTACGACTTTTACACAAGTTATATGTTATTATCCACCATTTTTGTGATTTTACTAGACTTTAATGCATCAAAACTTATGTTTTCGATATTTAACCGACGAAAGTTCTTTTAACCACTTTAAATACATTCAAGAACAAGTTTTAAATGATATACCTCTAGCTCAAGGCTAGGGAAGATCTTTGGCGAAAAAGTGGTGGATAAAAGCTAACGGTGGAGGTCCTTCGTGTTCCGCTTGCTCCGAGGTTCCTAATACGTGGCTTGTGAAGTGTGTATGATGATGGAATGCAAGAATCAACACTCGAAATTATGATGGTGGGTGGGATGAGGTTCGGCCGAGAGTGGGAAGGCAAGGGAGAGAGTGAGTGAAGTGGTGAGTGTGAAGTGATTATCATGTGTGTTTAGTCTTAGGTTTTATAAGCAAAACAAAAGGGTATTATCCCATGGTTCAAGTGTAGGCTAGATACTTAGCATGTATGATTATTTTAATCTTTATGGTACTAAACATGTCCCCTAGTGGGGAACGGTTTCAAATGGGGGAGGGTTCCCTAACCGATTCCAACTAAATAGTTGGTGATTAGTTATGATAAACCAAGTTAGGTTAAGGGTTTAACTCCGTTAGTTATGTACGACGTGTTATGACGGGTGTTAGGGTAATCAGAGACCCTAACTGGCTCAGAAAAAAAATATAAAAAGTGAAAATAATAATATTTACATGTTCCGGGTAAAGTCCGGGTGTCCGGTTGGATAGAAATCCGTTAAAGTCTTTTGTAACGCTTTAAAGTGTCGTTATTACATTTTTAGTGACACAATTAGTTTCCAACACTTTAGAAAGTGTCTAGTGTTATTTTCTCATTTTCTGGCACTTTACTAGTCAGCTAGAAGCTGGTTAAATTATTAAAGTGCTGTGTTTGGTACTTAAAGTACGTTCTTGGCACATCCGAATCAGTGTATCTTATCCCTAGAGACGCGGTACCATAACCCTTATATCCTACACTCACTACCAGTGTAGCCAAAATATATGAGGCTCTTAATAGGCCTTAGAGGCAGTGTCTGCCTGATGCTGGTTATATCAGCATGTTCACTGTGTATCCGTTTAGCGCTACTGTGCTTTTTTTTTTTTGTGCATCATGTTTGTCACTAGGGTCCGGTATGTAAATAATGTAGTGACAGCAAATAAAGTATGATGCAAGTAAGTGCATGTATCAGTATGCAGGTAGCAGTTCATCAGCTAGTTCAATCAAGCACAGGAATCAAGTAGTAATTAATCATTAATTAAGTTGTACGGATACCTGGTTTAGTGCGGGTTGTCACACCATTAGGATCATTTCTTGGAGAAAAGGGAATGATCTTGGCCTTACACTTGGGCACAAGGTTTTGAATACCATGGGGACATCAAATACCAGCCCATAGTGTGTAATTCAAGGGGTAAAAACCATTGCTGTGACAACTCGAGTTTCCGACTTTCTTTTTCGCATTTAGTGCACGTTGACTTTGACTGTGTAGTTGTTTGACTTGTTTAACTTGTAACTGTATACGTTATTTTAATGAACGCATTGTGGTTGCATGATTTTGTGTTTGGCTTTATAACATGAAACACCTGTTGAAAACTTAAACTGTTTAAAATATGAAAGGACCCGACGAAACAGACTGTTTCGCCATATACATCCCGACGAAACTGATGTGTTTCGCCATCAAGCAACTCGACGAAACAGTGTGTTTCGCCATAGAACTTCACGACGAAACTGATGTGTTTCGTCGGCCCATTGATTCGCAAAGCCCATTAAGGGCCCAGAACGGTAATTCGTGGCTATTAAGTAAAACCGACTTCCTGTTTCACACTTTTAACAAAAATAGAAACCCTAGAACTCTCCCTTTTGAAAAGGCGATAACCATCTTCAACCATCATCTTTCTCTCTCGAATCCTCCCTTGTTCATCCCGAATATCTCGGTTAGTGCGTGCTCGTTTAAATCGGTTTCTTTGCCCCTTGATTTCTTTATACATGTTGTGTTTATGCTTGATTTCTGGATTATAGGAGGGTATGTTGATGATACTCGGTTCTGAATGTTGTTTATATGGCCTGATTTTGAATACACATTAGTATCTTGATAGGAATCGATGATATGATGTTGTATGTTAATCTATATGTTGTACACATAACCTAGGGTTCGTGCTAGACGTTAAGAACGGTGATGCTTATGTTATGATGATGTTACGATGATTCTGTGTTGAATGATTTCTGTATGATTGAGGAATTGCTGTTTTACGGCTGTTGGGTTTATGTGTTTTTCGCATCTGCTGTAACTGATGTCTGCGAAACTGAACTGTTCGACGAAACAGAACTCTCGGCGAAACAGAATGTGTTTCGCCAAGAGTAGACGACGAATCAGAAGTTCTGTTTCGCCAGGGGGGACACCTCGACGAAACAGAATGTGTTTCGTCACTATATGTGTTTCGCCACTATCTGTGTTTCGCCACTATCTGTGTTTCGCCACTATCTGTGTTTCGCCACTATCTGTGTTTCGCCAACATGTGTGTTTCGCCGAATAGCTGATCTGTGCAGTAACTTGAGTTAATTCTGTTAAATACTAACTGGAATATTTGACTGCTGTTAAGTGTAACCATCTTGTATATGATTGTGATTACGTGCTACATGTTTATACGTGCATAACTTGGACACAAACTGATTTCACATACGTGCATACTTTAGGACGTGATTGACTTACTTTGAGCACATACCTAGCATACCGAGCGAAACAAGGTGAGTTCACACTCTTACCAAGGCATGGGATTCCCGGTGGGTTGGGAATGGATTAAGATACTATAAAGGAACCTACATATCCTCCTTGGGTAGGATATGTACCGCCATCCTCCATGGGTAGGATGCCAATATTAATCCTGCGTATTCTCCTTGGGTAGAATACGTACGTTCGTCCTCCTTGGGTAGGACAACAACCTTAACTATACTAGAACGATCTTCGCAAACATGCCTGGAATGGCCGCGAACTATACTTTAATCTTCGCAAACATGCCTGGAGGGCCGCGATACAAACATAACCAGTCTAGAAAACATGGGAAACCCCCACTAATCTTCGCAAACATGCCTCGAGGGCCGCGATGCTATTACATACGATACCTGATTACAAATCGAACATACGATTTACGAAATGTACATTATAACTGAATAACCAACTGTGAACTCGCTCAACTAGTTGTTGACTCTCTGTTACATGCCTTGCAGGACCATAGGTGCTTTTGGAGCTTGCACGGGAGGCACAGTCGTTGTGGACATGGATCGTGAACGTGTTGTTAAACATTATAACATTTTGTACTTAAACTTATGTTGGGTTTACATTAAATGCTTCCGCGACACACTTGTTTATATTTGGTTTTGTAAACACCTATCGTATTGATGAAAGACTTTTGATATACATACTTATGTTCAATATGATTGGTGGCTTGATCCTGGTCATGTCACGCCTCCAAGCGGTAGTATTCCGTGTGTGGATTTTGGGGGTGTGAAAGATTGGTATCAGAGCCATTGGTTATAGAGAACTCGGTTTTAATAAGGAGAAAACGTTTTTATTAAAACCAGACTATAACCAGAACAGTGCTCAACGATCCACAACGACGCCTCGCTCCACGTGCAAGACTCATCACTCTAGGTAATATGGTACATGTCTTATTGCCTACTTGCTAGAATTGCATAGAACTTTGCTCCGGGTATGCTTAGGTTAACTTGACACTATTGCATGAGAACACTTGTGTGATTATTCCCTTTTGTTATCGCACTACTCGCGAACCTCTCTCACTTATGTCATATTTAATATGAAGATCATGTCTGGACGTATCAACATGACGCAAGCCCAACTGACGACTCTTATTAACGAGCGAGTTGCTGAGGCACTTGCAGCCGCACAAGCAGGAGGTATACCCTGCAGTTGTAACTCACACTAGGATCTTTAGATCCTACACTCCTAAACCAACTCTTGTGTTTTAATCTTGTACTGGATTCTTATATACAACAGGTCAGCACGCTCAGCCACCTGTTTGTACCTTCAAAACTTTCATGGACTGTCGTCCTACTACTTTTAGTGGCACGGAAGGAGCGGTTGGACTCCTCCATTGGTTTGAAAAGCTCGAGTCCGTATTCGAAATGTGCGAATGCCCTGAGGCTCGCAGGGTGAAGTACGCCACTGGTACACTAGAAGGCATTGCGCTGACTTGGTGGAATGCGCAAGTGCAGATGTTAGGATTGGCTGTTGCTAACGCCACACCCTGGAATGATTTCAAGGATTTGATTAAAGAGGAATACTGTAGCCGTGATGATATTCATAAGCTAGAGATAGAGTTTTATCACTTGAAAATGACTGGGTCAGAAATTGAAGCATACACCAGAAGATCGAATGAGCTGGCTATTCTGTGTCCTACTATGGTGGACCCTCCCATTAAGCGTATCGAACTGTATCTCAATGGTCTGGTGCCGGAGATTCAAAGCCACGTAACCTCAGCGAATCTTGGCACTATTCAACAGATCGTCAAGCTAGCTCATCGCCTCACCGATCAGGCGGTGGAACAGAACAGGCTGCCTAAACGTATCAGCGCTACTACCGCTACCACTCCAGTTACTCCTGCTATTCCCAGTGACAACAAGCGGAAATGGGAAGGGGATTCCAGCAGGGGTTCAGCTACTGTACAGTCTCAAACACAACAGCAGCGCAAGACTAGTGATTACCAGAGTCCGAGTCAGCAATCGTCTGGTAGTCAGGGGCAGAGTGGATATCGGGGAAATCATCCACTATGTAACAGGTGCAACAAACACCACAGTGGTCAGTGTCGTAAAGGCCGCTGTCAAAGATGTCTAAGGGTAGGTCATGAAGCTAAAGATTGCAGGAGCTCAAGGCCTGCGAATCAGAACCAGCAACAACAGTCACCCGTTCCACGAAACCAGTCACAGCAACAACAGCCAGGAAATAAGGTATGCTTTCAGTGTGGGGCTGAAGGTCACTTCAAGCGGAACTACCCCCAGTTAAACCAGAATCAGAATAACAACAACAATAATCAGGGCAGTGGGAACAACAATGGGGGAAACAACAACAACAACAATGGTGCAAAGGGTCGTATGTTTGTGATTGGTCAGAGTGACGCAAGGAACGATCCTAATGTGGTTTCGGGTAAGTTTCTTCTCGACGACTTTTATGTTACGGTATTATTTGATTCGGGTGCGGATATCAGTTATATGTCTCTGAAAGTTAGTAAAATGCTTAAACGCGCACCAGCATTGTTAAGCACCAAACATGTAGTAGAGTTAGCTAACGGTAAAAGTCTAGAGGCCACACACATAGTTCAGGGTTGTAATCTTATCCTCGCTGGTCAGACTTTCTCTATAGATCTCATTCCTATAACTCTGAGTAGTTTCGACATTGTCATCGGTATGGATTGGTTATCCCAACAGCAAGCAGAGATCCTATGCAAGGAGAAGATCATTCGTATTCCTCGTTCTGGCAAAGAACCTCTCGAAATTCAAGGCGACAAGAGTGGTGTCGTTAGTGGCATCATCTCCTTCTTGAAGGCTCAGAAGTGTCTGCGAAAAGGTCACATAGCTATTTTAGCACTCGTTACTGATACATCGACGACAGAGAAAAAGATTTGGGATATTCCTGTAGTACGCGACTTTCCTCAAGTATTTCCTGAAGAGTTACCTGGGTTACCGCCTCATCGCCAGGTCGAATTTCAGATCGAGCTAGCTCCAGGAGCAGCACCTATAGCTCGAGCGCCTTACCGCTTAGCTCCAACTGAACTGGAAGAACTGTCTAAGCAATTGCAAGAACTCTTGGAAAAGGGTTTCATACGTCCTAGCTCTTCGCCATGGGGAGCTCCAGTATTATTTGTAAAGAAGAAAGACGGTACCTTTCGTATGTGCATAGATTATCGCGAACTGAACAAGGTGACGGTGAAGAACCGTTATCCACTTCCACGTATCGACGACTTATTCGACCAGTTGCAAGGGTCGAACTATTACTCAAAGATTGATCTAAGGTCAGGTTACCATCAACTGAGAGTCCGGGATGAGGACGTCTCCAAAACAGCATTCAGAACTCGCTACGGCCATTACGAGTTTTTAGCCATGCCTTTCGGGCTAACGAACGCGCCTGCGGTTTTCATGGATCTTATGAACAGAGTGTGCAAACCTTATCTTGACAAGTTTGTTATTGTTTTCATTGACGACATCCTGATTTACTCGAAGAATCGGGAGGAACACGAACAGCATTTACGACTTATTCTGGAACTCCTTCGAACGGAACAGCTGTACGCTAAGTTTTCAAAATGCGACTTCTGGCTTCGTGAAGTCCACTTTCTAGGCCACGTGGTAAACAAGGATGGGATTCATGTCGATCCATCCAAGGTAGATTCGATCAAGAACTGGCCTGCACCTAGCACACCAACAGAAATACGCCAATTCTTGGGTTTGGCGGGTTATTACAGACGGTTTATCAAAGACTTCTCAAAGATTGCACAGCCGCTTACATTACTGACACAGAAAGGTATTGCTTACCGTTGGAGTGATACACAGGATACAGCGTTTCAGCACTTAAAGGATAGACTTTGTAGCGCACCTATCCTCTCATTGCCTGAAGGCACGGACGACTTTGTAGTCTACTGCGATGCATCTATCCAAGGTCTTGGATGTGTGTTGATGCAACGGGATAAAGTTATTGCTTATGCTTCGCGCCAACTTAAGATTCACGAACGGAATTACACTACACACGATTTAGAGCTTGGAGCTGTTGTTTTTGCGCTCAAGATATGGCGACATTATCTGTATGGCACCAAGTGCACCATTTACACCGATCACAGGAGTCTTGAGTATATTTTCAAGCAGAAAGACCTGAACATGCGACAACGTCGATGGGTCGAGCTACTGAACGATTACGAATGTGCTATAAAGTACCATCCAGGCAAGGCCAATGTGGTGGCCGACGCCCTCAGTCGGAAGGATACTATACCTAGGCGTGTACGAGCGTTGCAACTCACTATTCAGTCTAGTCTTCCTTCACAGATACGAGATGCTCAGGTAGAAGCATTGAAACCGGAAAACGTCAGGGCTGAAGCCCTACGCGGCTCAAGACAACGGTTAGAACAAAGGGCAGATGGCGCCTATTATGTAACAGGACGCATCTGGGTCCCACTCTATGGCAACCTACGCGAGCTTGTAATGGATGAAGCTCATAAGTCTCGCTACTCAGTACATCCTGGTTCAGATAAGATGTACCACGACCTCAGAACTACATATTGGTGGCCTAGCATGAAGGCCCACATAGCAACTTATGTTAGAAAGTGTTTGACTTGTGCGAGAGTCAAGGCAGAATATCAGAAACCATCAGGCCCACTCCAGCAACCTGAGATACCACAATGGAAATGGGAGCAAATTTCCATGGATTTTGTTACTGGTCTACCCAGATCTCAACGTGGGAATGATACTATTTGGGTGATCGTGGATCGACTCACAAAGTCTGCTCACTTCTTGGCTATCAAGGAAACGGATAAGTTCTCCACTCTAGCAGACATATACCTTAAGGAAGTTGTCTCGAGGCACGGGGTGCCCACATCTATTATCTCTGATCGTGATGCACGTTTTACTTCAGAACTGTGGCAAGCAATGCACAAATCTTTTGGCTCTCGTTTAGACATGAGCACAGCGTATCATCCTCAGACAGACGGGCAGTCTGAGCGAACTATTCAAACTCTAGAAGACATGCTTCGGGCGTGCGTAATTGACTTTGGCAAGGGCTGGGAAAAGCATCTGCCACTTGTGGAATTTTCATACAACAACAGTTACCACACCAGCATTAAAGCTGCTCCATTTGAGGCATTGTACGGGCGTAAATGCCGATCACCTCTTTGTTGGGCAGAGGTGGGTGACAGTCAGATCACAGGTCCAGAAATGGTAGTTGATACTACTGAAAAGATTGCTCAAATACGACAACGCATGGCGGCAGCACGTGACCGTCAGAAAGTATACGCCGATAAAGACAGGAAAATACTCGAATTCCAAGTTGGGGATCGAGCACTACTCAAAGTTTCACCCTGGAAGGGTGTTGTTCGTTTTGGCAAACGAGGCAAACTCAATCCACGATATGTTGGACCATTTGAAGTCATAGAGAAAATAGGCAAAGTAGCCTACAGACTGAACTTACCAGCTGAACTCAGTGTAGTTCACAACGTCTTTCACGTGTCGAATCTGAAGAAGGGAATGATCTTGGCCTTACACTTGGGCACAAGGTTTTGAATACCATGGGGACATCAAATACCAGCCCATAGTGTGTAATTCAAGGGGTAAAAACCATTGCTGTGACAACTCGAGTTTCCGACTTTCTTTTTCGCATTTAGTGCACGTTGACTTTGACTGTGTAGTTGTTTGACTTGTTTAACTTGTAACTGTATACGTTATTTTAATGAACGCATTGTGGTTGCATGATTTTGTGTTTGGCTTTATAACATGAAACACCTGTTGAAAACTTAAACTGTTTAAAATATGAAAGGACCCGACGAAACAGACTGTTTCGCCATATACATCCCGACGAAACTGATGTGTTTCGCCATCAAGCAACTCGACGAAACAGTGTGTTTCGCCATAGAACTTCACGACGAAACTGATGTGTTTCGTCGGCCCATTGATTCGCAAAGCCCATTAAGGGCCCAGAACGGTAATTCGTGGCTATTAAGTAAAACCGACTTCCTGTTTCACACTTTTAACAAAAATAGAAACCCTAGAACTCTCCCTTTTGAAAAGGCGATAACCATCTTCAACCATCATCTTTCTCTCTCGAATCCTCCCTTGTTCATCCCGAATATCTCGGTTAGTGCGTGCTCGTTTAAATCGGTTTCTTTGCCCCTTGATTTCTTTATACATGTTGTGTTTATGCTTGATTTCTGGATTATAGGAGGGTATGTTGATGATACTCGGTTCTGAATGTTGTTTATATGGCCTGATTTTGAATACACATTAGTATCTTGATAGGAATCGATGATATGATGTTGTATGTTAATCTATATGTTGTACACATAACCTAGGGTTCGTGCTAGACGTTAAGAACGGTGATGCTTATGTTATGATGATGTTACGATGATTCTGTGTTGAATGATTTCTGTATGATTGAGGAATTGCTGTTTTACGGCTGTTGGGTTTATGTGTTTTTCGCATCTGCTGTAACTGATGTCTGCGAAACTGAACTGTTCGACGAAACAGAACTCTCGGCGAAACAGAATGTGTTTCGCCAAGAGTAGACGACGAATCAGAAGTTCTGTTTCGCCAGGGGGGACACCTCGACGAAACAGAATGTGTTTCGTCACTATATGTGTTTCGCCACTATCTGTGTTTCGCCACTATCTGTGTTTCGCCACTATCTGTGTTTCGCCACTATCTGTGTTTCGCCAACATGCGTGTTTCGCCGAATAGCTGATCTGTGCAGTAACTTGAGTTAATTCTGTTAAATACTAACTGGAATATTTGACTGCTGTTAAGTGTAACCATCTTGTATATGATTGTGATTACGTGCTACATGTTTATACGTGCATAACTTGGACACAAACTGATTTCACATACGTGCATACTTTAGGACGTGATTGACTTACTTTGAGCACATACCTAGCATACCGAGCGAAACAAGGTGAGTTCACACTCTTACCAAGGCATGGGATTCCCGGTGGGTTAGGAATGGATTAAGATACTATAAAGGAACCTACATATCCTCCTTGGGTAGGATATGTACCGCCATCCTCCATGGGTAGGATGCCAATATTAATCCTGCGTATTCTCCTTGGGTAGAATACGTACGTTCGTCCTCCTTGGGTAGGACAACAACCTTAACTATACTAGAACGATCTTCGCAAACATGCCTGGAATGGCCGCGAACTATACTTTAATCTTCGCAAACATGCCTGGAGGGCCGCGATACAAACATAACCAGTCTAGAAAACATGGGAAACCCCCACTAATCTTCGCAAACATGCCTCGAGGGCCGCGATGCTATTACATACGATACCTGATTACAAATCGAACATACGATTTACGAAATGTACATTATAACTGAATAACCAACTGTGAACTCGCTCAACTAGTTGTTGACTCTCTGTTACATGCCTTGCAGGACCATAGGTGCTTTTGGAGCTTGCACGGGAGGCACAGTCGTTGTGGACATGGATCGTGAACGTGTTGTTAAACATTATAACATTTTGTACTTAAACTTATGTTGGGTTTACATTAAATGCTTCCGCGACACACTTGTTTATATTTGGTTTTGTAAACACCTATCGTATTGATGAAAGACTTTTGATATACATACTTATGTTCAATATGATTGGTGGCTTGATCCTGGTCATGTCACGCCTCCAAGCGGTAGTATTCCGTGTGTGGATTTTGGGGGTGTGAAAATTGCAACAAGTGGATTGGACCAGATTCAATGTTTCTGCATTTCTGCTGATCTGGGGACTGCTTACAGACCGTAAGCACATGCCCATACGGTTCGTAAGGGACTTGTAGACCAGCACTTTCATAAAATGACAATTTAGCCCCTAAACTTGCAAAACTTGCATTTCGGCTCATTTTTGACACGTTTAAGCCCCGTTAACCTCATTTCAAGGCTCTAAAATGAAGTTAAAGTATAGAGAACTTAAAATGTGCTCAAAAACATCTCGGATGTCGGCTCGTTTGGTCGTACGATCGCGTTGTTCGGTTAATTACGACGGAAGTCGTAACATACGCATAAACGATCCAAATTAAGCGACGAATGGAATCTTATCATGCCAATCACTAAAATAAAATATTTTAATGATTACATAAATTTTTGGATGTCCGGATCTATTCAGAACGTAAGATATGCGTGAAAAGGCAAACTTGTGCACTTTTTGACGCTTTTAGTCCCTATTGATCAATAAAGTTTATTTTAGCATACCGAACCATTCAAAGCCTATTTCTAAGCTATGTAAAGGATATTTATGGTATTTTTAACTTATGATCAAGTTCTGAAGTGCTCGTTACTAAACAAATCGGTATAGTTTCGTAGTTTGACACAAATAGTCCCTGCGATCGAACAAAGTTGATTTTAACACACCAAACCATCCAAAACTTATTTCTAAGTTATGTGGAGGTTATTTAAGGTATTTTAAGCCTATTTCACTATTCCGGAGTGTTTGTTGCATTAAACTGGTTATATTTACGCATCAGTGCGCGTATAACCTTCTAGAAAGCGATTTAGAGCTTGAAATTGGAATCTAATCAAATTGCAAAATCACCAAACACAAATACACACAAAATAACACCAAAACACATATATTAACACCAAAACACATTGTTTTATTAATAATCATCATTTTTTTACATCGAACATCGATTACAGAGCACAGTTGTCACAGTCTCCCCTACTTCAGGAAATTTCGTCCCGAAATTTTAACTAGAGGAAGCTTGTGAAAACAAATGTGGATATTTCGTCATCATTTGGTCCTTACGTTCCCAAGTAAATTCTGGGCCACGTTTGGACTCCCAACGAACTTTAACCAAATGAATCTGTTTGTTCTTCAATTGTTTGAATGTACGGTCCACTATCTCCACGGGTTTCTCGACAAAGTGCATCATTTCGTCGATTCGGATCTCATCGAGAGGAATGTGAAGATCAGCGTCAGCTAAACACTTTCGCAAATTGGACACGTGAAAATTCGGATGAATATTTCCAAGCTCTGGAGGTAGCTTTAGTCGATAGGCAACCTTCCCAATTCTTTCCACAATCTTGAATGGTCCCACATATCGAGGTGCAAGTTTTCCTTTCTTTCCAAATCTCATGACTCCTTTCCAATGTGAAACCTTGAGTAGGACACGATCTCCGACTTGAAATTCTAAGGGCTTGCGTCGCATATCCGCATAACTCTTTTGACGGCTTCGAGCTGTCACAAGATTATCGCGGATTTTCTTGATTTTGTCCGTTGTTTCCAGAACGAGCTCAGGTCCAGTAAGCTGAGCTTCACCGGTCTCATTCCAACAGACAGGTGAACGACATTTTCGACCGTAGAGAGCTTCGAATGGTGCCATTTTGATGCTAGCATGATAACTATTATTGTAAGAGAAATCGATCATTGGCAGATGAGAATCCCAATTACCACCAAAGTCTATCACGCATGCTCTAAGCATATCCTCCAAAGTTTGAATCGTCCTTTCAGATTGACCAACTGTTTTGGGATGATAAGCAGTGCGTAGATTTAGTTGGGTTCCCATAGCAGATTGCATGGTCTTCCAGAAATGAGATGAAAATCGAGCATCACGATCAGAAATGATATCCAAAGGAACACCATGTCGTGAAACAATCTCATCAACATAAATCTTTGCAAGTTTATCAGCAGATAGATCCTTACGAATCGGAAGAAAATGAGCTGACTTCGTTAATCGATCGATAACAACCCATATAGCATCGTGACCTTTAGATGTACGCGGTAACTTAGTGATGAGATCCATTGCAAGGCTCTCCCACTTCCAAACCGGTATCTCTGGTTGTACAAGCAAACCAGAAGGTCGTTGATGTTCAGCCTTGACTTTGAGACAAGTTAGGCATTTCGATATATACAAGGCAACATCTTTCTTCATACCAGGCCACCAGAACTTAGTACGAAGATCCTTGTACATTTTATCAGCACCAGGATGGATAGAATATCGAGACTTGTGAGATTCGTCCATCACTAGGGTGCGAAGATCATCTTGTCTTGGAATCCACAAACGATCCTTGAAGTAGAGTAAACCATCGCCTTTCCTTTCGAGCTTAATCTCAAGCTGACGTGGCAATTCCTCACCTATCAAATTTTGTGAAACAAAAAATTGCTGAGCTTGAAGAACACGAGTTTGAAGATCAGATAGAGTCTGAATAGAATGAAGCTTGACTCGCTCCTTTCGACTAAGCGCATCAGCCACCACATTCGCCTTACCAGGATGGTAGCGAATCTCGCAATCATAGTCACTCAAGAGTTCGACCCAACGTCGTTGCCTCATGTTTAACTCCTTCTGATTAAGAATATGCTGGAGACTTTTGTGGTCTGTGAAAACCACACACTTCGTTCCATAGAGGTAGTGTCTCCAGATTTTAAGCGCGAAAACCACAGCTCCTAACTCAAGATCATGGGTCGTATAGTTCTTCTCGTGGATTTTCAATTGTCTAGATGCATATGCTATAACCTTACCTCGTTGCATGAGGACGCAACCAAGGCCTAAGTTGGACGCATCGCAATAGACAATGAAATCATCGCTTCCCTCGGGCAGAGATAGAACAGGAGCATTACATAACTTCTGCTTCAGCGTTTGGAACGCTTCTTCTTGCTTGGGTCCCAACTCAAAAGGCTTATTCTTCTGAGTCAAAGCAGTGAGTGGAACCGCAATCTTCGAGAAATTAGAAATGAATCGACGATAATAACCAGCAAGACCAAGAAAAGATCGAATCTCTGTAGGTGTCGTCGGCGTACTCCAATCCTTAATAGCAACAATCTTGGATGGATCCACATGAATACCCTGCTTGTTGACTATATGACCCAGAAACTGAACTTCTTTAAGCCAGAATTCACACTTGGAGAATTTAGCGAAAAGTTGTTCCTTCTTAAGGAGTTCCAACGTTAAGCGAAGGTGTTGCTCGTGATCGGCTTGAGTCTTTGAATAAATGAGAATATCGTCGATGAACACAAGAAGGGGTAATCTGCACAGTAACTTAATTTAACTCTGTTAAGTGTTAACTGGATTGATTAACTGACGTTAAGTGTAAAGCATGACTTGTATGAGCATGAATACGTGTTTTGTGCTATTTGATGATCACTGATCCAATATCCATTATGATTGTGCTTATACGTGAACTTCGTGAATATAAGCTGATTATGTACACGTGCGTACTTTAGGACTTGACTGATTATTGTGAGCACATATCTTAGCATACCGAGCAAACCAAGGTGAGTTCACACTCTTACCAAGGCATGGGATTCCCGGGGTTGGGAATGGGATTGAATAATTACGTGTACTTACATTGTTACCGGGTTTACGTACCACTGACCTCGTTAGGGGAAGGTCACTTATAGATACTGCTAGACTAATAATACATGGGAAGCCCCCACTAATCTTCGCACACATGCCTGGAATGGCCGCGATACAAATACTAATCTTCGCACACATGCCTGGAATGGCCGCGATACAAATACTAAACTTCGCACACATGCCTGGAGGGTCGCGATACAAATATAACTAGTCTAGAACACATGGGAAACTCCCACTAATCTTCGCAAACATGCCTGGAGGGCCGTGATACAAGTATATACGATACATGGTTTACTAAACAAACATACGGTTTACGAAATGAATACTATAACTAAAACAATCAACTGTGAACTCGCTCAACTTTGTTGTTGACTCGTTGTTGCATGCCTTGCAGGTCAATAGGTACAAATGGAGCTTGCACTGGGAGGCGCGGTCGTTGTGGACAAGGATCGTGGATGCTTTGTTAAAACATTTATAACGTTTCAAACTTATTATTACTTATGTTGGGTTTTACTTTTATGCTTCCGCTAAACATTGCAACTATTCTTATGTTTTGAACATCTTTCATATTTTTGGGTTGAATTACATTTACTATTTACATTGTTCAATATGATTGGTGGCTTGATCCTGGTCATGTCACGCCTCCATGCGGTGGCACTCCGCGTGTGGTTTTTGGGGGTGTGACAGATTGGTATCAGAGCCATTGGTTATAGTGAACTTGGTTTTAATAAGGGGAAAATGTTTTTATTAAAACCAGACTAGAACCTGTACAGTGCTCAACGATCCACAACGATGCTTCGCTCCACGTTCAAGACTCAACACTATAGGTACTACTATTCATGTTTACATTGCCTACTTGCTAGATTACATAGAACTTTACTCATGGTATGCTTAGATAAACGTAACAAATATTGCTTGAGAACTCTTGTGTGCTTACTCTCTTCTATCATCGCATTTTTCGCGAACCTCTCTCACTTATGTTGCCTTTGATATGAAGATCATGGCTGGACGCATTAACATGACACAAGCCCAGTTGACGGCACTGATTAACGAACAAGTTGTTGCGGCACTTGCAGCCGCACAAGCAGGAGGTATACCCTGCAGCAGTAATTCACACTAGGATCTTTAGATCCTACACTCCTAAACCAATTCTTGTGTTTAACCTTGTCCTGATTCTTATACACAATAGGTCAACACGCTCAGCCACCTGTTTGCACTTTCAAGAATTTCATGGACTGTCGTCCTAGCACATTCAGTGGCACTGAAGGAGCAGTTGGACTCCTCCATTGGTTTGAAAAGCTCGAATCCGTATTTGAGATGTGTGAATGCCCTGAGGCTCGCAGGGTGAAGTACGCCACTGGAACTCTAGAAGGCATTGCGCTGACTTGGTGGAATGCGCAAGTTCAGATGTTAGGGTTGGCAGCTACTAACGCCACCCCTTGGAATGATTTCAAGGAACTAATCAAGCGAGAATACTGCACACGGGATGACTTCCACAAGTTAGAAGTGGAGTTCTATAATCTGAAAATGACGGGGTCAGAGATTGAGGCATATACGAAAAGGTCAAACGAGCTGGCCATCTTGTGTCCAACTATGGTGGACCCTCCTATCAAGCGTATCGAGTTGTATCTCAAAGGGCTAGCACCGGAAATTCAAAGTCATGTGACATCGGCCAACCTTGATAATATCCAGGATATTACACGTCTTGCTCATCGCCTCACAGACCAGGCAGTGGAACAGAACAGGCTGCCTAAGCGTATCAGTGCTACTACCACTACTACTACTTCCGCTACTCCCAGTGACAACAAGCGAAAATGGGATGGGGATTCCAGCAAGGGTTCAGCTACAGCTCAGTCTCAGGTTCAGCAATGAAAGACTGATAACTATCAGAGCCCTGGTCAGCAATTTTCTGGCAGTCAGAGACAGGGGGGATATCGAGGAAACCTTCCAAAGTGCAACACTTGCAACAAGCACCACAATGGCCAGTGCAACAAGGGTCGTTGTCAGCGGTGCCTCAAGATGGGTAATGAAGCTAAAGATTGCAGGAGTTCACGACCTGCGAATCAGAATCAACAACAACAACCACCTGCTTCACGAAACCAGCAGCAGCAACAGCAGCGAGGCAACAGGGGATGCTATCAATGTGGCGCTGAAGTGTCACACCCCGACCACGTAAAACAACAAAACGTGGCGGAAACGTCGGGGAGTGTTGTAACAGAATCATTGTTTCACAACTATGGATTAAATAGTTTCGTTTTATTGAATAAATGAACTCATTGTTTTAATACAATTAAATAACTACAACTATTATCTTTCAAGTTTTAAAGTCGCTAAGGCACGAGTCCATCCTATGTGTAGCATATATCATCAATCATCACAAAGCAGCACCTGAAACATGTGTAAAAATAGGTACGTCAGCATAAAAATGCCTGTGAGATACATAGGTTTTATTGTATTTAGGATTCATGACTTATGAGTTTAAAGAAAATGTTTTAAGAAAAGTAGTCATGATCCTTGAAAAAGGTTTTCTTTTATAAATCATTTGTAAGAAATTAGATGATATAAAATAATATTACATAGGAGATTGTATAAGTAAATAGAATAAGTTTATATAAAAATATATTGTTTGAAAAAAACAAATTAAAACTATGCTTTGGATTATGAAAATAACATATCAAACTATGTTTTAATGATTAACAAAATATATGTTGGTTTTTGTACAATATCCCATATGAGAGCACATCAAACTATACTTTTGGGAGTATAACTTAATATACAAAAATAATGTGATTTAAGAATTCATTCAGACCTAGTGCATCAAAATACACCTTTGAGACTATAGAAATACCACAAAGGCAATCCCTATTTGGATGGAGCAACAAATTGGTTTCAGACATTCCATGACAACAGGAATGGGGTGTCAAATCCTATAGCGCTATATCATACTACCAACCGGTCTGGTGAACAAAAATAAGTACTATTCCAACAATTTATTTTATAATCTTTGAAAAATTAGTGTTTAAACCACAAATAATCATTCAGTTTGTCAAAAGATAAGTATTAACATGTATAATCAATTATACTTTGAAATCATGAAAATAACAGATAGGTACACATGCTTCACCCCAAAACAGTTGAAAACAGTAAAAGAGGGGAACTATGTACTCCCTTGAGAGTGCTTAGAAGTCTTGAACAACTACCAAGCAAGCTAGAGGGAGCATGGAATCAAACGGCACCTAATATTGATAACTACATAAATAAACCGGACCTAAATCGGGAGATCGGATAGTATGAGGTCTCGTGAACCAAATGAGCGTGGGAACTCATATGATATGGTCTAACAAGGCCTACATACTAAAATGAAACCTATCCTAAGTGCTTTCGACCCATTATGATCCATTAAGGTAGCTTACGCTACTTTAACGCGTCGCGCGCGTAATGCGCGTTCAAGACTTCTAACTAGCCCTATGACAAGTATTATATGCCAAAACATGTTTAAATATGTTACATAATCAGTTATGTGACAAAAATTTAGGTTACATATGCTTAATTACCAATTATGTATGAAAAGGGCATTTTGGTAATTTACCTAAGGCATATAAACTACTTATCATACAACTACTTAAACTAGGTGATCATAAGGTATAACCTTGGAAGGTTATTCCCTATGCAACTATGGTCACTAAACATGTTTGGTCGGATCCTAATGATCGACCAAACGGGTCGTGTTCGAAAGTCTAAGCGGGTGTTTAGTCCGCTTGACTTACAACTCTACACAAGCACTAATCTAAGAGCGACGAGCTAAACATGCTAGAACATGTTTAGTAAAGTTAGAAAACAGGTTTGGTATTAAAACAAACGGTTTTAATACCCTAGAGTAGGTTGGTTACAAAATACGCAAGAAAACGCATTTTGGCCGAAACTACGACTCGTCACTGAGCCTAGATAATGTGGTAATCAGTAGGTATAGTCACTAGGGACTATAACCATCGTGATTACGCTCACGTTATGAAGTTCAAACGAACTTCGCGTTGACCATAAACTGGTCAATGCAGAAAGTCAAACACGGTTTGACTTTAATGCTAAAACGAATAAAAAACGTGAAAGAATACTTACAGAAGGTCCCCGCAAGATTTGACCCGATTCGCTCTCAGGTAGGAAGCATATACTTCCACTTAGAAAGCTTTGAATCAGATCAAATGTGAGGGATGAATGAAATGGGGTTGGGTTTATATAGGCATGGCACAACCGTTAGGATCGTTCATCGCGAAACGTGCTTCGATCTCGTCCGTACACATGGGCCCATTGTTTTGGGAAACCTTGGGCACCCATAGATTCAGCCCATGGTTGAAAAATACCATTTGCAAGTGGTTTTGGAGTGCATAACAGCTATTAACAGCTGTTTACAGCAATTTCGCATATCTGGGGAGGCCACGCGCCCCGCGTAAGGTTTACACATGCCTTACGCGCCCCGCCTGGGTGCCCCAGTTCAGCAGCAAGTTTCATAAATGACAGTTTTAGTCCCTGAATGTGTTTAAAGCCATTTCCGACATGTTTAAGGCCTGTTAAGCCAACTTTAAGGCCCTAAAATGATTCTTAAACATTGTGGACATGAAACATGCTCAAAAATATGCCGGATGTCGGTTCGTTTGGTCGTACGGTCGCGATGTTTGCTTAATTACGACGGAATGCGCATAAGCGCGAAAAACGATCCAAATTGCGCGAAGAATGGATTTTTCTCATGCCAAACACTAAAATAAAGTATTTGAATGCTTGCATAAATTTTTGGATTTCTGGATGTATTCAGAACGTAAGATATGCGCGAAAATGCAAACTTATGCACTTTTTGACGCTTTTAGTTCCTGAATGACCAAAAGTTTATTTTTGTGCACCAAACACCTCAAAGCCTATTTCTAAGCTATGTAAAGGATATTTAGGGCATGTTTAACTTATGGTCAAGTTCTGGAATGTTCGTTACTATACAAATCGGTATATATTTCGCAGTTTGACACAATAAGTCCCTGCGATCGAATAAACTTGATTTCAACATACCAAACCATTCAAAACTTATTTCTAAGTTATGTGGAGGTTATTTAAGGTATGTTAAGCCAATTTCACTATTCTAGAGTGTTCGTTGCATTAAACTGGTTATATTTAAGCATCACTGCGCGTATAACCTTCTAGAAAGCGATTTAAGGCTTGAAATCGAACAAGAATTGATATGTGCAAACGATACACATATTTTTACAAATCCCAATTATGAAATACAATATTTCATTGGTTTGGTATTTGTTTGATGGTTGAAGTGACACAGGTGTCACATGAAGGCCACTTCAAGCGAGACTGCCCCCAGTTAAACCAGAACCAGAACAACAACAACAACAATAATCAGGGCAATGGGAACAACAACGGGGGAAACAATGATGGAAAAAATGGTGCTAGGGGTCGTGCATTTGTGCTGGGTCAGGGTGACGCAAGGAATGATCCTAATGTGGTTATGGGTAAGTTTCTTCTCGACGACTTTTATGTTACTGTATTATTTGATTCGGGTGCGGATACCAGTTATATGTCTCTGAAAGTTAGTCAAATGCTCAAGCGCACACCCACACTTCTGAACACTAAACATGTCGTAGAGTTAGCTAACGGTAAAAGTCTAGAGGCCACACACATAGTTCAGGGTTGTAATCTTATCCTCGCGGGTCAGACTTTCTCTATCGATCTCATTCCCATAGCTCTGGGTAGTTTCGACATCGTCATTGGTATGGATTGGTTATCTCAACAACACGCAGAGATCCTGTGCAAGGAGAAGATTGTTCGTATTCCCCGTTCTGGTAAAGAACCTCTCGAAGTTCAAGGCGACAAGAGTGGTGCCGTGGTTGGCATCATCTCCTTCCTGAAGGCTCAGAAGTGTTTGCGAAAGGTCCACACTGCCATTTTGGCACTTGTTACTGATGCATCAGCGAAAGAGAAGAGATTAGAGGATATCCCAGTTGTACGCGAATTTCCTCAAGTGTTTCCCGAAGATTTACCTGGGCTACCGCCTTATCGCCAGGTCGAATTCCAGATTGAACTAGCTCCTGGAGCAGCACCAATAGCTCGCGCTCCGTATCGTTTAGCTCCAACTGAACTGGAAGAACTGTCTAAGCAACTGCAAGAACTTTTGGATAAGGGATTTATCCGTCCTAGCTCTTCGCCTTGGGAGCTCCAGTATTATTCGTGAAAAAGAAGGACGGTACCTTCAGGATGTGTATTGACTACCGTGAACTCAACAAGGTGACTGTGAAGAACCGCTACCCTCTTCCTCGTATTGATGATTTATTCGATCAGCTACAAGGGTCGAGCTACTACTCAAAGATAGATCTGAGGACAGGTTACCATCAACTGATAGTCCGAGATGAGGACGTCTCCAAAATAGCATTCAGAACTCGCTACGGCCACTACGAGTTTCTAGTTATGCCATTTGGATTAACAAACGCGCCTGCAGTCTTTATGGATCTTATGAACAGAGTGTGCAAACCCTACCTAGACAAGTTTGTCATAGTCTTCATCGACGAAATCCTGATCTACTCTAAGAGTCAGGAGGAACATGAGCAGCATTTACGACTTATTCTGAAGCTCCTTCGAACAGAACAGTTATACGCCAAGTTTTCGAAATGCGACTTCTGGCTTCGTGAAGTCCACTTTCTAGGCCACGTGGTAAACAAGGATGGGATTCATGTGGATCCATCTAAGGTAGACTCGATTAAGAACTGGCCTGCACCGCGTACACCATCGGAAATACGCCAATTCTTGAGTTTGGCAGGTTATTACAGGAGGTTTATCAAATACTTCTCAAAGATTGCACAGTTGCTTACACTACTGACACAGAAAGGTGTTACTTATCGTTGGGGTAATACACAAGAAACGGCTTTTCAACACTTAAAGGATAGACTCTGCAGCGCGCCTATTCTTTCATTGCCCGAGGGTACAGACGACTTTGTGGTTTACTGCGACGCATCAGTTCAGGGTCTTGGTTGTGTATTGATGCAACGGGATAAAGTCATTTCCTACGCTTCGCGCCAACTTAAAGTTCACGAACGGAACTATACTACACACGATTTAGAGCTGGGAGCTGTTGTTTTCGCGCTTAAGATATGGCGACATTACCTGTACGGTACCAAGTGCACCATCTACACCGATCACAGGAGTCTCGAGCATATCTTCAAGCAGAAGGAATTGAACATGCGTCAACGACGATGGGTCGAACTTTTGAACGATTATGAATGTGCCATCAAGTACCATCCGGGCAAAGCCAACGTTGTGGCCGACGCCCTCAGTCGAAAGGATACGGCATCTAGACGCGTACGAGCACTACAACTTACCATCCAGTCTAGTCTTCCGGCGCAGATACGAGATGCTCAGGTAGAAGCATTGAAACTAGAAAACGTCAGGGCTGAGGCCCTACGCGGCTCAAGGCAACGGTTAGAACAAAAGGAAGATGGCGCCTACTACGTAACAGGACGCATTTGGGTCCCACTTTATGGCAACTTACGCGAGCTTGTAATGGATGAAGCCCATAAGTCTCGCTACTCGGTACATCCAGGTTCGGATAAGATGTACCACGATCTCAGAACTACGTATTGGTGGCCTAGCATGAAGGCCCACATAGCAACTTACGTCGGCAAGTGTTTGACTTGTGCAAGAGTCAAGATGGAATATCAGAAACCATCAGGCCTACTTCAGCAACCAAGGATACCACAATGGAAATGGGAAGAAATTTCCATGGATTTTGTTACTGGCCTGCCTAGATCCCAGCGTGGAAACGATATTATTTGGGTGATTGTGGATCGACTCACGAAGTCTGCACACTTCCTGGCTATTAAGGAAACAGATAAGTTCTCCACTCTAGCAGACGTATATCTCAAGGAAGTTGTCTCAAGGCACGGGGTGCCGATCTCTATTATCTCTGATCGTGATGCACGTTTTACGTCGGAACTGTGGCAAGCAATGCACAAGTCGGTTGGCTCCTGGTTAGACATGAGCACAGCTTATCACCCTCAGACGGATGGGCAGTCTGAGCGCACTATCCAGACTCTCGAAGACATGCTTCGGGTATGTGTTATCGATTTCGGCAACAGTTGGGAAAAACATCTCCCTTTGGTGGAGTTTTCATATAACAACAGTTACCACACCAGCATTCAAGCCGCTCCATGTGAGGCATTGTACGGGCGTAAATGCCGATCACCTCTTTGTTGGGAAGAGGTGGGTGATAGTCAGATCACGGGTCCAGAAATGGTAATAGACGCAACGGAAAGAATTGCTCAGATACGGCAATGCATGGCGGCAGCTCGTGACCGTCAGAAAAGCTACGCTGATAAACGCCGGAAACCACTCGAGTTCCAGGTTGGGGATCGAGTGCTACTCAAAGTTTCGCCTTGGAAGGGTGTAGTTCGTTTTGTCAAACGAGGCAAACTCAATCCACGTTACGTCGGACCATTCGAAATCATAGAAAGAATAGGCAAAGTGGCCTACAAACTGAACTTACCAGCAGAACTCGGTGCAGTTCACAACGTTTTCCACGTGTCAAATCTGAAGAAGTGTCTGTCAGATGAGACCCTCATAGTTCCTTTGAAGGAGCTCAATATCGACGAACAGTTACATTTCGTCGAGGAACCTGTTGAAATCACGGACCGGGATGTTAAGGTCCTCAAGCACACTAGAATACCTCTTGTTCGAGTTCGTTGGAACTCCCGTCGTGGCCCAGAGTTTACCTGGGAACGAGAAGACCAAATGGAACTCAAATATCCCCAGTTGTTCAAGAACAATGCAACTACTACTGAGGCTGAAGCCACTACAGAATTTCGGGACGAAATTCCAAATCAACAGGAGGATGATGTGACACCCCAGGATAACCAGTAAAACTACGCAACACAACTAGCTTCCTCAGTAACCGCATGCTAAATTTCGGGACGAAATTTCTTTCAAGTTGGGGATAATGTGGCAACTCGAGTTTCCGAGATTCCACTTTCGCATTTATTGCGCGTTAACTGTTTAATTGTTTACTTATACGACTTGTTTGCTTTGTAACTGTACACGTTTGATATGATAAAACGTATTGTGAGTATTACATGCATTTATGTTTGTTGATATAACATGAGACTTGTTTAGAAAACTTAAACTGTTTAACACATGAAAGGACCCGATGAAACAAGTGCTTCACCATGACCAAACCCGACGAAACAGGAGTCTGTTTCGTCATTCCAATCTCGACGAAACAGAAGTGTTTCGCCGAGCCCAGTTTCGCCGAAGCCCAGTAAGGGCCCAACTCGTTAAACGGAATATTTATCTAGTATTCAGTTCCATTCGCAACACTTTTGGCAAAAGTTGAAACCCTAGAGCTCTCCGGTACATCGACGGCAGCCCCTCATCATCCGAGAGTTCACCTATTCCGTTCGTATTAATCGCTTAGTTTTCGGTTAGTCATTGCTAGTGCTTATTGGTTTATGAATTGTTGATGAATATCACGATGATCTGTGAATGCATGACTAGTATGATTTCTTGTTAACCGTTGGTATAGAATAGAGTTTGTTGACGATGATTAATGATGGATGTTTGTGATAATGACGATTTGATTAATGTTTAATCAGGATGCTTGTTGTTGTCAAACCGAATAGGATGTTGATCGATGAAATAGATTTACTGATATTGTTGAATCTGATACCGTGATTGTATGTGAATGGGCTTGATGTTCTTGTCAATCGGATGTTAAGTATTGGAACTATGTTTACCGATTTGATGAATACTGTATGATTTCTGTATGATTACTGCAATCCATGAGATCAATGATTTGCTGAATGACTGTATGATTCTGTATGACAGCAGTTAGGGTTTAGGTGTTTTACGTAACTGTTAGAACGACGTAACTGACACCTCAGACGAAACACAGGTGACGGCGAAACAGATGTGTTTCGCCGAAACCAATCTTGATGAAACGAACATGGCGAAACACAAGTGTTTCGCCGAGACAATGTACGATAAAATAAACATGACGAAACATAGGTGTTTCGTCGACGAGGGTTCACGGCGAAACAGGAGGGGGTGTTTCGCCGAAGGGGTAATCTGCACAGTAACTTAATTTAACTCTGTTAAGTGTTAACTGGATTGATTAACTGACGTTAAGTGTAAAGCATGACTTGTATGAGCATGAATACGTGTTTTGTGCTATTTGATGATCACTGATCCAATATCCGTTATGATTGTGCTTATACGTGAACTTCGTGAATATAAGTTGATTATGTACACGTGCGTACTTTAGGACTTGACTGATTATTGTGAGCACATATCTTAGCATACCGAGCAAACCAAGGTGAGTTCACACTCTTACCAAGGCATGGGATTCCCGGGGTTGGGAATAGGATTGAATAATTACGTGTACTTACATTGTTACCGGGTTTACGTACCACTGACCTCGTTAGGGGAAGGTCACTTATAGATACTGCTAGACTAATAATACATGGGAAGCCCCCACTAATCTTCGCACACATGCCTGGAATGGCCGCGATACAAATACTAATCTTCGCACACATGCCTGGAATGGCCGCGATACAAATACTAAACTTCGCACACATGCCTGGAGGGCCGCGATACAAATATAACTAGTCTAGAACACATGGGAAACTCCCACTAATCTTCGCAAACATACCTAGAGGGCCGCGATACAAGTATATACGATACATGGTTTACTAAACAAACATACGGTTTACGAAATGAATACTATAACTAAAACAATCAACTGTGAACTCGCTCAACTTTGTTGTTGACTCGTTGTTGCATGCCTTGCAGGTCAATAGGTACAAATGGAGCTTGCACTGGGAGGCGCGGTCGTTGTGGACAAGGATCGTGGATGCTTTGTTAAAACATTTATAACGTTTCAAACTTATTATTACTTATGTTGGGTTTTACTTTTATGCTTCCGCTAAACATTGCAACTATTCTTATGTTTTGAACACCTTTCATATTATTGGGTTGAATTACATTTACTATTTACATTGTTCAATATGATTGGTGGCTTGATCCTGGTCATGTCACGCCTCCATGCGGTGGTACTCCGCGTGTGGTTTTTGGGGGTGTGACAGTTATGTAAGGGGTTCGTTAACCCTTAGCAAGAGTCACCGACTCTCGTGCGTTAGCTCGTTCGGCTCCTGGTAGTTGATGTTTATTTGAAAATCATCATCCTTCTTTTTGACGAGCAGAAATGGGGTTACCCAAAAGGGACATCTTGGTCTGTTATCTTCCTTCTCTATCCACAGCTAAAACTTCACTGTCAATCCTTGCATTTCCGAGGGTGTAAGTCGCTCAGGGTGCATTGACTACAGGCGCGACGCCTGGAATCAAATCGATGCAAAAATTCAACTTGTCGTTGGGGAGATAATTATGGCTAGTCTTCGAGGAAGACTCAAGGATATTCTCTGATTACGGGGATATCTTCGAGTTTTAGTTCTTCGGCTCCCTTGTCCCCGAAATGAGCAAGGAAACAACACATCCTTCCCGCAACAACTTTCGTGCCTTCAAGCAATTTGTGATCAGTGGAGGCGTATCCTGCTTTGTGAGTCGAGATCGTTCCTTCATTCATCATTGGGATGCGAACATCAATCTCTGCTCGACCGCTTGGCAACTAATACATTCCATTTACCATGTTGAAGCTTCCCAGCTCAACAGGTATTAGATATATCGTAAACTTACGCTCTCCGGTTTTTATCTTGTCGCCCCCAATTACTGCGTTGGCTTCCACTAGCTTCCCCTAAGCTAGTTCTAATGGGTACTAGAATATCTACTTACTCGCTACTTAAACCAATTACACTCTCGAACTCTAGAGGTGCGAATCGTAAAATTTGCAACAGTATTTGGCAATACAGATGCATAACATTGAGTAATTCGGGACGTACCAATATCCATGCTTGAATCCCTGGCGTGTCTCCCTAGCTCCGGTGGAGAGCTTTAATCCTTGTGCCTGATTGTTTTTAGGGCAATATTTTCTGAAACGCTTTTTGCTTCCACAGTTAAAACAACCTCGAGCACATTTCTGTTTATCACTCATTATGCCTTGACAATTGTCATTGTCATTGTCCCCTTCGTGATTTTCACTATCGTCTTGGCCCCCATTACCAAGTTCAGTATCTTGCCAACAAGTTTCTTTAGGATGCCCCCTCTTTCCACAGTTAGCACATTTTCCATATCTACATCGCCCGACATGATAGCGTAAACAATTGTCGCACTTAGGTAGGATACCCATGTAGTCTTTTCCCTTTTTGGCCTTCTTCTTGCTACTCCCCCGAGTAACCATCTTGAAATTTGCGAGCTTTCTCTTGTTATCCCCAGTGGAAAATTCTCCTCGTCTAACTGCTTCTTCCGTGAGTGCCATGCTTATGTTGATAGCCTCGGTGATCGTTGAAGGTTTAGATGTTGTTACCAGGCTTAGAATCTGAGGTGCCAATCCCCTTATGAACTGTTCAATTCTCTTAAACTCTGGTCTCCCCAGAAGTAAAGCAACTTGTGATAATTCGTTAAATCTCTGCACATACTCCGCTATCTTTGGTCCTTACATTTTCAAGTTCCACAGTTCTGTTTCCAACTTCTGGACTTCTGCCCTCGAGCAATATCTCTTACGCATCAGATCTTTCAGTTCGTCCCACGTCATAGCATACGCAGCGGTCTCGCCCATTATCCGAACTTGATGGTTCCACCATGACAGAGCCTCATCCACCAATAGTCCAGATATATACGTGACTTGATGTTCGGGGTCACATTTGCTCAATCGTAAAACAGAATCCGTCTTTTCAACCCAGCGCACGAAGGCTAAGGCACCCCCAGTGTCGTCGAACTCTCGAGTTTTGTGGTCCAAGAACTGCTTGTAGGTGCAGCCTGCGATGTAAGCAACATTATTCGCGTAAGGCCTTAGCAAGGCACTCGTGGAAATGTCCAAACGTTTTGTAATGTGTCTTAAAGGACTAGAAATTACCGTTGGGGGGTTATTTCCTGAGGTCCCTCCGCTGCAATCAGAGCGACGGGCCTCATACCGTGCGATGGCCTGTAAGAGGCGCTCTTGCATTTCCGCCTCTGTTATAGGTAGAGGGTGGTTGATATCGGTGTTCCCTTGAGTCGACATCTTCCTAGAAGAAAGTTGGTTAGGTCAGGTCTTGTGAAGGACGCGAGCACACAAGTCTCTATTCAACGAATAAGACCTCAGAGGTGTATTACATGTATGCATATACGCAATTGTTATAACATTCAATCACATATTATCACATGTATTGCACAACTTGTAAATAGGAATGTAGCAAGTAGGCATGTAGCATTATAGTTATAGCACAAACATGTAGATCAACAGCGTGCCTAGTGGGGACATAGCGACGGAGTTTTTCGTTAGTCATTAGTCATAAGTATTGTCGCGTGTTTAAAGATGATCGGGCTTTCATTATCCTCCGGCCACACTGTGTCTTACAAAATGCATCACATCAGAAGGGACACAGGGTCACCCTACCCTTGTCCAACAAGTATATTAGTGCATCAAAATTACGTAGTCAGAAGTGGTCCTCAAAAGTCTCCGCAATCCCGGCTTGTCATTAATATCTTTACCCAAGCGCAACGCAATCCGCATAATCCAGAAACCAACTATACTGGTGATTGAGGTGTAGAAAGAAATAAAAGTAAACTGTCAACATGCGTGAGTCCCTCCTCGATCTTGTATATACATTGAAGTAATTATCTGCTCTGCCGCTCGAAAGTAAAGAGATGAGCATCAGAATCCTGGGAATAGTGAAATAGCAAAGGCCAAGAGCACGAAGGAATTTTGATGTATGTGGCGGATCAAAGCATGCTGGTGATAGACAGGGTGGAGGACATGGTGTTTTACATAAACTTTTCAGACAATATGCTGTCTTGTGATGTAGACACTTAACTCATGTTTTCGGTTATGTAATGTTTTGCATTTGACGTTGCCAATTGTGGCGTCAGCTCAAGCTCCAACATTCTGTGACTCATATCCTTAAAATGTAGTTGATGTTTCTGGAGCAACTCATCTTGTGTGTGGCCTTCATAATGTAAGGGTCTAACTTCAGCATAGTGTACAATAGGAATCATCGAAATGGCTCGTCCGGCTGTGTTGAGGTGAAGATAGCAAACGGTGCGGCCTGTGAGGTCGGGGAAGGTGCTGCTGTAGCAAAAAGGATCGTTATGCTGGTGCCGACCTGGAGTACTCTTCCGGGGTGCGGGTATGTCCTGAAAGAAAGTGATAGGCACGATGGCGCAATGGATGTCGGTCTTCATAGGGTAAAGGAGCAACATCAGCGGTTGCGGGTGTGAAAACAAACATCTCAACAAATGGGGAGATTGTCACACCCCGACCGCGTATAACAACGAACCGCGGCGGAAAACGTCGAGGAGTGTTGTAACAGAATTATTGTTTCACAACCATGGCATACAAAGTTACATTTTATTTATTAAACAAGAGTGTTACATTGTCTTAAACATGAAACAAAGAGTTTATAACATAATTAAACAAAGTATATCTTCATTTTAAGTCTCTAAGGCACAGGTCCGCCCTAGTGTCATGATCATCAACCTACGCAAAAGCTCCTGAAAACACATGTGAAAATAGGTACGTCAGCATAAAAATGCCTGTGAGATACATAGGTTTTGTGAAAATAGGATTCATGACTTATGTCTAAGAAAATGTTTAGTCATGAACCTTGTAATTTGCTTTGTCTTGTAAGTCATTTGAAAAGTGATAAATAAACCAAATGATATATATGTATAAAAGAATAATACATGGTTAAGCGAATAACCACGTGAAATGAGTTTGTATAAATTACGTTGTTTGTAAAACAATGTATTGTGAAAAGTATGTTATTTGTATAAAATGTTAGATGTCCAAATTGAAATGATTCAAATAACGCTACGATATGTAATACCATACAATCACTTATATATAGGAAGTACCAGCGGCGTATCCACTATGCTTGTATCATATTACACACGCCTCGTTACTTAAATCACTTACTCAAACCAAACCAACAATGTACGAGGTCTATGTTTAAACCAATTTGTCAAATGTATTGGATAATATGTCAAGGTGTTTATGTCAAGATGTAAATCATGTAATATAAAACAAATGTCAAACATGTTTATGTGTCAAATGTAAATCATGTCAAAATGTTTATGTCAAAATGTCTATGTCAAATGTCTTTGTGTAAACCTTGTCAAAATGTCATGTATGGCAAGTGGAATATATATATGTATAAATATACCCATTAAGCCATAGGTAAAAATGCATAAAACAATATATTGAAGTAAAACATGGTTTAAATCAATGTTATGTCTTGTGGAAATGCATGCTATACTGAATATGAACATCTATGCGGTATTGTGAAAATGCATACATCCAAGCCTTGAGACTGTGGCGATAAACCCTTAAACAAATTAAAGGTTTATCTTAGTTATGTATATCGAATTCGGTCATTCCTTTCATCCCCACCTAACCAGGATGTCCGGAACGGGAGTTGTCAATTCCTATGGTACCACTACCTACTAACGAACGGCGTGATCAATGTTAATGAATGTATTGTCCCATGTAAACAAACCAAATGTCATACCAAAATGTAAGCATGTGATGAAATGAAAATGTACTAAGTATGCAACAAATGAACATACATAGCATGTGATGTGATGTAATGTAAAACGATGTACTAAGTAGGCACACAATGGGCATACATAGCATAAAATGTAATGTAAAACGATGTACTAAGTAGGCACACAATGGGCATACATAGCATAAAATGTAATGTAAATGGGCATACATAGCATAAAATGTAATGTAAAACGATGTACTAAGTAGGCACACAATGGGCATACATAGCATAAAATGTAATGTAAAACGATGTACTAAGTAGGCACACAATGGGCATACATAGCATAAAATGTAATGAAATCATGTACTATAAGGTACTAACGAACATAGCAGATATATGATGTGAAAACATGGAAAGCATGAAAGTAACAAGTAGGCACATGTGTTCCACCCCAAAACGTTTGGAAAACAGTAAAAGAGGGGTCTATGTACTCACTTGAGATTGTTCAGTAGTCCTAAGATAACCACCAAGCAATGCTAGAGATCTCGGAATCAAACGGTACCTAATATAGGTAACTATGTTAATAAACCGGACCTAAATCGGAGGATCGGATAGAATGAGGGTTCGTAAACCAAACGAGTATAGGAACTCGTGTAATATGGTTTAACAAAGCCTACATACTAAACGAAACCTAACATAAATGCTTACGACCCATTTCGACCCGTTTAGGTAGCTTATGCTACTTTAACGCGTCGTTCGCGTGAAACGCGTTCGGACCGCCTAACTAGCCCTATGACAAGTGTTATATGCCTAAACATGTTACATAATCAGTTATGTGACAAAAGTTTAGGTTACATATGCTTAATTACCAATTATACATGAATAGGGTATTCTGGTAATTTACCTAAGGCATATAAACCACCTATCATACAACTACTCAAACGATGTGACCATAAGGTATAACCTCGGAAGGTTATTCCCTACATGCTATGGTCACCTAATGTATTTGGTTGGATCCTAATGATCGACCAAATGGGTCGGGTTCGAAGGTATAAGCGATTTATTAGATCGCTTACCCTACGACCCTAGACAACGTGGTAATCAGTAGGCATAGTCCCAAAGGACTATAACCAACGTGATTACACTCACGTAGCGAAGTTCTAACGAACTTCGCATTGACCATAAACTGGTCAACGTAGAAAGTCAAACAAAGTTTGACTTTCAGACTCGAAAAGACTCGAAAAGCAATAAAAGAACGAAAGAATACTTACGAAGGGTCCCCGAATGCTAATTTCGATCCAAGAATCTCAGGTATGAAACAATGGTTTCAACTTAGAGTTTCTCAAATCAAAATTCTTGTGAGTTTTGCATTGCATGGGGGGGTATTTATAGTTTTCGGGTAACCGTTGAGATTGTTTCTTGGAAAAGAGGGCACGATCATGGCCGTACACTTGTAGGAAAGTTGTGGTGCCTCAATTTGCTCACCACCATAAGGAATTGACACTTGGAAAGGGGATTGGAAGTGCAAAACAGCTGCAAACAGGCTGTAAAAACAATGAATCTGGTCTGATAGCCTGACGCAGGCCACGTAAAGTTTAAGCTTGGGTTTACGCGGGCCGCCTAGCCATCTTTGGCAGAATTACACTTTTAGCCCCTGAACTTGTAAAACATGCATTTCGGCCCATTTTTGACACGTTTAAGCCCCGTTAACCTCATTTCATGGCTCTAAAATGAAGTTAAAGTATTGGGAACTCAAAACATGCTCAAAAATATCTCGGATGTCGGTTCGTTTGGCTGTACGATCGCGATGTTAGCTTAATTACGACTGAATGCGCATAAGCGCGAAAAACGATCCAAATGACGCGACGAATGGATTTTTCTTATGCCAAACACTAAAATAAAATATAGTCATGCTTACAAAAATTTTTGGATGTCCGTATGTATTCAGAACGTGAGTTATGCGCAAAAATGCAAACTTGTGCACTTTTTGACACTTTTAGTCCCTGAATGACCTAAAAGTTTATTTTAGCACACCGAACCCCTCAAAGCCTATTTCTAAGCTATTTAAAGGATATTTAAGGTGTGTTTAACTTATGGTCATGTTCCGGAATGTTCGTTACTATTCAAATTGGCATACTTTCGTAGTTTGTCAAGTTTAGTCCCTGTAGACGAATTAACTTGTTTTTGCCATACCAAAACCTTCAAAACTTATTTCTAAGTTATGTAAAGGTTATTTAAGGTATGTTAAGTCTATGTTGATGTTCCGGAGTATTTTTCGCATTAAACTGATTACGTTTACGCATCAGTTTGCGTATAACTCTCTAGAAAATGATATAGAGTTTGAAATTGGATAAAAGTCAAAACATGAAAAATGTAAAACACAACCAAACAAACATTGGGATCAAATAACATTGTTTTATTGATAATAGAACTGTTCACAATGATTACAAGCACAGATGTTACAGTCTCCCCTACTTGTGGAAATTTCGTCCCGAAATTTATTTAGAGGAAACTCGTGGAAAAAGATGCGGATACTTCGCCTTCATTTGATCTTCGCATTCCCAAGTAAACTCGGGTCCACGTTTAAGCCACTTGACTTCACATTCCATGATTTCCACAGGCTTCTCAACAAATTTCAGTGTTTTGTCAACACGAATTTTGTCAAGCGGTATGTGGATGTTCTCATCAGCTAAGCACCTTTTGAGATTGGATACGTGAAAAGTTGGATGAACATTTCCAAGTTCAGGAGGTAACTCAAGTCTGTAGGCTACCTTACCGATTCTTTCGATGATCTTGAATGGTCCAACGTATCTAGGTGCAAGTTTTCCTTTCTTTCCAAATCTGATCACACCTTTCCAAGGTGAGACTTTAAGTAATACTCGATCACCGACTTGAAATTCCAAGGGCTTGCATTTTGGGTCCGCGTAACTCTTTTGACGGCTTCTAGCTATCTGAAGGTTATCACGAACTTTCTTTATCTTGTCAGTTGTCTCCAAAATGAGGGCAGGTCCAGTAAGTTGGGCCTCGCCGATCTCATTCCAGCAGACTGGTGAACGACATTTTCGACCATAGAGAATTCAATCAACTGAAGATGTGAATCCCAACTACCACCAAAATCGATCACACAAGCTCTAAGCATATCCTCCAGAGTCTGGATTGTTCTTTCAGATTGACCATCCGTTTGCGGATGATAAGCTGTGCTCAGATTAAGTTGGGTCCCCATAGCAGATTGCATGGTTCTCCAAAAATGAGAAGTGAAACGAGCATCTCTGTCAGAAATGATGTTCAAAGGAACACCATGTCGAGCTACGATTTCATCCACATAGATTTTAGCAAGTTTGTCAGCAGAAAAATCCTCACGGATTGGCAAGAAATGCGCTGACTTTGTAAGACGATCAACGACTACCCAGATGGCATCATGACCTTTCTTTGTGCGTGGAAGTTTGGTAACAAGATCCATAGTAATGTTTACCCATTTCCAAACTGGGATCTCTGGTTGCACCAATAAACCAGAAGGACGCTGATGTTCAGCCTTAACCTTAAGACAAGTAAGGCATTTTGATACGTATAAGGCAATGTGTTTCTTCATACCAGGCCACCAATACTGAATACGAAGATCCTTATACATCTTATCTGAGCCCGGATGAATAGAATAACGAGACTTATGGGCTTCATCCATAAGCAAGGTACGAAGATCATCCTGGCTTGGGACCCACAAACGGTCCATGAAGTAATATGATCCATTGTCCTTCAGTTCTAGATCAGGTGTTATGTGATAGGGAAATTCCTTATCCATTAAACCTTGTGAAACACAAGATTGTTGAGTCTGAGAAATGCGTGCTTGGATATCGGATCGAGCTTGAATAACAGATTGAATACGTACACAATGAAGCTTAGTACGTTCCTTACGACTCAATGCATCGGCTACGACATTCGCCTTACAAGGATGGTAGCGAATTTCGCAGTCATAGTCGTTTAGGAGCTCTACCCAACGTCGTTGCCTCATGTTGAGTTCTTTCTGGTTGAAGATATGCTGAAGAATTTTGTGGTCTGTGAAAACCACACATTTTGTTCTGTACAAATAGTGTCTCCAGATCTTAAGAGCGAAGACAACCGCACCTAACTCAAGATCATGAGTGGTGTAGTTTTTCTCATGTATCTTCAACTGCCTCGATGCATATGCTATGACTTTGTTCCTTTGCATCAGGACACAGCCAAGACCCAATTTAGATGCATCGCAATAAACGACGAAATCATCATTGCCCTCAGGCAAAGTCAGAACAGGCGCGTCGCAAAGCTTCTGCTTCAAGTGTTGAAAAGCTTCCTCTTGCTTGAATCCCCAATCAAAGGGTCTGTTTTTCTGAGTTAGAGCAGTTAGAGGAACTGCAATCTTTGAGAAGTTCTCAATGAAGCGACGGTAATAACCCGCTAGACCAAGAAAAGAACGAACTTCAGTAGGAGTAGTAGGCGTATCCCAATCCTTAATCGCACTGATCTTGGAGGGATCTACATGAATACCTTATTCGTTGATAATATGCCCCAAAAATTGAACTTCTTTAAGCTAGAATTCACACTTGGAGAATTTGGCGAAAAGTTGCTCTTTCTTTAGGAGTTCCAGAGTAAGACGAAGATGTTGCTCGTGATCAGCTCGCGTCTTAGAATAAATCAAGATGTCGTCAATAAAAACAATGATGAAAAGATCCAAATAAGGTTTGCAGACCCTATTCATTAAGTCCATGAAAACAGCAGGAGCATTCGTCAAACCGAATGGCATGACTGTGAATTCATAATGCCCATAACGAGTGCGGAAAGCTGTCTTGGGAATATCTTCTTCATGCACCCGAAGTTGATGATACCCGGAACGCAGATCAATCTTCGAAAAATAAGAAGCGCCCTGTAACTGATCGAAGAGATCGTCTATGCGCGGTAGGGGATATCTATTTTTGATAGTAAGCTTGTTAAGCTCACGATAATCGAGACACATCCTAAAGGATCCATCCTTCTTCTTGACAAAAAGAACGGGAGCACCCCAAGGTGAAAAGCTAGGACGTATAAAACCTTTGTCAGAGAGCTCCTGAAGCTGCTTAGGCAACTCTTGCATCTCAGACGGTGCAAGACGATATGGAGCTCTGGCAATGGGGTTTGCACCAGGTACGAGATCAATACGGAACTCAACTTGGCGTGCTGGGGGTAGACCAGGTAACTCTTCAGGGAAAACTTCAGAATAATCCCGAACGACAGGAATATCTGAAATAGACTTACCCTTGCCTTTATCTGCTGTGACATGTGCCAGGAAGGCCACATAGTTCTTTCGCAGATACTTCCGAGCTTTAAAACAAGACATGAGCTTGAGACCACCAGCAGGTTTCTCACCACGAACTTGTAGGATCTCGCCTGTCGGAAGCGGCACACGAACAACCTTCTCAAAACAAACTATCTATGCGCGATGCTTGGATAACCAATCCATACCCACTATAACGTCGAAGCTTCCAAGTTGCATAGGCGTGAGGTCAATAGGAAAAAGATGGTCGTTAAGGTTCAACTGGCAGTTGCGAAGAACAAAATTAAGAACAATGGGTTCACCACTAGCAACTTCTACTGTCAAAGGTTTACCTAGTTTCGTTCTAGACACGCGAAGCATTGGCTCAAAAGACAATGATACAAAACTCTTATCGGCACCCGAATCAAAAAGAACAGATGCAAGCTGATTATTAATAAAGAACGTACCGTTCACCACATTATCGTCTTCCTGCGCCTCTTGGGCATTCAAGTTAAAAGCTCGCCCTCGAGCCTGAGCCTGATTTTGATTCTGGTTCTGGTTCTGGTTTGCTAGTCTTGGGCACCGGTTTCTGTAGTGGGTCAGATCCCCACAATTGTAACAAGCACCTGGTGGGTAATGTGGTCGTGCAGCTTGACCCTGTTGCTGAGCAGGAGGCTGAGCAACTTGTTGAGCCGGGTTCTGAACTGCGCGATTCTGAGCAAACCGACAAACATTGGCAAGATGGCCTGACTTCCCACAGTTAGTACAGAAACGGCACGGAAGTTCCGGCTGATGGTGACTGTTGCATCTATTGCACAAAGGTGCATTCCCTGAATAGGGTTTCTTTGCTGGAGGCTGTGCGGGTTGGTTGGGAGCTGCCTGGTTAGCTTGGGCAGTGACAGCATAGTTTTGGGAAGCCTTTCGCTTCCTTGCCCTTTTTGATGAACCAGAATCCTTCCCATTCTTGTTTTGACCTTTCTTGCTATCTTCCTTGTCAGCCGACTGTTTCTTGCCCTTGTCACCCTTACTGTGTAACTTATTCTTCCGAATCTGCGACTCAGTCAATGTCACTGATAACTCGATCGCCTGACGGAGTGTGGCAGGGTTACTACCAGTAATGATGTCTTGTACCGAGTCAGGTAGGCCGTTGATGTATCTTTCGATAGCCTTGTCGAGTGGGGTGACCATCGTTGGGCATAGCAAACTCAGCTCCTCAAACCTATCAGTATATGCCCTGTGCTCACCACTATCTTGCTTCAAATCATCAAACTCTTTCTCCAACGCTCGCTGTTCATGGCGAGGACAGAACTCCCTCATCATAAGGGCCCTAAGTTCAGCCCAGGTCTGTGCTAGAGCAACATCTGCACCACGGTCTCTCATTACCCCATTCCACCATGTGAGAGCCCTCTTTTGAAACACACTCGAGGAAAACTCGACCTTGCGATTATCCGGACACTGCACGTGACGGAAAGTATTCTCAATGCTCTTGAACCATTGAAGAAGTCCAGTTGCTCCTTCAGAACCAATAAACTTGAGTGGTTTAGCCGAGTTAAAATCCTTGAATTTGCATGGGGCATTGTTGTTGTTGTTGGCTTGGTTCATTTGAGCAATGAAAACTGGGAATTGAGCAGCCATCTGCAGCGCAATGATTTCTGCCAGTTCGGCAGTCGCTATCTGGTTCTCGCGTCGAGGAGGCATTCTAAAAGAGGAAACATGAAAGGAAACGAGTGAGATGATTGGATGAAGAGAATGAGATGAAACAAAATCAACAAAAGCAAAGATGGTGGTCATTCGTCCGCATTACCAAGCAAACAAACGACACACAGTGACTAATCAAAGTAAATGGGTCAAAAATAATGTATCACGAAGACATGCTCACCTATAAGTGAACACTCATCCCAAGAATTCCCAGGTAAGCACAACTGATCTCGCGTCTGATGAGATATATACGAAGTGCTTGCCTAGACAGAAAACCCAGAATACAGGCATTCACTCTTCCAGTTTGCACGTGTTCACATTATTTAAAACCCAAAACTTTGACGAGATTTTGAAAATTTGAAGGCGCAAGGCCAAAAATTTTAGTTAAACTGGAAGGGTTCAAAACCTTACAAAAGAGGGTTCAAAACCTTGTAATCAATCATCCTAGAACAGATGATTAGTTTTCAAAGCGGTTTTGAAATTTATGTTCTTGTTGGGGTCGTCGCCTAAGGATAGGTGACGGTATTGTTTTATAACTAAACGCAAGTAAACTCGCGTTAGGGTCCTAGAAAGGTTATAGTCTAGGTCAAAGAATTACTAATAACCTAATTCCCTATAACCATTGGCTCTGATACCAACTCTTCTTGTAACACCTGTGTCACTTCAACCATCAAACAAATACCAAACCAATGAAATATTGTATTTCATACTTGGGATTTGTACAAATATGTGTATCATTTGCACATATCAATTCTTGTTCGATTTCGGGCTTTAAATCGCTTTCTGGAAGGTTATACGCGCACCGATGCGTAAATATAACCAGTTTAATGCAACGAACACTCCGGAATAGTGAAATAGGCTTAACAAATCTTATATAACCTTTACATAACTTAGAAATAAGTTTTGAAGGCTTTGGTATGGCAAAATCGACTTAAATCGCTTACAGGGACTAAAGTTGACAAACTGCAAAAGTATGCCAATTTGAACCGTAACAGACATTCCGGAACATGACCATAAGTTAAACACACCTTACATAGCTTAGAAATAGGCTTTGAGGTGTTCGGTGTGCTAAAATAAACTTTTGGGTCATTCAGGGACTAAAAGCGTCAAAAAGTGCACAAGTTTGCACTTTCGCGCATAACTTACGTTCTGAATACATCCGGACATCCAAAAATTTATGTAAGCACTAAAATATTTTATTTTAGTGTTTGGCATAAGAAAAATCCATTCGTCACGCAATTTAGATCGTTTTTCACGCTTATGCGCATTCCGTCGTAATTAACCGAACATCGCGATCGTACGAACAAACGAACCGACATCCGGCATATTTTTGAGCATGTTTCATGTTCCCTATACTTTAACATCCTTGTGAAGCTTAAAAAGGGGCTTGACGGGTGTTAGAAGTGCCAAAACACGACGATACGCGCACAGGAACCAAAACTGCAAAACTGCAAAAAAATAAAAAAAATGCATAAACTTGTTTTTAACAGCCTTTCAAACCCCCAAGGGGCAATGCCACTTGTCAAACTCTTATGGTGGGAGCAAAATGAGCCACCACAACTTTCCAACAAGTGTACGGCTTAGATCGTGCCCCCTTTTCCAAGAAACGATCCTAACGGTTCTCCGAATTCTATAAATACCCACCTCAACTTCACTCATTCCTCACATTTGAATCTGATTCTACACTCTCTAAGTGGAAGTTTTTGCTTCCTACCTGAGTGTGAATCGGGTTCGAATCTTGCGAGGACCCTTTGTAAGTATTCCTTCGTTCTTTTATTGCTTTTCGAGTCCGAAAGTCAAACTTTGTTTGACTTTCTGCATTGACCAGTTATGGTCAATGCGAAGTTCGTTTGAACTTCGCCACGTGATTGTAATCACGATGGTTATAGTCCCTTGTGACTATGCCTACTGATTACCACGTTGTCTAGGGTCGTAAGGGTAAGCGATCCAATAAATCGCTTATACCTTCGAACCCGACCCATTTGGTCGATCATTAGGATCCAACCAAACACATTAGGTGACCATAGTATATAGGGAATAACCTTCCGAGGTTATACCTTATGGTCGCTTCGTTTAAGTAGTTGTATGATAGGTAGCTTATATGCCTTAGGTAAATTACCAAAATGCCCATTTTACGCCAAAATTCATTGTAAGCATATGTAACATAACTTTTGGTATCTAAACTGATTTGGTAACAATATTAGACATGTTAAGGCATATTTTACTTATCATAGGGCTAGTTAGGCGTTCCGAACGCGTTTTACGCGAACGACGCGTTAAAGTAGCATAAGCTACCTAAACGCGTCGTAATGGGTCGTAAGCACTTAGGTTAGGTTTCATTTAGTATGTAGGCCTTATTAAACCATACTACATGAGTTCCCATACTCATTTGGTTTATGAGCCCTCATTCTATCCGATTCTCCGATATAGGTCCGGTTTATTAACATAGTTACCTATATTAGGTGTCGTTTGATTCCGTGATCTCTAGCATTGCTTGGTGGTCATCCTAGGACTTCTGAGCAATCTCAAGTGAGTACATAGACCCCTCTTTTACTATTTTCAAACTGTTTTGGGGTGGAACACATGTGCCTACTTGTTACTTTCATGCTTTCCATGTTTTCATATCATATGCTTGTTATGTTCATTAGTACACTTATAGTACATGATTTCATTTCATCACATGCTTACATTTTGGTATGACATTTGGTTCGTTTAAATGGGACAATACATTCATTAACATTAGCTACGCCGTTCGTTAGTAGGTAGTGGTACCATAGGAATTGACAACTCCCGTTCCTGAAATCCCGGGTTTGTGGGGATTGGAAGGAATGACCGAATTCGATATACATAACTTAGATAAACCTTTAGATTGTTTAAGGGTTTATCGCCACAGTCTCAAGGCTTGGATGTATGCATTTTCACAACACCGCATAAATGTTCATATTCAGTATAGCATGCATTTCCACAAGACATAACATTGATTTAAACCATGTTTTACTTCAATATATTGTTTTGTGCATTTTTACCTATGGCTTAATGGGTATATTTATACATATATATATTCCACTTGCCATACATGACATTTTGACAAGGTTTACACAAAGACATTTGACATAGACATTTTGACATAAACATTTTAACATGATTTACATTTGATCATGCATTTTCCACAAAAAACATAACTTTTATTTAAACCAAGTTTTACTTCAATTCTTTGTTTAGTGCGTTTCACCTATGGTTTAGTTGATGCATTTCACTAGCCATACATATCATTTTGGTTACACATTACATGATTTACATTTGACACATAAACATTTTTTACATTTGTTTTACATTACATGATTTACATCTTGACATAAACACTTTGACATATTATTCAATCATCATCATCATCATCATCATCATCGTACTCAGTATATCCCACCAATAGCAAAAGCTAAGGTAGGGTCTGAGGAGGGTGGGATGTAGACAGCCTTACCTCTACCCTGTAGGAATAGAGAGGCTGCTTCCAATGAGACCCCCGGCTCGATTGTGGTTTTGCATCAAGCCTTGGACATAAGGCACATAACACTCAGCAATTGAGACAAACGCCAATTGGTGCATGTACCCCCTTGTCTTTCGGCTATCAACGCCACCACATGATGCATGATTAACCATCCCCTCTTTTAACGTTATTTTCACGAAATTAGTAAAATAACGTTAAAAATTAGTGCACTTTTGCTTTTGCCCCCCGAGCGCCCACACATATATACATTATATGTGCATACCGCAAGCGGGGCGTTTGACATATTATTCAATACATTTGAAAATTGGTTTAAACATAGACATCTTACATTGTTGGTTTGGTTTGAGTAAGTGATTTAAGTAACGATGCGTGTGTAATATGATACAAGCATGGTGGATACGCCGCTGGTACTTCCTATATATAAGTGTTTGTATGGTATTACACATCGTAGCGTTATGTGAATCATTTCAATTTGAGACATATAACATTTTATACAAATAACATATTTTTCACAAGACATTGTTTTACAAAACAACTTATTTTATACAAACTCATTTTATATGGTTATTAAGTTAACCATACATTATTCTCTTATTTATACATATCATCTGTGTCACACCCCGACCGCGTATAACAACGAACCGCGGCGGAAACGCCGGGGAGTGATCGCGACAGAATTAATTGTTTCATAACCATGGCATACAAAGTTGTATTTTATTTATCAACACAAAAGTTTCATTGTTTTAAACAGAAATACAGAGTTTATAACATAATTAAACATAGTCTATCTTCTTTTAAAGTCTCTAAGGCACAGGTCCGCCCTAGTGTCATGATCAACATCCTACGGAAAAGCACCTGAAAACACATGTGAAAATAGGTACGTCAGCATAAAAATGCCAGTGAGATACATAGGTTTGTGAAAATAGGATTCATGACTTGTATTTGAGAAAATGTTTAGTCATGAACCTTGTAATTTGCTTTGTCTTGTAAATCATTTGAAAAACGATAAGATCAGTTGATATGTATAAGTAAATGTAAGGTTAAATGAATAACCATGTAAAATGAGTTTGTATAGGATAAGTTGGTTGTAAAACAATGTCTTATGAAAAGTATGTTATTTGTATAAAATGTTATATGTATCAAACTGAAATGATTCAAATAACGTTACGCTATGTAATATTATACAAACACTTATATATAGGAAGTACCAGCGGCGTATCCACCATGTTTGTATCATATTACACACGCATCGTTACTTAATCACTTAATCAAACCAAACCATCAAGATGTAAAATGTTCATGTACAAACCAATTGTCAAGTGTTATTGTGTAAACCATGTCAAAATGTCTATGTTCAATGTAAACCACCAAATGTGTATATCAATGTCAAAATGTTTATGTTCAATGTAGATCATGTAATGTGTAACCAAAATGTCATGTATGGTAAGTGAAATGTATCAACTAAACCATATGTAAAATGCACAACAACAAGGTATTGAAGTAAAACACAGTTTAAATCAAAGTCATGTTGTGTGTAACAAATGCATGCTATATTGATACAAACATTTATGCGGTATTGTTAAAATGCATACATCCAAGCCTTGAGACTGAGGCGATAAACCCTTAAACAAATTAAAGATTTATCTAAATTATGTATATCGAATTCGGTCATTCCTTTCTGTCCCCTTTCCCTGGGATGTCCGGAACGGGAGTTGTCAATTCCTATGGTACCACTACCTACTAACGAATGGCATGATCAATGTTAATGAATGTATTGTTCCATGTTAAACAAACCAAATGTCATACCAAAAATGTAAGCATGTGATGCACTAAGTATGTAATCAAATGAACATACATAGCGTGAAAATGTAATGTAAAACGATGTAATAAGTAATGCACACAATGGGCACACCTAGCATGAAATGTAATGTAAAACGATGTACTAAGTAATGCACACAATGGGCACACCTAGCATGAAATATGATGTAAAACGATGTACTAAGTAATGCACACAATGGGCACACCTAGCATGAAATGTAATGTAAAACAATGTACTAAGTAATGCACACAAATGGGCACACCTAGCATGAAAGATAATGTAAAACAATGTACCAAGTAATGCACACAATGGGCACACCTAGCATGAAATGTAATGCAAAACGATGTACCAAGTAATGCACACAATGGGCACACCTAGCATGAAATGTAATGTAAAACAATGTACCAAGTAATGCACACAATGGGCACACCTAGCATGAAATGTAATGAAATCATGTACTATAATGTACTAACAAACATAGCCGATATATGATGTGAAAACAGGAAAGCATGAAAGTAACAAGTAGGCACATGTGTTCCACCCCAAAACAGTTTGGAAAATAGTAAAAGAGGGGTCTATGTACTCACTTGAGATTGCTCAGTTGTCTAAAGACGACCACCAAGTAATACTATAGATCACGGAATCAAACGGCACCTAATATAGGTAACTATGTTAATAAACCGGACCTAAATCGGAAGATCGGGTAGCATTAGGGTTTGTAAACCAAATGAGTGTAGGAACTCATGTGATATGGTTTAACAAAGCCTACATGCTAAATGAAACTTGACCTAAGTCTTATCGACCCATTACGATCCGTTTAGGTAGCTTATGCTACTTTAACGCATCGTGCGCGTGAAACGCGTTCGGAACGCCTAACCAGCCCTATGACAAGTGTTATATGCCTAAACATGTTACATAATCAGTTATGTGACAAAGGTTTAGGTTACATATGCTTAATTACCAATTATACATGAAAAGGGTATTCTGGTAATTTACCTAAGGCATATAAACTACCTATCATACAACTACTTAAACGATGTGACCATAGGGTATAACCTTGGAAGGTTATTCCCTACCTACTGTGGTCACCTAATGTGTTTGGTCAGATCCTAATGATCGACCAAATGGGTCGGGTTCGAAGGTATAGGCGATTTATTAGATCGCCTACCCTACGACCCTAGACAACGTGGTAATCAGTGGGCATAGTCCCAAGGGACTATGACCAACGTGATTACACTCACGTTGCGAAGTTCAAACGAACTTCGCATTGACCATTACTGGTCAACGCTGAAAGTCAAACAAAGTTTGACTTTCTGACTCGAAAAGCAGTAAAATAAGGAAAAGAACGAAAGAATACTTACGAAGGGTCCCCGAATGCTAAACTCGATTCGAAAATCTCAGGTATGAAACAAATGTTTCAACTTAGAGTTTCTCAAATCAAATTTCTAGTGATTATGAACAATGGGGGGTGGGGTATTTATAGTTTTCGGGTAACCGTTAAGATCGTTTGTTGAATATTGTGCCTTAATCGAAACCGTACAAGTGTCGGAAAGTTGTGGTGCCTAAAAATGATGTTTATCAGCTGAATATGCAAGTTGCAAGGGTGTGGTTGTGGTTAAAACAGCTGGTACACGCTGACTGTTCGTTCTGATCTGTTCTGGGAGTCTGACGCGGGTCGCCTAAGATTTAGGCTTGGCTGAGGCGGGCCGCCTAGCTGTCTGATCAGCAAACTTCTTGCAAAATTGACAGTTTTGGTCCCTGCACGTGTTTAAGCCCATTTCCGGCACTTCTAAGGCCCGTAAAGCCAACTTTAAGGCCCTAAAATGTTTCCTAAACATTGTGGACATGAAACATGCTAAAAATTATGCCGGGTGATGGTTCGTTTGGTCGTACGAACGCGATGTTCGCTTAATTACGACGGAATGCGCACAAGCGCGAAAAACGATCCAAATGACGCAACGAATGGATTTTTTTTAAGGCGAACACTAAAATATAATATAGTCATGCTCACATAAATTTTTTGGATGTCCGGATGTATTCAGAATGTAAGTTATGCGCGAAAATGCAAACTTGTGCACTTTTTGACACTTTTAGTCCCTGAATGACCCAAAAGTTTATTTTAGCATACCGAACCCCTCAAAGCCTATTTCTAAGCTATGTAAAGGATATTTATGGTATGTTTAACTTATGGTTATGTTTCGGAATGTCCGTTCCAGTACGAATCATCGTACTTTCGCAGTTTGTCAAGTTTAGTCCCTGTAAGCGAATTAACTTGTTTTTGCCATACCAAAGCCTTCAAAACTTATTTCTAAGTTATGTAAAGGTTATTTAAGGTATGTTGAGTATATGTTGATGTTCCGGAGTATTTCTCGCATTAAACTGAGTACGTTTACGCACTAGTTTGCGTATAACTCTCCAGAAAGCGATGTAGAGTTTGAAATTACATAAAAGTCAAAACATGAAAAATGTAAAACATAACAAAACAAACATTGGGATCAAATAACATTGTTTTATTGATAATAGAACTGTTCATAGTGATTACAAGCACAGTTGTTACAGTCTCCCCTACTTGTGGAAATTTCGTCCCGAAATTTATTTAGAGGAAACTCGAGGAAAAAGATGTGGATATTTCGCCTTCATTTGATCTTCGCATTCCCAAGTAAACTCAGGTCCACGCTTAGCTTCCCAGCGAACTTTGACCAAAGGAATGCGCTTGCGTTTAAGCCACTTGACTTCACGTTCCATGATTTCCACTGGTTTCTCAACAAATTTCAGTGTTTTGCCAACACGAATTTCGTCAAGCGGTATGGAGAAGTTTTCATCAGCTGAACACTTCTTGAGATTGGACACGTGAAAAGTTGGATGAACATTTCCAAGTTCAGGAGGTAACTCAAGTCTGTAGGCCACCTTTCCGATTCTTTCGACGATCTTGAATGGTCCAACGTATCTAGGTGCAAGTTTTCCTTTCTTTCCAAATCTGATCACACCTTTCCAAGGTGAGACCTTAAGTAATACTCGATCACCGACTTGAAATTCCAAGGCTTTGCGTTTTGGGTCCGCGTAAATCTTCTGACGGCTTCTAGCTGCCTGAAGGTTATCACGAACTTTCTTGACCTTGTCAGTTGTCTCTAAAATGAGGGCAGGTCCAGTAAGTTGAGCCTCGCCAATCTCATTCCAGCAGACTGGTGAACGACATTTTCGACCATAGAGAGCCTCGAAAGGAGCCATTTTGATGCTGGTGTGATAACTGTTGTTGTAGGAGAATTCAATCAATTTAAGATGTGAATCCCAGCTACCACCAAAATCGATCACACAAGCTCTTAGCATATCCTCCAGAGTCTGGATTGTTCTCTCAGATTGACCATCCGTTTGCGGATGATAAGCTGTGCTCATATTAAGTTGGGTCCCCATAGCAGATTGCATGGTTCTCCAAAAATGAGAAGTGAAACGAGCATCTCTGTCAGAAATGATGTTCAAAGGAACACCATGTCGAGCCACAATTTCATCCACATAGATTTGAGCAAGTCTGTCAGCAGGAAAATCCTCACGGATTGGCAAGAAATGTGCTGACTTTGTAAGACGATCAACGACTACCCAGATGGCATCATGACCTTTCTTAGTGCGTGGAAGTTTGGTAACGAGATCCATAGTAATGTTTTCCCATTTCCAAACTGGGATCTCTGGTTGCTCCAATAAACCAGATGGATGCTGATGTTCAGCCTTAACCTTAAGACAAGTAAGGCATTTGGATACGTATAAGGCAATGTCTTTCTTCATACCAGGCCACCAATAGTGAATACGAAGATCCTTATACATTTTATCTGAGCCCGGATGAATAGAATAGCGAGACTTATGGGCTTCATCCATAAGCAAGGTACGAAGATCATCCTGGCTTGGGACCCACAAACGGTCCATGAAGTAATATGATCCATTGTCCTTCAGTTCCAGAGCAGGTGTTATGTGATAAGGAAATTCCTTATCCATCAATCCTTGTGAAACACAAGATTGTTGAGCTTGAGAAATGCGTGCTTGAATATCAGATCGAGCTTGAATAACAGATTGAACACGAACACAATGAAGCTTAGTTCGTTCCTTACGACTCAATGCATCAGCTACGACATTCGCCTTACCAGGATGGTAGCGAATTTCGCAGTCATAGTCGTTTAAAAGCTCAACCCAACGTCGTTGCCTCATGTTGAGTTCTTTCTGGTTGAAGATATGCAGAAGACTTTTGTGGTCAGTGAAAACCACACATTTTGTACCGTACAAATAGTGTCTCCAGATCTTGAGAGCAAAGACAACTGCACCCAACTCAAGATCATGAGTGGTGTAGTTCTTCTCATGTATCTTCAACTGCCTTGATGCATAAGCTATGACTTTGTTCCTTTGCATAAGAACACAGCCAAGACCCAATTTCGATGCATCACAATACACGACAAAATCATCATCACCCTCAGGCAATGATAGAACAGGCGCATCGCAAAGCTTCTGCTTCAAGTGTTGAAAAGCTTCCTCTTGTTTGTGTCCCCAATAAAAGGGCATTTTCTTCTGAGTTAGAGCAGTTAGAGGAACTGCAATCTTCGAGAAGTTTTCTATGAAGCGGCGATAATAACCCGCTAGACCAAGAAAAGAACGAACTTCAGTAGGAGTAGAAGGTGTATCCCAATCCTTAATCGCACTGATTTTGGAGGGATCTACATGAATACCTCGTTCGTTGATAACATGCCCCAAGAATTGAACTTCTTTAAGCCAAAATTCGCACTTGGAGAATTTGGCGAAAAGTTGCTCTTTCTTTAGGAGTTCTAGGGTAAGACGAAGATGTTGTTCGTGATCAGCTTGCGTCTTAGAGTATATCAAGATGTCATCAATAAAAACAATGACGAACTGATCCAAATAAGGTTTGCAGACCCTATTCATTAAGTCCATGAAAACAGCAGGAGCATTAGTCAAACCGAAAGGCATGACTGTGAATTCATAATGCCCATAACGAGTACGGAATGCTGTTTTCGGAATGTCTTCTTCTTGCACCCGAAGTTGATGATATCCAGATCGCAGATCAATCTTCGAAAAATAAGAAGCGCCTTGTAACTGATCAAAGAGATCATCGATGCGAGGTAGGGGATATCGATTCTTGATGGTAAGCTTGTTAAGCTCACGATAATCGATACACATCCTAAAGGATCCATCCTTCTTCTTGACAAAAAGAACGGGAGCACCCCAAGGTGAAAAACTGGGACGAATAAAGCCTTTGTCAGAGAGCTCCTGAAGCTGCTTAGACAACTCTTGCATCTCAGATGGTGCAAGACGATATGGAGCTCTGGCAATGGGATTTGCACCAGGTACGAGATCAATGCGGAACTCGACTTGGCGTGCTGGAGGTAGACCAGGTAAATCTTCAGGGAATACTTCAGAATAATCCCAAACGACAGGAATATCTGAAATAGACTTACCCTTGCCTTTATCTTCTGTAACATGTGCTAAGAAAGCCACATAGTTCTTCTGCAGATACTTCCGAGCTTTAAAACAAGACATGAGTTTGAGACCACCGTTAGGCTTCTCACCTTGAACCTGCAGAATCTCGCCTGTCGAAAGCGGCACACGAACAATCTTCTTAGAACAAACTATCTCTGCGTGATGCTTGGATAACCAATCCATTCCCACAATAACGTCGAAGCTTCCAAGTTGCATAGGCGCGAGGTCAATAGGAAAAAGATGGTCGTTAAGATTTAACTGGCAGTTGCGAAGAACAGAATCCAGAACAATGGGTTCACCACTAGCAACTTCTACTGTCAAAGGTTTTCCTAATTTCGTTCTAGACACGCGAAGCATTTGCTCAAAAGATATTGACACGAAACTCTTATCGGCACCAGAATCGAAAAGAACAGATGCAGGCTGATTATTAATAAAGGACGTACCGTTCACCACATTATCATCCGCCTGCGCCTCTTGGGCATTCATGTTAAAGACTCGGCCTCGAGCCGGAGCCTGATTTTGGTTCTGGTTCGCCAGTCTTGGGCACCGATTCCTATAGTGGGTCAGATCCCCACAATTGTAACAAGCACCTGGTGGGTATTGTGGTCGTGCAGCTTGACCCTGTTGCTGAGCAGGAGGCTGTGCAACTTGTTGAGCCGGGTTCTGAACTGCGCGATTCTGAGCAAACCGACAAACCTCGGCAAGATGACCTGACTTCCCACAGCTAGTACAGAAACGGCACTGATGTTGCGGCTGATGGTGACTGTTACATTTATTGCACAAAGGTGCATTCCCTGTATAGGGTTTCTTTGCTGGAAGCTGTGCGGGTTGATTGGGAGCTGCCTGGTTAGCTTGGGCAGTGATAGCAAAATTTTGGGAAGCCTTACGCTTCCTTGACCTCTTCGAAGAACCAGAGTTCTTTCCATTCAAGTTTTGACCTTTCTTGCTATCCCCCTTGTCAGCCGACTGTTTCTTGCCCTTGTCACCCTTCCTGTGTAACTTGTTCTTCCTGATCTGCGACTCAGTCAGCGTCGCTGATAACTCGATTGCCTGACGGAGTGTGGCAGGGTTACTACCAGTAAGAATATCTTGTACCGAGTCAGGTAGACCGTCGATGTAGCTCTCGATAGCCTTGTCGAGTGGGGTAACCATAGTCGGGCAAAGCAGACTCAACTCTTCAAACCGATCAGTATAAGCCCTGTGCTCACCACTATCTTGCTTCAAATCATCAAATTCCTTCTCCAAAGCTCGCTGCTCATGACGAGGACAGAATTCCCTCATCATAAGGGCTCTAAGCTCAGCCCATGTCTGTGCAAGAGCAACTTCTGCACCCCTGTCTCTCATAATCCCGTTCCACCATGTCAAAGCCCTCTTCTGAAATACGCTCGAAGCAAACTCGACTTTGCGATTATCCGGACATTGCACGTGGCGGAAAGTATTCTCACTGCTCTCAAACCACTGAAGAAGCCCAGTCGCTCCTTCAGAACCACTAAACTTGAGTGGTTTAGCCTGATTAAAATCCTTGTATTTGCATGGAACATTGTTGTTGTTGTTATTGTTGGCTTGGTTCCATTGAGCAAAGAGATTTGGAAATTGAGCAGCCATCTGCTGCGCAATAATTTCTGCCAGCTCGGCAGTTGCTATCAGATTGTCGCGTCGAGGAGGCATTCTAAAAGAGGAAAACATGAAAGGAAACGAGTGAGATGATTGGATGAAGAGATTGAGATGAAACAAAATCAACAAAAGCAAAGATGGTGGTCATTCGTCCGTATCACAAACAAACAAACGACACACAGTGACTAATCAAAGTAAATGGATCAAAAATAATGTATAATGAAGACATGCTCGCCTATAAGTGAACACTCATCCCAAGAATTCCCAGGTAAGCACAACTGGTCTCGCGTCTGATGAGATGTATACGAAGTGCTTGCCTAGACAGAAAACCCAGAATACAGGCATTCACCCTTCCAGTTTGCACATGTTCACATTATTTAAAACCCAAAATGTTTGACGGGATTTTTGAAAATTTGAAGGCACAAGGCCAAAAACCAAACTGAAAAGGGTTCAAAACCTTATAACAGAGGGTTCAAAACCTTGTAATAAATTATTCAAAAACAGATGATTGTTTTTTCAAAAAAAAAAACGTTTAGGAAAATTTTTGGCTTTTGTTCTGATAATCACCTAAGGATAGGTGATGTGCATGTTTTAAGATCTAAACACAAATAATTTGTGTTAGGGTCCTAGAAAAGTTATAGTCTAGGTCAAAGCATTACTAATAACCTAATTCCCTATAACCATTGGCTCTGATACCAACTCTTCTGTCACACCCCGACCGCGTATAACAACGAACCGCGGCGGAAACGCCGGGGAGTGATCGCGACAGAATTAATTGTTTCATAACCATGGCATACAAAGTTGTATTTTATTTATCAACACAAAAGTTTCATTGTTTTAAACAGAAATACAGAGTTTATAACATAATTAAACATAGTCTATCTTCTTTTAAAGTCTCTAAGGCACAGGTCCGCCCTAGTGTCATGATCAACATCCTACGGAAAAGCACCTGAAAACACATGTGAAAATAGGTACGTCAGCATAAAAATGCCAGTGAGATACATAGGTTTGTGAAAATAGGATTCATGACTTGTATTTGAGAAAATGTTTAGTCATGAACCTTGTAATTTGCTTTGTCTTGTAAATCATTTGAAAAACGATAAGATCAGTTGATATGTATAAGTAAATGTAAGGTTAAATGAATAACCATGTAAAATGAGTTTGTATAGGATAAGTTGGTTGTAAAACAATGTCTTATGAAAAGTATGTTATTTGTATAAAATGTTATATGTATCAAACTGAAATGATTCAAATAACGTTACGCTATGTAATATTATACAAACACTTATATATAGGAAGTACCAGCGGCGTATCCACCATGTTTGTATCATATTACACACGCATCGTTACTTAATCACTTAATCAAACCAAACCATCAAGATGTAAAATGTTCATGTACAAACCAATTGTCAAGTGTTATTGTGTAAACCATGTCAAAATGTCTATGTTCAATGTAAACCACCAAATGTGTATATCAATGTCAAAATGTTTATGTTCAATGTAGATCATGTAATGTGTAACCAAAATGTCATGTATGGTAAGTGAAATGTATCAACTAAACCATATGTAAAATGCACAACAACAAGGTATTGAAGTAAAACACAGTTTAAATCAAAGTCATGTTGTGTGTAACAAATGCATGCTATATTGATACAAACATTTATGCGGTATTGTTAAAATGCATACATCCAAGCCTTGAGACTGAGGCGATAAACCCTTAAACAAATTAAAGATTTATCTAAATTATGTATATCGAATTCGGTCATTCCTTTCTGTCCCCTTTCCCTGGGATGTCCGGAACGGGAGTTGTCAATTCCTATGGTACCACTACCTACTAACGAATGGCATGATCAATGTTAATGAATGTATTGTTCCATGTTAAACAAACCAAATGTCATACCAAAAATGTAAGCATGTGATGCACTAAGTATGTAATCAAATGAACATACATAGCGTGAAAATGTAATGTAAAACGATGTACTAAGTAATGCACACAATGGGCACACCTAGCATGAAATGTAATGTAAAACGATGTACTAAGTAATGCACACAATGGGCACACCTAGCATGAAATATGATGTAAAACGATGTACTAAGTAATGCACACAATGGGCACACCTAGCATGAAATGTAATGTAAAACAATGTACTAAGTAATGCACACAAATGGGCACACCTAGCATGAAAGGTAATGTAAAACAATGTACCAAGTAATGCACACAATGGGCACACCTAGCATGAAATGTAATGCAAAACGATGTACCAAGTAATGCACACAATGGGCACACCTAGCATGAAATGTAATGTAAAACAATGTACCAAGTAATGCACACAATGGGCACACCTAGCATGAAATGTAATGAAATCATGTACTATAATGTACTAACAAACATAGCCGATATATGATGTGAAAACAGGAAAGCATGAAAGTAACAAGTAGGCACATGTGTTCCACCCCAAAACAGTTTGGAAAACAGTAAAAGAGGGGTCTATGTACTCACTTGAGATTGCTCAGTTGTCTAAAGACGACCACCAAGTAATGCTATAGATCACGGAATCAAACGGCACCTAATATAGGTAACTATGTTAATAAACCGGACCTAAATCGGAAGATCGGGTAGCATTAGGGTTTGTAAACCAAATGAGTGTAGGAACTCATGTGATATGGTTTAACAAAGCCTACATGCTAAATGAAACTTGACCTAAGTCTTATCGACCCATTACGATCCGTTTAGGTAGCTTATGCTACTTTAACGCATCGTGCGTGTGAAACGCGTTCGGAACGCCTAACCAGCCCTATGACAAGTGTTATATGCCTAAACATGTTACATAATCAGTTATGTGACAAAGGTTTAGGTTACATATGCTTAATTACCAATTATACATGAAAAGGGTATTCTGGTAATTTACCTAAGGCATATAAACTACCTATCATACAACTACTTAAACGATGTGACCATAGGGTATAACCTTGGAAGGTTATTCCCTACCTACTATGGTCACCTAATGTGTTTGGTCGGATCCTAATGATCGACCAAATGGGTCGGGTTCGAAGGTATAGGCGATTTATTAGATCGCCTACCCTACGACCCTAGACAACGTGGTAATCAGTGGGCATAGTCCCAAGGGACTATGACCAACGTGATTACACTCACGTTGCGAAGTTCAAACGAACTTCGCATTGACCATTACTGGTCAACGCTGAAAGTCAAACAAAGTTTGACTTTCTGACTCGAAAAGCAGTAAAATAAGGAAAAGAACGAAAGAATACTTACGAAGGGTCCCCGAATGCTAAACTCGATTCGAAAATCTCAGGTATGAAACAAATGTTTCAACTTAGAGTTTCTCAAATCAAATTTCTAGTGATTATGAACAATGGGGGGTGGGGTATTTATAGTTTTCGGGTAACCGTTAAGATCGTTTGTTGAATATTGTGCCTTAATCGAAACCGTACAAGTGTCGGAAAGTTGTGGTGCCTAAAAATGATGTTTATCAGCTGAATATGCAAGTTGCAAGTGTGTGGTTGTGGTTAAAACAGCTGGTACACGCTGACTGTTCGTTCTGATCTGTTCTGGGAGTCTGACGCGGGCCGCCTAAGATTTAGGCTTGGCTGAGGCGGGCCGCCTAGCTGTCTGATCAGCAAACTTCTTGCAAAATTGACAGTTTTGGTCCCTGCACGTGTTTAAGCCCATTTCCGGCACTTCTAAGGCCCGTAAAGCCAACTTTAAGGCCCTAAAATGTTGCCTAAACATTGTGGACATGAAACATGCTAAAAATTATGCCGGGTGATGGTTCGTTTGGTCGTACGAACGCGATGTTCGCTTAATTACGACGGAATGCGCACAAGCGCGAAAAACGATCCAAATGACGCAACGAATGGATTTTTCTTAAGGCGAACACTAAAATATAATATATTCATGCTCACATAAATTTTTTGGATGTCCGGATGTATTCAGAATGTAAGTTATGCGCGAAAATGCAAACTTGTGCACTTTTTGACACTTTTAGTCCCTGAATGACCCAAAAGTTTATTTTAGCATACCGAACCCCTCAAAGCCTATTTCTAAGCTATGTAAAGGATATTTATGGTATGTTTAACTTATGGTTATGTTCCGGAATGTCCGTTCCAGTACGAATCATCGTACTTTCGCAGTTTGTCAAGTTTAGTCCCTGTAAGCGAATTAACTTGTTTTTGCCATACCAAAGCCTTCAAAACTTATTTCTAAGTTATGTAAAGGTTATTTAAGGTATGTTGAGTATATGTTGATGTTCCGGAGTATTTCTCGCATTAAACTGGGTACGTTTACGCACTAGTTTGCGTATAACTCTCCAGAAAGCGATGTAGAGTTTGAAATTACATAAAAGTCAAAACATGAAAAATGTAAAACATAACAAAACAAACATTGGGATCAAATAACATTGTTTTATTGATAATAGAACTGTTCATAGTGATTACAAGCACAGTTGTTACAATCTGAACTTATCGTTTTTCAAATGATTTACAAAACAAAACAATTAACAGGGTTCATGACTAAATTTTATTAAACATTTTCTTAAACTTAAGTCATGAATCCCATAATCACAAATCCTATGTACTCGCCGGCATTTTTATGCTGACGTACCTATTTTCACATATGTTTCAGGAAATGATGCATAGGATTGATCAAGATACACTTAGGCGGACTTGGGCCTTAGTGACAATAAAAGATGGAAGACTAGTTAATTTTGTTATACTTCTTTGATTGTCAAGACATTGTAACTATTTTATTCAATAAAACAATATTTCAATTTCCATGTGTTATGAAACAATGATTCTGTTACAACACTCCCCGACGTTTTCCGCCATGTTTTGTTGTTTTACGTGGTCGGGGTGTGACAAAAAAGTTGGTATCAGAGCTCATGGTTATAGGGAATTAGGTTATTAGTAATGCTTTGACCTAGTCTATAACCTTCCTAGGACCCTAACGCGAGTTTACTTGCGTTTAGTCATAAAACAATACTGTCACCTATCCTTAGGCGACGACCACACAAGAACATAAATTTCAAAACCTCTTTGAAAACTAATCATCTGTTCTAGGATGATTAATTACTAGGTTTTGAACCCTCTGTTACATGGTTTTGAACCCTCAGTTATAAGGTTTTGAACCCTCAGTTATAAGGTTTTGAACCCCTTTGAATTTTCAAAATCTCGTCAAAGTTTGGATCTTATAATCACGTGCAAACTGGAAGAGTGAATGCCTGTATCCTAAGTTTTCTGTCTAAGGCTAGAGTGTTCGTACAAATCCGCAGTATCGGACCAGTCACTCTTACCTGGGAATTCTTGGGGTGAGTGTTCACTTATAGGCGAGCATGTCTTCAGTGATACATTAATAAGACCTGTTTACTTTGATTAGTCACCTCTCATTTGTTTACCTTAGGTAACAAACAAATGATCGCAATTTTCATGCGTTACCATTCTGTTTTGATTATCCAATAACCTTTCACCTGTTTCTTCCTATGTCTTTCTTTTTCTTCTAGAATGTCTCTTCCTCTCAGCAACGGTCAAATGTCTGAGCAAATCGCCAAAGTTGCCCACCAAATAGGCGAAGTGATTCTGAAGACCGTGGAATTAGGCATTGCCATGTCTCGTCTCAACAATGAAGCCTCTCGTCTCAACAATGAATCCACTCAAGAGCCACTGAAGGAAGCAGAAGTCAAGCCCGCACCATATTCAAGGAAGCGTAAGGCTTCAAGGAAACCCGCAACAGTTATACCAAATCAAGCAGGGCCTAGCCAGAAGGCAACACCACCTGCTAAGAAGCAATACAAGGGAACGGCGCCATTATGCGACAAATGTAATGGGCATCACCAAGCTCACTTACAGTGTCGTCTGTGTGCATCATGTGGGAGAATTGGTCACCTGGCAAGTGCTTGTCGATGTAACTCGAACCAAGGTGGTCCAAATCAACCACAAGCCAATCCTGCTCAAGCTCGCTTTCCGCCTGGATCGTGCTACAACTGTGGCGAGACGAGCCATTTCAGGAACAAATGCCCAAAGCTTGCTAATGCAAATCCAACCCATGGATGAGCATTTGGCTGAACAAAGGATGTTGCTGTCTTATGCTTTTGTTCTTTTGTTATCCTTGTAATGTGAAACAATCTGTTTGTTTATAAATAAAAGTTATTGTTCACAATTCTGATATGCAAGTATCGTTACATGTGTGTATGGCATTCCCCTATGTTACCTACATCAAGAAACTATGTTCTTTACAAACTACTCTTGTGATTTCTCTCTTTCAAATGATCGCTCATGATTCCCTCGAAAATTTTAAGTACTCGTTTCACTCTAAGAAACAAAGTACAGAAAATAAAGCGACATTATGAGTAATCATGCTTCTGCACATCTGTGCCATTGAATCCTTGGTTAGATAACTAAGGGTATTTTCAAATCTCATACCCATTATGTTTTGATTTTTCAACATACACAGTACGAGTATTTCAAAAACAATCTTCATGATCTCAAAACATTTCATATAGTTTGAAAACAAAATTTATTTTTAAAAAAAAGCATTGTCTATGTTATTTCAAAAACATTGGCTACGTTTTCAAAAAAAATAACCTTCATGATTTCAAAATGTTATTAATACAGTATATGTCAAATGCATGACTTCAAAAGCATCATTCATATTTTCAAAAACCTTATACATAATTTCAAAATTCATCTCGCATGATTTTAAAACATTTTTTTGCAAATATATCTACCTAATACACCTACTTTATGATTTCAAAAGTATTATATATAAGGTTTCAAAAACATTAAACACATTTTTCTTAAAAGAACCCCATGCATAGTTTTCAAAAATATTTTCCTCATACATTGACTTAACCTTCAAATTATGCTTCATATGTCGCCTTGACATATCTAGCATCTCAACTTCATAAGCATTTTTACTTCATGTTTTGACTTAAGCACATCCAGTGCAAGGTTTCAAAACACCTTCAACTTCTAAAATCCATATGGGATCTTTTTATCTTCACATTTAGACCCTTGTGGATGATTATCATTCAAATCAGAGTCCTTAATTGGATTCCTTATGTACCTTAATTCGAACATTTCGGTTCTTTATAATCGAAATCGAATTTTCTCTTTAAAAATCTTTCTATCTTTATAGTTAGATTCTTGATAATGTTTAAAGTACCAAATGAAATCCACGTATTGGATTCCTAGTGTGCTTTAAATGCATGTACGCAATTAACAAGACAAATTAACAAACAATTTTGTGGTTACGTGACTATGTGTTTATACACCTTGTGTTTTCTTTTATGCATTTTGTGTTTTTGATATACTCTGGATATTCGTTATCCAAATCCTCGTAGAATCTTTCATATCTTCATATGAGGGATTCGTAGTAGGATATTCAAAAAGGTACTGCCTTAAATCCTTAATGGGCTTCTATGTAATAGTTAAGACCCTTGGATTATATAGTACCACTCCATAATTCATAAGAGACCCTTTTAGTGGTCTAGTCAAAGAGATTGATTCACAATCTGGTTAAAGAACGACATCTGATGATATAAGCTGAAAAGACTCCTCGGTTGTCTATTAAAATCATTTATTGATTTAATAAAAGGGACCCTATGGTGGTCTAGTCACACTCATCACAGGTTTGTTCATTTGGTTTTCCCCTACACATTATAAAATAGACTGTGTGAACTATGCAAGGAATTGCCTAATTATGGACGCGTACATAATTATAAAATTTAGTGCACAGAAACCCAGTAAGATTTATTATGTGTAAGAACCGATAGTGACAACAATAACAAAATGAGAACGATGTAATGGAGGTACGGTGGACGCACCAATGACGCTTCATATACTTGTATATAAGTATCCCTCTTACATTGCAAGCATGATGTTATTAAAGTTACTAGAAGTTCAGAACCCTAACCAATGTTGTTCGATCTTTTCAACTTCATGTTTTAAACTCTCACAAGTTTCCTCTAAATAAAATTTCGGGACGAAATTTCCTAAAGTAGGGGAGACTGTGACACCTGTGTCACTTCAACCATCAAACAAATACCAAACCAATGAAATATTGTACTTCATACTTGGGATTTGTACAAATATGTGTATCATTTGCACATATCAATTCTTGTTCGATTTCGGGCTTTAAATCGCTTTCTGGAAGGTTATACGCGCACCGATGCGTAAATATAACCAGTTTAATGCAACGAACACTCCGGAATAGTGAAATAGGCTTAACAAATCTTATATAACCTTTACATAACTTAGAAATAAGTTTTGAAGGCTTTGGTATGGCAAAATCGACTTAAATCGCTTACAGGGACTAAAGTTGACAAACTGCAAAAGTATGCCAATTTGAACCGTAACAGACATTCCGGAACATGACCATAAGTTAAACACACCTTACATATGTGACAACCGGTAATTTACGGCTCTTAATTACGCGATTAACAGGAGATTAACGCAATAATAAATAGTGATTACAGCATAAATCAACTTAATTAGGCCTTTGGGGTGCCTAGGAACGCTTATCCGACTCTACAGTACGCGTATGAAGATTCGCGTGGAATCTGCGGAACAGCAAATGACAACGGACTGATACCGTACGAAATACTGACGCCGACAAATATGGATGTTACTCGAATATTTTATGCTTATGGATTTTGGGTGGCGATATCGAGTCTCGTAGGAAATACGGGCCACTTACACATGAGGTGGGCTTGTAGGCCCTGGACCCAAGCCCAAAGCCCACAAGCCTAAACCTGCACATAAAATACTAGGTCTTTCCTTAAAAATCCTATAAAATCTCAATAGAATCCTGGCAATATCTACAAGATTTACTCAATCTATAGTAAATCTCAGCAAAATATTTTCTAAATCTTCATGGATCTTAAAACACCGGACTTATGAGAAGCACATTAGTCTTTATACACTTGGATAAAGCCTATAACCATGTAAAATATATGACCTGCATATAAAGGAAATACACAAAACAAACTTGAACCCTCAAATCTCTATTTATAGGACCCTCTTTTGTCTGCATAACCACACAACAATAGTCCACCTCTCATCTTATACCCTCTCTCTCCCTCTACGGTTAATACAAACACAGAGAATCAGTTCCTTATAAACAAACAACCGAACACACACACACACACCAACACTCTCGGTCCCTCTTTCTTCACCCAATCAACACCCTGCTTTCGATTACATACAACCCCCCCCCCCCCCTGTCTGATTTCGTCTCCGGTGAAACCACCAGCAGACCCAGCTCACGGCGGTGGTGGTTCCAACAACACACCACACCCAACCCCCCCCCCCTTGTCTTTTCTGATTAAATGGCCGGCCACCACCGTTTGGTGGTGGCGTACGGCGGCAGAAGAGAGAGAGACGGCGAGGAGAGAGAGAAGACCGGAGGTGGTGGTGGTGAGCGGCGGTAGGTGTCACGGACCAGCAATCAATGTCTCGGACCGGTGGTCAACAACAGAGAACCAGCGGTCTATGTCTCGGACCGGCGGTCCAAGTCTTGATCCGGTGGTGGTCGGTGGAGAAGATAGAGACGAGAGAGAAAGACCGTCCAAGCGAGAGAGAACCAGCGGTAGCGGAGGTCTTCGGTTCGGTCCGACAAAAGTTCCGGTAAACCTTCTCCCCATTTTCTTTCTATGAAGACCGATGATGATGATAATGTTATGTTGATGTTCAAGTATTGGGTCCATATTCGAGCTTCGGGTTAGCCTCGGTTCAGTCTCGGCTCAGATCGGGTTCGGTTCGGGCGGTTTAGTCAACTTCTGAAACGGTTCGGGTTGACTCGGTCAACTCAGCAAGTCAAAGCAGGTCAACTGCGGTCAACATCTTCGGTCAGACGGCTCGGTTCGGTCAGACAACTAGGTTCAGTTGACTCAGTCAAACCGAGTCAACTCGGTCAAACCTGGTCAACTCAGTTGACTCGGTCAACAACCCGACGCGAAGACTTGGTAAATATTAGCGGCACATTTATTTTGTTATTTTTCATAATATTAACATTACGTGAAAAACGAGCTCGAATCGATTATATACAGTTCACATCTCAAAATATTCGACAAGATTTACATAAATATTGATTGGTTTTGAAAAATAATGACAACTTGTGTTGTCGGGGCGTCCAAAAACAGAGGAAACTCTGCCCGTTTTTCGAGAAAACCTGTAAAACAAAACGAGTTTTATTATAAAAACGTGCTTTTCTTGTAAAACGACAACTATTGTTATAAGCGACATTTACGAGATACAAATATAAAGTTTCCTTCGATAACAACTTACAACTTACGAAAACAACGATTCGGAAAAATATTTACAACGACAAACATAGTTGTTTTGAACTTCGGAAATTTGACAAATTCGTTTTTATAAAAATAAATATAGTTTTATATTTATTTCAAATTTCAAACAACTCGATTCCTTTTATAAATAAATATAGTTATATATTTATTTTCCAATACAAGTCGACAATTCTTTTACAAAATAAATATAACTGTTATATTTATTTTATACGCCTAGACGGCACATATGTATATTTTTGACAAATATAAACAAGACGCAATATATATAATACAAGTTTATTATATATTACTTTCATACGAATATTCCTACATACACAAACGACTTCTCACGGCAGTTTAACTTAGTCATTTTCATTAAGTTAACTATTTACCGTCAAATCGTTCGATCAACGATTCGGTAGAGCTCGGTAACACGTAGTTTAGTTACCGCATTAATTAGAAACTTATAAGATATTCCGTGCTGGGAATATTGTAGAATGCACGCTAGCAAGTCAAGACTTGGAAACGACATCACGAAGTCGTAATTAGCTAGCTATGCACAGGAATATTCAGGTGAGTTCATAACCCCACCTTTTACGATTTTACATTTTTCTAAATGTTTTCGGGGTGGAAAGACATGCACTTTTTGCAAAGCATACAAGAATTACATATTTATAAACCATTTTACAAGCAAGATTTATCTGACACAAATGGTTTACGAAAAGCTTATGTTTTATACCGGTTTTTCAGACAAGCGTATTTTTCGAAATGTGCATACATACGAATTCTAGTTTTCTAAACTACGGGAAAATACAAATACAAGAGTATACAAACACATGAGAATTGATACTTGATATAAAGAATACAAGAACTGAAAATTGATACTTGATATGATGCGTTTGAGGAATGATACGAGAAATAGTGTCACGAATAGGGTACCATAAGCACCATTAATCGTGTACATACTTAGACCGCAGAACAAAAGGTTAGATATAATGGGTTCCGGGCAGCCCCACTCTTGGCCACTCTTTTACCAAGCAGTGTTTTTGTGTCTCAGTCGTGAATCGACTACAGAAAAATGCCTATGGTTTGGTGACTTCCTATGTCGTGTCACATGTTAATGGCCTTGCAACCCATTAACAACAAGATACATACAGAATACTTGATTTATACAAGAAAACATGATACATACAAGAATACGTGATTTATACAAGAATACATGATACATACAGAAATACTTGAATTATACAAGATACATACCATGTTTTCGTACAAAGATTCTGTATAACTTGACAAGAAAATGATTTTAAATTCGTTTTCTCAACAATACATCAAAAACCGGTTATTCAAAAAGATTTATTTCAAATCTTTTACAAACAAACTATGAACTCGCTCAACTTTATGTTGATTTTTCGCATGTTTCTTTCTCAGGTTGCTCTTCTAAGACAAGGCACGGTTGGAATAGGAGGACCATGTGGAGTCGAGTACTTAGTGGCGTTCATTTTCTAAAAGACTTAGATTATTTGCTTCCGCTGTGCGATGAAGATACCAGTCCAGTCACGCCAATGCTCTGATATTTCGGGGTGTGATAGATTGGTATCAGAGCTATAGGTTACAGCGAATAGGGTTCTCCGTAGAGATACCTAGGCTCTAACCTCATATTTCTCTGGGGACTTAGATTATAAAAACGTTGAATACATACAGAACGCCTAGTACTCGAAAATCGTCTCCAACCGTTGCCGAAAAGCAAACAATCAAAAATTTTGTTTTCAAACATACGCTAAAGTGGTGTTTTACACACGATACACAAGACAGTCGCATACAGTACATAAAACCCTGAGAGTTTAGGAAACATGCACATAAGACCTTCGGAAACTCAGGATGAAGTTCATTAAAGGTCATCACGTAGGAACTGCAAATATTAATTCGGGCACACACAATTATACATATTGTCTATGATGTTTTAACTTCCCGAACAGGCAGCCTACGCATAACGAAACGCTAGTGCACGAGAATACATAGAACTCAAATTTTACGTCAACAGATGTCGGAGTGCATCACATTCTACGCGAAACGAAACGCTAGCGCACAGGTATACGTGAGACTTAAGCTATACGTCAACGGAGGTTGAAGTACGTCACATGCGACTATCGACCAGGAAGCGGCAGGTGGCGCGCGGTCCTGCAAACGACACGAGTCATGCTAAGGAAAGGACGCAAGTCACCGTATTCCCCCTATTTCAGCTAACGACGAGTACGCTATATTTGACATTCTATGGTAATGTCACCTAACAATCAGTTATCACATGCAACCCCAGGTAAAGTCCTCAAATTTCTTTTATTGAAATTTCGACTTTCACATTTACTGAGTAGATTTTCGTATCTCTACTCCTCTTAATGGTCATTGTATCACGATCATTTCCTTCAGAATAACGAATATTCATTTGCTTCGTTTCTTGAAAATTCATACGTTACGCATGCATCGTTTGTTACGCATGTGGTTTTGTTTCGAATAAAGCGTTTCATTAAAGTTCAAATATTATTTCGCTTGTGATTCAAATGACCTGCATTATTGAAATTGTTGGCTTCCTTGTTCTCAAGTCAACACGTTTTTCTTAGAAATTCTATTCTTTTTCAAGATACATGGCATTTCTTTGTGGCCATGCCGAAAGTTTTCTTGTCGATACATGTATTTATTGTCGGCTTGCGCCGAAATCAAATTCAATTGTTTGAACTTGTTCATTACACATTATTCAATTCAAGACACCGTATGATGTATTGAAAGCATCATATTCGAATTCGTTTTAACAAACGTTTCATTGCTCCGAGTCGTGGTAGATTTGTTTGATCTACGACTCCATTAAGTCGTTTGTTGATTTCGACACCTTGTGGTGTCAGTACAAACTTGTAGCTTGGGCTAATCATGATTGAGCATTTTATGCAAAACACAGGTGATACTTGTTCGATCACCGCTATATTTGAATTGTTTCATTCACTACGACACCTTGTGGCGTCGGTAGAACTTGCAGCTTGGGCTGATCATGATCGAGCGTTTCATGCAAACTAGTACATTTGATTACATACAACCCCCCCTGTCTTATTTCGTCTCCGGTGAAACCACCGACGGACCCAGCTCATGGCGGTGGTGGTTCCAACAACACACCACACCCAACCCCCCCCCTTGTCTTTTCTGATTAAATGGCCGGCCACCACCGTTTGGTGGTGGCGTACGGCGGCAGAAGAGAGAGAGACGGCGAGGAGAGAGAGAAGACCGGAGGTGGTGGTGGTGAGCGGCGGTAGGTGTCACGGACCAGCAATCAATGTCTCGGACCGGTGGTCAACAACAGAGAACCAGCGGTCTATGTCTCGGACCGGCGGTCCAAGTCTTGATCCGGTGGTGGTCGGTGGAGAAGATAGAGACGAGAGAGAAAGACCGTCCAAGAGAGAGAGAACCAGCGGTAGCGGAGGTCTTCGGTTCGGTCCGACAAAAGTTCCGGTAAACCTTCTCCCCATTTTCTTTCTATGAAGACCGATGATGATGATAATGTTATGTTGATGTTCAAGTATTGTGTCACACCCCGACCGCGTAAAACAACAAATCGCGGCGGAAACATCGGGGCGTGTTGCAACAGAATTAATGTTTCATAACCATGGATACCAAAGAGTGTTTCGTTTTATTAAACATTGAATAATTACATCGTCTGGGAATCTAAATACACAATTTAAACGTAATCTATCATTGTTATTGAGTCACTAAGGCCTTGTCCAGTCCTATGTGAGCATGCATCTTATCAATCGATATCATTCAACAATACCTGAAACATATGTAAAAACGAGGTCAGCAAAGAAATGCTGGCGAGTACATAGGTTTTGTGAAAATAAGATTCATGACTTCTGTTTAAGAAAATGTTTAGTCATGAACCTTGTAATTTGCTTTGTCTTTGTAAATCATTTGAAAAAAATATAAGTTCAGGTGATATGTATAATAAGAGAATAATGCATGATTAAATGAATAACCATGTAAAATGAGTTTGTATAAGATAAGTTGTTTGTAAATAAATGTCTTGTGAAAAGTATGTTACTTGTATAAAATGTTCTATGTCTCAAACTGAAATGATTCAAATAACACTATGATATGTAATACCATACAAACACTTATATATAGGAAGTACCAGCGGCGTATCCACCATGTTTGTATCATATTACACACGCATCGTTACTTAATCACTTAACCAAACCAAACAATGTAAAATGTCTATGTTTAAATCAATTGTCAAATGTATTGAGTAATATGTCAAAGTATTCATGTCAAGATGTAAATCATGTCAAAATGTCTATGTCAAATATCCCTGTCAAATGTCTATGTCAAAATGTCCATGTCAAATGTCTATGTCAAATATCCATGTCAAATGTCTATGTCAAATATCCATGTATGGCAAGTGAAATGTCTCAACTAAACCATATGCACAAAAACAAAGTATTGAAGTAAAACTTGGTTTAAATCAAAGTTATGTTTTGTGGGAAATGCATGATCAAATGTCAATCATGTTAAAATGTTTACCCAATCGTTAACCCATTTTGTAAAGTCGTTCTAGTCGTTCTTGTTTTAATTGTGAAACTACTTTATGGTCGTTTCTCTAATAACATTCAAACCTTCTTGACGCGCTCCTCGCTCCATCTCGCTCTCGCTCTCGTTCTTAACAAACCCTTACCAAAGGATAAGTTAATAATTACAGATTCAGTCGCTACCCACAACCCCCACACATAACAATGGGTGCAGTAAATAACGGGATTTGTCAGATCCTATGGTACCATAACCTAATACTGGTCGGCTTGATCATTGCTAATGAATGTCATTTGTTATGTAACTAGAACCAACAAGTTTGTTCACTTTTTGAAATCGTTATTAGTTTTGTATAAATCGTCTTAATCGTTTTTGAAACCATTGTTATAACATCGAAAACATTTAGCACATATGAGTCACCCCAAAACAATTGAAAGCAGTAAAAGAGGGGAATAATGTACTCGCCTGGGAGTGCTTAGGAGTCTTGAACAACTACCAAGTAAGCTAGAGGAGTCCCGGAAATCAAACGGTACCTAATATAGGTAACTACATAATTAACCCGGACCTAAATCGGAAGACTGGGTAGCATGAGGGTTTGTAAACCAAATGAGTGTAGGAACTCATGTGATATGGTTAATCAAAGCCTACATACTAAATGAAACTTAACCTAAGTGTCTACGACCCATTACGACCCGTTTAGGTAGCTTATGCTACTTTAACGCGTCGTTCGTGTGAAACGCGTTTGGACCATCTAACTAGTCCTATGACAAGTGTTATATGCCTAAACATGTTACATAATCAGTTATGTGACAAAAGTTTAGGTTACATATGCTTAATTACCAATTATACATGAAAAGGGTATTCTGGTAATTTACCTAAGGCATATAAACTACTTATCATACAACTACTTAAACGAAGCGACCATAAGGTATAACCTCGGAAGGTTATTCCCTACCTACTATGGTCACCTAATGTATTGGTCGGATCCTAATGATCGACCAAATGGGTCGGGTTCGAGGTATAAGCGATTCATTAGATCGCTTACCCTACGACCCTAGACAACGTGGTAATCAGTGGGCATAGTCCCAAGGGACTATGACCAACGTGATTACACTCACGTTGCGAAGTTCAAACGAACTTCGCATTGACCATTACTGGTCAACGCTGAAAGTCAAACAAAGTTTGACTTTCTGACTCTAAAAGCAATAAAATAAGGAAAAGAACGAAAGAATACTTACGAAGGGTCCCCGAATGCTAATCCCGATCCAAGAACTCAGGTATGAAACAAATGTTTCAACTTAGAGTTTCTCAAATCAAGTTTCTAGTGATTTTAGCAATGGGGGGTATGGGGTATTTATAGGAATACCCGAACCGTTAAGATCGTTTCATGGAAAACGTGCCTTAATCCCATCCGTACATGTGTTGAAATGTCATGGTGTTTAGGTGTTTAAATTCCATCCATACATGTGTTGAAATGTCATGGTGTTTAGGTGTTTAAATTCCATCCATACATGTGTTGAAATGTCATGGTGCCTAAATTCCATCCCTATCCGCTGACTAAGCATTGTTAGAATGTGTGGTTGTGAATTAAACAACGGCTAATACATCGAATCTGGTCCCGAATGCGAAAAACGAACCAAATGACGCGACGAATGGATTTTTCTTATGGCGAACACTAAAATAAAATATTTTAGTGCTTACATAAATTTTTGGATGTCCGGATGTATTCAGAACGTAAGTTATGCGCGAAAATGCAAACTTGTGCACTTTTTGACACTTTTAGTCCCTGAATGACCCAAAAGTTTATTTTAGCACACCGAACCCATTAAAGCCTATTTCTAAGCTATGTAAAGGATATTTATGGTGTGTTTAACTTATGGTCATGTTCCGGAATGTCTGTTACAGTTAAATTGGCATACTTTCGCAGTTTGTCAACTTTAGTCCCTGTAAGCGATTTAACTTGATTTCACCACACCAAACCTTCCAAAACTTATATATAAGTTATGTAAAGGTTATTTAAGGTATGTTAAGCCTATTTCACCATTCCGGAGTGTTCGTTGCATTAAACTGGTTATATTTACGCATCAGTGCGTGTATAACCTTCCAGAAAGCGATTTAGAGCTTGAAATCGAAACAAGAGTTGATATGTGCAAAAGATACACATATTTTTACCAATCCCAAGTATGAAATATAATATTTCATTGGTTCGGTATTTGTTTGATGGCCGTGAAGGCACAGGTGTTACAGTCTCCCCTACTTTAGGAAATTTCGTCCCGAAATTTATTTAGAGGAAACTTGTGAGAGTTTAAAACATGAAGTTGAAAAGACCGAACAACATTGGTTAGGGTTCTGAACTTCTAGTAACTTTAATAACATCATGTTTGCAATGTAAGAGGGATACTTATATACAAGTATATGAAGCGTCATTGGTGCGTCCACCGTACCTCCATTACATCGTTCTCATTTCGTTATTGTTGTCACTATCGGTTCTTACACATAACAAATCTTACTGGGTTTCTGTGCACTAAATTTCATAATTATGTACGCGTCCATAATCAGACAATTCCTTGCACAGTTCACACAGTCTATTTTATAATGTGCAGGGGAAAACCAAATGAACAATCCTGTGATGAGTGTGACAAGACCGCCATAGAGTCCTTTTAATTAAATCAATAAATGATCTAAATAGACTATCAAGGAGTCTGTCCAGCTACATCACTAGATGTCGTTCTTTAACCAAATTGTGAATCAATCCTTTTTTTTTTATTAGACCACTAAAGGGTCTCTTATGAATCATGGAGTAGTACTATATAATCCAAGGGTCTTAACTATTAAATAGAAGCCCATTTAAGGATTAAAGGTAGTACCTTTTTGAATATCCTGCTACGAATCCCTCATATGAAGATATGAAAGATTCTGCGAGGATTTGGATAACGAATATCCAGAGTATTAAAAACACAAAAAAAATGCATAAAAGAAAACATAAGATGAATAAACACATAGTTACATAATTGCATACTCGTTCAATCGCATAATCGTTCAATTTGACCTATAATTTGTTATCTTTGGACACGGGTATTTAAAGCATACCAGAAACCCAATCCGTGGATTTCCTTTGGCACTTTAAATATTTTCAAGAATCTAACTATGAAGATAGGAAGATCTTAAAAGGAATTCGGTTTGTCCTAATTGAGTTGTTTTGTACATTTTAAAGTGTACAAGGAATTCAATCAGGGCTCCGATGTCAATGAAGGTGTTGATCGTGATCGGCTCAGGACATGAATAGATCAAGATGTCATCAATAATAACAATGACGATCTGATCCAAAAAGGCTTGCAGACTCCATTTATTAAGTTCTTGAAGATGGCTGGAGTATTTGTCAACCTAAAAGGCATGACTGTAAACTCGTAATGGCCATACTTCATGCAGAAAACCGTTTTGGGAATATCTTCTTCGAGAATACAAAGTTGATGATACCCAAAACGCAAATCGATCTTGGAAAAGCATGAACGCTATGCAGTTGATCGGAGAAATTGTTGATTTAAGGTAAGGGGATATCGATTCTTGATGGTAAGCTTACTAGGCTTACGTTAATCGATATACATTCGAAAAGATCCATTTTTCTTTTCACAAGGAGAACAGGAGTTTCTCCAAGGTGAAAAGTTCGGACGGATGAATCCTTTATCAGACAACTCTTGAAGCTGTTTTGATAATTCTTGCATCTCGAACGGTGCAAGACGATAAAATACTTTAGATTTAAAAGAAACCAGTGTTTGAGGTTCTTAGGGAGATCTCAAGTGATCGTAAAAAATGACAGAACCACATGAGTAGTTTTGTCTTTGTGTTGACATCACAAGGTTGAATCAAACATTCATACAATTGCATTAGTTAGAAAATAAAACCACAAATTTTTATTTATATAACAACCGCATTGTCTTTAAATGTTACAAGATACCAACCAGAGGAAAAACAAAATACTAATTGTTCACTCCTTCATCAATGAGTGCCTCATTGATGTTAAACACTCGACCACGTGCTGGATTCACATTGGCGTTGACATTCGCATTTGGGTTTGCGTTAGCATTTGCATTCACCAGTCTTGGGCAGTTGTGGCGGAAGTGACCAATCTCTCCGCAGTTGAAACATGAACCCAGTGGAAATCTCGCAGCATTCCCTTGAACCGGAGCTTGAACCTGAGCAGCCTGATTTTGTCCCAAACGACAAATCTTGGCCAAATGCCCAAGTTTACCACACGTCGTGCATTGCCAGCAAGCTTGTTGTACTGCGTGATGACCGTTGCAGCGTGCACAATAAGGTGCAGTACCGGCATATGCTTTCTTTGCAGGTGGCTGAGCTGGTTGGTTCCGCGGGTTCTGTGCTGTAACAGCAAAATTTTGGGCACCCTTTCGCTTCTTTGATTTCTTTGACGTCTCACCTTCCTTACCCTTCTTGTTTTGGCCTTCCTTGCTATCCTCCTTGTCAGCTGACTGTTTCTTGCCCTTGTCACCCTTCCTGTGTAACTTGTTCTTCCGAATCTGCGACTCAGTCAATGTCGCTGATAACTCGATCGCCTGACGGAGTGTGGCAGGGTTACTACCAGTAAGGATGTCTTGTACCGAGTCAGGTAGGCCGTCGATGTACCTTTCGATAGCTATGTCAAGTGGGGTAACCATTGTAGGGCAAAGCAGACTCAGCTCCTCAAACCTATCAGTATACGCCCTGTGCTCACCACTATCTTGCTTCAACTCATCAAATTCCTTCTCCAAAGCTCGCTGCTCATGACGAGGACAGAATTCCCTCATCATCAGAGCCCTAAGTTCAGCCCAGGTCTGTGCGAGAGCAACTTCCGCACCTCGGTCTCTCATTACCCCATTCCACCATGTAAGAGCCCTCTTCTGAAACACGCTCGAGGAGAACTCGACCTTGCGATTATCCGGGCACTACACGTGGCGAAAAGTATTCTCAATGCTTTCGAACCACTGAAGAAGCCCAGTTGCTCCTTCAGAACCACTAAACTTGAGTGGTTTAGCCTGGTTGAAATCCTTGTATTTGCATAGCACATTGTTGTTGTTGTTGGCTTGGTTCCATTGAGCAAAGAGGTTTGGGAATTGAGCAGCCATTTGCTGCGCAATGATTTCTGCCAGCTCGGCAGTCTCTATCTGGCTTTCGCGTCGAGGAGGCATTGTCTAAAAGAGGAAACATGAAAGGAAACGAGTGAGAGAATTTAGACGAAAAGAATGAGATGAAACAAATCTGATGAAAGCAAGGATAGTGGTCATTTGTTTGTTACTACAAAGCAACAAACGACCTTGGTGATTAGTCAAAGTAAATAGGTTAAAAATAATGTATCGCGAAGACATGCTCGCCTATAAGTGAACACTCATCCCAAGAATTCCCAGGTAAGCACAACTGGTCTCGCGTCTGATGAGATGTATACGAAGTGCTTGCCTAGACAGAAAACCCAGAATACAGGCATTCACCCTTCCAGTTTGCACGTGTTCACATTATTTAAAACCCAAAACCTTGACGAGATTTTGAAAATTCAAAGGGGTTCAAAACCATATAACAGAGGGTTCAAAACCTTACAATAGAGGGTTCAAAACCTAGAAATTAATCATCCTAGAACAGATGATTAGTTTTCAAAGCGGTTTTGAAATTTATGTTCTTGTTGTGGTCGTCACCTAAGGATAGGTGACGGTATTGTTTTATGACTAAACGCAAGTAAACTCGCGTTAGGGTCCTAAGAAGGTTATAGACTAGGTCAAAGCATTACTAATTACTAATAACCTAATTCCCTATAACCATTGGCTCTGATACCATCTTTCTGTCACACCCCGACCGCGTAGGACAACGTCGGGGAGTGTTGTAACAGAGTTAATGTTTCATAACCATGGATACCAAAGAGTGTTTCGTTTTATTAAACATTGAATAATTACATCGTCTGGGAATCTAAATACACAATTTAAACGTAATCTATCATTGTTATTGAGTCACTAAGGCCTTGTCCAGTCCTATGTGAGCATGCATCTTATCAATCGATATCATTCAACAATACCTGAAACATATGTAAAAACGAGGTCAGCAAAGAAATGCTGGCGAGTACATAGGTTTTGTGAAAATAAGATTCATGACTTCTGTTTAAGAAAATGTTTAGTCATGAACCTTGTAATTTGCTTTGTCTTTGTAAATCATTTGAAAAAAATATAAGTTCAGGTGATATGTATAATAAGAGAATAATGCATGATTAAATGAATAACCATGTAAAATGAGTTTGTATAAGATAAGTTGTTTGTAAATAAATGTCTTGTGAAAAGTATGTTACTTGTATAAAATGTTCTATGTCTCAAACTGAAATGATTCAAATAACGCTATGATATGTAATACCATACAAACACTTATATATAGGAAGTACCAGCGGCGTATCCACCATGTTTGTATCATATTACACACGCATCGTTACTTAATCACTTAACCAAACCAAACAATGTAAAATGTCTATGTTTAAATCAATTGTCAAATGTATTGAGTAATATGTCAAAGTATTCATGTCAAGATGTAAATCATGTCAAAATGTCTATGTCAAATATCCCTGTCAAATGTCTATGTCAAAATGTCCATGTCAAATGTCTATGTCAAATATCCATGTCAAATGTCTATGTCAAATATCCATGTATGGCAAGTGAAATGTCTCAACTAAACCATATGCACAAAAACAAAGTATTGAAGTAAAACTTGGTTTAAATCAAAGTTATGTTTTGTGGGAAATGCATGATCAAATGTCAATCATGTTAAAATGTTTACCCAATCGTTAACCCATTTTGTAAAGTCGTTCTAGTCGTTCTTGTTTTAATTGTGAAACTACTTTATGGTCGTTTCTCTAATAACATTCAAACCTTCTTGACGCGCTCCTCGCTCCATCTCGCTCTCGCTCTCGTTCTTAACAAACCCTTACCAAAGGATAAGTTAATAATTACAGATTCAGTCGCTACCCACAACCCCCACACATAACAATGGGTGCAGTAAATAACGGGATTTGTCAGATCCTATGGTACCATAACCTAATACTGGTCGGCTTGATCATTGCTAATGAATGTCATTTGTTATGTAACTAGAACCAACAAGTTTGTTCACTTTTTGAAATCGTTATTAGTTTTGTATAAATCGTCTTAATCGTTTTTGAAACCATTGTTATAACATCGAAAACATTTAGCACATATGAGTCACCCCAAAACAATTGAAAGCAGTAAAAGAGGGGAATAATGTACTCGCCTGGGAGTGCTTAGGAGTCTTGAACAACTACCAAGTAAGCTAGAGGAGTCCCGGAAATCAAACGGTACCTAATATAGGTAACTACATAATTAACCCGGACCTAAATCGGAAGACTGGGTAGCATGAGGGTTTGTAAACCAAATGAGTGTAGGAACTCATGTGATATGGTTAATCAAAGCCTACATACTAAATGAAACTTAACCTAAGTGTCTACGACCCATTACGACCCGTTTAGGTAGCTTATGCTACTTTAACGCGTCGTTCGTGTGAAACGCGTTTGGACCATCTAACTAGTCCTATGACAAGTGTTATATGCCTAAACATGTTACATAATCAGTTATGTGACAAAAGTTTAGGTTACATATGCTTAATTACCAATTATACATGAAAAGGGTATTCTGGTAATTTACCTAAGGCATATAAACTACTTATCATACAACTACTTAAACGAAGCGACCATAAGGTATAACCTCGGAAGGTTATTCCCTACCTACTATGGTCACCTAATGTATTGGTCGGATCCTAATGATCGACCAAATGGGTCGGGTTCGAGGTATAAGCGATTCATTAGATCGCTTACCCTACGACCCTAGACAACGTGGTAATCAGTGGGCATAGTCCCAAGGGACTATGACCAACGTGATTACACTCACGTTGCGAAGTTCAAACGAACTTCGCATTGACCATTACTGGTCAACGCTGAAAGTCAAACAAAGTTTGACTTTCTGACTCTAAAAGCAATAAAATAAGGAAAAGAACGAAAGAATACTTACGAAGGGTCCCCGAATGCTAATCCCGATCCAAGAACTCAGGTATGAAACAAATGTTTCAACTTAGAGTTTCTCAAATCAAGTTTCTAGTGATTTTAGCAATGGGGGGTATGGGGTATTTATAGGAATACCCGAACCGTTAAGATCGTTTCATGGAAAACGTGCCTTAATCCCATCCGTACATGTGTTGAAATGTCATGGTGTTTAGGTGTTTAAATTCCATCCATACATGTGTTGAAATGTCATGGTGCCTAAATTCCATCCCTATCCGCTGACTAAGCATTGTTAGAATGTGTGGTTGTGAATTAAACAACGGCTAATACATCGAATCTGGTCCCGAATGCGAAAAACGAACCAAATGACGCGACGAATGGATTTTTCTTATGGCGAACACTAAAATAAAATATTTTAGTGCTTACATAAATTTTTGGATGTCCGGATGTATTCAGAACGTAAGTTATGCGCGAAAATGCAAACTTGTGCACTTTTTGACACTTTTAGTCCCTGAATGACCCAAAAGTTTATTTTAGCACACCGAACCCATTAAAGCCTATTTCTAAGCTATGTAAAGGATATTTATGGTGTGTTTAACTTATGGTCATGTTCCGGAATGTCTGTTACAGTTAAATTGGCATACTTTCGCAGTTTGTCAACTTTAGTCCCTGTAAGCGATTTAACTTGATTTCACCACACCAAACCTTCCAAAACTTATATATAAGTTATGTAAAGGTTATTTAAGGTATGTTAAGCCTATTTCACCATTCCGGAGTGTTCGTTGCATTAAACTGGTTATATTTACGCATCAGTGCGTGTATAACCTTCCAGAAAGCGATTTAGAGCTTGAAATCGAAACAAGAGTTGATATGTGCAAAAGATACACATATTTTTACCAATCCCAAGTATGAAATATAATATTTCATTGGTTCGGTATTTGTTTGATGGCCGTGAAGGCACAGGTGTTACATATTGGGTCCAGATTCGAGCTTCGGGTTAGCCTCGGTTCAGTCTCGGCTCAGATCGGGTTCGGTTCGGGCGGTTTAGTCAACTTCTGAAACGGTTCGGGTTGACTCGGTCAACTCAGCAAGTCAAAGCAGGTCAACTGCGGTCAACATCTTCGGTCAGACGGCTCGGTTCGGTCAGACAACTAGGTTCAGTTGACTCAGTCAAACCGAGTCAACTCGGTCAAACCTGGTCAACTCAGTTGACTCGGTCAACAACCCGACGCGAAGACTTGGTAAATATTAGCGGCACATTTACTTTGTTATTTTTCATAATATTAACATTACGTGAAAAACGAGCTCGAATCGATTATATACAGTTCACATCTCAAAATATTCGACAAGATTTACATAAATATTGATTGGTTTTGAAAAATAATGACAACTTGTGTTGTCGGGGCGTCCAAAAACAGAGGAAACTCTGCCCGTTTTTCGAGAAAACCCGTAAAACAAAACGAGTTTTATTATAAAAACGTGCTTTTCTTGTAAAACGACAACTATTGTTATAAGCGACATTTACGAGATACAAATATAAAGTTTCCTTCGATAACAACTTACAACTTACGAAAACAACGATTCGGAAAAATATTTACAACGACAAACATAGTTGTTTTGAACTTCGGAAATTTGACAAATTCGTTTTTATAAAAATAAATATAGTTTTATATTTATTTCAAATTTCAAACAACTCGATTCCTTTTATAAATAAATATAGTTATATATTTATTTTCCAATACAAGTCGACAATTCTTTTACAAAATAAATATAACTGTTATATTTATTTTATACGCCTAGACGGCACATATGTATATTTTTGACAAATATAAACAAGACGCAATATATATAATACAAGTTTATTATATATTACTTTCATACGAATATTCCTACATACACAAACGACTTCTCACGGCAGTTTAACTTAGTCATTTTCATTAAGTTAACTATTTACCGTCAAATCGTTCGATCAACGATTCGGTAGAGCTCGGTAACATGTAGTTTAGTTACCGCATTAATTAGAAACTTATAAGATATTCCGTGCTGGGAATATTGTAGAATGCACGCTAGCAAGTCAAGACTTGGAAACGACATCACGAAGTCGTAATTAGCTAGCTATGCACAGGAATATTCTGGTGAGTTCATAACCCCACCTTTTACGATTTTACATTTTTCTAAATGTTTTCGGGGTGGAAAGACATGCACTTTTTGCAAAGCATACAAGAATTACATATTTATAAACCATTTTACAAGCAAGATTTATCTGACACAAATGGTTTACGAAAAGCTTATGTTTTATACCGGTTTTTCAGACAAGCGTATTTTTCGAAATGTGCATACATACGAATTCTAGTTTTCTAAACTACGGGAAAATACAAATACAAGAGTATACAAACACATGAGAATTGATACTTGATATAAAGAATACAAGAACTGAAAATTGATACTTGATATGATGCGTTTGAGGAATGATACGAGAAATAGTGTCACGAATAGGGTACCATAAGCACCATTAATCGTGTACATACTTAGACCGCAGAACAAAAGGTTAGATCTAATGGGTTCCGGGCAGCCCCACTCTTGGCCACTATTTTACCAAGCAGTGTTTTTGTGTCTCAGTCGTGAATCGACTACAGAAAAATGCCTATGGTTTGGTGACTTCCTATGTCGTGTCACATGTTAATGGCCTTGCAACCCATTAACAACAAGATACATACAGAATACTTGATTTATACAAGAAAACATGATACATACAAGAATACGTGATTTATACAAGAATACATGATACATACAGAAATACTTGAATTATACAAGATACATACCATGTTTTCGTACAAAGATTCTGTATAACTTGACAAGAAAATGATTTTAAATTCGTTTTCTCAACAATACATCAAAAACCGGTTATTCAAAAAGATTTATTTCAAATCTTTTACAAACAAACTATGAACTCGCTCAACTTTATGTTGATTTTTCGCATGTTTCTTTCTCAGGTTGCTCTTCTAAGACAAGGCACGGTTGGAATAGGAGGACCATATGGAGTCGAGTACTTAGTGGCGTTCATTTTCTAAAAGACTTAGATTATTTGCTTCCGCTGTGCAATGAAGATACCAGTCCAGTCACGCCAATGCTCTGATATTTCGGGGTGTGATAGATTGGTATCAGAGCTATAGGTTACAGCGAATAGGGTTCTCCGTAGAGATACCTAGGCTCTAACCTCATATTTCTCTGGGGACTTAGATTATAAAAACGTTGAATACATACAGAACGCCTAGTACTCGAAAATGGTCTCCAACCGTTGCCGAAAAGCAAACAGTCAAAAATTTTGTTTTCAAACATACGCTAAAGTGGTGTTTTACACACGATACACAAGACAGTCGCATACAGTACATAAAACCCTGAGAGTTTAGGAAACATGCACATAAGACCTTCGGAAACTCAGGATGAAGTTCATTAAAGGTCATCACGTAGGAACTGCAAATATTAATTCGGGCACACACAATTATACATATTGTCTATGATGTTTTAACTTCCCGAACAGGCAGCCTACGCATAACTAAACGCTAGTGCACGAGAATACATAGAACTCAAATTTTACGTCAACAGATGTCGGAGTGCATCACATTCTACGCGAAACGAAACGCTAGCGCACAGGTATACGTGAGACTTAAGCTATACGTCAACGGAGGTTGAAGTACGTCACATGCGACTATCGACCAGGAAGCGGCAGGTGGCGCGCGGTCCTGCAAACGACACGAGTCATGCTAAGGAAAGGACGCAAGTCACCGTATTCCCCCTATTTCAGCTAACGACGAGTACGCTATATTTGACATTCTATGGTAATGTCACCTAACAATCAGTTATCACATGCAACCCCAGGTAAAGTCCTCAAATTTCTTTTATTGAAATTTCGACTTTCACATTTACTGAGTAGATTTTCGTATCTCTACTCCTCTTAATGGTCATTGTATCACGATCATTTCCTTCAGAATAACGAATATTCATTTGCTTCGTTTCTTGAAAATTCATACGTTACGCATGCATCGTTTGTTACGCATGTGGTTTTGTTTCGAATAAAGCGTTTCATTAAAGTTCAAATATTATTTCGCTTGTGATTCAAATGACCTGCATTATTGAAATTGTTGGCTTCCTTGTTCTCAAGTCAACACGTTTTTCTTAGAAATTCTATTCTTTTTCAAGATACATGGCATTTCTTTGTGGCCATGCCGAAAGTTTTCTTGTCGATACATGTATTTATTGTCGGCTTGCGCCGAAATCAAATTCAATTGTTTGAACTTGTTCATTACACATTATTCAATTCAAGACACCGTATGATGTATTGAAAGCATCATATTCGAATTCGTTTTAACAAGCGTTTCATTGCTCCGAGTCGTGGTAGATTTGTTTGATCTACGACTCCATTAAGTCGTTTGTTGATTTCGACACCTTGTGGTGTCAGTACAAACTTGTAGCTTGGGCTAATCATGATTGAGCATTTTATGCAAAACACAGGTGATACTTGTTCGATCACCGCTATATTTGAATTGTTTCATTCACTACGACACCTTGTGGCGTCGGTAGAACTTGCAGCTTGGGTTGATCATGATCGAGCGTTTCATGCAAACTAGTACATTTGAGCTTGTTGAAATCTGAATTCATTTACTTGATGCAATCATTTCTAGAATTCATTTGCATATTGTGATACGTCCTTGAATTCACATCATTCGAATAAGTCTTGATTCGACTTCATGATCGTTTACGTTGGTACTATTCGTATTTCTACACATAACGTAACTCTGAGGAGTTAATGTAGTCTAAATTTCGAGGACGAAATTTTATTAACAGGGGGAGACTGTGACAACCGGTAATTTATGGCTCTTAATTACGCGATTAACAGGAGATTAACGCAATAATAAATAGTGATTACAGCATAAATCAACTTAATTAGGCCTTTGGGGTGCCTAGGAACGCTTATCCGACTCTACAGTACGCGTATGAAGATTCGCGTGGAATCTGCGGAACAGCAAATGACAACGGACTGATACCGTACGAAATACTGACGCCGACAAATATGGATGTTACTCGAATATTTTATGCTTATGGATTTTGGGTGGCGATATCGAGTCTCGTAGGAAATACGGGCCACTTACACATGAGGTGGGCTTGTAGGCCGTGGACCCAAGCCCAAAGCCCACAAGCCTAAACCTGCACATAAAATACTAGGTCTTTCCTTAAAAATCCTATAAAATCTCAATAGAATCCTGGCAATATCTACAAGATTTACTCAATCTATAGTAAATCTCAGCAAAATATTTTCTAAATCTTCATGGATCTTAAAACACCGGACTTATGAGAAGCACATTAGTCTTTATACACTTGGATAAAGCCTATAACCATGTAAAATATATGACCTGCATATAAAGGAAATACACAAAACAAACTTGAACCCTCAAATCTCTATTTATAGGACCCTCTTTTGTCTGCATAACCACACAACAATAGTCCACCTCTCATCTTATACCCTCTCTCTCCCTCTACGGTTAATACAAACACAGAGAATCAGTTCCTTATAAACAAACAACCGAACACACACACACACAGCAACACTCTCGGTCCCTCTTTCTTCACCCAATCAACACCCTGCTTTCGATTACATACAACCCCCCCTGTCTTATTTCGTCTCCGGTGAAACCACCGGCGGACCCAGCTCACGGCGGTGGTGGTTCCAACAACACACCACACCCAACCCCCCCCCCCTTGTCTTTTCTGATTAAATGGCCGGCCACCACCGTTTGGTGGTGGCGTACGGCGGCAGAAGAGAGAGAGACAGCGAGGAGAGAGAGAAGACCGGAGGTGGTGGTGGTGAGCGGCGGTAGGTGTCACGGACCAGCAATCAATGTCTCGGACCGGTAATCAACAACAGAGAACCAGCGGTCTATGTCTCGGACCGGCGGTCCAAGTCTTGATCCGGTGGTGGTCGGTGGAGAAGATAGAGACGAGAGAGAAAGACCGTCCAAGCGAGAGAGAACCAGCGGTAGCGGAGGTCTTCGGTTCGGTCCGACAAAAGTTCCGGTAAACCTTCTCCCCATTTTCTTTCTATGAAGACCGATGATGATGATAATGTTATGTTGATGTTCAAGTATTGGGTCCAGATTCGAGCTTCGGGTTAGCCTCGGTTCAGTCTCGGCTCAGATCGGGTTCAGTTCGGGCAGTTTAGTCAACTTCTGAAACGGTTCGGGTTGACTCGGTCAACTCAGCAAGTCAAAGCAGGTCAACTGCGGTCAACATCTTCGGTCAGACGGCTCGGTTCGGTCAGACAACTAGGTTCAGTTGACTCAGTCAAACCGAGTCAAACCTGGTCAACTCAGTTGACTCGGTCAACAACCCGACGCGAAGACTTGGTAAATATTAGCGGCACATTTATTTTGTTATTTTTCATAATATTAACATTACGTGAAAAACGAGCTCGAATCGATTATATACAGTTCACATCTCAAAATATTCGACAAGATTTACATAAATATTGATTGGTTTTGAAAAATAATGACAACTTGTGTTGTCGGGGCGTCCAAAAACAGAGGAAACTCTGCCCGTTTTTCGAGAAAACCCGTAAAACAAAACGAGTTTTATTATAAAAACGTGCTTTTCTTGTAAAACGACAACTATTGTTATAAGCGTCATTTACGAGATACAAATATAAAGTTTCCTTCGATAACAACTTACAACTTACGAAAACAACGATTCGGAAAAATATTTACAACGACAAACATAGTTGTTTTGAACTTCGGAAATTTGACAAATTCGTTTTTATAAAAATAAATATAGTTTTATATTTATTTCAAATTTCAAACAACTCGATTCCTTTTATAAATAAATATAGTTATATATTTATTTTCCAATACAAGTCGACAATTCTTTTACAAAATAAATATAACTGTTATATTTATTTTATACGCCTAGACGGCACATATGTATATTTTTGACAAATATAAACAAGACGCAATATATATAATACAAGTTTATTATATATTACTTTCATACGAATATTCCTACATACACAAACGACTTCTCACGGCAGTTTAACTTAGTCATTTTCATTAAGTTAACTATTTACCGTCAAATCGTTCGATCAACGATTCGGTAGAGCTCGGTAACACGTAGTTTAGTTACCGCATTAATTAGAAACTTATAAGATATTCCGTGCTGGGAATATTGTAGAATGCACGCTAGCAAGTCAAGACTTGGAAACGACATCACGAAGTCGTAATTAGCTAGCTATGCACAGGAATATTCTGGTGAGTTCATAACCCCACCTTTTACGATTTTACATTTTTCTAAATGTTTTCGGGGTGGAAAGACATGCACTTTTTGCAAAGCATACAAGAATTACATATTTATAAACCATTTTACAAGCAAGATTTATCTGACACAAATGGTTTACGAAAAGCTTATGTTTTATACCGGTTTTTCAGACAAGCGTATTTTTCAAAATGTGCATACATACGAATTCTAGTTTTCTAAACTACGGGAAAATACAAATACAAGAGTATACAAACACATGAGAATTGATACTTGATATAAAGAATACAAGAACTGAAAATTGATACTTGATATGATGCGTTTGAGGAATGATACGAGAAATAGTGTCACGAATAGGGTACCATAAGCACCATTAATCGTGTACATACTTAGACCGCAGAACAAAAGGTTAGATCTAATGGGTTCCGGGCAGCCCCACTCTTGGCCACTATTTTACCAAGCAGTGTTTTTGTGTCTCAGTCGTGAATCGACTACAGAAAAATGCCTATGGTTTGGTGACTTCCTATGTCGTGTCACATGTTAATGGCCTTGCAACCCATTAACAACAAGATACATACAGAATACTTGATTTATACAAGAAAACATGATACATACAAGAATACGTGATTTATACAAGAATACATGATACATACAGAAATACTTGAATTATACAAGATACATACCATGTTTTCGTACAAAGATTCTGTATAACTTGACAAGAAAATGATTTTAAATTCGTTTTCTCAACAATACATCAAAAACCGGTTATTCAAAAAGATTTATTTCAAATCTTTTACAAACAAACTATGAACTCGCTCAACTTTATGTTGATTTTTCGCATGTTTCTTTCTCAGGTTGCTCTTCTAAGACAAGGCACGGTTGGAATAGGAGGACCATGTGGAGTCGAGTACTTAGTGGCGTTCATTTTCTAAAAGACTTAGATTATTTGCTTCCGCTGTGCAATGAAGATACCAGTCCAGTCACGCCAATGCTCTGATATTTCGGGGTGTGATAGATTGGTATCAGAGCTATAGGTTACAGCGAATAGGGTTCTCCGTAGAGATACCTAGGCTCTAACCTCATATTTCTCTGGGGACTTAGATTATAAAAACGTTGAATACATACAGAACGCCTAGTACTCGAAAATGGTCTCCAACCATTGCCGAAAAGCAAACAGTCAAAAATTTTGTTTTCAAACATACGCTAAAGTGGTGTTTTACACACGATACAAAAGTATGCCAATTTGAACCGTAACAGACATTCCAGAACATGACCATAAGTTAAACACACCTTACATATCCTTTACATAGCTTAGAAATAGGCTTTGAGGTGTTCGGTGTGCTAAAATAAACTTTTGGGTCATTCAGGGACTAAAAGCGTCAAAAAGTGCACAAGTTTGCACTTTCGCGCATAACTTACGTTCTGAATACATCCGGACATCCAAAAATTTATGTAAGCACTAAAATATTTTATTTTAGTGTTTGGCATAAGAAAAATCCATTCGTCACGCAATTTAGATCGTTTTTCACGCTTATGCGCATTCCGTCGTAATTAACCGAACATCGCGATCGTACGAACAAACGAACCGACATCCGGCATATTTTTGAGCATGTTTCATGTTCCCTATACTTTAACATCCTTGTGAAGCTTAAAAAGGGGCTTGACGGGTGTTAGAAGTGCCAAAACACGACGATACGCGCACAGGAACCAAAACTGCAAAACTGCAAAAAAATAAAAAAAAAATAAAAAAAAATGCATAAACTTGTTTTTAACAGCCTTTCAAACCCCCAAGGGGCAATGCCACTTGTCAAACTCTTATGGTGGGAGCAAAATGAGCCACCACAACTTTCCAACAAGTGTACGGCTTAGATCGTGCCCCCTTTTCCAAGAAACGATCCTAACGGTTCTCCGAATTCTATAAATACCCACCTCAACTTCACTCATTCCTCACATTTGAATCTGATTCTACACTCTCTAAGTGGAAGTTTTTGCTTCCTACCTGAGTGTGAATCGGGTTCGAATCTTGCGAGGACCCTTTGTAAGTATTCCTTCGTTCTTTTATTGCTTTTCGAGTCCGAAAGTCAAACTTTGTTTGACTTTCTGCATTGACCAATTATGGTCAATGCGAAGTTCGTTTGAACTTCGCCACGTGATTGTAATCACGATGGTTATAGTCCCTTGTGACTATGCCTACTGATTACCACGTTGTCTAGGGTCGTAAGGGTAAGCGATCCAATAAATCGCTTATACCTTCGAACCCGACCCATTTGGTCGATCATTAGGATCCGACCAAACACATTAGGTGACCATAGTATATAGGGAATAACCTTCCGAGGTTATACCTTATGGTCGCTTCGTTTAAGTAGTTGTATGATAGGTAGCTTATATGCCTTAGGTAAATTACCAAAATGCCCATTTTACGCCAAAATTCATTGTAAGCATATGTAACATAACTTTTGGTATCTAAACTGATTTGGTAACAATATTAGACATGTTAAGGCATATTTTACTTATCATAGGGCTAGTTAGGCGTTCCGAACGCGTTTTACGCGAACGACGCGTTAAAGTAGCATAAGCTACCTAAACGCGTCGTAATGGGTCGTAAGCACTTAGGTTAGGTTTCATTTAGTATGTAGGCCTTATTAAACCATACTACATGAGTTCCCATACTCATTTGGTTTATGAGCCCTCATTCTATCCGATTCTCCGATATAGGTCCGGTTTATTAACATACTTACCTATATTAGGTGTCGTTTGATTCCGTGATCTCTAGCATTGCTTGGTGGTCATCCTAGGACTTCTGAGCAATCTCAAGTGAGTACATAGACCCCTCTTTTACTATTTTCAAACTGTTTTGGGGTGGAACACATGTGCCTACTTGTTACTTTCATGCTTTCCATGTTTTCATATCATATGCTTGTTATGTTCATTAGTACACTTATAGTACATGATTTCATTTCATCACATGCTTACATTTTGGTATGACATTTGGTTCGTTTAAATGGGACAATACATTCATTAACATTAGCTACGCCGTTCGTTAGTAGGTAGTGGTACCATAGGAATTGACAACTCCCGTTCCTGAAATCCCGGGTTTGTGGGGATTGGAAGGAATGACCGAATTCGATATACATAACTTAGATAAACCTTTAGATTGTTTAAGGGTTTATCGCCACAGTCTCAAGGCTTGGATGTATGCATTTTCACAACACCGCATAAATGTTCATATTCAGTATAGCATGCATTTCCACAAGACATAACATTGATTTAAACCATGTTTTACTTCAATATATTGTTTTGTGCATTTTTACCTATGGCTTAATGGGTATATTTATACATATATATATATTCCACTTACCATACATGACATTTTGACAAGGTTTACACAAAGACATTTGACATAGACATTTTGACATAAACATTTTAACATGATTTACATTTGATCATGCATTTTCCACAAAAAACATAACTTTGATTTAAACCAAGTTTTACTTCAATGCTTTGTTTAGTGCGTTTCACCTATGGTTTAGTTGATGCATTTCACTAGCCATACATATCATTTTGGTTACACATTACATGATTTACATTTGACACATAAACATTTTTGACATTTGTTTTACATTACATGATTTACATCTTGACATAAACACTTTGACATATTATTCAATACATTTAACAATTGGTTTAAACATAGACATCTTACATTGTTGGTTTGGTTTGAGTAAGTGATTTAAGTAACGATGCGTGTGTAATATGATACAAGCATGGTGGATACGCCGCTGGTACTTCCTATATATAAGTGTTTGTATGGTATTACACATCGTAGCGTTATGTGAATCATTTCAATTTGAGACATATAACATTTTATACAAATAACATATTTTTCACAAGACATTGTTTTACAAAACAACTTATTTTATACAAACTCATTTTATATGGTTATTAAGTTAACCATACATTATTCTCTTATTTATACATATCATCTGAACTTATTGTTTTTCAAATGATTTACAAAACAAAACAATTAACAGGGTTCATGACTAAATTTTATTAAACATTTTCTTAAACTTAAGTCATGAATCCCATAATCACAAATCCTATGTACTCGCCGGCATTTTTATGCTGACGTACCTATTTTCACATGTGTTTCAGGAAATGATGCATAGGATTGATCAAGATACACTTAGGCGGACTTAGGACTTAGTGACAATAAAAGATGGAAGACTAGTTAATTTTGTTATACTTCTTTGATTGTCAAGACATTGTAACTATTTTATTCAATAAAACAATATTTCAATTTCCATGTGTTATGAAACAATGATTCTGTTACAACAGTCCCCGACGTTTTCCGCCACGTTTTGTTGTTTTACGTGGTCGGGGTGTGACACTTCTGTCACACCCCGACCGCGTATAACAACGAACCGCGGCGGAAAACGTCGAGGAGTGTTGTAACAGAATTATTGTTTCACAACCATGGCATACAAAGTTACATTTTATTTATTAAACAAGAGTGTTACATTGTCTTAAACATGAAACAAAGAGTTTATAACATAATTAAACAAAGTCTATCTTCATTTTAAGTCTCTAAGGCACAGGTCCGCCCTAGTGTCATGATCATCAACCTACGCAAAAGCTCCTGAAAACACATGTGAAAATAGGTACGTCAGCATAAAAATGCCTGTGAGATACATAGGTTTTGTGAAAATAGGATTCATGACTTATGCTTAAGAAAATCTTTAGTCATGAACCTTGTAATTTGCTTTGTCTTGTAAATCATTTGAAAAGTGATAAATAAACCAAATGATATATATGTATAAAAGAATAATACATGGTTAAGCGAATAACCACGTGAAATGAGTTTGTATAAATTACGTTGTTTGTAAAACAAGGTATTGTGAAAAGTATGTTATTTGTATAAAATGTTAGATGTCTAAATTGAAATGATTCAAATAACGCTACGATATGTAATACCATACAATCACTTATATATAGGAAGTACCAGCGGCGTATCCACTATGCTTGTATCATATTACACACGCCTCGTTACTTAAATCACTTACTCAAACCAAACCAACAATGTACGATGTCTATGTTTAAACCAATTTGTCAAATGTATTGGATAATATGTCAAGGTGTTTATGTCAAGATGTAAATCATGTAATATAAAACAAATGTCAAACATGTTTATGTGTCAAATGTAAATCATGTCAAAATGTTTATGTCAAAATGTCTATGTCAAATGTCTTTGTGTAAACCTTGTCAAAATGTCATGTATGGCAAGTGGAACATATATATGTATAAATATACCCATTAAGCCATAGGTAAAAATGCACAAAACAATATATTGAAGTAAAACATGGTGTCACACCCGCTCGTAGCGGAAACGCAAGGTGTGATCTGTATGGTTTTCATTGCATAAATATCGATGTACATGAACAAACTATATGAATAAATACAAGCTCCAATGCCGTTGTCATAATTGTTTCAAAAGAATGCAACATAAGTTGAATGTATTGGTTACAAACCATCAAATGAAAATAAGTTGTCATCGTTTTATACATCAAAATGTAAGTCTTAAAATGTCAAGACTTTGACCACTATATCACCGCAAAGAGGCGGTATATAACAGGCAAACCCTTCAATAGTTGGCATGGAGTATTGATACTTGTTTTCCTTGAACTGAAATCATTGCATTGGTCCACTAATTCCCTGAAATACATGTAAGTTTGAAAACATCAACAAAAGTTGAGCGAGTTCATGCAGTTTAGTTGTATAAGATGTATCTGTCAATTGTGAAATGTATTTGTATCAAAACCATGCGCTTTATCTGTATGAAATGTATTTGTATCAAACCCGCATGTAAGATGTATTTGTATCAAATGTAGTATGAAAAGCGTCAATGAAATCGTTGATCATTAATGTTTCGCGAGGACATCAATATGTGTGACGAAATAGGAAGCAATCCAACCCTAGACGATTTTAATTGTATCGACACCATGTCGTAGGGCAACAAATGCACTCCTAGGCAAAATGGCCATGAGTGGGGCTCGCCAACACCCATTAGATCTAAACCTTTGTTCCTTGGTCCAAACTGGATTAATGGTGCTTTAGTTATGGCCCTAATTTCTCACATGATCTAAGGTGTTTCATTCCTTGACTTATCATACTATTGTACATGTATTTTCCCCGATAGTTGTAAAGCTTGAAAAGCATTTAAGATGAAAAGGGGACATGAACTCACAGAATTGCATTCCGTAAACTGTATGTAACTGTAACCTCATTTGCATTGTCCTTGAATTGTATCACAACCTACAAAGGTCCTAGAATTGTTAGACACTACGGTCTTTGTATTGACTCATGTACAAGTCTTCTATCTTGAATATGTATTAAGACTTGTATGTCTTTGTTATTCGTTGAACTGTGTATTAGATGTATGAGTTGTTCAAATGTTATATATATATTTTTCACCAAATATATATATATATATATATAACTGTTATCTTGTATCTTGCGAGTTGTATAGTCGGATCTAGTCCGTTGAATTTCGTGTCTTGTATGTATCAATTGTATAGTTGTGTTTCCAATAATGGTATCATTGGGCCGAGCCCATGTTTTCATGTTATTGGGCTTAAATAGTGTTGGGCTTAAATAGTGTTGGGCCTCAATAGTGTTGGGCTTCAATAGTGTTGGGCCTCAATAGTGTTGGGCTTCAATAGTGTTGGGCTTAAATAGTATTGGGCTTCAATAGTGTTGGGCTTAAATAGTATTGGGCTTCAATAGTGTTGGGCCTGAATAGTGTTGGGCTTGAATAGTGTTGGGCTTGAATAGTGTTGGGCTTCAATAGTGTTGGGCCTAAATAGTGTTGGGCTTTGGCCCATATGTTTGGTTTTGGGCTTAGCCCATGTGTTTTGATAAGCCCATTATGAAGTTAAGCCCATTTAGAAAAGTAAGCCCATTTGTATAAAATAGCCCATTAAGAAAAGTAAGCCCATTTGTTATAAAAATAGCCCATTAAGAAAAGTAAGCCCATTTGTTATAAAATAGCCCACATGTAAGATATAAGTCTTTCATTTTTATAAAAACATTTTTATAAAAATTCACTAAGTATACTTTTTAGTTAATAAAAACATAATAGTTTTTATTAGTTTCAAAATGTCCGAATTTTGTTAATGGTAACGAAATTCTTGCGTCCGCGTTGAAAGGTCGCCTAAGCATCGTAGTAACTTCACAGAATGGCGATATGTTCATAGATTCGCCCGTCGTCCGTTTTGACCATAAGTTGTGTCCGAAAGTTCGGAATGTCCGTAAGTTGTTTTCAAGTGTGTCTATATGTATTCTTGTAAGTCTTTAGTTGTAAGTATGTCTTGTATTTATTTGTGTCATTGTTATCAAGTCTCTAACTTGTATATATAACTAATACAAATAATAACACATAGCACATACTTGATATGTTCCATAAATATGTATTTTACCAAAATATATATTTATGTCAATTTTTATGATTAGAAAGACCAACTTTCTAATATTGTAAAGACTTTGTTAAAAAAAAATGATAGTTTTGTTAACATAATGTTCTTAAAAAAATGGCCATATAACCTTTGTATTAATCATTTGGCCATGTTTCATAAACATATCATTTTCTTTTCCAAATCACCATCAATTTACCCAATCATCTTAACTAAAAACATTTGAGATTTTTATAACATAAACTTATCAAAATGATCTCCAAATCATGTAGGGTTTTGGACATGATCATAACATGTGCTAACTAGTTCAAAAACCAAGTTTACTTCTAGTTTTAACAACTTTTATAAAAATCTCATGTTGTATGTTACTTTTCATAATTTTGTAGAAGTGTTGTTTTTAGTGAAAAACATTAAATACTTTAACAAAATTAAAGGTTATGATCATCCCTTTAAACCTTTATGTTAAAAACCCTTTAACATAAACTTGTATAATTGTTAGATCATATTTTTAAAACATCTTCTAACAATTTATTTATATCATAATCATCATAACAAGATCAAATATGCATATAACAAGTCTTAGATCACAATAATAACCAACATAAATATATCATGATTATTATTTTTGCTTCTTTGTATTTTTCATGTTTATTATGTATGATTATTTAGTTATTTATTAGTTATAATAACAATCATAAACATAATATATTTGTATAAAAAAATAGATATAGAAGCTTACTTCTAGCACTAGGCTAGGGATGATCTTAGAAGATTATTAAGAACTAAGAAGATGATGATCTTGATGGTAGAACACTTTTGTATGGATGAAAACCCTTCCTTTTACTTCCAAAAGCTTTAGATCACCTTATGTTACTTGGAAACCCATGTTAATCATCTAATAAAAGACTAAAATTGAAGTGGGTTTTTAGTGTTCTTGGTGGATGGATGAAGATGATGAGAGAGTTTTAGTGAAAAAAAATAATAATAATGTGTAAAATGGTCTTGAAATGATCTAGTTACTTAGTTAGTAAGTTACTAATTAATCACCAACATCATCCACTTGAACAAATGGAGTAAATATCTAGATATTTTCAATTTTTTAATGAGTGTGGGACCCACATAACAAAAAAAAAACGTTCATATGAGGGGGGGGGGGGTCATGCTTGGTGATTTGTTTCTAATTATTTCAAGTGTTAGAATTTGTAGACAAATGTTAGGAAGTTTAGGTGTTCAAGGATTTCAATTGATTTAAGATGTTTAGATGTTATACTAGCCTTAAAATGACCAAAATAATATTAGATGGTTACTAAAAAAAAGATTAGATATCGTTCGGATAATCGTTTCGAATTGTTTCGGTTAGATGTTATTTGAACGTTAAGTTGCGTAACTTGTGTGAATTGATGTAGTTATTGGCTCGGATGATACCCGAATGTATCCTCACATGAATTCTATGTTAAATAATATTTTTACCTGTCGTAAAAATATTAGATAGCTGATTTCTGCAAAATTTCTGCGGAAAAGTGTAGAAATCGTCGCTTTTAGTGCTTTTCGGCAGTTTTCGGGCAGTTTTTGGTGCTACCGGACATTGGTAATATATTAAACCAAACCCTTTTATTCCCATATAGGGTTTAATGTATATTTGATGTTGGACTTTCGTCTAAGTCCTAAAGATGTAATTTAGATGGTTTATGCGGAACCTGAGTTCTCGTCAGCACACTAGTTTACTAGGTACTACTCTAGTTGTTTCGATGCATTGTTTACACTATTTCAAATGTAACCAATAAAAATGAATAATGTGCATCATAAATTAATATTCCTTGAGTGCTCTAAGATGTATATCATGTAATCATGCAGTTCGAGTGTTCGAAATGCATAAAAATGTAGCTAAAATGAGTACTTTAAGTGTAAGAAAGTTACCGAAAAGTGGCAGTTGTCACACATGGTTTAAATCAATGTTATGTCTTGTGGAAATGCATGTTATACTGAATATGAACATCTATGCGGTATTGTGAAAATGCATACATCCAAGCCTTGAGACTGTGGCGATAAACCCTTAAACAAATTAAAGGTTTATCTTAGTTATGTATATCGAATTCGGTCATTCCTTTCATCCCCACCTAACCAGGATGTCCGGAACGGGAGTTGTCAATTCCTATGGTACCACTACCTACTAACGAACGGCGTGATCAATGTTAATGAATGTATTGTCCCATGTAAACAAACCAAATGTCATACCAAAATGTAAGCATGTGATGAAATGAAAATGTACTAAGTATGCAACAAATGAACATACATAGCATGTGATGTGATGTAATGTAAAACGATGTACTAAGTAGGCACACAATGGGCATACATAGCATAAAATGTAATGTAAAACGATGTACTAAGTAGGCACACAATGGGCATACATAGCATAAAATGTAATGAAATCATGTACTATAAGGTACTAACGAACATAGCAGATATATGATGTGAAAACATGGAAAGCATGAAAGTAACAAGTAGGCACATGTGTTCCACCCCAAAACATTTGGAAAACAGTAAAAGAGGGGTCTATGTACTCACTTGAGATTGTTCAGTAGTCCTAAGATAACCACCAAGCAATGCTAGAGATCTCGGAATCAAACGGTACCTAATATAGGTAACTATGTTAATAAACCGGACCTAAATCGGAGGATCGGATAGAATGAGGGTTCGTAAACCAAACGAGTATAGGAACTCGTGTAATATGGTTTAACAAAGCCTACATACTAAATGAAACCTAACATAAATGCTTACGACCCATTTCGACCCGTTTAGGTAGCTTATGCTACTTTAACGCGTCGTTCGCGTGAAACGCGTTCGGACCGCCTAACTAGCCCTATGACAAGTGTTATATGCCTAAACATGTTACATAATCAGTTATGTGACAAAAGTTTAGGTTACATATGCTTAATTACCAATTATACATGAAAAGGGTATTTTGGTAATTTACCTAACGCATATAAACCACCTATCATACAACTACTCAAACGATGTGACCATAAGGTATAACCTCGGAAGGTTATTCCCTACATGCTATGGTCACCTAATGTATTTGGTCGGATCCTAATGATCGACCAAATGGGTCGGGTTCGAAGGTATAAGCGATTTATTAGATCGCTTACCCTACGACCCTAGACAACGTGGTAATCAGTAGGCATAGTCCCAAAGGACTATAACCAATGTGATTACACTCACGTTGCGAAGTTCTAACGAACTTCGCATTGACCATAAACTGGTCAACGCAGAAAGTCAAACAAAGTTTGACTTTCAGACTCGAAAAGACTCGAAAAGCAATAAAAGAACGAAAGAATACTTACGAAGGGTCCCCGAATGCTAATTTCGATCCAAGAATCTCTGGTATGAAACAATGGTTTCAACTTAGAGTTTCTCAAATCAAAATTCTTGTGAGTTTTGCATTGCATGGGGGGGTATTTATAGTTCTCGGGTAACCGTTGAGATTGTTTCTTGGAAAAGAGGGCACGATCATGGCCGTACACTTGTAGGAAAGTTGTGGTGCCTCAATTTGCTCACCACCATAAGGAATTGACACTTGGAAAGGGGATTGGAAGTGCAAAACAGCTGCAAACAGGCTGTAAAAACAATGAATCTGGTCTGATAGCCTGACGCGGGCCACGTAAAGTTTAAGCTTGGGTTTACGCGGGCCGCCTAGCCATCTTTGGCAGAATTACACTTTTAGCCCCTGAACTTGTAAAACATGTATTTCGGCCCATTTTTGACACGTTTAAGCCCCGTTAACCTCATTTCATGGCTCTAAAATGAAGTTAAATTATTGGGAACTCAAAACATGCTCAAAAATATCTCAGATGTCGGTTCGTTTGGCCGTACGATCGCGATGTTCGCTTAATTACGACTGAATGCGCATAAGCGCGAAAAACGATCCAAATGACGCGACGAATGGATTTTTATTATGCCAAACACTAAAATAAAATATAGTCATGCTTACAAAAATTTTTGGATGTCCGGATGTATTCAGAACGTGAGTTATGCGCAAAAATGCAAACTTGTGCACTTTTTGACACTTTTAGTCCCTGAATGACCCAAAAGTTTATTTTAGCACACCGAACCCCTCAAAGCCTATTTATAAGCTATGTAAAGGATATTTAAGGTGTGTTTAACTTATGGTCATGTTCCAGAATGTTCGTTACTATTCAAATTGGCATACTTTCGCAGTTTGTCAAGTTTAGTCCCTGTAGACGAATTAACTTGTTTTTGCCATACCAAAGCCTTCAAAACTTATTTCTAAGTTATGTAAAGGTTATTTAAGGTATGTTATGTCTATGTTGATGTTCCGGAGTATTTGTCGCATTAAACTGATTACGTTTACGCATCAGTTTGCGTATAACTCTCCAGAAAATGATATAGAGTTTGAAATTGGATAAAAGTCAAAACATGAAAAATGTAAAACACAACCAAACAAACATTGGGATCAAATAACATTGTTTTATTGATAATAGAACTGTTCACAATGATTACAAGCACAGATGTTACAGAGATTGCCCGATGCAGGTAGATATAAGGGGTACAATGTCTGGCAGACCAAAAATAAACAGGATCGTGATCATGTAAAGGTGTAGGTTCAGCAAGCGCAACATCAAGCTGACCCAAAAGGTGTAGAAGCTAGCTCAAGAGCAGGCTCTGAGTCGTGTAACGATGTAGTGTCTCGAGCAGGTGATAGAGCAGCAGCCATGTCATCGTCGTCTTGTGTCAGTAGTAGAATGCTGTAATCCAGCTGTTTGTAAGGTTGCAGGTATCACAGACTCAAAGGAGTCTGAATGCATGCTAGAATCAGATGATGGCTCGTTAACAGGGGTCTTAAGAAGTGAAGTTAGTATCAGTGTTCTCGTCTAATTTTCTATCGTTATGGGTGTCGGCAGGAGGGCCATCGATAAGCATGCCAACTAGTCATATATTGTTTGTCGAGTAGCCAACCTTCAGTAGAAATGTCCGCAGGAGGCACATCATCGAGGATTGGAGCCATGGCGTGTCCATCATCAGGATGACCAGTGATGGAGTGGTCATGGATTGAAACAAGAGTGACAGGAAGATTCTTGTCAGAGAAACCATCAGCAGAGATGAAGTATCACCAAAGTCTGGTAGCGCGGACTGTTAGAAGTCGTTCTCGTCATTAGCATATCAGGATCACTCTCAGTATCTGACGTAATTGTCTCTGGCGCAAATGTAGTCTCCTTATCTGTGGCGGTGGTCGTAGGGTTAACAATGTCTGATAACTCGTTCTCTAATTAGAGTGACGTGTGTGCCGGTGCGTAGCATGTATATTCATAGTAATTACTAACAATTAGTGTATGCGAACAACTACCACATATGCACGTACATCAACCTTAAATCAAATAAGCATGTAAGTCTCAATTAATGTAAGCAAGTAATCATCCTAGTCTTCCCCAGACTATCCTCCCAGCCTCTCAGACTGAACTTCCTAGTCTCTCATACTATCCTCCCAGCCTCTCAGACTGATCCTCCTAGTCTCTTAGACTATCCTCCCAGCCTCTCAGACTGAACCTCCTAGTCTCTCAGACTATCCTCCCAGCCTCTCAGACTGAACTCCCTGGCCTCTCACACCAAAACCTCCCCAATCTTAAAGATTGGCCCCTCAGTCTATGTGACTGAATCCCTGGTCTCCCTGACCAACCTCCCAGTCGATAAGACTGAATCCCTGGTCTCCCTGACCAACCTCCCAGTCGATAAGACTGAATCCCTGGTCTCCCTGACCAGCCTCCCAGTCGATAAGACTGAATCATAAATTTGGAAAAAGTGCTCAAACTTTTTGTTTGTAAGAATGTTTTGTATCCTGGATCTGGACGTTTTGTGTATGCAATGAAAACATGTTGTGAAAACATTTTTGTGAGAGCCCTAATGATCGTAGTCTAGACTCAAGAAAGAATCCTAGTTCGCTACGACCGAAGCTCTGATACCAAGCTGTCACACCCTGACTTTTGCGGAAGCGTGATTATTGGTGTGACTTCTTAATACCATAGCAACAATCATAACAATGCTATATGCTGAAAACATGAGATATTCACCCGTTAATAGAGTTCAGAAAAATACCATATTATACTTGTCTTAAAACATCAATCACAAAATAAGTTACAAACCTTGAATTGATTTAATGAGTTCATAAAAACTTAGCAAAAGACTTTAAACAATACTAGTGTTTAGAGATATGTAACCCGTCCAGGAAGAGGTTACACCTTCTAAACCCTGGATGACCTCATTATTCAAACGCAACTTGAAAATATGTGCATACCGTGCCAGATCCATTAGTTCCCTGAAATACATGTAGTTTGAAAAGTCAACATAAAGTTGAGCGAGTTCATGTGTAAGTGAGTATGTATAAACCTTTGATAAAATTTCTGTATGTATGAAAATCCCTGGTATGTAGCAATTAAGGAAAAAGAGATCACCATTGGGTTGCAAAGCCAATGATATGTGTGAAGTGATGCAGGAAGACTCAAACCTAGCGGATTTGTGCGTCGGGCACTTAGTCACCACCTGGTTCACTCAGCGGACTCAAGAGTGGGGCTCGTTACACCCAAATAGATCTATCACTAATGTCCCTCGGTCCTACGACGAGGATTAATGACCTCTAGTTTCCGCCTACCCACTCACATGATCTAAGTAGTAACCCTCCTTAAGCTAACCATACCATGTATAAAAGTATCCGTAATCATTGTAACATGTATTTCACCCCCGAAGTATAAAAACTGAAAACAGTTAAGAGAAAAGGGGGACATGAACTCACAGAAGTGCGTCTCGAAATAGTAAATCCCGATCAACCTGCTGCGTGACGACCTACACGTACTAATTTCTATTAGACGGACGGCCGTGCCTTGGCTTAAGGTTTAATGTCTTTGGGAAATAGTTAGGCAACTATTTCGTATTTACACTTCTTAATTATTTACAAATATATTCCTTCCCAAGGATGGGGTTTTTAATACATGTGCGTTTTTATAATTCCAAAAATATATTTTTAAGTCTCACTTAATAAAATATATTTTAACTCATTTGTCTAAAATATTCTATCACCAAAATATACATATTTTTCCCAAAAATATTATATTTTATTCCATACAATTTCCAAAATAATACTTTTATCAAAATACGCATTTAAGAGTATTTTTCCGAAAATACATAAGTTACATTTTAAAGTTCGTGTGGTAATAACAATACCGGTGTAACTTAAATATTTATTTGTAAAGGCGTTGGTATTATTTTGGAGTCGTATTTTCATGATATTTCAAGTAATATTATTTTTACTCTAAAAATAATATATATATATATATAGTTCACAAAATAATCATAAAATCACACAAGCGTTTTACTATGAAATATATATTCTAAATATATATTTAACAAGTTTTATTTACGAAAATCCACCTCCGACACTTGGTTATTTTGTAATAAAAATCATGGCGAATTTTGTTTGGAAAAACAAGTTAAAAATATCTTTATAACCACTTGCCACAAAAATATTTCTAAATGTTATTTTCTGGAAAAATTTCGCCAGAGTTTCCTCTGTAACTGGAGGTGGCCACGCTTACTAGCGTATCATTTTCTTTTCAAAATTCAATCAACAACTTATCAATCATCAACATATACAATATTCAAACATCAAACTAGTCAAAAATAAGTATAAATCGCAAACTCATGAACTTGTAAGTTTTGTAAAAATATGTAGCAACCTTTTAACATATTTAGTGGATCTCATCATCTTTAAAAGTAAAATTAGTTTCTCGAAAACTTTATTTTTAAAGAATATGTAATTTTACAACTTCTATTCAAAAATTACGAAAATGTTTCTTTGTTAAATCCTTCTTGTCACACAAGTGTTTACACACTTGCTTGTTCACAAAAATGCTTTTAGTATCTGTGAGATCCGGGTGTTTAACAAGACTTGTATATTTTACTTGGTTTATCCGAAAAACCACTTGTAGATCCTTAGATCTACTAGTTTAGAATTCTATTTTACAAGAAAAATCACTTTTACACAAGTTCATGTTCATGTGTGGAAGGGTTCATCATCTTACAACTTTTACACTTAACATATCACTAGTTCATGTTCCATGAACATGATCTAGCGTGGTTAGATGACGATCCGTTCCACTACTAGCAACTAACAACATAAAATAATCACGACTAGTCAAGATTTACAAGATTTACACCATTAGTTTCTCTTTATCCATCTAGTTCATCATTCTTTCAAGACTTTTAGTTTTAATCTTGTGTGTTCTTGAGTTTTAACCGTTAAATCTCTTATTAACCACTTTAAACAAGAACAAGAGGGTGTCTAGAAGCACTTACTACTAGCTCGTGGCTAGGGAAGAATCAAGGCGTAAACAAGGTGGATAAAAGCAATGTAGAGAGGTTCTTGAGTTTCCGAAAGCACCGAGCCTCCTTGTGTGATCCCTTGCACCTTGGTATGTATGTGGATTGAGTGAACAAGACTTGAATGATGATGGTGGTGGCTCTAGTGTTCTCGCCCGAACACAAGGCAAGAGGGAGAGAGAGAGCAAGTTTGTGAAGTGTGGAAATGAATGAAAGTTCTTATCCCTTAAGCTTATTTATGGACCAACTTGTGTGTTTAACCAACATGTAAAGTGCCTCCAAGATATTAGACAAGGCTTATTAAAATAATCAACAAATGGGTGGTGTGTCACCAAATGGGGAACCGATCGGATGAGGGGGTATATGGTTAGATTTTGATGATATAGTTAAGTTTCTAGTTAGTTTAGTTAGGGTGTTAATTGGGTTGTTAGTGTGTGGTGTAATATAGAGGGTGTTAGGGTGTGTTGGGATTGAACCCTACCAAAGGAACAGATAATGAAAGCCAAAACTGGATCAGAGCAGTGGATCCAGAATAAGCAGATGTTTGGTTGCAAGTCTCTCCCCTTGAAAGTGGTTTCAACATCTGCTGACCTCCTATCTGCTGATCATGCAAAATGCTGACCTACAAGTGCTGATCAAGACAAAGTCTGTTGAAGAACTAAAGCTCTGCTGCTCAATCTACTGCCCTGTTTCAAGCACTGATGATCATGACAAGTACTGCTGGGTTCATAGCAGTGGAAGGATGCAGCAGCAGTTTATGTTTACTTTATGTATTGAATTGTAACATCAGTAGTTAGCATAGCAGTGTTTGTATAGGTCAGTTGTTGAAGAGTTTGTTAGGAGGTTAGATGTCACTTTCATGGTGACGTCAGCTTTGATGCTCAGTAGTTTGCTAGTGCCTATAAATAGAACAGTGCTCTGTACTGTTCTGTTTAGCTCATTCACCATCTTCTTCCTGCACGAACTAATACTGAGCTCGGGTTGAGGGGGAGTTTGCGAATCATACATGCATTGTAATCAATGTTTGAAATAAATTTAATAATTTGATTTTGTGTTGAAAATGTATGATTGAAAGCATTTCTTCTGTTTGATTGTGAAAAGTTTGCTTCCATTTAATTTCCGCTGCACAACTCACTCATAATTCCATCTTAATTCAAACATAAATCACAGTCAATCCAAACTCAGATCCTAACAATTGGTATCAGAGCTTGGACAGTCAAATTTGATTTAACAATCATTTTGACGTAAATAGTTCAGCTCGAAATCGTTGATACTGATAGTTTGTTCGTTGTGTTGAAAAACAGAGCAAGGTTTAATCACCGATAAAGTTGATTAATCAGTGCCTGTAAAACAACCAAGATGTCGTCACAGTCTCAAGATGATAAGAATAACATTGGCTCGCTTTTTAAACCTCCTGTGCTTAAAGGAAATGAATACAACATCTGGGAGAGAAGGATGTGTCACATCCTTGCTCAACAGAACACTGGATGTTGGAGGTCGGTTGTTTTCGGTCCTAATGTTCCTATGGTGCCAAGTGCTGAGGACACCAAAAAGTTCGTTCCTAAACCAACTGAAAATTATACTGAATCTGACTTTCAGAAGTTCGAACTTGATGCCAAAGCATTTAGCATCATAGCCTCTGCATTGCCCAATGAAATCTATGCTGGGCTGTTACACTGTAACAGTGCCAAGGAATTATGGGATGCATTGAAGGAACAATTTGGGGGGACGGAAGAGGTTATCGAAAACAACAAAGAAATTCTGAATCAGCAGTATGAAACATTTTATCACATCAAAGGGGAATCACTAACCCAACAATTTGAACGTTTCAGTTGTCTCATTAGTGAACTAAGGCTTGTTAAGGTTACATTTCCAAATGCAACCCAAAATAGCAGGTTCCTTAGATCACTGCCCGAAAAATGGGACACAATTGCTTTTGTCACCAGGAATTCAGCTGAATTCAAAGATCTAACCCTGACCCAACTCCATGGTAGACTCCTAACCTATGAAAGGGAGTTAAACCAGAAAAGGAAGTTGCAAGAGTCTGGAAAAGTTGCTGATGACTATTCATTTGGCAGCACAGCTCTATTTGGTCAGGAAGAATCTGGTAGCAGCAGTAAGGATCAGAGTTATGATCACTTTATTGACATAACTGCTGGGGGTAATTTTAACAACTCTGATTCTCACTCTGCAAATTATGCTTTCACTGCAAATACTGAAAACCAGATGTCAGATAACTTGTGCTTTGAACGATTTGCAACATTTTGATCCCACTGACTTAGAAGAGATGGACATCTTGCATCAACTGGCTTTGCTTAGTGTTAGAACAAGCAAATTCTATAAAAGAACAGGGAGAAAATTCCCAGGGCTTCATGGGAATTTAAGGGTGGGGTTGGATAAGTCAAAAATCAAGTGTTACAAGTGTAATAGGCTAGGTCACTTTGCTAGGGAATGTAGGAGTCAAACCACTGGTCCCATAATTACTCACCCCGGCTCAAACCCTAGACCACAACAACAAAACACTGTGCACTATACCCAATATGCCCCTGCAGCACATGTTAACACTGCTCATTATGCTGCAACCCATGTGCATGTGCATTATGTTCAAACCACTGTTCCACAAATTCAGTATGTTCGGGCCCCTGTTCCTCAGGCACAAGTGCAACCTGTTGCACCTCAACAAGCTGCTCCAACAGTGACACAACCAGATCAGCAAAGCTTTTTCACACAAGGCTTTGTTGATTGGATCAGCATGCCTGATGAACTTGGTGATGAAAATTTTGCTCTCTATGCTTCTAATGATACTTTTGATGATGAATTTTGTTTGATGACATTAGAGTCAATACCAGAAGCGGTTGAAACTGAAGGTGAACAGCTAAGTGCTGAAACAGTGGATGAAGTTGCTGAAGCAGTGGTTACTGCAGTTGCTGGTGAACTACTGCTGGGAGAAAATTTAGAAATCCTGCTTGAACCACTGTCTAACCCCTGGTCCAAAGAATACAAAAAGGAAGAAGAAAAGAAGAAAGCTGTTGAGGAAAAAGTTAGAGCTGATGAAGAAGGAGATCATCAATGTGACTGTGCCATGATGGCTGCTGCTAAGGTATCACCTCAAGTTCTTGAAAAACTGTGTTCAGACAAATGTATTATTGCATTTGCTAACATCAAAGAGGTAAATGAAAACCTTAGGAACAAAATCCTATCTGATGAAGTCAAATTTGAAAAGTCATTAAAAGAACTTAGAAACAAATTGGCTAAAAAAGATAAGGTGATCAGTAGTTTAAAAGAAGAGCAGAGCATAACCAAAACTCAACTCCAAACTATGGTAGAAAAATACCAAGTTTGCAAAAAGGAGTTAGAGTCTACCCAGATCACCTGTGAAAGATGGGTAGAATCCTGTAAAGGGTATGAGGTTATGCTTGAAAATCAGCTTAAAAGCAATGTTAACTTTGGTATAGGTCATAGAAAGTATGATGAACTTGTAAGCACTGCTGAAAAACAAGTTGTGTCATCTGAAATAATACCAACCAACAAAAATGGCCAAGAAGTTAAAATAACTGACAAACTTGGTAACAAAATTACTCTGGAAAGATCTGTGGGATCCTCAACTTTTGAGGAAATTGAGAAATACCAATTTAAACCCACATGGTCTGATGAGTGTGATATCCTAGAAAATTTCAAACCAATGGATTTCACAACCACTGATGGTGTAAAAGCTCCAAAAGCAAGAATCATTCCTATCAAAGATATTCCAACAGGGGTTCAAAACTCTGTTGCAAAGGAATCTGAGAAAAGGAAGAAAAGAGAAAAGATTAAAAACCTGTTTTATGATTTTTGTGAAAAGAAGAATAATCTAACAAAAGGCTGTTTTCATCTTAAAGCACATGATCTAAATAAAACAAATGTTATTGTTTCTGCTGAAAGCTGCACCATCTGTGGTAAAAATAACCACAAAACTAAGGAATGTGTGTATCTCAAAAACTTTGATGAAAAGAAGAAAGAGTACACTGCAAAAACATTCTTAAGTTCATCAGCATCATCTGTTAAGTTCACCAAGAAACAACCACTATTCGTCCCAGTCCAAACAGCTGTCACAAAACAGCTGAACCAAACATCTGTTCAAAGAGATGTTCAGGTGACTGGTGCACCCCCTGCCAATCAATTCAAAAGAGGTAAGGGACAACCATCATACAATAGGATCCCACATGCTTATGAGACTTACAAAAAGCCCTCTAAACCCAAAGTGAACAGGTATCCTTTTGGTTATCAACAGATGATTGGTCAAGACCCCCAACAGTGGTTAGAGAAAAACATTCTCAAAAATGTTCAAACCCCTGAGCTAACCACTGTCCATGCATCTGTCATCATCTCAGACACTGTTGAGACCCCATCCAAAGCCTTATTGGCTTTGGAAACCTTAATGAACTAATCCTTTTACTTCATGTGCAGGGAGCTTCTGCATGCTTAGATAGTCTTTGGTATGTAGACAGTGGAGGCTCCAGGCACATGACAGGATGTAAAGCCCTACTCAAAGATTTCAAAATCCATGGATGGGGTGATATATCCTTTGGGAATAATAGTAAAGGGAAAGTTCTGGGGTCTGGTACAGTTCAGTCTGGAAATGTAAAATTTGAAAATGTCAATCTGATAGACAATCTGAAATTCAACCTCCTGAGTGTCTCACAAATGAGTGACAAGGGGTATGGGACATTCTTCACAAAGGAGTGTTGCAAGATTGTTGGACCAGAAATGGTTGAAAAGATTGAAGCAATAATAAAATCAGGAAAAACAAAACTTGTTGCTCAAAGAAGTGGCAATGTTTATGTTGTTGATATGTCAAGAGAGTGTCCCAGAGCTGATGCATGTCTGTTCTCAGCTGCCTCTAACAAAGAGACAGAGCTATGGCATAAAAGACTGGGACACACAAATCTCAAGACAATCAATGAAATTTCAAAAAATGGCTTAGTGAGAGGCTTACCACAAAAAATGTTTTCATGTCCTGAACACTGTGATTCCTGTTTAAAAGGAAAACAGCATAAAAGCTCTTTCAAGCCCATTGAAGAGTCCAAAATAACCCAGTGTTTGCAAATGCTGCACATGGATTTGTTTGGCCCAGTGCAAGTCATGAGTCTCAAAAAGAAGAGATATTGCTTGGTTATTGCTGATGACTTCTCTAGGTTTACATGGACCTTCTTTTTACACTCAAAAGATGAGACTGCAGGCATTTTGCAAGACTTTGTGACACAGGTTGAAAAGCAATTTGACCTTCCAGAAAAAGTCTTCAGGAGTGACAATGGCACAGAATTCAAAAATAAGGAGTTGGATGCCTTCTGTGTAAAGAAAGGGATTGTAAGGCAGTACAGCATCCCTAGAACACCAGAGCAAAATGGGGTTATTGAAAGGAAGAACAGGACATTGATTGAGGCTGCCAGAACCATGCTTGCAGATTCAGGTTTGCCATTAACTTTTTGGGCAGAGGCAGTAAACACTGCTTGCTATGTCCAAAACAGAGTTTTGATCAACCCTAGGCACAAAAAGACTGCTTATGAAATTCTGTATAAAATAAAGCCATTAATCTCATATTTCAAAGTTTTTGGTTGCCCATGTTTCATTCTAAACTTAAAAGATTCTATCTCAAAGTTTGCAGCCAAAATTGATATGGGATACCACCTGGGATACTCAACCACTGCTAAGGCCTACAAAGTGTTCAATACACGGACCAAAGCAGTGGAAGAGACTCTGAATGTAAAGTTCAATGAACTTTCATCAATGAAAATCCCTGCAAATCCTACAGAATTGTTTGATCTTGAAAAATTCACTTTTGAAAATACTACTGTCAAGACTAACAGTGCAGGTCCATCAGAAGATTCATCATCAGACTATGGATATGAGATCATCATTCCTCAAAAGTCTGCTTCAATAGGGAGAGCATCAGTTGTTCAAAAAAGTTGTCAAAGCTCAACCACAGCTACTCAATAGTTGTTGACCAAAGTAGCCCTTTAACCACTGCTTCCACCTCATCAAACACTGCTGACAAAAGTCCTCAAACAGTGGATCAAAGTCAGCAGGTGTCCACACCTTTACCCCCTATGCCACCACCTTTTGAAGCCACTGCTGGGTCATCAAAGCCACATCTGCAGCCTTCACCACTCAATGCCATTATTCCATACCAAGGAGAGCTCATCTTCTTGAAATCTCATCCACCAGATCAAATCATTGGCAACATCAATGAAGGGGTGCTCACAAGAAGGCAATCCCAAAACATTTGTCTTTTTGCAGGTTTTCTATCACTCCATCAGCCAGTCAAGTACTAAGAGGCACTGAAAGACAACAGCTGGGTAGAAGCCATGCAAGAGGAGCTCCAACAGTTTAGAAGACAACAAGTATGGGAGCTTGTTCCATTGCCAGAGGGTGTGAGTCCTATTGGCACAAAATGGGTCTTCAAAAATAAAACTGATGAAAGGGGTATTGTTGTCAAGAATAAAGCCAGGCTTGTGGTTCAAGGTTTCAGACAAGAAGAGGGCATTGACTATGATGAAACATTTGCCCCTGTAGCAAGACTTGAAGCTATCAGACTCTTTCTGGCCTTTGCTGTCAACCACAACATCAAGGTGTATCAAATGGATATCAAATGTGCATTCCTCTATGGTAAGATTCAAGAGGAGGTTTATGTTTGTCAACCTCCAGGTTTTGAGGATCCATTTAATCCAGATCATGTCTACAAGCTGAATAAAGCTTTGTATGGCTTGAAACAAGCACCAAGGGCCTGGTATGAAACTCTGTCCACCTTTTTACTTTCCATTGGTTTCACCAGAGGCAGGATTGATAAAACACTGTTTTTAAAATGGAGAGGGAAGGATTTGATGATTGTCCAAATTTATGTGGATGACATCATTTTTGGAAGCACATGTAATAAAATGTGTGAAGAGTTCAGGCAACTCATGACAGCTGAGTTTGAAATGAGTGCAATGGGTGAACTCCAGTGTTTTCTTGGTCTCCAAGTAAGGCAGCTGCAAAATGGTACTTTCATCCATCAAGGCAAATATGCCAAATAACTTTTAAAAAAAATTGATATGGATGATTGTAAGCCATGTAGTACACCCATTGCAACCAATAAATTGGTCATGTCTGAAGAAAAGGATGATTTGGTTGATCAGACCTTATATAGAAGCATGATTGGGTCTTTACTGTACCTAACTGCATCTAGACCAGATATCATGTTTGCAACATGTGTCTGTGCAAGATCCCAATCAGCCCCTAGAAAGTCAAACCTTATTGCTGTAAAAAGGATATTCAGATACCTCAAAGGTGCTCCCACACTTGGTATCTGGTATCCAGCTGATGGTAAAATTGAGCTTTCAGGTTTCTCAGATAGTGACTTTGCTGGATGTGATAAAACAAGGAAGTCCACTTCAGGAGGGTGCCAATTCCAAGGCAATTGCTTAGTGTCTTGGCAAAGCAAAAAGCAAGCAGTTGTTTCCACATCTACCGCTGAGGCAGAATATATAGCTGCTGCAAGCTGTACAGCCCAACTGCTCTGGCTTTAAAATCAGTTACTGGATTTTGGTATCACTTCCTTGAAGACACCACTTATGTTGGACAGCCAGGCAGCAGAAAATATCATCAAAAATCCAGTTTCCCACTCAACCACCAAACACATCGACATCAAACATCACTTTGTGAGGGATTGCTATAAAAAAAGGTTTGATTTCTCTGCATCATGTTCCAACTAAGGATCAGCTGGCAGATGTGCTAACCAAAGCATTAGACACATCCACCTTTGAAAGCTTGATCTCTAGGATTGGTATGCTAAACACGGAATAACAGGCAAAATCTTGTTTTTCTGTGAATAAAAGCATTAAAATGTTTTCAAAAAATCAAAAATCCATCCTTAAAAATAGCTAAAAATGAATTTTTCATTAAAATCCTAAAAGTCTGCCATAACCACTGATGGGTTCAAAAGTCTGCTCTACTTCAAATGTATGTCCACTGCTGAAAGTCATCCCCTGTTCTCATTTTCCTCTGATAAGCACTGATGTTCAAATTCAGTGTTGTATCCACTGTTGTGCTATCCACTGATAGTTAAAAGCATCCACTATTCTCCATTACCGTTACAACTACTGTCCTCACCAGTTGTTTTCACAAAAAGTACTGTTCAAAAGTACTGTCCTTCATTTCACCAGGGGATGGCATGCGGACAGTACATAGTGGTCAGACCTTTTGTAACCGCTGCCACGTCAGCATTCATTTTTCCTCCATAAAACCCCCCTTTCAAACCCCAAACAGGGTTTCACTGTCGAATTGAATTCTTAAAAGTTCTCTTCTCAAAGCAGTTTCCATCACATTTCATCAAATTTCTTCACAATCTCATTTTCGATCCTCATCTTCAAAATGACAAAATCGAAATCATCCGCAAAATCGTCTAAAGGGGCCTCTCAAAAGGCTACCTTCACAGAAATCCCACACAAACCGTCTCATAATCTTCTGGGTCTTCTCACAAAACTCGGCAACATCGACACATTTGATTCCATCCTCGATATGCTCAACGCATCAAAGTACAAAACTTTGTTAACCGTTGATGCACCCATTTACCTGCAAACTCAGAGAGAGTTTTGGAAAAATTGTACCCTTGAAAAACAAGGTGAAGATGTCATAGCCATTAACTCTACTCTGCAGAAAAAGGCAGTCCACATCACACCGCAATCTTTATCAGAAGTCTTTCAGCTCGATGATCAAGAAGGTAAAAATTCTTTCCCTAAAAACGAGTTAAAAATCGACTTCATTGAGAGAGGGTATGCAGATACAATGATAAAGAGGGATACCTTACAAAAAGGTTTCTTCCCTCCTGCAACACGATTTTTATTCCATACCCTCCTCATGTGTGTTTCAAATAAAACCACTTCTTTTAATGAAATACCATTGAAGATTCAAAATCTTGGATATGCTATACTTCAAGAAGAAAATTTTAATTATTCCCAGGTAATCTTCAATGACTTGGTTAAAAATGTTGAAACAAAATCATTCTTACTGTTTCCAAGATTTTTAAGTTATTATTTTGAGAAAAAATTCAGTAAGGATGATATTGCGGTAATAAACCAAGGTGATTCTTTTCAGATAAACAGCTTAACTGCTGAAACATTTACAAGAATGTCAACACCTTGCAAAACACAAGCAGAGGTGCCTGAGCAGACTTTAGCAGCAAACACTGCTCCTCAGGTATCTGCTGCTGAGCCCACTGCTCAAGGTGATCAAGGTAGCCAACCAACTGCCTTGAAACCCACATCTAAAATCACCAAAAAGCCACAGAAAAAGAAAATTCAAAAACCCCCCCAAACCCACCAAAAAGGCAACTCTGGAGGATGAGATACCAGAGCAACTGCCTGTGACAGCACAAAAGTCACAACAAACCACTGCTGCTTCTTCCTCACAGCAGTTGGTAAAAATATCCCAACCCATACCTGAAACTCCTCATGTCTCTTCACAAAAAGAACAGGTTGTACAAATAGGGTCACCACATCATGATGCTCTGGAAGCACACGTTTCCATCATCCACAGCCCAATACCCGGGGCAATTTCGCTTTCTAAACCTACCTTCACATCCCCAATTCCACGAAATACCAAACTACTGTTGGATGCAGTTGATCTGAACCTGGCACAAACCAGTCCTTCTCAATCACCTGTCCATGAGAATATACCTCAACAACAGACTGGGCCTGATGTATCAATCTTTGCTAACCCACCAACACAACCTGAGGAGGTTACACCCCTTAAGTTACAAGTAACTTTTGGTGGTAATCCAAGTGAAGCAACCACTACAAGTGTTGAACCTACAGGTTTACACTTGGACAGTGGTTACATCAATAAGACTTCCTTGGAGGCAATTCCTTCCATAACACCTCTGTTATCTGCTAGTGAGTTTGTATTAACCACTGGTTCCATCAAAAGATTATCAAGTGTTGAAGGAAGAAGACCCCAGTACCAAGAAAAAGGGGCATCAGTTGTTGATGTTTGGAGTACACTCCCTACCTCAACATCTGATAAAACCACTGCTAGTGGGAAATCAGATGATCCCATTAAATTGGGTGATGGTTTAAAGTATCAGGAATTGACGGAAAGAGTTGAAAAGCTGGATACATCTGTTGTAGAAATCAAAGACATGCTGCAACAGTTGTTAACAGTTCAAATGGTACCATCCATTGCTGTTCCACCTCAAGCACCTGCTCCACTACCAGCAGATGTTACAAATGAGCTCTGGAATCTTTTTCAACCATTTCTCCACCAACAACAACAGATGGCTGAGCAGCAGCATGAAAAACATGTTCAAGAGCTCAGAGAAGCAATGGAGTCTAGTTTCAAAACCACACAAGCAGACATCAAGGCTCTAAAAACACATCTGTTGGCAACCACGGGCACTGCTCCTCCAACAGTTCTTTATATTGATGAAATCCCCTCAGATAATGCCAAAAAGGGGGAGAAAATTAAGGAGTGGATAAAGAAAGGGATTGATAATGGGGTATATCTTGATCCAGAAAAAGATGCAATGCTCAGAAACATTCCTTTGCCAGGTGGTAGCAAAAAGGTTGATGTTACCCAGAATGCACTTGATGATGGTGTCATAAGTGTAAAAAGGGATAGAGCGGCAAAGGATTTATCAAGTTGGAATGAGGAGAAGAGAGCTTTCATGGAGCTGAATGAGCAGGGTTGTTCTGGTGAAAAGGATGATCAAAATCCTGTTCCAAAAATAAATCTTACTAGAAAAGTAAGGAAACCCAAATCCACACCATCCAGCCTTCCTAAGCATACTTCAAAACCACCATCCAAAAGCCACCAACATCAAACCTCCACCCAAACAGTTGCTGAAACTTTTGTTGTTCCAACATCTGCTGGTACTTCAGTTGTTACAACAACTGCTCTCACTACAACACACACCACTTCAACACACACCACTACCACTGCCCTATCACCATCAAAAACAACATCTCTACCATCATTTCCTACCATAAAGCAGAAGACAGCAGATGTTAAAACATCTGTTGTAATGGCAACAGTGGTTGAAACACCAGTTGTTTCAACAACTGTTAGTCAGTCACAAACCACTGCCACTCAAATCACCTCCACTGTTCCACCCAAAACATCATCTGCCTCTCCTAAAATTAAGAGGAGAAGGATTATCATACCAGATGATGATTCTCCATCACCACCACCAACAGCTTTAAAATCCCAAGCACTTGTCACAATTCCAAAACCCATTCCTCTCTCTTCAACTCAAACTCAAAAGCCATTACCTCCTGCAGGTGTTGTATTTCCTTTAGAACTCATAGCAGTTAGAGATGAAATCAAATCTTTCTACTATGAAGATAACCCTGCCAAAAGGAGCTTGCCTTCAGTTAAAGGATATCCTAGGCCAAAAAAAATTGAAGAATATTTAGAAATTAAAGCCAAGCAAGCAGAGGATATCGCTAACAAAAATAAACAAGGGAAATCTGATAGGGAATTTCAGCAAAACTATCAGTTTCTTCTCACACAGGTCAGATCAATGGAGCAATTTGCCAAAAATGTTAGTCAACAAATTTCAGAAAGGGCAGATGAGACCCTGAGAAAAGACTACATTGAAAATATCATGACCTACAAGAAATACAAGGGGGAGAAACACATGTACAAAAACTGGACCATTCCTGAGCTTGAAAAAGAAGTAGCCAGGATTCATGAAATGATAAAAAATAAAGTCCAACAGACTCCTCCTGAAAAATTCAAACAGTTTGAAGCTGAAAAGGCATTAGAGTTGAAGAGAATGAAAGAGGAGCTTATCACAGCTGATTATGGGTCAAGGAACTCTGTGTCAAAGTGGGGAGAAGCTAGGGTCAGGGCCACCTATAAAAGGTTGGAGGAACTTAGGAAGAAAGATCCAACAGCTCCACAAAATCCTGACTACTCCAAAGCAGAGGTCTCGAAAAGACCACCAAAGCTGCAAGCCAAAAGAACCACTGCTCCTGCTGGTGCTTCCATCTACAAAAGAAGGAGTTAAAACCAGCTGGATGTTGAAACAGTTCAAGATCTAATTGCTAGTAATGACCTTGTAAAAGAGGGAATTATGCTAATGATGAAAGAAAAATCTGAACTGGGACAATCTGCAAGTACTGCTCCGCCAGTCATGAATAGGCCAGCATCTCCAAATACCTCATCAAATAAACAACTCCCAAGAAACCCACCAGGCTCAAAAGTACTAAAGTGGAAAACTGATAAATAGACCCACGTACTGACAATTTTCAAGTCTAGTGGCGAAGTGAAGAAACTAACAAGGGAACAAGCTCTGGGCCTGAGTCTTGAAGATTTCCAGGATCTCCTTGATCTTCCACTTAGCAGGGATGATGATGATACAGATGCCTTAACCTTTGAATTACAACTCAAAGGGCAAATAAGGGAACTGCTGATGAGGTAATAAAGATCTACAATAATGGAGAGTTTTGGCATTATCTGTTCCAGGGGGAGATTGTTGGGATTGAACCCTACCAAAGGAACAGATAATGAAAGCCAAAACTGGATCAGAGCAGTGGATCCAGAATAAGCAGATGTTTGGTTGCAAGTCTCTCCCCTTGAAAGTGGTTTCAACATCTGCTGACCTCCTATCTGCTGATCATGCAAAATGTTGACCTACAACTGCTGATCAAGACAAAGTCTGTTGAAGAACTAAAGCTCTGCTGCTCAATCTACTGCCCTGTTTCAAGCACTGATGATCATGACAAGTACTGCTGGGTTCATAGCAGTGGAAGGATGCAGCAGCAGTTTATGTTTACTTTATGTATTGAATTGTAACATCAGTAGTTAGCATAGCAGTGTTTGTATAGGTCAGTTGTTGAAGAGTTTGTTAGGAGGTTAGATGTCACTTTCATGGTGACGTCAGCTTTGATGCTCAGTAGTTTGCTAGTGCCTATAAATAGAACAGTGCTCTGTACTGTTCTGTTTAGCTCATTCACCATCTTCTTCCTGGACGAACAAATACTGAGCTCGGGCTGAGGGGGAGTTTGCGAATCATACATGCATTGTAATCAAAGTTTGAAATAAATTTAATCATTTGATTTTATGTTGAAAATGTATGATTGAAAGCATTTCTTCTGTTTGATTGTGAAAAGTTTGCTTCCATTTAATTTCCGCTGCACAACTCACTCATAATTCCATCTTAATTCAAACACAAATCACAATCAATCCAAACTCATATCCTAACAGGGTGTTCGGGGACCCTAACTAGCTCAGAAAGGTGTAAACAATGTCATTGACAATATTTTTATGTTCCGGGTAAAGTCCGGTTGTTCGGTTGGATATTGATCCGTTAAAGTGCTAAATAAGTATTTAAAGTGTCTTTTATAGTGTTTTTAGTGACACAATAAATTCCCGACACTTTGGAAAGCGTCTAGTATTATTTTCCCAAGTTTTTGCACTTTACTAGTTAAGTTAATTACTGATTTTTTGCACAAAGTGCAGAATTTTGTACTTAAAGCATGTTTTAGGCACATCCGGTCACTATAACTATCACCTAGTGACGCAGTTTTACAATCCTCACCTCCCTACTAGTGTAGTAAACTATTCTCGGCTCATACTGGCCTCAGAGACAGTGTCTGTCTAGTGCTGGCTATGTCAGCATGTTTACTGGGTTATCCGTTCATTGTGCTAACTATGCTTTTGTGCATCAAGTTTGTCACTATAGTTTTACGTGTAATAATGGAGTGACAGTAATAAAGTATGATGCATGAATATGTATGTATCCGAAATCAAGAAGCAGTTTAACCACAATTGTAAGCAAGCACAATAATTAAGCATTAATTAAATATTAATTAATTCGTACGGATACCTGTTTTGGTGAGGGTTGTCACAATAGATGGAACAATAACTTGATTGATCTAGAATGCTTCAAGGACTCAAGATTACCAAAACTGATTACGCAAAACTGATTACCAAAACTTTTACGCAACCCTAACTTGTTAAATATGAAGTTGTAACGTGTTGGGCCCTAACTGGGCCTCGGAGAAACTGGGCCGGCAAAACGCCCGTTTCGTCGAGATGTTTATGACGAAACGAATCCTGTTTCATCGATGTTGGTTATGGCGAAACACTTGGTTTCGTCGAGCTTATATAAGGTGAATTAACTTAGGGTTTCAACCTATTCATACATGTTACATATCACATCACCAAGCATATCGACACAAAATTCACATAATTATTTAACATTACAAACATGTACGGTTACAAAGTCGTGTAAACAAACAACTTAAATAGTTAACGTGCATTGAATGCGAAGAAGGAAATCTTGGAAACTCGAGTTGTCACATTATCCCCATCTTGAAAGAAATTTCGTCCCGAAATTTAGCACGCGGTTACTGACGAAGCTAGTTAAGTTGTGTGGTTTACTGGGTTTCCTGGGGTGTCACATCATCCCCCCGTTGATTTGGAATTTCATCCCGAAATTCCGCAGTAGCTTCAGCCTCAGTAGTAGTTGCATTATTTCCGAACAACTGGGGATACTTGAGTTTCATTTGGTCTTCTCGTTCCCAGGTGAACTCTGGGCCACGACGGGAGTTCCAACGAACTCGAACAAGAGGTATCCTGGTGTGCTTGAGAACTTTCACATCTCGGTAAGTAATCTCTACTGGTTCCTCGATGAATCGCAACTGGTCGTCGATAGCGAGCTCCTTCAGCGGAACTATAAGGGTCTCATCTGACAGACACTTCTTCAGATTTGACACGTGAAAAATGTTGTGAACTCCACCGAGTTCTGCTGGTAGGTTCAGTTTGTAGGCCACATTTCCTATTTTCTCAATGATTTCGAACGGTCCGACATATCGTGAATTGAGCTTTCCCCTTTTTCCAAAGCGAACCACACCCTTCCAGGGTGAAACTTTAAGTAGAACCCGGTCCCCGACCTGAAATTCTAGAGGTTTCCTACGCTTATCAACGTAGCTTTTCTGACGGTCACGAGCTGCTGCCATGTGTTGTCATATCTGTGCAATCTTTTTCGTTGTATCTACCACAAGTTCTGGACCCGTGATCAGGCTATCACCCACCTCTGCCCAACAAAGAGGTGATCGACATTTACGCTCGTACAATGCCTCAAACGGTGCGGCTTGGATGCTGGTGTGGTAACTGTTATTATACGAAAACTCCACCAACGGGAGATGTTTTTCCCAGCCGTTGCCAAAATCAATCACACATGCCCTAAGCATGTCTTCAAGGGTTTGAATAGTGCGCTCAGACTGTCCATCCGTCTGAGGATGTTATGCGGTGCTCATATCTAAACGCGAGCCAAAGGATTTGTGCATTGCCTGCCACAGTTCAGAAGTAAAACGTGCATCACGATCAGATATAATGGAAGTTGGCACCCTGTGCCTCGAAACCACTTCCTTTAAATAAACGTCTGCTAGAGTGGAGAACTTATCCGTTTCTTTGATAGCCAAGAAGTGTGCAGACTTAGTCAATCGGTCCACTATCACCCAAATAGTGTCATTTCCGCGCTGAGATCTAGGCAAGCCAGTAACGAAATCCATGGCAATTTTCTCCCATTTCCATTGTGGTATCTCTGGTTGTTGGAGTAGGCCTGCTGGTTTCTGATATTCAGTTTTGACTCTCGCACAAGTCAAACATTTGCTGACGTAGGCTGCTATGTGGGCCTTCATGCTAGGCCACCAGTACGTTGTTTTCAAGTCGTGGTACATCTTATCGGAACCAGGATGTACTGAGTAACGAGACTTATGTGCTTCATCCATCACAAGTTCGCGTAAGTTGCCATAAAGTGGGACCCAAATATGCCCCGTTACATAGTAAGCGCCATCTTCCTTTTGTTCTAACCGTTTCCTTGATCCGCGTAGGGCCTCAGCCCTGACGTTTTCTGGTTTCAATGCTTCAACTTGAGCTTCTCGTATCTGAGCAGGAAGGCTAGATTGAATGGTGAGTTGTAACGCACGCATGCGTTTAGGTGTAGTCTCCTTTCGACTGAGGGCATCGGCCACCACATTGGCTTTGCCCGGATGGTACTTGATCGCGCATTCGTAGTCATTCAATAACTCGACCCATCGACATTGACGCATGTTTAATTCCTTCTGTTGGAATATATGCTCAAGACTCCTGTGATCGGTGTAAATGGTGCACTTGGTACCGTACAGGTAATGTCTCCATATCTTAAGTGCAAAAACCACAACTCCCAGCTCCAGATCGTGCGTAGTGTAGTTCCTTTCGTGAATCTTAAGTTGGCGCGAGGCGTACGCAATGACCTTATCCCGTTGCATCAATACACAACCAAGACCCTGAATTGATGCGTCACAATAAACCACAAAGTCGTCTGTGCCTTCTGGCAATGAGAGAATTGGCGCGCTGCATAGTCTTTCCTTTAAATATTGAAATGCTGACTCCTGGGCATTGCCCCAATAGTAGGTGACGCCTTTCTGAGTTAGAGAAGTGAGGGGTTGCGTAATCTTGGAGAAATCCTTGATGAATCTTCTCTAATAGCCCGCCAAACCCAAGAATTGGCGGATTTCTGTTGGTGTACGGGGTGCAGGCCAGTTCTTGATCAAATCTACCTTGGATAGATCAACATGAATCCCATCCTTGTTTACCACGTGGCCTAGAAAGTGGACTTCGCGAAGCCAAAAATCGCATTTCGAAAACTTAGCGTACAACTGTTCTGTTCGGAGGAGTTCCAAAATAAGCCGTAGATGGTGCTCGTGTTCCTCCTGACTCTTAGAATAGATCAGGATGTCATCGATGAAAACAATAACAAACTTGTCCAGGTAAGGCTTGCACACTCTGTTCATAAGATCCATGAAGACTGCAGGTGCATTTGTCAATCCAAAAGGCATAACCAAGAACTCATAATGCCCATATCGAGTCCTGAATGCTGTCTTAGAGATATCCTCATCTCGGACACTCAGTTGATGGTAACCTGACCTCAGGTCAATCTTCGAGTAGTAGCTCGACCCTTGCAGCTGATCGAACAAGTCATCAATGCGTGGAAGTGGATAGCGATTCTTCACAATCACCTTGTTGAGTTCGCGGTAGTCGATACACATCCTGAAGGTACCGTCTTTCTTCTTCACAAATAATACTGGAGTTCCCCAAGGCGAAGAGCTAGGACGAATAAAACCCTTATCCAAGAGTTCTTGTAGTTGCGTGGACAGTTCTTCTAGTTCTGATGGAGCTAAACGATACAGTGCTCGAGCTATTGGCGCTGCTCTGGGAGCTAGCTCGATTTGAAACTCAACTTGCCGATGAGGCGGAAGACCAGGTAATTCATCAGGAAATACCTCAGGAAAGTCACGTACAACCGGAAAATCTTCTATCTTCTTCTCTTTCTTCAAGGTATCAGTAACGAGGGCTAAAATAGCAGTGTGGCCCTTTCGCAAACACTTCTGGTCCTTAAGGAAAGAGATGATGCCCACAACTGCACCACTCTTGTCGCCATGAATCACTAAAGGTTCTTCACCAGAACGAGGAATGCGGACGATCTTCTCCTTGCAAATGATCTCTGCTCGATTTTGCGACAACCAATCCATACCAATAACAATGTCGATACTACCCAAGACAATAGGGATGAGGTCAATAGAGAAAGTCTGGCCAGCTAAAACAAGATTACAACCTTTAACTACATGTGTGGCCTCTAAACTTTTACCATTTGCTAGCTCTACTATGTGCTTGGTGTTCAAAAGTGTTGGGACACGCTTTAACATTTGACTAACTTTTAATGACACATAGCTGGTATCGGCACCCGAATCAAATAAAACAGTAACAAAGAAGTCGTCGAGAAGAAACTTACCCATCACCACGTTAGGATCATTCCTTGCTTCACCCTGACCAATCACGAACACACGGCCCCGGGCGCCATTGTTCCCATTGTTTCCCCCGTTGTTATTCCCATTGTTGTTCCCGTTGTTTCCCTGATTATTGTTGTTGTTCTAGTTCTGGTTCAACTGAGGACAATTCCTCTTGAAGTGACCCTCTGCACCACACTGAAAACATCCTCTGTTACCCTGCTGCTGCGGCTGATTCTATGGAGCTAGCTGTTGCGGTTGACGGTTCTGATTCGCAGGTCGCGCGCTCCTACAATCCTTTGCTTCGTGCCCAAACTTGTTACACCTCAAACAATGACCTTTGTTGCACTGCCCACTGTGATGCCTGTTGCATCGGTTGCACTTGGGGTGGTTTCCCCTATATCCACCTTGCCCTTGATTACCAGAAGATTGCTGACCAGGACTCTGGTAGTCGTCAGTCTTTCGCTGCTGAGACTGAAACTGAGCCGATGTCAAACCCTTGCTTGAGATCCCATCCCATTTACGCTTGTTGTCGCTGGGGGCATCAGTGGTAGTAGTGGCTGTAGTAGCACCAATACGCTTGGGCAGTTTGTTCTGTTCCACTGCCTGATCAGTGAGGCGATGAGCCAGTCGAGTGACTTGCTGGATGGTGGCGAGATTTGCTGCTGTCACGTGACTCTGGATTTCTGGCACTAAATCTTTGAGGTACAACTCGATTCGCTTGATGGGAGGATCCACCATAGTAGAACACAAAATTGCCAGCTCATTAGACCTTTTCGTATACGCTTCGATTTCTGACCCCGTCGTCTTTAAGTTGAAAAACTCCACCTCTAGCTTGTGGATGTCGTCGTGACTACAATACTCTTCCTTGATCAGTTCCTTAAAGTCATTCCAGGGGGTGGCATTAGCAGCAACAATCCCAAGCATTTGAACCTGATCTTTCCACCAAGTGAGAGCTAGACCCTCAAGAGTACCGGTAGCATATTTCACCCTGCGTGCCTCAGGGCACTCACACATCTCAAAAACAGATTCGAGCTTCTCGAACCAGTGGAGGAGGTCTACTGCTCCTTCAGTGCCGTTGAAAGTAGTAGGTCGGCAATCCATAAAGGTTTTGAAAGTGCACACAGGAGGCTGTGCAGGTTGACCTGTTGTGTGTGTAAGAATAAACAAAGTTAAGCACAAGTGTTGGTTCACGAGAGTAGGATCTAAAGATCCTAAGGTAAGTTGCAATGGCAGGTTATACCTCCTGCCTGAGCAGCTGCGAGTGCTGCAGTAACTTGTTTATTGATCAGAGCCGTTAGCTGGGCTTGAGTTAGGTTAACGCGTCCACTCATGATCTTCACACCAAAGAAAACATGAGTGAGAGATGTTCGCGAAAGTGCGATGACAGAAGAGAGTAAGCACACATGTGTTTCAAACAGTAGTTATTACATTTGTCTAAGCATACCATGAGCAAAAATTCTATGTAACTAGCAAGTAGGCAATACAAACATAAACCATATCACCTAGAATGTTGAGTCTTGCACGTGGAGCGAGGCGTCGTTGTGGATCGTTGAGCACTGTACAGGTTATAGTCTGGTTTTAACAAAAACTTTTTCCCTTTATTAAAACCGAGTTCACTATAACCAATGGCTCTAATACCAATCTGTCACACCCCCAAAATCCACCTGCGGAGTATCACCACTTGGAGGCGTGACTGACCAGGATCAAGCCACCAATCATATTGAACATAATATATAAATAAACACAAACCCAAACATAATATAATTGGTGTCCAAACAAAACATAGTTTAAGTTGTAAGCGGAAGCACAATATTCAAAACCAAAGTGTAAGTTCAAAAGTATAATAATTGTTTAACATGGCTTATGGCTATCCATGCCCCCACAACGTCCACGCTTCCTCGTGCAAGCTCCCACGTACCTAACGACCTGCAAGGCATGTAACAACGAGTCAACAACAAAGTTGAGCGAGTTCACAGTTGGTTGTTTAGTTTTACCAGTTCGTTTTGAAATCATAAGTTGTTTCGTAAACCACGAGTTTACCAATACTTTTGTTTCCCAAACATATTATTAGTTGGTGGGGGCTTCCCATGTGAATTACCATTTTTACCCTGTTTCCCAAACATAACCATAATCAGTGGGGGGGCTTCCCCTGTGAACCACTAGACCATACCATATCGACCACTAACGAAATATAAGTTGTGCCCTGCATCAGTGTCTATCATCACTGACAGTTTGCCATAGTCCATTAGTACACGCCCGTTCGAACGACACGGTGTGAGGTTTGTTAAACCTAATAGCGCTATTAACTAATGACCCGCTCGCCATCGGCCTCGGCGATTAAGTCGATATAAAGAGGAGGGACTTCATGATAGAGTTTTGTCTAGCAAGTTAAGGTTGCTGTCCTACCCAAGGAGGACGAGCGTACGTAGTTCTACCCAAGGAGAATACGTAGGAGTTATAGTGGCATCCTACCCAAGGAGGATGGCCATACATATCCTACCCAAGGAGGATATGTAGAGTTCCGTTTAGTTTATTAACCCATTCCCAACCCTTGGGAATCCCATGCCTTGTAGAAAGTGTGAACTCACCTCGGTTTGCTCGGTATGCTTAATTACTTGCACAATTAACTCAATCAAAGCCTATAGTTTGCACATACACACAAATTAGTTGACATTCACATGTTTGACTAACAGGCAAGATCATCACGTACATGCAAGTAACAAGTATCGCATAACATTTTATCAGTTATACGAGTTCATGCAAGTCAGACTTATCATTTAACAACAGCTAACTAACCCAGTTAACCCTTAACAGACTTAACTGAGTTCACTGTGCAGTTAAGTAACTTGACGAAATATACATGTGTCGTCGTGAATCCCTTCGGCGAAACCCCTTGGTTTCGTCGTGATTTCCCCTGGCGAAACACCCCTGTTTCGTCGTAAGCCCCATCGATGAAACACTGTAAGCCCCATCGACGAAACATTCCGGATTCGTCGACATGTGTTTCGTCGACAAGCAACTGTTACGTCGACATCAGTTTCGTCGGCATAACCGTTTCGTCCAATAAATCTGTTACGTCGTGTTATCAGTTACACATAGAAACCCAAATCATTCTGAACAGCCGTTACACACTATCATCGATCATCATACAGCAATCATAAGATATTCATTCAATTCCAACAGAGCCAAACATTAATCTTAAACAATCTATTCATATGATGATCATCACATGGACACAAGTTCACAGATTTACAATATTAATCAACCTATATCATTAAACCATAACCCATTCGAACTAACAACAACAAGAATCCCCCTATGTTAACAGATTCAACATTTTGTCATCACAATCCGAATCGTGATTACAAGTTTCATTATCGTTCATAGTAATCATCATCAACAATCAACAGGGGAATCCAAACGTAAGATCAAGTATTACATAACATCGATGAATCAGGTTCTAGGTTAACAGTTAGCAATGGTAACAATCTAATAATCATGCAAAGGTTAAACACTAACCGCAATAGATGGAACAATAACTTGACTGATCTAGAATGCTTCAAGGACTCAAGGTTGCCATCGCACAGAGAGAGTTCTAGGGTTGAAAACTGATTACCAAAACTTTTACGCAACCCTAACTTGTTAAATATGAAGTTGTAACGTGTTGGGCCCTAACTGGGCCTCGGAGAAACTGGGCCAGCGAAACGCTCGTTTCGTCGAGATGTTTATGACGAAACGAATCCTGTTTCATCGATATTGGTTATGGAGAAACACTTGGTTTCATCGAGCTTATATAAGGTGAATTAACTTAGGGTTTCAACCTATTCATACATGTTACATATCACATCACCAAGCATATCGACACAAAATTCACATAATCATTTAACATATTACAAACATGTACGGTTACAAAGTCGTGTAAACAAACAACTTAAACCGTTAACGTGCATTGAATGCGAAGATGGAAATCTTGGAAACTCGAGTTGTCACAAAAATAATCAAAGGTTATACTACACACGAGTCGGATCCAAGTGATTCATCTTGTCTATCTGTTTTTACTTTTATTTTACTTTTCAGCATTTTAGTTAGTTTTATTTTTCTAATTTAAAAATCTTTTTCTAACTTTTTTATTTGATTAGACGTTGAGGATAAACCGGTACTAAAAGCTCTTGTGTCCTTGGACGACCTCGGTATCTTACTAACACTATACTACGTCCACGATGGGTGCACTTGCCCATATGTGTGTTTAGTGTTAGTGAATATCGTGTTTATAAATTTAAAACTTAGCTAAAAAGTGTAAAAAGGGCTTAAAATATGCACCTAAAATATAATACACTTCACGCACATCAAGTTTTTGGCGCCGCTGCCGGGGACACAAGGCTTTTAAGAAAGTTAGGAATCAGTGGCCTAATCAATTTTTTTTATTTTTTTTTTATTTATTTAGATTTTCTTAAATTTTCAGCTTCTGCAGAACTCAGCACGGGTCGTGCCCGCTGAACACGCCCCGTGCCCAATCATTGGAACTGGCAATCCTGTTTTAAGTCAGACAGTAAGCTGAACACGGGGCCGTGCTCACTCAACACGCTCCCGTGCCCAAGATTCAGTTACTGAAAACAGAACCGTGAGATCCCGACGGTTGGTAATTTATGTCACAAACATGAGTGATACTGATACTTTTTACTTTCGGCACTCTTATGGTACGTGGTGTCAAATATGTGGAGGCTCTCATGAAGAACTAGGATGTTTCTTCCTAAATTATAAGCCCCACTATATAGACCCATTGTTTCCCTGTATTCTTAAGAGGGGCGAAAGTAAAAATAATCCCTATCTCTCCCTCGAAGGCGCCCAACCAGACATTTTAGGAGAAATGCTTCTTGATGAACTATTTCAACTAGAAGATCTAATTCTTAATTGGTTAAAAGAACTTGAGGTGGATTTTGTTAACTCATCTCAAGACGATACCAAAGAAGAATTGTTGGGATCGCGTTCAAACAACTCTAATATTCCCGATGATACCTCCAACTCTAGCGAGGACTTCATCGATAGTCGTCCCTGTGCCGATTGTGCCGTGAAGGACTCTCCATCGACTTCGTTCGGTGCATACATAGACCTGAGCGATTCGGCATACACCTTCTTTAACGAGAGCCCGGGAAAGGGTTGGACTTGTCCACCTACATTTAGCATAGGAATCACCCTCACCGACAACCTCTAGCGTTATCGTCTTAATCTAGAGCAATTAAGGTATCTTAGGCACTTTGGGGTTGTTCCATCCAGTAAGGAACCGCCCGATCCGGATAAGTTCCTTAAAAATAGACAAACTTCATAATCAGCCCTTCGACACGGGGCCGTGCCCAGGCCAACACGCCCCCGTGTCTGCCAAAAGATTCCCTTCTGACTTTACGTCAGAATATGGACAAAATGTGTCAGGATCTTGCCTGCACACGGGGCCGTGTCCAGCTGACACGGGGCCGTGTCCAGCATGCTGTCGTTTTCTATAAATGCAGCCAAGAATCCTGCACATTTGGACCATCCAGGGACAGAGATTTGAAGGGATCTTCTCTCCTACCATCCTAGGTATGTTCTAAAAGAAGGTTCTAACAACCATTTTGTCCTTTCCTCTTTTATCCATTTCCTTCTTCTTCATCTTTCTTGCTCCAAAACCTCCATTAAAGCTTGAGATTTCAAGCTTTATTGTAAGGATTGTTGAGTTTTGTTCAAGGAATCTTGTTAAAAATAAGTTGTATAACGTTGTTTTAAGTTATTATTACTCAAAAAGGCTTCACAAATTGGAAAAATAACTTGAAACTTCGAGATTCCTTGTTCCAAAATTCTGCAAAAAGGTGAACATGGGGCCGTGTTCATTGAGCACGGGGCCGTGTCCAAAGTACTGTTTCATCAAAATATGCTATTTCTGGTTTGTTTTCGTAGACTGTCAAGTCAAAACAGTGGAACATCTTCTGCACATTCAAGAAACAGTCGAAGAGAGAGAAGGTCTTCAATTGAAGCTACTCTCGTACGCTACGTCGTGGCTTTACGAGAAGCTCTTGATAAGATGACTTCGGTAGAGGAGGTCCTAATAGACCGTATAAATTATCTTACGGTGGGGGTGGAAAACAGTTTTCAGGAAATTAACCTCTTGCACCAGAGGTTAAATATTCTTGTAACACCTCCCATGGAACCAATCCTCCCTCAAGAGGATTGGAACCTAGCACTTGGAGTCAACAATCCTACCAGATGGGATGACATTCCAGCAGAGCCTCCACTTGAAGATCTACAAGAAGTCCCGGTGGAAGTTGTACCCCCTCAAACCGACGGTAACGAGCCCGCCTTCCTCCTCCCAAGGGTATAGAGGAGTGGCTCACCGACGTATGAGGAACCCATGCCCGGAGGAAGGAGTTCTTTGAAGCCACATCTAACCGAGAGAATTATCTTTTTGGAAATTTTGCTAATTAGAATAACTTTTAGGCTAGAACTTCTTGGTTTAAGCTTCTAGTGCTTCATTTAACTTGCTTATCTAAATTACTAGCTTTTTAGGATAATGTAATTCTCTCTATGACTTTAATAAAAATGATGGTTTTAGTGTTTGGATGATGTTGTAATGGTTAAAACACACTCGGGATGGTGAAGGATAACAAGGGAAACTTGCACGAGCGCCCCATGCACGAAAACAGGGCCATCCGACAAAAATTTCTTCATTACAGCAAGTTCAGCACGGCCCGTGTCCACCCGACACGGCCCCGTGCTGCACGATCTGCAGAAAACGCCCAGTTCAGGTAACTGGACACGGGCCGTGTTCACTGAACACGCCCCCATGTCCAGGCTTCTGTTTCTTTTTACAAACTTCTGTTACTGGCACTTGAACACGGGGCCGTGCCCGGACACCACGGGGTCGTGTCCAGAGTACCAGTAACATAAAATTTTGCTTTTAACACCCTTTTACACATTCAATCAACCTAAAAACTTATTTTTGGGACACATTGAGGACAATGTGTAATTTAAGTGTGGGGGGGATGCTAAAACTTTGAATCTTGCAAGTCCTAATTAACAAGCCTTACACAAAACTCTATTGGAACCTTTAATCACCCCAAATGTTTTTTTCAAAAATTTTCATTTTTTTTACTTGTCTAAGTTTAAGTTGGGAATTTCAAAATTCTAAAAAGGTTATATTTTTACAAATTTACAACCAATAGCATCGTGATAAAAAGAACCAACATAAGAAAATTATGAAACGGCATGATAAGCTTAGTTAAAATTTGATTATATATACTTGATCACATAAAAACCCATTCCCACAAAAGTGAGTTTTGAGCTCTTATTGAGCATACAAATACATATCTTTACACTAAATGCTCATTTTTCGTTTCTTGTGTGAATAGCCGTTTGGTTCTTACGACTCTAGAACTTGCCACGACAATGCATTCCCGGTCCTTACCAACTTAAACCCGAGTAAGTAAATGATGGAGGCATTAGGACTAACCCTTTTTTATTTCTACACCATTATTTTTCTTTTTTTTTACCACCTACCCAAAATCCTCCTAGTTAACCCCATTGAGCCTAAACCTTTTCATTTCTTAACCCAAAACAATCACCTTTCTTACCCACCTAAACCCTTTTTATTTTTACCCTTTCTTTTAGTAACAAAGCTCGGTTTTTCTTATGACTTTATGAAAAAAAAAAATGTTGGATCGTCTTGTGACCCTAAACAGTCAGTTTGAGTAGTTCATCATCAAATACAAAGGAGGAATCAATGTAAATGATGTCAAACAGCTTGTTTTTCCTTTAATTTTCCTCTTATATTGATTTCCTGAGCTTTTACAATTCAGATAACAATCCGGCAGCACCTCGGCTCTCAAACACTAATTCCGTACGAAATGACACGAGCACACCACTATTTATAGACAGCTAATTCTGCATGAACTGACACACACTAAACCTAATTCCGTGTGGAATTAACTTACACGAGATTACATGTTATGCGAAATTACCATTCCATGCCAAATTATAATTCCATGCGAAATTACAATTTCGTGCGGAATTATCTATAATCATGATTTCTCGTTTTCCATGCCCTGATCTATCTAGTACATTACAAGACTCAACAAAGACGAAGTTAACAGACATCAGTGCATCAACAGACTCCCCCTTGGATGTTGACGAAGTCTTTAGCATCCTGTCTTCAGTCTTTTGTCATGAACTAACACTCTCTGCTTTGAATTGTCTTGAACTTGTAAAGCATAGTTCAATCTTCTATTTTCAAATTTTAACCTTCAATCCCCTTTGAATGATGCTCCAGAATTCTGACTCCCCCTTTCGCAGACTCCCCCTCTCGATAAGCTGGGACTTAAATTCTGGTTCAAACTTTGACATTTTCGTTGCCGTGGGGATTTTGATTCCTGTTACTCAAACATATAACATTACAATCTATTCACATTTTAAACTTCTATTAACTGTTCATCAGTTTCAAAAATCCACTTAAGTATTCAGGTCCAAGTTAATGACCCTGATTACTCAATTTATCTACCAAGTCCAACTTAATGACCTTGGTTGATCTGAGACAAAATAAACTGATTTTTGTCCATCATTATCAAACATTTTTCTGCATCTGCTCCAACCTTCTGAATCTGAAGATCAACTCCCCACTTTGGTTTGTCGGAAAATAAAGCAGAAATGAAAAATCTTTTTGGATTTTGAATAAAAGTTCTAAACTAGAAAATGAATTGCAGAAATAGAATGCAATGAAAGTAAACTATTTACAGACATATTTTTGGTGAGCGTGTTAGGGAATCATATCAGCTAATGACAAGTTACTAGCACCGTTAAGCTTAATAACATACTAAGTCTTAAACAATTCACTTAGATTGTCGATATGCTGATCCTCTTAAATTTTCATACAAACTTCAATCTGTTCAGGATACGATTTAGGTGAATTAAAAGCTTTTACTTATATGTGTGTCCCACCTCTTGAATATACTCCCGTATCCAGATCCCAATATTCAGGCTTACAGGTGAGTATACCACAGATGATATCTGTAAAAGGGTTAGATGCGAAACCGTGAGAGCTCAGATCAGAACTTCCATTCAGCAGAGAGATGATGGTTCGACTTTTGGTGTGTTCCCTTTTAGAGAATCTTTTTTACAACAGCACATGATTAGCATTTTTCAATGTTTCATCATTTTTTGTACTGAGGGTGATGCTGTATTTCAAGCAAGCGGAAAGTATTATACAGGGACTAGTCCATTGCTTCCGCAAAATCAGAAGTCCCGGGATAATACCCCAGATATCACTGAGTATAAAGACCTAGTATCTCAGAAAGAGGGACCTTTCAAACAAGATTTCAGGGGTTACCTATATATTCAAGATTTGTTCCCCACAAAATAAGCAAGTTTGAATTTTAGGTTTATATCCCAAACAAGATTTACTAAATGTATAAAAACCTATCGACATATCATCAGCGAGACTATTTAAACACTTTAAACTTTACATATCTTTAGCGTACCGTAACTGTCAAGCTAATGTACTATCATTTTCCCTTTTTACACAAGCTCTTTTTCAATTTTCTATTGTTTTTGGATTTTGAAATTTTCTCATGTTTTTGGATTTTTGAATTTTTTTACTGTTTTTGTATTTTCTGAAAATATAATACTCCCCCTAAATACCAAAACAAGTAAAAAATCGACAAACCATTGCAGATTGTTTCTCAACATCATCATCTATATGTTTCGTTTTAGCGTGATGAACAGGATTTTTTGTTATACTTATTGCTGCCTCATTATCAACAAAGATAGGGGTGTTAAGAAATTTCAAATCGTAGTTACACATCTGTTGCTGGATCCACAAGATCTGAGAGCAGCAACTGCTAGCAGATACATACTCCGCTTCACATGTGGATAGAGCCACAGAGGTTTGCTTCTTACATTGCCAGGTGACCAAACGTGGTCTGAAAAACTAACAACCCGCTGTTGTTGATTTTGCGTTAACTTTGCAGCTTCTGTAGTCGGAATCAGAATACCCTTCGAGCGTGAAATCGCCTATTTTTGGATACCACAACCCCAATGATGGAGTTCCTTTTAGGTAGCGTAATATCCGTTTCACAGTTACCATATGCGAAGCTCTGGGGCTTGACTGAAACCGTGCTGCGAGGCACGTCGAATACATGATATCGGGTCTTGAAGCAGTTAAGTACATCAACGATCCGATCATGGAGTGATACATTGTTTCATCTACCCTGTCTCCGGTGAGATCTGGGTTTATCCCATGATTAGTCGTTAAAGGGGTTGACGCTGGAGTAGATCCTGACATCCCAAATTTCTCTAAGACATCATGAACATACTTCGTCTGGTGTATGAAAATTCCCTCAGGTAGTTGATCAACTTGAAGACCCAAGAAGAATTTCATCTCCCCCATCGATGACATTTCAAACTTTTGCTTCATAACTGATTCAAAATCTTTGCACAGATTCTCATTTGTTGACCCAAATATGATGTCGTCCACGTATATCTGAACTATCAGAAGGTGTCCTTCGACCTCTTTAGTGAAAAGAGTGGCATCCACTTTTCCTCGGATGAAGCTGTTGGCTAGCAGGTGTTGAGACAATGTCTCGTACCAAGCTCTCGGGGCCTGGTGTAAACCATACAGCGCTTTATCCAGCAAGTAAACCTTGTCTTTGTGGATTGGATCGGTGAAGCCCAGTGGCTGTCCGACCTATATACCTCCTCTTTTACCTTCCCATAGAGAAACGCCGATTTCACATCTAACTGAAACACTTTAAATCCCTTCCATGATGCAAATGCCAGAAAGATTCTAATCGCTTCTAGTCGAGCCACGGGAGCATACACTTCAGTGAAATCTATACCATCCTGCTGACTAAAGCCCTGGACTACGAGTCGAGCTTTGTTTCGAACAACAACCCCTCGGTCATCTCTCTTGCATTTAAACACCCATTTTGTGTTATTTTTCCTGTGACCATCAGGCAAATCTACTAACTTCCACACTCCTAACTTCTCGAACTGACTCAGCTCTTCTTGCATAGCATTGACCCAAGAATCTTCAGTAAGCGCCTCTTTGTAAGTTCGCGGTTCGATCTGCGAAATAAAACAACTTAGTGAAAACTCAGTTTGCAAAGGTGCTACTGTAGAATAAAAACAAGTAAGGCCTTGGTCAATTTGTCGTCTTGTGCGGACGCCTGACTGCAATTCTCCAATAATCAACTCCTCTGGATGGTATGAAAGAGTTCTTGGCATCGTCTCGCCTGGAACATCTACCTCGCCTTCCAAATTCGTAATATTCTGGTTTACATCGTGTTCACCAACTGGAATTGTTTGACTTGAAATCTGGATCTGCTCCCCCTCAAAATCTGAATCACCACGATCAAATACTGGCATGTTATCAGATTCTAAATTCTCATTGACTGCCGTCTGATTATCAAGAGCATGTTCTGAAGATTGTTGAATATCATCATGTTCACCAGCATTGCTTGGACCGGCTTCATCATCATTTGAAGTTTGCCGTGGTCGCCTAGAATACTCAGCTGGAAATCTTTCTCCTGATGACTCATACTCTCTCAGAATATCCAACTCATCAAAGAACTCTGTTTCTTCCTCTGTTTCTTCTTCCATGTCAAACGAATCCCACAAAGTATCGTAATTAAATCTCCATGAGTCGCCTGGATTCTGTGGTGGCATAGTGTAACCTTGACACTCAACATTCGATGCTTCAATTATCCGCTTCAAGCTTGGAACAAAGACATGTCTTAATGGACTTGAATAACCAACGAATATGCCTTCGATACTCTTTGGACCAAATTTACCAAAAGGCTCTAGAACTGTGCAGGGAGACCCAAACAGTTCTAAATACTTTAGGTTCGGTTTGCGATTGTTGATCAGCTCGAAACATGTTTTGTTGAATTTCTTGACAGTGAGAACCCTGTTGAGAGTATAGCAAGCGGCTGACACTGCTTCTGCCCAAAAATTGATTGGTAGCTTTGAATCAGCAAGCATCGTCTTGGCCGTTTCAATTAGCGTCCTGTTCTTTCGTTCTGCAACTCCATTTTGCTGCGGAGTGTAAGGAGCACTAAATTCTTGTAATATACCTCTCTCATCACAGTATTCTTCCATCTTGCTATTCTTAAACTCAGTACCATTGTCACTTCTGATTCTTCCGATTCGTGCTTGGTACAAGTTTTCAATCTTTCTAAACAATGCCATCAAACTTTCAAACGTCTCATCTTTTGTCTTCAGAAATGAAACCCACGAAAATCTGGAATAATCATCAGTAACTACAAGACAGTAGAGATCACCAGTTATACTTTTGACGTTCACTGGACCGAACAAGTCCATATGAAGTCTCTCTAAAGGTCTTGAGACTGAATTGACTTTCTTTTGAGGATGTGATTTCTTCTTCTGCTTGCCTTTGACGCAACTAATGCATTCCCCTTCCAGATGGAAACTTTTCAAATGAACACTAGTTACTAAATCATTGTGCACCAGGTGATTCATTTTTCGCAAATGTATATGACCCATCTTTCGGTGCCACGACGTTGATTCTTTCTCTGTTGCTCTAGACATAAAACAATGAGCCTGACCCGTGGTTGTAGTAGCTACGCTCATGTCCAATACGTACAGATCATTGACTCTAGGTGCTCTCATGATAACCCACTCTTCGGGAACAATAAATCCTGGTTTCAAGACCAAACACTCTTTGTCTGTGAAGTGCATTGTATACATCCTATCACAGATTTGAGAAATACTCAGTAGATTATTCTCCAGCTCAGCGATGTAGTTAACTCTTTCAAACGTTACAATGCCATTGGATAACGTTCCTTCACCGATAATCCTACCTCCTTGATTTCTTGCAAAACCTACATAACCTCCATTGAACCCTCTAACATCATATAGTAGGGTCTTCTTCCCCGTCATGTGCCGAGAAGCTCCATTATCCATAATCCATCGCGAAACGGATCTTGGAAGCTCCTGCACATGTCAAAAACATTTAGTTAGATTTTGGTGCTACCCAAGCCTCTATCGACTCAGGTAACTGAACATCAAGAACAGTTCTTTTGTTGATCAATGGTGGAAAATTCTTATCATTAATCTTCAGACTTTCTTCAGACCCAACCTCAACCTCTTTGTATAAGAAAAACTCATATTTCTGAGGTTGACCAGATGGTTGGTCTTTCTTTGGAACATTTTTCTTCTCAGAATTTTTCATTTCTTTCTCAAGTTTCACATAGTAATCCAAAGGAACATTCATCTTTACTGGTGTAGTAGAAGATGATTGTTTTTCCGACTCTGAAACCTTTGGTTTTGGAGAACTTGTTTCCTTTTCAACAACTTTCGGCTTCCATGTTTGTTGAGATGATGCAACCCGTTTGTAAAATTTGTCATTTTTAGTTACCACATTTTTAACAGGTTCAGTTTTGACTTTGATATTGTCATTTTTCAAAAACTTTTTCTCAACAATCAATGGAGCTTTTCCCTTCACATCAACTTTCCTTTTCTGAATCTCAACAACTTCAGTCTTAGGCTTCAAGTTGGTACACTTTCGTGCAATATGGCCAACTTGATTACACTTGAAGCATGTTCGGGTGTCAACTACCCAGCTTGTGCCTTCAGACTGAGGCTGTGAGGCCTTCTTCTCAAAGAACTCTTTGTTTGATTTTGAAAAAATTTTAGACTCTTCATCAGACAATGAACTCGAACTTGAACTTTTCACAAACACCTTTTTCTCAGCAAACTTCTTGTTTTGAGCATTTCTTCTTTGAAAATTCTTACCACCCTGATATCCACCCGACCATCTGTTTTGATTGTTGTTATAAAAACGTGGTGGAACAACAGGTTTTTTATAGTAAGATTTGTCTTTTTCAAAATTCATTTGTCTCTTTGTTTGTTTCAACCCTTCAATTTCCGACACATCAATTTCAATCATTTTGAACACGTTTGTCAACTTAGCAACATTAACATCCTCCAGTGGAAACTCAGAATCCGAATACAACTTATCTGATCCCGACATCTTGTACATGACAAGAGTAGGTTCTTCATTTAAGTTGTTTTTGGCTTTTGGTTTCGGAATGTATTTGTCCAAGAAACATTCATCATCCTCAGTAGTGTCACTATCAGTTTTCAAAACATTTTCAGCCATGCTTTTAACAATCTCAGATTGGACACTATCCTCATCGGACGATGAAGTGAATGTGACATCAATTGTGTCTGGAAGTTTCACCTCATTTTCATCTTCATCCTTAACCAACCATGATTGTTTCTTTGAAAAATTGTTTAGAACTGGTGGTGGAACTTGATGATAAACCACCTCGGTTCCATCAGAATATACATCTTCGCCTGCTTTGTTCTTACCAATAGGTTTGGGGACGATATGTTGGAGAACAAAGCTTGCGGAATTGTAACTTCTCAGTTTCAACTGAATGCGTTCATTTTCAATTTCAGCTTCTTGAAACTGAAGCTTCAATTTAGCAATTTCATCCAGTTGCTGGTTGATTAACTCTTCTTTCACCCTAAGAACTCCCGATAGTTGAAGATTTTCTTTGGTTGTCTTACCATTTCTTTCATCAGAATCTTTAACCGTTCGTTTTAGCTTCTCAAATTTTTCTGAAATCTGACGACTTTCAAGAATCAACTTTTCATTTTCTTTCCTAACTCTTTCTATATCATTTTTATCATTTTCAATTTTATCAGTTAATTCTTTTAATCTGTCATTCGAAGCTTTCAACAATTTATCACGGTTTAAGATCTGATCTTCAACACTTATGACTCTAGCCGTCGGATCTTCAACTTTCTTACCACTGAGGTAAGTGATTGTACTACAAACTTTGCACTCTTTCATGCAATTTTTGCAGTCGTTCTCAGATTTAATTTTCTTACCTGACTCGTGTGTATCATTTGAACTAACCTTATCTTTGGACTCAGTTCCAGAACCAGAATCTACCTCAAGTTCTTTTGCTGCAAGAACTTTATCAGCCATCTTCTTCAAGTTTTCAGCGGTAAATTCTTGTAAAGTATCAATAATCCCATCATCAATCTTCTTTGGCTGCTGCTCTTTTTCTTTCACTTTCTCTTTCTCATCAGTTTCTCCTCCTCCCCACCATAATCTTTGCCAACCCTCTTCTTCTTCAGCAATTTGTTGAATCATGGTGTCAAGACTGATGGTCTTTGGATCAACAGCAATGTTTCCTATGGGATCAAGATAACATTCTCTATCTGCATCCCATCTCTTCGCCTTTTTAGCTTCATTGAATGTAGAAGATATTCTGATCATCCTGGTTTGAGCTTTCATCTTTCTGTTGACATACTTCTCTTTTTCATTTCTATTGTCTTTAAAAGGAACAGGCTGAACAGACTTTGCCACAAACGCATATCCTACCGCATCCTCTTCTGGTAGCAATTCGCTCCAGTCAAAACCTTCGTCGTCATGAATCACAGCAAGAGCTCTGGATTTTTCTTTGGAGTTATCCTCAAGCTGCTTCATTCTGGGCGGTTCTGATTTGTTCTGATGATAAATCGCTCTTTTGTATTAATCTTCTCTGAACGGATTTTCAGAATCATCAGCATAAGCATTTCGGCACTCTCTTTTAAAATGACATTTCTGTTTACACTTGAAACATGTGACTTTTGACTTGTCAAAGCCTAACTTGGTAGACGGTCCACCAATAGACTTTCTTCCGGTAATCTCCATGAAACGTTGCGCTCTTCTCACTGCACTGGCCATGCACCACCTTATATCGATCAACTCTATCTCTTCCGGATCGATCTGATCGTAGTCTTCCTTTGTTAGGTTGGTGTTGCCTATCTTGCCTGCCACAAGGCTCTCATACGACTCTAGTACAGAAGCTAAGAACACCATCTGCTGCTTTGCAGATTCTTCGCTGAAATTTTGAGCGTTCTTTAAATGCACAGCAATGTTGCATTGAAATAAGTTCTTTGAAGCTGATTGGCTTGAAGTTGATGAAGAACCACTATGAAATCCACTGCTTGAACTCTCTTTACTTGATGTGTTAGAATTTTCAGCAGAGAAAGCTGTCTTGGGAGACACATTTTTGGGAATCATACTTCTTGGATAATACAGCTCCACATTCTGCTGATATGAAGAATGATTGACTTTGTTTGATTTCTTTATCTCTAGCTCATGACTCTCCAGTCTTTCAATCAACAGATCAACCGTCAGTTTCTCCGACTCGATTGTATTCTTCAACATCAAAGCAAAGTATTGCCAATCCATCTCATCTGGCAACGAGTCAAACAATTTGTCAACTAATTCTTCTCGGGAATATACAATCCCATATCTTGCCAGCTCCAAATTCAAATGCCCAAACCTCTCAATCATCTTAGAAACAGATTCATTTTTTAAACAACCAAATAAATCAAACTCTTTTCTTAGCAGTTTCTTTTTGTTTTTTACTATTTCAGCACTACCCACGCATTTCACTTTTAACTTTTCCCAAAGATCTGTAGAATTTTTGTACTCTATCAAAGATATTATGTCTTCTCTGACAGACTGATGCAGCAATGCGATGCACTTTTGTTCAGCAACAAAATTTTCTACATCTTCAGTTTGTGTCAGATTTTCACCATGTTGTCCTCCATCATTGTATCCATTCTTTAAACTTTTCCAGCTTTGATATGCAAATGCCTTTAACCACTCTTCAAATTTCTTGGCCCACCGATTGTACTCTTCAATCGCCATCAACTTTGGAGGTTTGTTATATGTGCCGTATGCACTCTCCACACTTAAAGCGTCAGACAAAGTTTTCTTTGCATTCGGAGTATTCTCATTGGTGTTGCTTGAAGTATCATCCCCGGTGTTTCCAGCAAAGGCAAACATGTCACTGAAAGGATTCATGAACTCGTCCATCTTTCACGTACCTGAAAAATCAACAAACACTTCGAAAATTTTTTGGAATTTTGAAAAACTTAGTTTCAAACGAAATTACTTAAAGCGAAATTGCTTCAAATGAAATCACCCTTCACACGAGATTACTGATTTCGAACGGAATTAACACTTTCAAACGATATTACCAACTAGAATCTAATTCCGTGCGGAATTAGTTTCTTTTCAAACGAAATTACACTAGTTCAAACGAAATTAGGTGCTTTGATACAGAATTAGTAATTCCGTGTGAATGATTCAAGCGATATTAGATTCCGTTTGAAATTTCAAGCGAAATTAAGTCCCAGAGTATAATTCCGTGCGAAATTACAGTAATTTTTCAAACGGTATTACGATGACGTCATCTTTTTCGAACAGATTTTCAAGCGGAATTAAAGTTTTTATCAAATTTTGATCGATTTTAAGTCCAAATCTTTCAAGGATTACTTAAAATTGTGTTTTACTTGATATATGTGAGTTTTAAGCCATTTCAACCGTTAAATTTTGTTCAAATCAGAAAAGAAGGTGTAGAAGTGAGAGAATCCAATGAAATCAAGCTGAATTGGTATGAACTCCTCGTCCTGAGCTCTGATACCACTTGTTGGATCGTCGTGTGACCCTATACAGTCAGTTTGAGTAGTTCATCATCAAATACAAAGGCGGAATCAATGTAAATGATGTCAAACAGCTTGTTTTTCCTTTAATTTTCCTCTTATATTGATTTCCTGAGCTTTTACAATTCAGATAACAATCCGACAGCAACTCGGCTCTCAAACACTAATTCCGTACGAAATGACACGAGCACACCACTATTTATAGACAGCTAATTCCGCATGAACTGACACACACTAAACCTAATTCCGTGTGGAATTAACTCACACGATATTACATGTCATGCGAAATTACCATTCCATGCGAAACTATAATTCCATGCGGAATTACAATTTCATGCGGAATTATCTATAATCATGATTTCTCGTTTTCCATGCCCTGATCTATCTAGTACATTACAAGACTCAACAAAGACGAAGTTAACAGACATCAGTGCATCAACAAAAAATGATGATGAATAAAAAAAATAACTATGTTTGAAAGAAATAGTTCATCAAAATAAAATAAATTATCAAAAATAAAAAGTCTTTCAAAAACCGACGCTTTTTACGCTTTTCGCCCTTTTACTAACCACTAACCCAACCACCCACCTTTAGCCCAAGCCTAACCCTTCACCCAAAAAGTCCTCTTGATATTTACAAAGGTATATAGTTAAAAAGGAGGAGGATTGATTGCTTGGCAAGCTTATGGTAGGAGTAAGTTCCATGCCGCTCTCGAGTGATTCACTAAAAATACACCTTCGGCCGAGTGTTGAGTGATCCCCCGTGAGGTATGTGAACTTGTATATAAATAGAATTTTAAAAGAGGCATGTCATGCCCTAATAAGTAATTTATCTTATGAAACGTTTTTAATAAATCATGACGAATAGGATTATAAATAAATAAAAATAAAACTTAATAAAGAATCTTGGAAATCCCGACACTCTATGACAAGCCTAAACCTTCTCTTCTACCCATTCCATTTGGGAGTGAAAAAGCCACATTATAAAGAGTTTTGCTTGAGGACAAGCAAAGATTCAAGTGTGGGGGTATTTGATGTGCACAAAATGCAACATATAAATTACATCAATTGTGGCATAAAACTAACCCTTTTTTAGTACTAATGTTGGAAAAAGTGTGCTTTTGTCTTCCTTTTGTATTTTCAGGATTAAATGAGCTCAAATGAACAAAAGAAGCAAAAAGGCAACTAAATCTAACACAAATACAAGAAAAGGAACAAACGTGGCATGCCCGATCCCCCGACAGCATCTTCCCAAGAAAAACAAGGAAACAGAGGGCTGAACACGCCCCGTGCTCAATGAGCACGGGGGCGTGCCCAGGTGTCAGCAGAAAAGACAAAGTGGTAGAAGCTTCCATCGCCCACCACGGGGCCGTGCTCAGTGGACACGGGGCCGTGGTCAACTATAAGATTCGCGAAATCCAGGCAAATCTTGATAGTACAGATATGCTTCTGCACACGGGGTCGTGCTCAGCGGACACGGGGGCGTGGTCAACTAATGCAGACAAACTGCATTTAATGAAGAAAGAGAGGAGGATGGACACGGGGCCGTGCCCAAGCTTCTGTTCAGACAATAAATAGGAGTGCTTGGAGATCTTGCAACTCATCCCTTGGCACACCACCTCTCTCACACTTCACCCACCACCCACCACCATCACAACACCATCATCTACCACCATCATCCATTGTCCATCATAGAGTGTGTGAGTCATCTCGGGATCCAAGATTGATCGTAAGAGTTCTTGATAATCAAAGGCCATGTTTGCCTAAGTCTCTTACATCACTTGGTGAAGACAAGTGTTTAGTGTAATACTTTTTATTTTTAATATTTTGCACTTTTTATTTGGTTATGTATTAATGACTTTAATAACTAGTTTCTTATGTTGAAGATGATTCTTCCTTATCGTTTGTCTGTGGTGTCTTAGCATTACTTTACTGTCTATATAAAATAAAAGATTTTCACCATTCATATCTCCACGGTCTATATGGAGGTATGTTGGCTACCTGGTCGGGGGTTAAGGGAACGGTTTGGTAAGAGTCTTGCCATTGTTCAGTGTATAGATCCTGTAAAGGACCTGGGTCAAATTTAGTAGGACCTCCTTCAATACCCAACGGTATTGGATGGCGGGGGTCCAAACTCTTTGACCCCCTCATAAGTTAAACTACTATTAAAACTTTAACCTGGCTACTTAGGACTGTATCCCTGCTGACTCAGACTACTTAGCCGAGGGTAACGTCGCCTTCAAAAAAAGGGCCTACCACATTATGCATTAATAACTTAATTAATTATCTTTCAGTAATCCGACCCTTTAGGATTGTATCCTTGCTGACTCAAATTACTGGGTTGAGGGTAACGTCGCCTTCAAAAGAGGGGCCTACTACAATAACTAAGATAATCTCTTCAATAAGTGCAAAAGTGCGAAAATAATCAAAGGTTATACTACACACGAGTCGGATCCAAGTGATTCATCTTGTCTATCTGTTTTTACTTTTATTTTACTTTTCAGCATTTTAGTTAGTTTTATTTTTCTAATTTAAAAATCTTTTTCTAACTTTTTGATTTGATTAGACGTTGAGGATAAACCGGTACTAAAAGCTCTTGTGTCCTTGGACGACCTCGGTATCTTACCAACACTATACTACGTCCACGATGGGTGCACTTGCCCATATGTGTGTTTAGTGTTAGTGAATATCGTGTTTATAAATTTAAAACTTGGCTAAAAAGTGTAAAAAGGGCTTAAAATATACACCTAAAATATAATACACTTCACGCACATCAGTCTATATGTGAGATTGCCTAATTCTATATGATCGGAATGCCTAAATGACTATATACTTGGAATGCCTAAATCATTATGCTTGGAATGTCTATATACTAAGAATGTCTAATTCTATGTGCTGGGAATGCCTAAATCTACGTGTGGAATGCCTATGCCTTGGGAATGTCTATATCTATATGTTTGGAATGCCTAAATCTATGTTGGAATGTCTAAATCTATTGGTGCTTGGCTCTTTAGACTCGTGAAACTTGATTCTTGGTTGAACGAGAGACTAGAGCCTTGTCACTGGCAGAATCTACTAATTTTGTAAACTCCTGATGTGTATATGGTAATCTAGTTATTCTATTTCTCAAATACTATGCAACGCTTAATCTAACTCGCAAAACAAACAAAAACCAGAGCGCAGAAGGGTTGGATTGGCCAGAGTGGCCATCCGATCGGACTGTCATCCGATCGGATTGTCACCCTATCGGACGACCACCCGATCGGACAGCCGTCCGATCGGACTGCCACCCGAACCAACCACACCTTCCCTCCTCTTCTCCTTCACACTATAAATAGACCTGTCACATCACCTTTTCAGTGATGTGACAGCTCTGCTCGACCAAGACACGCGCACACGTCCTTTTCTTCATTCTCTCATCGATTTCGGTACGTTTTAGGTTAGATCCTTGTACTTTCTTGATCTACACATCATTCTCTACGAGATTCTCACTTGAAATCATACTTTTCACCGTGAAATCTCTCCGATCTGAGTTCTTGAGGGTGATGTCATCATGGTGGTGTGTACAAACTGCCATGTGATGTCATTCTAAGCGAGATTTAGCTTTGATCTAAGGTATTTCATCCGTTTTTACAAAAAATTTAAGCTAAATCTATGCTTTTCAGATAAAATTTGGAATATTCTTCATCTTTCCTTCCGCTTTTGCCTTATTTTGGTAGAGACCGGATCTAAACCGGCTGTGGACTTGATGCATAGTCTAAAGTCAGCTTGGATCTAAGTTTTACCGGAGAAGACGAGTATGAGACGGATTCTGACATAAGTTCGTTAAGGACAGACGACTGATTGGACAGGGGTGATTCCCACCCGATCAGGACGGCCTTGTGCTAACGAGTTTACTATTGTCACAGTACGTGTCATGCCGTCACCGTTAAACTAGAAACTTAGAATTTTTACAACATTGGTAAACTATCAAAACTTGGAAGTCTGATCGAATGGCAACCCGATCGGACAACCGTCCGATCGAGCAGCCGTCCGATTGGGACAACCAGGATATCTGCACTCGGACCAAGTGGCTGTCCGTTCGGATAAGTGGCAATCCGATCGGATTACCATCCGAACGGACAGCCACCTAAGTCGCTTTGTGCATAAACTTCACCCAAGTGGCAACCCGATCGGATGGCCATCCGATCGGGCAGCCCTCTCATCTCTTCATCAATGTGTGTCGTCCGATCGACCGGCAGTCCGATCGGATCACCATCCGATCGGACAACCATTCAATCCAATGACCAACTAGACACTTTAGGCAACCTCGTTATTCTGCCCGACTCTTATCCTATTGTAATCTAACCAGGCTAACTCTAAAAGAGCTCCCTTTGATCCAATAATAGTTGCAACTGTTAAGCAAATCATTGTGAGTATACTCGACCCCCTTTTTACTTTAAACTTTTGGGGTGTAACATGTATTCTATTAAACTATATACTTTTGGCAATCTAAACTCTATCCTATGTGTTTGTGAAAACTTGTGCATTCTAGTATTCTATTTGTGCTATGTGACGTTTAATCCAGGGTGTTTAGTTCCGCCTTAACAATAGTAGGGCTATAGGGGGTGCACCTCTCCCATTATTCTTCGGGGGTATTGTTAGGAGGATTCTAGTTTACCTTGAGTCTTGGGTAAACACTAAAGCATCGGGATACTTGGGCTATCACTGCATGGACTGCGACACTAGCACGGCTGAAACTATTTTTATTGCTTACACTGTGGATATGAGTTGTTTTAATCTATTATTCTATTATCAAACTTGTATACTCGCCAATACTTTTGTATTGATATTTTAATACATGTTGCAGGTTGATAGGTTGAGGTGGATCATGGAAATCAAGGTAGGGGAATGCCTAGAAACGTCGCCTAGTGAACTTAGAAACTTTTGAATAATTTGAACAATCTTTGTTATGTTTTGTACTCGATGTCTGATGTTGGATTTTGATTTAGACAAATTTATGCATGAAATCAATAAATCTCTATTGTCGCAATAGTGTTATGGAAATCTCATGAGCAATCTGAACGCCTAGTGCTCGCACCACGATGTTTCCGCCATCGGTTGGGGTGTGACACAATCGATATATTTATATATTTATATATAAATATTTATATATATTAAATCTCTTGAAAACTAAGTACTTCCAAAACTTAGTAATTATTACCGACATTAAACGAAACTTAACAAGTGTATCTTCTCGTTTCCATTAAGTTAACAACTTACCGTCGAATCATTCGTTTAACGATTTGGTAGAGCTCGGTGACAAGTAGTTTAACTACATCGTTTAGTAGAAACTTATAAGTTATTCCGTTTTAGGAATGTCTTAGATTGCACGCTAGCGAATCACGTTTGGAAACGACATTATGGATGCACATTTAGCTAGCTTTGCATAAGGAAATCAAGGTGAGTTCATAACCGCACCTTTTTATGGTTTTACATTTTTCCAAATGTTTTTAGGGTGGAAAGACATGCACGTTTTGCAAAAACAAACAGGTTTTCGGTGAACAAAAATTAGATATTTTTAGACATGCACGTTTTGCAAAAACAAACAAGATTTTTGATGAACAAAGATTACATATTTCTAAACCATTCTACAAACAAGTTTTAACTAACACAAATGGTTTGTGATTTTCAATAAACTCAAATGGTTTATGAAAAAACTTATGCAAAACATACCGGTTTTTACAAAAACATAAGCATTTACGAAACATGCATGAGCTACAGAAACTAGTGACGGGGTTGGTCCTAGTTACAATGGGACGGGGTGTCCTACATATAAACAGGAGGACTGGTTGGTCCTGAACACGAACAACGGGATAGTGTATCCCACATACAACCCAAAATCTTGCATGCATCCCAAGGCCTTCATCTTAAGGACTGAATAGTCCAACATACAGACTCATGTGGGCATGTTTGTCATTGTTATGCGCAGATATTGACAGTTACATAAGTTTTACAAACACAAAACTTTTCAAACACAAAGTTTTACAAACATAACGCTTTACACAAATAAAGTTTCACAAACACAAAGTTTTCATATAACATGCCAAAGAAAATGATTTTTATTTCTTTTTCTCAACCATATTTTAAAACCCGTTATTCAAAAAGATTTATTTCAAATCTTTTTCCAAACAAACTATGAACTCACAAACTTTATGTTGATTTTTCGCATGTTCTTTCTCAGGTTACATTTTCAAAATTATGGCACGGTTGGAATAGAAGAACCATGATGATTCGAGTACTTAGTGGGCGTTCACTTTCTAGAAGTCTTAGCTTTATTTGCTTCCGCTGTGCAATGAAGATACCAGTCCAGTCACGCCAACTCTTATTTATCGGGGTGTGACACCAATACTATAAAAACTCGGACAACTCTATTTTGACTTGGACCTTTGACTTTGTTGAACAGAACTGATAAAGCACAGTTACCCGGCAGGAACTGCACTTACAGACTCCCCCTTAACTGTTGCTATACTCAAATCAAAGTAAACAAAATACTCGTTTGTTTATATTGTGTAATTTAAAACAGAAATATCAACGAACCAAAGAGTTATGACCGTTTAAAAATCGGAAGGGGGGATTAGCTTTTTTATAAGTGGATAAAGTGTAACTACTAACTAATTATCTATAATTTTGTTAAATATAAGGGATTAAAGTGTAATCCAGCATGAGAGGATTAAATTGGCAATATTGAATCACTTAACATTCTATAGCTATTAAACATTATAGGATAATGACTAAGTATGTTGGGCTTTAATCACTTGTACACTAAGACATCATCTACTTGTACCTTTTAATCAACACGTCAACACTGAACAAGACAACTATCGAAACGTCGACACAAAGATCAAACCAAAATCGTCTCATCGTGAATCATTCGAAGCGTCACCAGGTAAATGTCACACCCCAACCGATGGCGGAATCATCAGGGCGTGACACTAGGCGAATCAGATTGCTCAAGAGAATCCATAACAACTATAAAGCGACAATATTTATTACATTTGTTATCCCATACTAACAAACAATACAATCACATAAGTTATCACAGATTTCCTGTCCTCTTGAACAATACAAATCCGACAACCTAGATTTTAGGTGAGTTTCTAGAATTCCTAGCTTGATTTGATGTAGACTGCAACTAAACCTGCAACATACGTTAAAATAAAGTCAATACAAAAGTATTGGCGAGTATACAAGTTTTGATAGTAGCGAGAAATAGATAAAAAGTATTGCGAATTACCAAATACATAAACGAGATACCTCAACATACATGCATATAAGACAGATACTACCAGCTAAGTCACTCGAGCTGCGATTGCGATTGCTATTCATCCTAACTAGACCCCGTCAGGTGCTATAGTACTATACTAGTTAAGGTGGGACCTTGCGAGTATAAGTCCTAACACATATGTAACTAGCATCACGTGTAAATATGCATAACAGTTATTCGCAAGTGATAAACAGTTTGATTGAATAATTCGATTTGATAGGAATGTATGTTACACCCAAAATGCGATAAAAGGGGTTCAAGTATACTCACAGTCAGTGTTCAGCAAGTAAACACAACTTGGTTGGACTGAAGGGAGCGCGTCTGAGATTAGCCTGGTTACAGATTGATAGCGTAAGCGATGAACGGTGCGTTAGGCGGTGGCGAGTGAACCAAGTGTCGAATGGTAATCCGATCGGATGGCCATTCGGTCGGATTGACATTCGTTTGGGATGGATGTGTTTATGATGGCTTTGAAGTTTTCGTTGTAGCATTTTAAAATCAGAGAAGTATCTCTACCTTTCAGGTCGGTCGATCGAACGGTCGTTCGATCGGATAGCGATCCGATTGGCGAGACATTTCAGTTTGAGAACGAGTTCACAGTAGATAGGACACTCGATTGGATTGCAATCCGGTCGAATAGCAATCCGTTGGAACTGATGATTCTTGAAAATCATGAAAAATGTTTAAGTGTTGGAGATCCAAATGTCAACCAATCGGATTGTCATTCAATCGGATGGCAATATGATCGGACGACGATCTATTCGACATGCAAATCCTTGAAAAGTTTGAAAATTGATTAAGTGTGGATGCTCAAGTGCAATCCGATCGGATTGCAGTTCGATCGGATGGCAATCCGATTGGACAGCAATCCGTCCCAACGAACCTGATCGTCTTGAACTTGATTATTTTTGAAAAGTTTGCGGTTGGATCGAGACGGTATGAAAATGTGCTAAACAACGGGGACTCCATCAGACCCAGGTTACCCGATCGGACGGGAATCACCCCTATCCGATCAGTTAACTGCTCGTGACGGTTGTTCCTGTTCAACCCGAAATTGGTCGTCTCCTTAGTAGAAACCAGATCTCAGACCGATGCTTCACTAAGAAATGAGTAGAAGACCTGAATGAGCTCCGATTCTATCGGTTTTGGGTGCATTGAGTGTAAAAGAGTTGAAAGAAAGTTGGAAAACAATCTTTCAGTCCTTCTAACTTTGCAAATGTTTAGATCTATGCGAAAACAATGTTAAATCTTGTGGAAATCCTTCAGATCAGAGTTGTTCTTGGTGGAATGAAGCCAAATCTTGAAGTTCATAAGAACTCCATGATGACATCATCCTAGAACACCTCAAATCCACTGATTTTATGGTCAAAAGTTGAGATTCAAAGGTGAAAATGATGAAGAAGTGTGTGTAGATCATAGAATTACAAGATTTGAGTTGAAAACTTACAAGAATCGCGAGAAATCGAAGGAAGAGTGAGCTAAAAGCGTGCTGGTCGAACGAGAGCTGTCACATCACTTGAACAGTGATGTGACAGGTGCTATTTATATGTGAAGAGGAGAGGAGGTGATGGAGTGCCATGGATCGGATGGCAATCCGATCGGATGACCATTCGATCGAATGGTCATTCGATCGGTGGTCTCCGGCGAAATGCGTTTTGATGTTTCGTCTTGTTCACTTAAGCGTTGCGATAGTTTGGTTACACATTTTCATACCCACATTCATATATTTATTATAATTAGTCACAAAGGGTTGTATAAATATCCACATTTCAAAGTCTGCATTGCAATAATCGAGTTGCGCGTTTCGAATATGCGTTGCGTTGCGACACATCATGGCTATCGAGGAGGGTAGAATAGGTCCTCACTCAACGTCATCGTGAGTGTTAGTAAGTGCGATGTGATGTGATGTGTTATAGCGATAAAGTATGCGAAATATGCGAAAATACTGTGAAGTAGCGATGTATTCGATATAGCTACATTATGATTCGAATCTCTGGTGCTAGGCGTAACGAGTATAATGAGTAGTAACAACGCATGAACGTGCGGATTGTTACAGTAAACCCCGATTCTTTATCGATTTCAGTTTTGTATCTTTTATTAGATCCAAGTGGGATACTCTTCAAACATCTCATCTCGGTAATGACTTGAAATCATACTAACTCTTGAAGTATTGAATTCCAAACTCCTTTTTGGTAGCATACACATTTAGCTTGATATCATATAAACAAGTGATTATATCAGCATTTGCAATCTTCACGTTGTGATAATATGACTTTTTTTATTTGAGAAATCAATTATTGAGTTGGATATTAAGAAGTTACCTCTTAAGACAAAAGATCAAATACAAATAGTTTTAACGTACAAAACATACGAACTGAAGGAAAAGACAAAAAAAACGCGGTGGCGTTTTCGTAATTATCAGTAACTATCAAATTACTCTACAAATAATCCTGTAGAGTAATTTTGATCTTTTGTAGAGTAATTTTATAAAATGTTCTTGTAGAGTAATTTTGTTCTTGTAGGGTAATTATCAAAGTTACTCTACAAGTGTATCAAAATTACTCTGCATCAAAATTACTTTACAAGTGAATCAAAATTAGCATGCAAGTTTATCAAACAACATACAATTCAAAATTACTCTACAAATGATCCTGTAGAGTTATTTTGATCTTGTAGAGTAATTTTGTAAAATGATCATGTAGAGTAATTTTGTTAGCATTTAGTTATGGGGTTTAGATTTATGGTTTAGTTTTTAGCTTTTAGTTTGTGCCGGGGGGGGGGGGGGGGGGGGGGTTAGGTTTTTTTTTAGGCTTTTTGGGGGTGGGGGGTTTTTTGGTTAGGTATAGTTTTTTTTATCAAAATTACTCTACAAGAACATTTTACAAAATTACTATACATTATTATTTTGTAGAGTAATTTTGATAATTACAATCTGATAATTACAAAAATGTCACCGTGTGCTTTTTGCTTTTTTCATACTATTCGTACGTCTAGTACGTTAACTTTATTTTTACAGAAACTTTTCCCTACCTCTTAATGGGGCCATGCCTTTTAAATAATGACTCAACACTAGGGGTGTTGTTTAGGTTTTTTCTGGGTTTTGAAAACTAAAAATGTTATCCGATAAGTGAGGTTCGGGTTGTTCGTTGTTGGGGTTTAAAATTAAATTAAATTAAATGGGTTAGTATAGGTTTGTTTTAGACCCTGGGCTATGGCTCAGTGGTCATGGAAATGAAGGAAAGACTCCTGACCGAATGGTCTCAAGTTCGATTCTCGATCCACCCGGGTTTTACCGGCTCTGCATTGTCGTGTCTTCGGGCGGGTGAAGGGTCGGGTTTTCCCCGGAACTGGTGGCATGGTGGGCTAAGGCTCCGTGCGTGCAGATTGGACTGTTGCGGGCTACCTTTCGACCAATGGGTGCCGTGTACGGAGTACCCGACGATTCTTATGTTGGACGTTCAAAGAAAGTATAGTTTTGTTTTATTTTGGCGGAGGTGAGGTGAGGTGAGGTGAGGTGAGGGAGGCGCATTCTTGTTATTGTTCATAAGGGGCTGGCTAATTGGCCCAGGTGATGGCGGGCAGCGGTGGTGCTCCTAAAATCCTATTAGCGAAGCCGGCCCTCGTGAGCGGAGCCAAGTACAACCGCGGCGGCGATGAGTCCTCCCGTTCTCGGCTTCCTTCCGTTGCCTTTCTCAATCTCTTATCCGACTCCTGGGATTTTCACACCGATCGCTTCCTTCCTGTAAGTTACCCTACCCCTCGATTTCTTATAATTATCTCTTTGTTTGTTTGTTTCATCTACTATTATTATTATTATTGGTTGCTGCTGCTGCTGCTGCTGCAGTTCTTGACCGATAATACCGATTTTACTGTTGTCGGAGTCATTGGTCCGCCCGGGGTTGGCAAGTCTACTATTATGAACCAGATTTATGGCTTTGATGCAACCTCCCCTGGTATTAAACAATCTCTTACGTTACTTACTTGAGAAACAATCTAGCTAGCTAGCTAGCTGAGATATGTTAATATCAATTTGGTGTTCTATGAATGATAGGAGGGATGTTGCCTCCATTTGCAATAGAATCAGTAGAAACCCAATCACTGGCAAAGCATTCTACACTTGGCATTGAACCCAGGATTACTTCTGAAAGGATCATACTTGTTGATACTCAGCCTGTTTTCAGTCCTTCCGTTTTCGCAGATATCATTCGATCTGACGGTTCATCCACAATATCAGTTTTGGCTGCTGAATCTTTACCTGCTGAGTTGGCACATGAACTCATGAGTATTCAGGTCAGGTGATTCCTTCATATGTTGTTAATCTTTCTCATATACAGCTTTCTTTCTAATCGGCTCTTTGTTTATTATAGCTTGGTGTTCTCTTGACCTCCATTTGTCACATTGTATTGGTGGTATCAGAAGGAGTTCATGATACCAGCATGTGGCGTCTAATGGCAACCGTATGATTTCCCTTTTGTAAATATTTTCATAGCAGCTAGTATATATGAGTTTGGCCCCATTTAATTCCATAAAAAAAAGAAGAAGAAATTTGTCAAAATCTCATATATACATCCAAAGCTGTTAAGTATTTAGCTATCGCATAGTCCGTTTTGTGACAAGGTAGGTATGTAATGTGGTTTTTGATTTCCAGGTGGATTTATTAAAACATAGCCTGCCTGACCCGTCCTCCTTGTCCCTTTCACATCCACAAAGCTCTAATTTAGGATCTGATAAAGAGATTAAAGATAAAATACAAGAGGTTGGAGAAGAATACATGGCTTCCCCGGTTTTTGTTCACACAAAGTAAGTAGTATGTTGTTTTTTTCTACATACCTACCTGAATTAACGAATGTGTAATGCAGGCTTCATGAACACAATAGTGCTCCCAGTTATCACGAGCAAGTAAAAAAGGCACTTAATCAGTATTTTTCCTCCACTTCATTCAACAAACATAAATCCGATGGTGGACCATTAGAGTTATTTTTTATCCCACAGAAATCTAATTCCGGAACACAATATGAGAGTTACTATTCTTCCATGTGGAAACTGCGGGATCAGGTAAATATCAATTAACTTTTGGTATGGCTGGGTGTGTCAAATATATCATCAAATTTGATTTTGAGAGTATGAATACGCTTTGGGCATCCGTTTGACCCAATTACTTCAACTTGTATTTTTTATTCTATTCGGCAACCCAGGCCATTAGACATAAGCCAAATGTGTGCATAGAGGGTGCACAAAGCACAGGCTGGACTTATTCTGGACCCTACCAAGGTTCAGGTTTTGTTACGTTTTTTTTTTTTTTTTTTTTTTTTTTTTTAAACTAATATGTACATTTGGTTTTCAGATTTTAGTTTTAGGACATATCACAAAAGTTTTCCCAAAAAGGATTTTGTTTTAGCATAGTTTTTTAACAACCTTAGGTTAGTTTAATAATAATATACCAGACATGGATAAGTAACGTACGATTAACTACTAAGAATGTATCAAAGTAGTCCTTAACAAAATTTATATTTGAAGTATAATCACATATCAATATTGTTTCAGGTTTTATCAATGAGTGGTCCATCTTTTTCAAGAACTGTATCAGAGAGAGACTGGCTTAAAAATTCAGGCAAAATATGGGAACTCGTTAAGAATTCATCAACTATTTCTGATTACTGCAGGACACTTCAAAATTCAGGCTTATTCAGAAGATAGATACATTACTTACTACTCGCTATTACTTTGTCTCTTTCATCACTTTTTTCTTAATTTGATTCTAGAAAACATCATCACCCTTCTGTTAATTCTTGCCAGTCTCAGTTCCTTAAGATGCTGCATTTGGTTCACAGATGCGGAATCCGAATAGATTATAAAAAAATTACACGCATGGTCTATTTAGGTTATGTTTTTGGTCCTAGGTTTAGTCGCTCGTAGCGCTTTTGGTTTAGGAATTTTGGTGTTGAATAAAAAAATAATAACCCCCAACCAGTAACGGTCACAATGGGTAGAACAGTCAAACAGCTCATGATTCAAACATCGGTCAGCAAAAGTTTGCTAGAAGTTCGCTCGGTTTATAAATGAGTTGAGCACGAGCTAAAGATAGTGCTCTTGCTAACTCACCGGAACAATTTTAATTTGGTTGAAAAAGTTAGCTAGAAATTTGCGTAGTTTGTAAACGAGTTGAGCTTGAGCTGAAAATGACGCTCTTATTAACTCACCTTGATTATTTTAAATTTATTATGAATTTCAGTTTGATTTCTAGTGTTGGTGTGGAACTCCTGGATATTTAATAGAACACAAATTCAAAACCAACATCTTTCTTTCCCCTTTTGAGAGACCTGTGGTATCTCGCAAACACCTTTGAGACCACTCTAGTTTTTCTTAACAATCAAAATCGCTTGAAATACATGGTTCACTTACATTAACGATTATTGTATTCAATACTAACACGTTTAAAATGCATGAACAAATAGTTATTCTAAATGCCCATAGAAGTATGATTGTTGTGAATCCTTGGGTTGATTTTCATAAAAATGAAACTAGGCAAAGTATTGTAGCCAAATTCAGATAGGAAATAAATGTTGGACGCGACCCGCTTCAAAACTACTCCATGTATCAGTGTCATAAGTTTTGAAATGGGTCTTTTTATCCTCGAACTTGATATGCATATCAAAACTTGATAATACAGACGCTATTCCTTGACTTGTGTTTAAATTAATAATTGTTGGTCCACAATGGATTAAAAACCTTGGAAAAGTTTTGCATTGTTAGTCGATTCGAATGGATCTTGGTGGAATCCCTTATTAGAACAGGGATTGTTCATAAGATATTTAAAACGGTTGCACGAAACCCGACACAGCATAAGTAGCACCAATCATGTTCGCCAGCCACATGTACCACCATCACCACCACTCACCTAAAAGGCTAAATGAAACCCAGATGGGCAACAACCAACTTTTGATGGTCGATTGTTATGGTAATAGGTGAATGAGGATAAATATTTGGAAATCGACAGTCTGCTCAGCATGAGAAGAGAGGTTGGTAAGTCGTTAGTGGTTTTTCTTTATAAGCATCGTGTGGTTTCTTCTTTTTAAACGAAAACAATTGTAGGCCAACTATAATGACAACGTTTAACACGGCATCGGAGGGGAGGGGCCAACAAAGAGAAAATTTCATAGATGAAAATATATTTGATTTAACTTGTAAATAAAGAAGTTTTGAAAGACAATAAAGAAGTTGGGGTAGCTAAATAATCAAGAGTAAGAAGTTGTAATTGATCGATCACTCCATCATCACATCTGATGAGGCAGCGGATGTTCCTTTCTTTTTACCTACAAATCATCATCAAATAAGAAAGTCAATAAATAATTCGTAACACAAACCAAAACCTGTCAATTTATCTTCAAACCTTTTTTGTCTTTCTTGTTTGATCGCTTTGTTCTAATCTTCAAACTCTTTTTCAGGTGGATTTTTGTAGTGGTTTGTTGAGATGATGTCCCTGATCCTGTAAATAGGTGTTTGCAATGGTAAGAGCTTGCAAACGACAAGTTTTTATCCAACGTTTTCTTGAGACGAAAAGTCATTAGATATATATATCATGGCTCAAACAAACAGGTCACCTAGGTTAACGACATTAACATCTGGTCTCCTATGTCATTTTACTTACTTGATTTCTGTAATCTATTATACTAGTCCCTAACAACATATACAATAATACAATGGATGGGATTGTAAGTAGAGAGAGAGAGAATGATACCGTCTGCAACAGCCATCTCAATATCTTCCATGGTAATAAGCCCCTTTTCCATAGCCTCCTTCTGGTCCTGGCGAACAAGCAAGCAAACAAACTTATACATATTAATAATTAAGACTAGGCTGCTGCTGCATATACGCAACAAGTGAATAACAAAAACATACCCGGCGCCATTTCTTCATGAGCTTGCGCTTACGCTTGCCGGAAAGAGTGGTGTTTTGGGGCTTGTGCTTGAGCTTTCCGGTAGCAGGATCACCGTGCACCGCTCTTTTACGCTCTGCGATGGCGGCTCTCCGCCTCTTCTGTACCACATTGAAAACCGCCATTCTATTCTATTCAGTTCTTTCTCACCTCCCCTCCCCTCCGCCGATTAGGGTTTCAACTATTTGTCCATGAAAAACATTACATATTTTCCCCCTCATCTATTACTTAACAAACATACTTATCCCCATCTTTCTTTCTTTCTTTCATATTATCCATTTCTCTTTAATAATTACTTTAAACCAACATATGTATTATGCATTTAACCATAAATCAAACTATTAAATATTTGAAACACCAAATTCATGTTAGCCACAATCATTTGCTTAGTGAATGGGTCGGCTATATTTAGACTTCTGTGAACTTTTTTTATTACGATATCACCTCGTTCCAATATGTCTCTAATATAATTAGAACATTCTGAGTATATGCTTCATGTTTCCTTTTCTTGCGCTGTGGAACAAATATTGTCGCGTAGCATCTCTATGGGCTTCCGTATGTTGGGTACTGTTAGGGGTTAATTTTTAATACTATGGATCACATATCCTTAGATTTGGCCTGGATCACTGATCCTTAACAGATGGTGCAAGAAGTCTGAGGATCATGGATCCTTATTATTATTTACATTTACTAACAATTGTATCATTTGTTTAAAACTTGTATTCGCAGGAATATAACGAATTGGACTTGGTCAATGCCGATACTTCGGGGAATATGCTCTCTATTCGCACATGCATGAAGGAGTGTAGCCGTTATGGAGAACATGGGATACTTGCACCATTTTTGCTTTGTTTGTTATGTTATAGTTTCTATTTTTAAAGGGGATAACGAGCTCATTTTAGGCAGATTATTAGCTATCATATGAACACACAACACTCTCATACTCTCTCGCAAACTACACACTAGTTACCATTGTATTGAGCTCATTATCTTTCGAAGTTGTACAATAATCATTACTTATTTTTTTTATACATTTGGTGATCGGTAGTTTCCATCACCCGAGGTTTTTTGTGCCAGAGATCTATCAAGGATCAAGAGCTTTTTCCTCGTATAAATATCGGTGTTCATTGTCATTTTTAATTTATACTTTGATCACTCAATTGTTCATACACATTAGCACTCTACCTCAGTATAAAAAATTTGGTTATATTATCCTTAAACTGATATTTGACCAAAACAATTTGGCGCCCACCGTGGGGCAAGTGGTGCTTCAACTTTAAAAAACATTTTTGCGTTTATTTCTGTTCATTATCATCAACTCCATGGCTTCTCAGGGAAAATCCACTTCAAGTGTCATGCTGGCGGTTACCTCATCTCAAACCAGTGCATCATTACCTCCTATTCCCTACCATACCAGAAGAATTTGGATAATGCTCAAAAGAAAACATCATCAGTCTTCCAAGGATCCAAAGTTTCTACTAGCTCTTCTTCTACTAATACTAACAGTGATATTTCTATTTTGTTTTCGCATATTAATTAGAGCTACATGGAGCAGTAAGACAAAACCAACCAGAGGATCCTTCGCGAGATTGGTGATATCAAGAGGCAAAAGAGGCCAGCAAAGGATCACTCTCCATTGGTGCCTAGGATGTTGGACTTTGTCACTCCAGCAACTGCAGCACAACAGTCCAGAGTGTCCATCACACAGACTCAAGGATCCTCCATTCAACAGCAGAGATCAGTGGCGATGACCCTTCCTCAAGAATTCTCCATCCACCAGCATGAATCAGTGGCGATGGCCCAGCCTCAATGACCCTTCCTCCGCGCAGAAGGATGTATGCAAATGTTTCAACCTCAAGGATCCTACTTCAACCATCAAGGATCCTCATCCCGAGTTCAAGGATCCATGGATCACAGATCCAGGCCTCAAGTTCAGACCTAACCAGGACCCAATGTCTTTCAGGATCAAGGATCCTCAGGGAGACAAACATGGAGAAGCTCTGAAGTTCAAGAAAGGGATTTCATCCCTATGCAGACCATTGTTTCTTTTTGTAACAACCCGACTTTCCGGGTCATTACTTGTATCTGTCATTTCTTGGTTAATTCCTTGTACTCTCGAGATTTCGATTAACGCTAAAGGGTTTAAACTATGTTTTCAACACGCATTTTAAAATGCATGATTACAACGCTTATTCAAAACGCAGTTAATGCATTTTAATGTTGTTTATAACGCTTACTACTTAACACATTTTATCGCATATTACATCGCTTGATTAGACTAAACGCTATCGCAACGCAAACTCAACACGAACGCTACGCAAACTCGAAACGCGGATTTACTTATGTCGGTGCGCTATTTGTGTGACTATTTGTGTGATTATTTGTTTAATGTTATGTGGTTATCTCGACGCAACGCTTATACGCTCAACGCTTACTCGCAACTCGCTTAAACGCAAGGCAACACTTAACACATGAAACAAAAGTTGGAAAACTAACTCGCACAACTCGGTTGATCGAATGGACAACCGATCGAATGGACATTCGCTCGGATGACCATCCGACCGAAAGGCCATTCGACCGGACAACCCATCCGACCGAACACACTTCTCCACCGCCTTAACCCTTCTCTCACCCTCTATAAATACCGCCGTACATCTCCTTCCACTGATTTGACACCTCCATCCGACCACACGCACTCAAGTCACTCTCAGATACTTTTCATCATGATTCAAGGCTATTTCGTAAGTGTTTCTCCTCAAATCTTGTACAATCATCATCACTAATCACTTCTACATCATCTTCTCCATCAAAATCACACACAAACACTTGTTTCCTCTCTGAAATCCCTGATTTGGACCTCTTGAAGGTTCTTTCCACCGTTTTGCTCCGGCAAACGGTTAAGGAACACCATTTAATCGAGAATGGTTCTAGATCTGTAAGATTTCACGCTTTTTAACACGAATCTCAACAAGATCTCAACACTTTTCAACTGTTTTCAACTTTTCTTCACTTTTCTACTCAAAACCGATGAAATCTGGACTCATTCAGACTCTCTACTTATTTTCTAGTTGAGAGCCGGCTTGAAAACGGAGTTCCACCGGAGAGAAGACCGATTAATGGGTTAAACATGAGATTCCATAAAAAAACAGTGAGTCTGATCGAGTGGGCTGAGACCACTCAGTCGAATGAGCTGGACTTGGAGTGTTTTTCTGTTGTTTGGCACGTCATCACGCGGTCTCCGTTAAACCTCAAAATTTTTAACTTACAAAAATTTCACAAGTTTCAAATAACAGATCGCCAACTCGAAAGGCCATCCAATCGAATGACCATTCGACCTGGTGACCTGTCCCTTATACTAATCCTTGTTCAAAACGATTTGATTAAACTACAAACTTTAACAATTTTACAAAAAAACACCTCATTCGAATGGCCATCCGTTCGAATGGTCATCCGCATGGGAACTCATCCGTTCGGATCACCATCCGAACACCCTACCATTCGACACTCTGTTTACACGTTGTTCATCGCTTACGCTACTGTTCTATGATCAGGCTAACTCCAATGCGCTCCCTTCAATCCAAGTCTGTGTTTACTAGCTAAACACGAACTGTGAGTATACTCGAACCCATTTTCTTAACGCACTTTTGGGTGTTACAACACGCAACACAAACACTTTATAACGCTAATCACCCCCGCATGTTGTAACACCCCGTGTTTCGAAAGTCAAAGTCAAGATTGAAGTCAAAGGAAGAAAAGATTGCTAATTGCGATCTGTCACTCCTTGCTTAATTACTGATTTGACTTCTTTGACTTATAATAGAGTCTTTTATTTTTATCGCTTTAGTTGTATTATGTGGAGTATCTGTTGATAATCGAGATTTAATCGATGTTTATCGCATGTTTTAATGCTTTATCGCTAATCGCATCGCAATCGCATTCGCGCCTTGATTGGTAGATTCTGAATATTGTTTTACGTGTGTGTGTTACTTATGTGTTACTTGTGCATGTTACTTTATGTTTATGGTGATTAATCGAAACGCAATCGCAACTCTACCGCAACGTAATTTAATCACGAATGCTAAACGCAATTTACTTAGGATGATTCTATGTTAGATATAGCGAGTTTTGCTTAAGCTAATCGTAGTTATTGTCTAATACTATCGCATCGCATACTCGCTCAAACGCATCGCAATGCTCAGCACGTGAAACGAAATGTCGAAACGCAACTCGTCGGAGCCACTCGATCGAGTGACCACTCGGTCGGATTGCCATCCGGTCGGAGTGGCATCCGATCGGGGTGCATCCTATCCGACCCTTGCCCTCCTTTCCCTTTTTGGCAACCTATAAATACCCACCTGTCACATCACTTGTGATGTGACAGCTCTCTCACTCGACCAACACACTTCAGACCTTCTTTCTCTTGATTTCTCACGATTCTTGTAAGTTTTCAACCTAAATCTTATACTTCTATGATCTACACACACTTCTTCATCATTTTTTCCTTTGAATCTTAACTTTTAACCGTGAAATCAGTGGATTTGAGGTCTTCTAGTATGATGTCATCATGGAGTTCTTATGAACTTCAAGTTTTGGCCTCATTCCACCAAGAACAACTCAGATCTGGAGGATTTCCACATGATTAAATAATGTTTTCTCATAGATCTACACATATTCATGGTTGAAAGGATTGACAGATGGTTTTCTAACTTTCTTTCAACTCTTTTACACTCAATGCACTCAAAAACTGATAGAATCGGAGCTTGTACAGACCTTCTACTCTTTCTTATGTACTTCTATGATCTACACACACTTCTTCATCATTTTTTCCTTTGAATCTTAACTTTTAACCGTGAAATCTGTGGATTTGAGGTGTTCTAGTATGATGTCATCATGGAGTTCTTATGAACTTCAAGTTTTGGCCTCATTCCACCAAGAACAACTCAGATCTGGAGGATTTCCACATGATTAAATAATGTTTTCTCATAGATCTACACATATTCATGGTTGAAAGGATTGAAAGATGGTTTTCTAACTTTCTTTCAACTCTTTTACACTCAATGCACTCAAAAACCGATAGAATCGGAGCTTGTACAGACCTTCTACTCTTTCTTAGTGATGTGTTGGTTCAAGATCTAGTTTCTACCAAAGGGACAACCGATTTCGGATTAAACATAAACCAACTGTCACGAACCAGTTAACTGGTCGAGTTTGGGTGAATTCTATTCGATCGGGTGACTTGGGTCTCGGTGGAGTTTCTGTTGTTTAGTACGTTGTCAAACTGTCTCGAACAAACCACAAACTTTCAAAATAATCAAGTTCAAGACGATCAGATTCGTTGGGACGGATTGCCATCCAATCGGATTGCCATCCGATCGAACTGCAATCCGATCGGATTGCACTTGAAGTTCAACACTTAACAATTTTCAACATGTTCAATGTGTAGTTAGTTTCTAACGGATTGCCATCCGATCGGTAGACCATCCGATCGAGTGACAATCCTGCTGTGAACTTGTTCTTTGAGAAATACATTGCCGAACGGATCGCCATCCGATCGAACTGCCGTTCGATCGACGACCTGAAAAGTAGAGATACTTCTCTGTTTTCAAAATGCTAGAACGAAAACTTCAAAGCCATCATACACAAACACATCCTTACCAAACAAAATGTCAATCCGACAGAATGGCCATCCGATCAGATGACCATCCAAACATGTCACACCCCAACCGATGGCGGAATCATCGGGGCGTGGCACTGAGCGAAACAGATTGTCCAGAAGTTTCCATAACAACTATCATTACCATTTAATTAAATATCACGTCCCATACCGTAACTTAAACAGTTAAATAGTTATTACAGGCAAAGCATCAAGACAAATATTCTGTTCCGACAACTCAGATTTAAACATAACAAATTTATTCGTTGGTTTCTAGGACTCCAGTTCCTAGCTTCAATTTCATCACAGCCCGAGAAGCATATAGACAACCTAGGCACCTGTCACATACGTTAAAATAAAGTCAATACATATAATGTAAAGGTGAGCATACAAGTTTGATAATAGCATAATAGAGTTCGAATTCGTTTACGCATAACCAGCACGTACACATATTGAAATGAAGCACGTTAGTTATCGACATAGATCCATCGATACCCATGACTGCGGGTTGACTGCCCGAGGCAGTTCGCAATACATGATTACCACCGTAATCCATGCAAGTAAAAGATCCTTAACAACCCCCGTGTGAACGGGTGCTGAGTCCAAACTATAGTACTATCGTTGCTAAGGCAGGTAGACAGCATTCTATGTGTAAACATAACAAACAAGCATTCATAAGCCACGTATAACATGCATTAATGGTTTAGCGTTGAAATAGCTTGAGTAGTGTGATAATTGTAGTTTGAATATTCGTAACGTATGTAACACCCAAAAGTGCTAAAAGCAAAAAGGGTTCGAGTATACTCACAGCGATTATGGATTGAAGGGAGCGCTTTTCAGCGAGTACGGTTAGCCTGAATAGATTCGATAACGTAATGATAAGTGGCATGTAAAACAGTACAAAGTGAGAGTGGGTATGGTGGCTGCTCGTGCGGATTAGTGATCCGTGCGAGTGGGAGTCTGTCCGGATTGGTTATCCGTGCGAGTGGTGATCCGTCCGGATTACTTACTCGTGCGGATGACTTATTCGTACGGACAACTTACTCGTGCGGATATCCTTTCGAGTGGATTGTTTCTTCCTAAGTGTGAGATGTGTTTGTGTATGATGGCTTGTGCTTTGAAGTTTTCGTTGTAGCATTTAGAAAACACCTAAGTACCTCTACCCTTAAAGCCGGTCGCGTGGACAACAATCCGTTCGGATGGCAGTCCGTGCGGACAACGTCTTTAAGGCTGAGTCACTAAGTGGATTAGGTAATCCGCCCGGATGGTAATCCGTACGGAAAGTAGTAATCCGTCCGGGTAGCTGTTCGTGCGGACAAGACAATCCGTCCGGATAGTCTGTCCGTGCGGACAACTTGTCCGTGCGGATGAACTTGGTTTGAATGTATTCAAGGTCTTAGTATCTCATGATCTGAAGAGTAATCCATTCAGAGGTCGTTCGTCCGGATTGCTCATTCGTCGATACTCAAACCTTGTTTGGAAAGTGGGTCGCAAGGGTAGCTCGTCCGGGTGACAACCCGTCCGGATAGCCTGTCCGTGCGGACAGCTCGTCCGTGCGGACAGCCTCTCATTCTGGTTGTTCCATCCGTCTACTCTTGGTTGCTATTATCGTTTTATCGAGACGTTCTGATTAGGTGGCAACCACTTGGAATTGTATTCTCACCCGCATGACTAGACCGGTCAGGAACCACCCTAACTTGGCCTGTCGGCGACTCAGAACGGTCATTCCGGTTGACCCCGAAATCAGGTGTCTGGTGGGTAGAATCCAGATCTAGGACTAGTGCATCACTATTAACGAGTGGAATACTAGAACCGATCAGATTCGCACCGATTTTAAGGGTAAAAGGAGGAGAAACTTGAGTTCATTCCTTTCAACTCTTTTTAGTTTAGATTTGGGTGATATTGTTATGAAATCTTATGGAAATCGTTCAGATTTGAGTTATTCTTGGTGGAATGAGGTCACATTTGAAGTTCATGAGAACTTCATGATGACGTCACCCGTGAATACCTCAAATCTTGATGATTTCACGGTTAAAAGTTGGGATTTGAAAGATAGAAAGGTGTAGAATCGTGTAGTGATCAAGAATGTACAAGAATTAGAGCAAGATCTTACCTGGATTGAGAGAAATCTGAGAAAAGGTGAAGAATGCGTGCGGTTCGGACGTCACTTGCCAAAAGTGGAAAGTGTGGAGAGTGACCCGTGTATTTATAGGATGCCAAAAGGGGAAGGGTGAGCCATGCGGATGGCACGTAACCCGGATAGGCTATCCGTCCGGATTGGTCATCCGTCCGGATTGGCAATCCGTGCGGATTTGCAATCCGTGCGGATTGACCATCCGTTCGGATGTCGCCTGATTTGGTGCGTTCGGTGCGATGACGCTTCGGCTTTGATTGCGAACGATTCGATAGGGTTTCCTAGTCAAATTACTTTTAGTCCCAACTACTTCATATACGACATGGTTTGATCGGGATTCGGATTCGGGTTCGATTGTATTCGAGTTAGACTTCGGGTTTCGATTGAGTTCGCTTGATTAACACCACATAACATAAAATAAACATGCACAGGTAACACGTAAGGCACACACACACGTATAAACGCAAGTAAAATACACAGCTCGAGTTACGATTCGATTAGCATTGCTTGATCATTAGTTGTTTAACTTTATCGCATTGTTACTGCCTATGATTCACAGTCGTAGGTCGATTGAAATACGATTAACACGAGTCGATTATTGCAATGTACAACACTTACTCCACATAATATAATTAAAATAAAAACATTTCTACGAGTCGAGTCGCGCGAAATCGGTCGTTGACTTTGACCTTGACTTTGACTTTCTCTCGTGAAAACACGGGGTGTTACAGCCTCCCCTTGTTTAGGGAATTTCGTCCCGAAATTAAGCTGAAAGCTGTAACAAGGTCGTGAATCACGTGTGAGAGTTCTTCGTTTGGACCGATTTTGACTTATAACGTGCGGAATCCGTGCACGATCGTGACCAAACATAATCGCAACAGAGTCGAATCGGGACCTACATGTGGTATCTGAGCAGGTGCTCGATTGCGATGATCAAACACACTCAGATTTGTCAAATTCTCTTTACTTCTTTTATCTTTTCACGTTTCTAACTGAAAATCACCAAATTAAATGACTTTTTACGGATAGAAATTGCTAAAATTTGGATATGTTGTGCGAAATACATTGATCTAAAAGCCTATAAAGTTTCAGATCTTAATTCATAGCCATTTATGAGAACTCTGATTATTGTAGGTCCGGATTCATCTCCGATTCGATTGCGTAACAACACATTCGACGTGCGGAATCCGCGAACGTGTGTGACCGAACACAAGAATGTACAATAACCGTGATTCTATTGATTATGATGACGTATACAAGCACCGAGAACCACGTGAGAGACTTTCTCTCTCTAAGATTATCTCTCTAATTAAACAACTGCGGGTACTTGGCCTTCATGTCGCTTTCGAGTTCCCAAGTAAACTCCGCGCCTCGCTTGCCTTCCCATCGGACTTTCACAATAGGAATGCGTGAGCGCCTGAGTTCTTTGGTTTGGCGATCCATGATTTCGACAGGCTTTTCCACGAAGTGTAATGTTTCGTTCACTTGCAGATCGTCTAGAGAGACATGTAAATCGTGGTCGGCGATGCACTTTCGGAGGTTCGAAACGTGGAAAGTCGGGTGGACATTGCTAAGTTCCTCCGGTAATTCGAGTCTGTAGGCGACTTTTCCGATCCTTTCCAGAATCTTAAAAGGTCCCACATATCGAGGCGCGAGTTTTCCCTTTTTGTCGAATCGGACTACACCCTTCCAAGGTGATACCTTTAGGAGTACGTAGTCACCAATGCCAAATTCCTGGGGCTTGCGCTTTTTATCGGCGTAAACTTTCTGTCTATCCCGAGCTTTTGCCAAGTTGTCTCGAATTTGGAAAATTTTGTCTGTCGTTTCTTGTAGCAGCTCCGGACCGGTTAGTTGCGAGTGACCGATCTCGTGCCACACAATAGGCGATCGACATCTTCTTCCATATAACGCCTCGAAAGGTGCCATCTGAATGCTGGCCTGGTAGCTGTTGTTATACGAGAATTCGACTAACGGCAGGTGTTTATCCCAATTACCACCGAAGTCTAAAACACATGAACGGAGCATGTCTTCAAGAGTACGAATCGTTCTTTCAGTCTGACCGTCGGTTTGTGGGTGGAAAGCGGTACTTAGATTAAACGTTGTACCGAGTGCCGCTTGAAACGTTTCCCACAATCGTGAAGTAAACCGAGCATCACGATCAGAGATGATGTCACGAGGCGTCCCATGTCTACAAATGATCTCGTCGGTGTAGATTCGGGCTAATCGTTCCACCTTGTAGTCTTCTCGTATAGGTAGAAAATGAGCTGATTTAGTCAAACGGTCAACAACAACCCAAATGCTGTCGTGACCTGATGACGTGGTTGGAAGCTTGGTTACGAAATCCATGGCTATGCTCTCCCATTTCCACATAGGAATTGGTGGTTGTTCGAGTAAGCCAGAGGGCCTCTGATGTTCAGCCTTGATTCTAGCACAGGTTAGGCATTTTCCGACGTAGAGGGCGATATCCCTTTTCATACCCGGCCACCAGTACCTATAGCGAAGATCCTGGTACATTTTGTCAGCTCCGGGATGAATGGAATAGCGGGATTTATGGGCTTCGTCCATGATAATCTGCCGTAAATCGGTTCGCTTGGGAATCCAAATTCAGTCTAGAAAGTGGAATATCCCGTTTGATTTGCTTACTAGTTGGGCTCCATCATGGTAGATTCGTTCCTTCTTCAGAGTGCGTTCGTTGAAACATGCATGCTGGGCGTCGCGGATGAGAGCTTCGAGGTTGTGCTGGGCTTGAACATTTCGGGTGCTAAGCAGATAGCTCCGTCTGCTAAGTGCGTCGGCAACAACATTTGCTTTGCCTGGGTGATAACGAATCTCACAGTCGTAATCGTTGAGAAGTTCTACCCATCGGCGTTGACGCATATTCAGTTCCCTCTGATTAAAGATGTGTTGTAGGCTGCTATGATCGGTGAAGATCGTACACTTAGTACCATACAGGTAGTGTCGCCAAATCTTTAATGCAAAAACAACCGCGCCTAGCTCGAGATCGTGGGTTGTATAGTTCTTCTCGTGGATTTTGAGCTGTCGAGATGCGTAAGCTATAACCTTGTCCCGTTGCATGAGAACACAACCAAGACCAAGGTTGGAAGCATCACAGTAGACAATGAAATCATTGTTTCCGTCAGGTAGTGTGAGAACAGGAGCATTGCAAAGCATGTGTTTGAGGGTTCGAAAGGCAGACTCTTGCTTGGTTCCCCAAACAAAAGGCTGGTCCTTATGAGTAAGAGAGGTAAGTGGTACAGCAATCTTCGAAAATCCTTGGATGAATCGTCGATAATAACCCGCTAGTCCGAGAAAAGAACGGACTTCAGACGGATTCTTAGGCGTAACCCAGCTCTTGACAGCTTCAATCTTCGCAGGATCGACGTGAATACCCTGACTATTTACAATGTGACCCAGAAACTGAACCTCCCCCAACCAAAATTCGCACTTGGAGAATTTGGCGTAGAGTTGGTTCCCCTGGAGTAACTCGAGAACCAGACGTAGATGTTGCGCGTGTTCGGTTTTCGATTTGGAATAGATCAAGACATCGTCGATGAATACGATGACGAATCGGTCGAGATATGGTTTACATACGCGATTCATCAGATCCATGAAGACTGCTGGTGCGTTTGTTAGGCCAAAAGGCATGACAACGAATTCATAATGGCCGTAACGAGTACGAAACGCGGTTTTGGGTATATCCTCCTCTTGTATACGCAGCTGATGGTATCCTGAACGTAGATCAATCTTCGAGAAACACGTAGCGCCTTGTAGTTGGTCAAACAAATCATCGATGCGAGGCAGAGGATAGCGGTTTTTGATAGTCAACTTATTCAACTCCCGGTAGTCGATGCACATCCGGAACGTCCCGTCCTTCTTTTTTACGAAAAGAACTGGCGCGCCCCAAGGAGAGGTGCTCGGGCGAATGAAGCCTTTCTCAAGTAATTCCTGGAGTTGGGTTGAGAGTTCGCGCATTTCGGACGGTGCGAGTCGATAAGGAGCTTTGTCAATAGGATTAGCTCCAGGAATGAGATCAATACGAAAGTCAATATCACGTCTTGGAGGTAGTCCGGGAAGGTCCTCTGGAAAAACTCGAGGAAATTCTCGAACCACAGGAACGTCTTTCACTTCCTTCTTCTCTTTCTTTTCCTTCTCCGCTGCTACAATGTTAGCCAAGAAAGGTCTGTATTCCTTGCGGAGATACTTGCTAGCTTGGAGACATGACATAAGCTTGAGACCCTTTGAAGTAGTATCACCGTAAACACATAACGAGTCACCATTTGCGAGCGAAAAACGAATCATCTCGTCGAAGCACACAACTTCGGCATGGTTCTCTCGAAGAAAGTCCATGCCTACTATGACATCAAAGCTTCCGAGTTGCATTGGAATAAGGTCGATCGAGAAGATGTGATTGTTGAGTTCAAGAGTACAATCACGGATAACGGAATTAACAGCGACGGTTCTTCCGGTAGCGATTTCAACTTCGAATGCCGAGGAGAGTTTGGAACGTCTACGACTAAGGAGTTTCTCAAATTCGAACGACACAAAGCAATTATCCGCTCCAGTATCAAACAAACATGAAGCATAAATACCATTCACGAGGAACGTACCATTGACCACGTTGTTGTCGGCTTGGGCTTGACGCATGTTAAGATTGAAAGTTCTGGCGCGTGCTGCCTGTTGTTGTTTTTGCTGTTGTTGTTGCTACTGTGGCTGTTCTTGTTTCACTACCCTGTTCGGGCACATGTTGGCGAAATGGTTCAGGTCGCCACACGTGAAGCAGGCTTTGGCCTTGACTGCGGGTGCCGGAGGAGCTTGTTGACCCTGTGGGGCAGCGAGTAGAGCTTGATTGGCAGGAGCTTGATGGATACGGCAGTTAGCGGTAAAGTGGCCGTACACGTTGCAATGGGCACAAAAGCGGCATTGGATAGCAGTCGGGTGATGATAGGTGCAAGTAGGGCAGAGTGGATGTGGCCCAGTGTATGCACGCTTGGCAGGCGGTGCATTGGCCACAGACGCCACTGCCTGATGCTGTTGAGCAGGTGCAGCTTGAACTGGTGCAGCAGTGATCGCACAATTCTTGTTGGTGGAGTTGCTCTTTCTCTTGTTCTTTCTCTTGTTCTTTCTCTTGTTGCTTGATGAGGTAGGTTCAGCAGTTGGTGTAGTAGCGGTAGCTTGATGCAGATGCTTGGAGGTTTTATCCCACACCCCAGCTTTAACTCTTTTGTCGTTGATTTCAGCGGCCAACAGATAGGTCTCTTCGATCGTCGTAGTCTTAGCCGCTTGCACGAAATCAGCAACGCAGTCGGGCAAAGCTCGGATGTACTTCTTGATGGTCATCTCGGGAGTCTTGACCTGGTCGGGACAGATAATGCTGAGCTGTTTGAAGCGTGCAGTGAGACCAGCATTGTCTCCATCCTTCTGCTGTATGTGCCAAAATTCATCTTCCAGCTTTTGACGCTCGTGAGGAGGGCAGAATTCTTCCAGCATGACTTCTTTGAGTTCGTCCCACGACAGACCGTAGGCTGCATCGTTCCCTCTCTTATTTCTCTCGGCCGTCCACCAGTCTAGAGCACGGGACTGAAAGACGCCGGTAGCATTTAGAGTTCGGAGGTCATCAGGGCAACCGCTCTGTCGTAGAGTAACCTCGATAGAGTCAAACCAGTGAAATAATGCAGTCGGACCTCCTTCGCCAGTGAATTCTTTCGGCCCACACGACTTGAATTGCTTGAAACTGAAAGGTCTCGTTGCAGCTTTAGGACCTTCTGTCCTCGATTCCTCGGATGATTTGCTGGCGTTCTCGTAGGCATCACTCACAGCTTTTGCCACACTTTTCGCGATAATAGAGGCAAGACGTCTGTCCCTCTTTTCCTGACGAGTGAGTGTATGACGAGATCCAGACGACATTGTCTGCAATTGACATCGCCACGGAACTCAACACATGTATTCAAATCTCACCTCACACGTCTACTACTACTAAAGCTCAGTAACACATACCATGTAAACGCAGATAGTCACAAATTCACGTAATTACACGAATCACGTAAACACATAGAGCACATAACCACAACACTCCTAAACACGTAAGCACAATAGCAAGAAACACATATACCTTAGTCACTAGGGGCAGTCAGAAAACAGAAACCTAGTATTCAGAGTTTGCGAGTGTTCGAAAGTAGTGAAGTGCGAGCGCTTCGTTAATGATGTGTTGTGTGAGTAGCTAAGGCCAAAAACATTAGATTGAAACCGGTAGTACCTCAAAACGTCAATAAATAAGCACGGAACACGTATTTCACATAAAAGCGACGAAAACTTGAAACACATAAAATCGAGAATGGATTGTCTGCGGCTATTTAGACTTCGACTAACCAAAGTGGTCCGATTATTCACAAGGATCCTGTGTGCACAATTACCTTCAGGACTATGCCTTTGCCTCGATTCTTGGGCGTTGGCGCAATTCCCTTTGGTTATATTGTGTCTTTAGATCGTTGGAGTCCGTCGGAACTTTGGTGGGAGTTTGGTATAAAAGCAGGACAAGTCGTCAAGGTTAGGGTTTCACCCCTATCTTACAACTTCGTCCTTGTTCTTAATAAAATTTGAGGAGATTATTCATCAAAATATGGATTACACTCCTAATTTGGTATGATTCTCCTCGTTTGTAGCTAAAATGCAAGCTGAATAGGCGACTTTAGTCGAGAGTTTGCGGTTTTCACACCTATTCTCGGCCTCCTTACCTGTTCGTAAATTGAAAATTCGAGTGCAGTGATAGTGTAGGTGCATACAAATAGCGAGGAATGAGCTCGTACATTATCTAGTAGGGATGTACTCGAGTCGGTCTGTTGGTTCCTGACTATAGACTAGGTCTCTAAGACTTCGACCCGGACTAGGTTGAGTCTTGCCTAATTCCCTATAGTTATGGCTCTGATACCAATCTGTCACACCCCAACCGATGGTGGAATCATCGGGGCGTGGCACTGAGCGAAACAGATTGTCCAGAAGTTTCCATAACAACTATCATTACCATTTAATTAAATATCACGTCCCATACCGTAACTTAAACAGTTAAATAGTTATTACAGGCAAAGCATCAAGACAAATATTCTGTTCCGACAACTCAGATTTAAACATAACAAATTTATTCGTTGGTTTCTAGGACTCCAGTTCCTAGCTTCAATTTCATCACAGCCCGAGAAGCATATAGACAACCTAGGCACCTGTCACATACGTTAAAATAAAGTCAATACATATAATGTAAATGTGAGCATACAAGTTTGATAATAGCATAATAGAGTTCGAATTCGTTTACGCATAACCAGCACGTACACATAGTGAAATGAAGCACGTTAGTTATCGACATAGATCCATCGATACCCATGACTGCGGGTTGACTGCCCGAGGCAGTTCGCAATACATGATTACCACCGTAATCCATGCAAGTAAAAGATCCTTAACAACCCCCGTGTGAACGGGTGCTGAGTCCAAACTATAGTACTATCGTTGCTAAGGCAGGTAGACAGCATTCCATGTGTAAACATAACAAACAAGCATTCATAAGCCACGTATAACATGCATTAATGGTTTAGCGTTGAAATAGCTTGAGTAGTGTGATAATTGTAGTTTGAATATTCGTAACGTATGTAACACCCAAAAGTGCTAAAAGCAAAAAGGGTTCGAGTATACTCACAGCTATTATGGATTGAAGGGAGCGCTTTTCAGCGAGTACGGTTAGCCTGAATAGATTCGATAACGTAATGATAAGTGGCATGTAAAACAGTACAAAGTGAGAGTGGGTATGGTGGCTGCTCGTGCGGATTAGTGATCCGTGCGAGTGGGAGTCTGTCCGGATTGGTTATCCGTGCGAGTGGTGATCCGTCCGGATTACTTACTCGTGCGGATGACTTATTCGTACGGACAACTTACTCGTGCGGATATCCTTTCGAGTGGATTGTTTCTTCCTAAGTGTGAGATGTGTTTGTGTATGATGGCTTGTGCTTTGAAGTTTTCGTTGTAGCATTTAGAAAACACCTAAGTACCTCTACCCTTCAAGCCGGTTGCGCGGACAACAATCCGTCTGGATGGCAGTCCGTGCGGACAACGTCTTTAAGGCTGAGTCACTAAGTGGATTAGGTAATCCGCCCGGATGGTAATCCGTACGGAAAGTAGTAATCCGTCCGGGTAGCTGTTCGTGCGGACACGACAATCCGTCCGGATAGTCTGTCCGTGCGGACAACTTGTCCGTGCGGATGAACTTGGTTTGATTGTATTCAAGGTCTTAGTATCTCATGATCTGAAGAGTAATCCATTCAGAGGTCGTTCGTCCGGATTGCTCATTCGTCGATACTCAAACCTTGTTTGGAAAGTGGGTCCCAAGGGTAGCTCGTCTGGGTGACAACCCGTCCGGATAGCCTGTCCGTGTGGACAGCTCGTCCGTGCGGACAGCTTGTTCATGCGGACAGCCTCTCGTTCTGGTTGTTCCATCCGTCTACTCTTGGTTGCTATTATCGTTTTATCGAGACGTTCTGATTACGTGGCAACCACTTGGAATTGTATTCTCACCCGCATGACTAGACCGGTCAGGAACCACCCTAACTTGGCCTGTCGGCGACTCAGAACGGTCATTCCGGTTGACCCCGAAATCAGGTGTCTGGTGGGTAGAATCCAGATCTAGGACTAGTGCATCACTATTAACGAGTAGAATACTAGAACCGATCAGATTCGCACCGATTTTAAGGGTAAAAGGAGGAGAAACTTGAGTTCATTCCTTTCAACTGTTTTAAGTTTAGATTTGGGTGATATTGTTATGAAATCTTATGGAAATCGTTCAGATTTGAGTTATTCTTGGTGGAATGAGGTCACATTTGAAGTTCATGAGAACTTCATGATGACGTCACCCGTGAATACCTCAAATCTTGATGATTTCACGGTTAAAAGTTGGGATTTGAAAGATAGAAAGGTGTAGAATCGTGTAGTGATCAAGAATGTACAAGAATTAGAGCAAGATCTTACCTGGATTGAGAGAAATCTGAGAAAAGGTGAAGAATGCGTGCGGTTCGGACGTCACTTGCCAAAAGTGGAAAGTGTGGAGAGTGACTCGTGTATTTATAGGATGCCAAAAGGGGAAGGGTGAGCCGTGCGGATGGCACGTAACCCGGATAGGCTATCCGTCCGGATAGGCTATCCGTCCGGATTGGTCATCCGTCCAGATTGGCAATCCGTGCGGATTGACCATCCGTGCGGATTGACCATCCGTTCGGATGTCGCCTGATTTGGTGCGTTCGGTGCGATGACGCTTCGGCTTCGATTGCGAACGATTCGATAGGGTTTCCTAGTCAAATTACTTTTAGTCCCAACTACTTCGTATACGACATGGTTTAATCGGGATTCGGATTCGGGTTCGATTGTATTCGAGTTAGACTTCGGGTTTCGATTGAGTTCGCTTGATTAACACCACATAACATAAAATAAACATGCACAGGTAACACGTAAGGCACACACACACACACGTATAAACGCAAGTAAAATACACAGCTCGAGTTACGATTCGATGTCGATTCGATTAGCATTGCTTGATCATTAGTTGTTTAACTTTATCGCATTGTTACTGCCTATGATTCACAGTCGTAGGTCGATTGAAATACAATTAACACGAGTCGATTATTGCAATGTACGACACTTACTCCACATAATATAATTAAAATAAAAACATTTCTATGAGTCGAGTCGCGCAAAATCGGTCGTTGACTTTGACCTTGACTTTGACTTTCTCTCGTGAAAACACGGGGTGTTACAAAACGGATTGACATCCGATCGAATGACCATTCACTCGGATTGCCATCCGATCGGATTACCATTCGACACTTGGTCACTTTGCACCGTTTAACGCGCCATTCTTTCGCGTATGCTATCGTTTACTGTTCAAGCTAATCTCTCAGCGCTCCCTTCAATCCAAGACAGTGTTTACTTGTTAAACGCTATCTGTGAGTATACTCGATCCCTTTTTGCCTTATGCACTTTTGGGTGTTACATACGTTATTTATTCAAATCACAATCGACACACAACGCAAACACTATTTATACGCTGATCGTTATTGCATGCTACATGTTATTCGATGAATGCTTGTATGTTATGTTAACACAGTGATTGTTGCCTAACACCTTAGCAATGATAGTACTATAGTTTGGACTCAGCACCTGTCGTGGACAGGGGTTGTTAAGGGCTTTACTTCACGTGTCCCATTGGGGATATGTGTTGCGCATTCTACAACTCGCAGTCACGTCTGTGCATATTTCTCTGTCGATAACCTACTTGCCTTCACTTGTACATGTTACATGCTAGTTATGCGTAAACGATTTCGAACTCTATTATATCTATTAAACTTGTATGCTCACCTTTACACTATGTGTATTGACTTTATTTTAACGTATGTGACAGGTGTTTGAGATGCTAGGATGTTGCTTGCTTTTCATGGAACCAAGTAGGATTGAGAGTCTAGAAACAAAGACAATTTATTTTATTTAAATCTGAGTTGTCGGAACATGTTATTTGTCTATGAGATATCAATGTCTGTAATAATTGACTTGCTTAATAGGTTATGGTATGGGACATAATATTAACTATTCGGTAAAGTAGTTGTTATGGAATTTCTCTTGACAATTTATTTCGCTCAGTGCCATACCCCGATGTTTCCGTTATCAGTTGGGGTGTGACACATGTTATACGTGATCTATGAATGCTTGTTACTATGCTATTACGGTGTTACACTATACCGCCTCTAGCAATGATAGTACTATAGTTTGGACTCAGCACCTGTCGTGGACAGGGGTTGCTAGGGATTACATCACTTTACTTCACATGTTTGGTGAACATGTGTCGCGCATACTCTACAACGCAGTCTCGTGGTTAAGTGTGAACATAGTTTTGATAGTTACGTGCTTCGCCCGTTACGTGATACATGCTGGTTATGTGTAAACGCTTTCTCTACTATATGCTATGCAAACTTGTGTACTCACCTTTACATTTTATGTATTGACTTTATTTTAACGTATGTGAGAGGTTGATAGGATGCTATGCTGTGATGAACCAAGATAGGTAGTCTAGAAACTCCACTAATAGAAATCTAGGTTGTCGGACTTGATTAGCTTTTGAGACACGCTATCTGTAATAATTGTTTGTGGAATGTTTGTTGATTGGTATGGGACAATTAACCGTTAAAATATTGCCATTTAATAGTTGTCATGGATTCTCTTAAGCAATATGGTTCGCCTAGTGTCGCGCCCCAATGTTTCCGCTATCGGTTGGGGTGTGACAGATTGGTATTAGAGCCATAACTATAGGGAATTAGGTCGAGTCTTAGGATTGACCTATTCTATAGTCTAAGTACCAACAGACCAGCTACGTGCGAACCCAACAGGGGTTTTTTTGCACGAGCCGCTTTTGATACTCTCGTTCGAACTCGCGAATAACTACATCTTTGTGCGAACATCGCATACTACAGCTTCGCACGGAGAACGCCTTTCCTAAGGCTGAACTACTACTTGCCTTTCCTAAGGCTGAACTACTACTTGCCTTTCCTAAGGCTGGCACAAGACACACGTTTTGAAAAACACTCGCATAACACAAACTAGTGATTGGATCGAGATTAGGTGTGAAAACCAAGAACTCTCGATGAGATCGCTCACTCTATGCGTATTTTACTCTCAGGACGAGAATCCTCGTTGAGTTAGGAGTGACATCCATACCTCAATAGGAAATTCCCCATCTCTATCTCGTGGCTTTGCCACACTACCAGGAACGAATTTGTTAAGTTAGGGGTGAAACCCGCATCTTAATGACCTGTTCCATTCTCTACTTTGATTTTACAAAACTCTCACCAAAGTCTCGATTGTTCCGATGACTCGAGTCACGTAGTAACTGGAAGGATGAGTGTCGTTCGCCTTATTTTGACGAGAGCACAGTCTACTAGGCCAAAGCGTGGACTCGAGTTCGTTGTGAATGATTGAATCACTTTGGGTAGTCGATGTCTAACACCCAAGACATCTGATTCGATTCTAAGCCCGCAACCGCTGATTTTATGAGTTATCAATTTTATGTGTTTATATGTTCATATGTTTTGGAAATTTTACGCTTTATCGCTTTTCGCTTTCATCTCTCCGCTTTACTAAACGCGCACAAACTCGCACAGCTTCTCGCAACCTCAAACGCTAACTAATCGCAACTCAAACTATGAACTCTCATACGCAACACTTCTCGCTTATGGTACTCGCTACTCTACTCGCAACGCTACTCGCTATCTCTCGTAACTCTCGAACACGCATCGCGACCTTGAAAGATAGGTGAATACGTGCAAAATATGTAGGTGAATACGTGCAAAATATGTGCTTATGTGGATTATGTGCTCCTACGTGCTTACGTGCCTATGTGGTTTATGTGCCTACGTGACTATGTGTCTGTGTGCCTACGTGTTCCTGAGCTTTACCTAATAATAATAATAATAAAGGATGTTTCACGAACGCTAAACTTTTGAAAACCCGATACAATTGAATCTCATCTAAATAACATGACGATGTCTGCTGCAGACAATGTCTTCCCTTGGTTCTCACACTCGCCGAAATGCTCAAAAGAGCAAAGCTGACAAGCGTATCGCATCTCTCGTAGCCAAGGAAATGGCTAAAGTCATACCTCAGATCGTCAATGAGATTAACAAGGCCAGCAGAAAATCGTCTGTCGAATCGAAGAGTGACTCTCCGAAAGCTCCTTTCAGCTTTAAGCAATTCAAGGCCTGCGGTCCGGCCAACTTCACGGGTGAAGATGGACCCAGTGCTATGTTCCAGTGGTTTGACTCTATCGAAGTCACCTTCAGGCAAAGCGGATGCCCAAAAAATCTGCGTACTGTTAATGCTACTGGAGTTTTTCAGTCCAGGGCTCTGGACTGGTGGACTACTGAGCGCAACAGGCACGACAATGATTCAGCTTATGGTCTTTCTTGGGAGGAACTTAGGGAGCTTATGATGAAGGAGTTATGTCCTCCTCATGAAGTTCAAAAGTTGGAGAATGAATTCTGGCATATCAAACAAGATGGAGGTGACAACGCTGGTCTCAGCGCTCGCTTCAAACAGCTCAGTATTATCTGTCCTGGTCAGGTGACAACACCTGAGATAACGATCAAGAAGTACATCCGCGCTCTACCCGACTATGTAGCTGACTTTGTTCAAGCAACTAAACCTGCTACTATTGAGGAAACCTACCAACTCGCAGCTGAGATCAATGACAAGCGAGTTTTGGCTGGTTATTTCAAGACCTCAACCAAGAGTCTCAATCAAGTCACCGCAACTCCCACTACCGAAACTGCAGCATCACAAGGTTCAAAGTCTTCACGTCAGAATTGCAAGTGCAACGGCAACAACAATAAGAACTACGCTACAACCGCCGCTCCTCTCAACACTGTACCCGTACAACCCAACAACCAGAACCGACAAGTTGCAACTCCTAACACTAATGCACCGCCTGCTAAGCGTGCGTATACTGGTGTTCATCCTCTCTGCCCTACTTGCACCTACCATCACCCTGGAGGGGTAAATTGTCGCTTTTGTGCAAACTGCAACATTTATGGGTATTTCCCTGCTCACTGCCGTTCAGGCCCATGCCAACAAGCTCAAGCTCTTCCAGCACCACCAACTCAACCCCATGCTATTCAGGGTAACCAAGCAGCTCCTGCTCCCACTGTTCATGCACGAGCCTGCTACTCATGTGGTGACCCGAATCACTTTGCTAAGTCTGCCCGAATCGAGTTGTGAAACAAGAACCGTAGCAGCAACCACCGCAGCAACAACAACAATAGTAGCAGCCGCAGCAGCAGCAGCAGCAACAACAACAACAAGCAGCCCGCGGAAGAACTTTCAACATCATCGTCCACCAGGCTCAGACTGACAACAATGTTGTCAATGGTACGTTCCTTGTTAACGGTATTTATGCTTCGTGTTTATTTAACACTGGAGCATATAACTGTTTTGTGTCGTTTGAATTCGGAAAGCTCCTAAACCGTAAACGCGCTAACTTCCCAACGACGTTCGACGTAGAAATTGCCACCGGAAGATCCGTCACCGTTAGTTCTGTTCTCCGTGATTGTACTCTCGAGCTCAACAATCACGTTTTTCCGATCGATCTCATTCCGATGCAACTTGGTAGTTTCGATATCATAGTAGGCATGGATTTTCTCCGTGAAAATCGTGCTGAAGTTGTTTGTTTCGAAAAGATGATTCGCTTCTCTCTTTCTAATGGTGATCAACTCTGTGTTTATGGCGAAGTATCTTCGAAAGAACTGAAACTTATGTCGTGCATTCAAGCAAGCAAGTATCTCCACAAGGAATACATGGCTCTCTTGGCTCACATTGTAGTAGCGGAGAAGGAAAAGAAGCCGATGGAAAAGGTACTTGTGGTTCGTGATTTTCCTAATGTCTTTCCTGATGATTTACCCAGCCTACCCCCGACTCGTGATATTGACTTTCGTATCGACCTCATTCCTGGAGCTAACCCTGTCGCTAAAGCTCCTTATCGTCTCGCACCATCCGATATGCGTGAACATTCTAGTCAACTTTAGGAATTACTTGATAAAGGCTTCATACGCCCTAGCACATCTCCATGGGGCGCACCTGTCCTTTTCGTGAAAAAGAAGGATGGATCGTTCCGAATGTGCATCGACTATAGGGAACTCAATAAGCTTACTATCAAGAACCGCTACCCTCTACCCCGAATCGACGAATTATTTAATCAACTGCAAGGCGCTACGTTTTTCTCTAAGATCGATCTATGTTCCGGTTATCATCAACTGCGAATCCAGGAACAAGACATCCCTAAAACCGTTATTCGCACCCGTTATGGCCATTATGAATTCGTGGTCATGCCCTTTGGTCTCACAAACGCACTTGTGGTCTTCATGGATTTGATGAATCGTGTGTGTAAACCTTTCCTTGATCGCTTCGTTATTGTGTGTATCGATGATATCCTTATCTATTCGAAGTCGAGAGCCGAACACGCGCAACATCTTCGTTTAGTTCTCGAGCTTCTCCAAGGGAATCGCCTCTACGACAAGTTCTCCAAGTGTGAATTTTGGCTTGAGGAGGTTTAATTCCTCGGTCACATCGTCAATAGTCAAAGTATTCATGTCGATCCCGTGAAGATTGAAGCAGTTAAGAGTTGGATTACACCGAAAACCCCGTCCGAAGTTCGTTCTTTTCTCGGATTGGCGGGTTATTACCGTCGATTTATCGCTGATTTCTCTAAAATCGCCGTTCCTCTCACCTCTCTGACGCATAAAGACAAGCCTTTTGTTTAGGGAACCGAACAAGAAGATGCCTTTCAAACTCTTAAGCGTATGCTTTGCGACGCTCCCGTACTCGCGCTACCCGATGGAAACGACGACTTTGTTGTTTATTGTGTCACACCCCCAAAATCCACACGCGGAGTACCACCGCATGGAGGCGTGACATGACCAGGATCAAGCCACCAATCATATTGAACATATGAGTAAATAGTAAACATCATTCATCAGTACGAAAGGTGTTTTCAAAACCAAGCATAATCAATTGTGTAGCGGAAGCAATAATGTAAAAACCCAACATAAATATTAAGTTGAAATGTCATAAAAGTGTTTATCCTAACATCCACAATCCGTGCCCACAACGACCGCGCCTCCCGTGCAAGCTCCATGAGTACCTATGGTCCTGCAAGGCATGTAACAGAGAGTCAACAACAAAGTTGAGCGAGTTCACAGTAAGGAAGTTCGTGATAGCAAGTTCGTTGTATCCCCATGCGTTATTAACTAAGTCAATTGTATGTTCATTTAGTGGGGGCTTCCTATGTGTGTATGTACTAGACTAGATGTAACCATAAGTGCTCTTCTTAACCCGAGAACAGTAGTACGTACAAGGTTTACGTAGGTTTTACGTAAGCGTCCTTCTTAACCCAAGGACAGTGGTACGCGGGGGTTTACGTAGGTTTTACGTAAGTGCCTGTCACAACCCGAGGCAGTAGTGATTATAAGTTTACGTAGGTCTTACGTAAGTGTCCTTCGCAACCTGAGGACAGTGATAAGTACAAGTATACGTAGGTTTTACGTATGGGTCCTTCGCATCCGAGGACGATGGTAGATAGTCTAGTAACAGTGTAAGTACAAGTAATTGCTCAATCCCATTATTCAAACCCATTCCCAACCCCGGGAATCCCATGCCTTGGTAAGAGTGTGAACTCACCTTGGTTTGCTCGGCAGATACACGAAAAGGTTTCTTGAGTTATAAGTGGTCAACCACATCCTAACATGGTTACCATACAAGTCAGGTTTTGGTTTCAAGTAATGCACGTATGTTTACACATAGTCTACCAGGTTATGAACATGTATTGATCATGGCAAACACGCAATACAAGTTAACAGTCCTAACATAACCAAACTTGTGCGATCAGGATGTATTGGGCTGAGGTAGCAATGTAAGCCCAATAATCATCTTGTGCGAGTGGGCAGTTGAAACCCAAGCACTACCCAGCCCAACATGTTATGCGATCAGCACAATCTTGTGCGATCCACAGCATGTGCGATCCAATAACCTTGTGCGATTACCGATATCTCGTGCGATTGAAGTTCGGGCTTTGAGGCCCATCTGTATAGAAGTCCAAGTGGGTTGTGTGTGGCCCAAGGCTTGTGCGATCAGCACTGTCTTATGCGATCCACAAGTCTTGTGCGATCATGCATATCATAGTTGTACTGTGTGCTCTAAACAGTCGCACCAGGCTTGTGCGACCGTCTTGTGCGATAGGAAGCTTGTGCGATTAGTTATAGGTGGCCATGATTTAGGGAATCAGTTACATGCACACAATTAATTCTCCAAACAGTTACCAAACATACATCCATTCGATCAAGGCACACTAACAGTTTCCAAGTTTGATTTAATCGATCAAATCAACCATCTATCACCGAATTCACATGAACCCTAACTAAATCATCATATCAACCATGCATAATAATTTAACAGATTCAAAGCCGTGATTACTAAAATGCACCCTAGGCTAGCAACATCCGAATACACTTTCATGGTAGCCGATTTACACACATTCAATTCTAGCTCATCATACTAATCATAACATCATCAAACCCTATATTGATCCATATATACTACACATATAAGCCGATTATATGAACACCAAATTCATCGATTTACATTGCGATTAAACACACATCATCACTGAATCATTATGTAAAACATGTAAGCCAACATATCAACAATCATACAATCAAGGTAATACACTAACCGATTAAAGGAGAGAAAGCAAGGATTGACCCGAACACAAAAGATTCGAGAGAGAGAGGTGTGTTTCCGTCGGCTTAGAGAGAGAAAGAGAGCGAGTAGGGTTTTGTGTGTTATGAGATTTGCAAAGTAATGAGAAGTATACACTCTCCTCATGGGTTATGCGTGTAAAGGAAGTGGGCCGAACCCGTCATGGGCCGCCTTTGAGGTTCTAGTGCGGGGAGTATAGTCCGAGTGGGCTTGTGCGATCCGAGTCATATATATATATACATACATACATCCACATAATGCAAACATAATGTCTCATAATCGTTCATTAAACCAACATATCAGATAATTAAACAAAGTTCACATAATCATACAGTGTTCAAACATGATACACTTAGCATAAAAATAGGTTCTGAAATACGAGTTGTCACATTATCCCCAAGTTGAGAGAAATTTCGTCCCGAAATTTGGTACGTACTCACTGAGGAAGCTAGTTAAGCTGCATGGTTTTCCTAGGGTGTCACATATTGCAATGCCTCTAACCTAGGTCTCGGTTGTGTTCTTATGCAACGAGACAAGGTTATCGCGTACGCGTCTCGACAACTCAAAGTCCATGAGAAGAACTACACAACCCACGATCTCAAACTCGGTGCAGTTGTTTATGCGTTAAAGATTTGGCGACACTACCTTTATGGTACTAAGTGTACGGTCTTCACCGACCATAAGAGCCTACAACACATCTTAAACCAGAAAGAACTGAATATGCACCAACGCAGATGGGTTGAACTTCTCAACGACTACGACTGTGAGATACGCTACCACCCACGCAAAGAAAACGTTGTTGCCGATGCTCTTAGCTGACGAAGCTATTTACATAGTGTTCGTAATGTTCAAGCTCAACATGACCTGGAACCCTCATTCGCGACTCTCAACACGCTTGTTTTCTCGAGAGCACTTTGAAGGAAGAAGGAATCATTGGAACCGAAAACCAACTAGTGAATAAACCGAATGGTATTTTTCACTATCTCGACCGCATTTTGTTTCCTAGTCGCAATAATCTTTGAGAGATTTTGCTGACTAAAGCCCACAAATCCCGGTATTCCATTCATCCCGGTGCCGACAAGATGTATCAGGACCTCCGTGCCAGGTATTGGTGGCCAGGAATGAAGAAGGATATCGCTCTCTATGTTTCGAAGTGCCTGACCTGTTCAAAAGTCAAGGCTGAACACCGACGACCCTCTGGCTTACTCGGACAACCCGAAATCCCGATGTGGAAATGGGAGATTATAGCTATGGACTTCATTATGAAACTCCCTCGCACGCCATTAGGTCACGATAGCATTTGGGTTATTGTTGATCGTCTTACGAAATCCGCTCACTTTTTACCGATACGAGAAGGCTATAAGGTTGAACGATTAGCACGAATCTATACCGATGAAGTCATTTGTCGACATGGGACACCTCGTAACATCATCTCTGACCGCGATGGTCAATTTACTTCGCGTCTCTGGGAGACATTCCAATCCTTTCTCGGTACTACTCTTAACCTCAGTACCGCATTCCATCCCCAGACCGACGGTCAGATTGAACACATGATTCGCACCCTAGAAGACATGCTTCGTTAGTGCGTTATAAATTTTGGTGGTAATTGGGATTCGCATTTACCTTTAGTCGAATTCTTGTACAACAACAGTTATCACGCTAGTATTCAGATGGCACCCTTTGAGGCAATATATGGAAGAAAATGTCGATCGCCTATTGTATGGCACGAGATTGGAGACGCTCAAATCACCGGTCCTGAGTTAATACAAGAGACGACTGACAAGATCCTTCAGATATGAGACAATCTCTTGAAAGCTCGGAGTCGTCAAAAGAGTTACGCCAATAAATGCCGCAAGCCCCCTGAGTTTGAAGTTGGTGATCAGGTACTCCTAAAGGTCTCACCTTGGAAGGGGGTGATCCGATTTGGCGAGAAAGGAAAGTTAGCGCCACGATACGTTGGTCCCTTTAAGATTCTCGAAAGAATTGGCAAAGTGGCCTACCGACTCGAATTACTAGAGGAACTCGGCAACGTACATCCAACTTTCCACGCCTCGAACCTCAAAAAGTGCTTAGCTGAAGAAAATCTTCATGTCCCTCTTGAAGATTTGAAAGTGAATGAAACTCTACACTTTGTGGAAAAGCCAGTAGAAATCATGGATCGAGAGACCAAGAAACTTCGACGCTCTCGCATTCCTATAGTGAAGGTTCGCTGGGAAGGCAAACGCGGCGCCGAGTTCACTTGGGAACTCAAAAGTGATATGAAAGCTAAATATCCACATCTCTTTGTTACGCCTGCACCTTAATTTCAGGATGAAATTTCCTAAAGTTGGGGAGGCTGTAACAACCCGACTTTCCGGGTCATTACTTGTATATGTCATTTCTTGCTTAATTGCTTGTACTCTCAAGATTTCGATTAACGCTAAAGGGTTTAAACTATGTTTTTAACACGCATTTTAAAACGCATGATTACAACGCTTATTCAAAACGCAGTTATCGCATTTTAACGCTGTTTATAACGCTTACTACTTAACACATTTTATCGCATATTACATCGCTTAATTAGACTAAACGCTATCGCAACGCAAACTCAACGCAAACGCAATGCAAACTCGAAACGCGGATTGACTTATGTCGGTGCGCTATTTGTGTGACTATTTGTGTGATTATTTGTTTAATGTTATGTGGTTATCTCAACGCAATGCTTATACGCTCAACGCGTACTCGCAACTCGCTTAAACGCAACGCAACACTTAACACACGAAACGAAAGTTGGAAAACTAACTCGTACAACTCGGTTGATCGAATGGACAACCGATCGAATGGACATCTGCTCGGATGACCATTCGACCAGATGGCCATCCAACCGAAAGGCCATTCGACCGGATAACCCATCCGATCGAACACACTTCTCCACCGCCTTAACCCTTCTCTCACCCTCTATAAATACCGTCGTACATCTCCTTCCACTGATTTGACACCTCCATCCGACCACACGCACTCAAATCACTCTCAGACACTTTTCATCACGATTCAAGGCTATTTCATAAGTGTTTCTCCTCAAATCTTGTACAATCATCATCACTAATCACTTCTACATCATCTTCTCCGTCAAAATCACACACAAACACTTGTTTTCTCTTTGAAATCCCTAATTTGGACCTCTTGAAGGTGGTTTCCACCGTTTTGCTCTGGCAAACGGTTAAGGAACACCATTTAATCGAGAATGGTTCTAGATCTGAAAGATTTCACACGTTTTAACACGAATCTCAACAAGATCTCAACACTTTTCAACTGTTTGCAACTTTTCTTCAACTTTCTTCACTTTTCTACTCAGAACCGATGGAACCTGTACTCATTCAGACTCTCTACTTATTTTCTAGTTGAGAGCCGGCTTGAAAACGGAGCTCCATTGGAGAGATGACCGATTAACGGGTTAAACATGAGATTCTATCAAAAAACAGTGAGTCTGATTGAGTGGGCTGAGACCACTCGGTCGAATGAGTTGGACTTGGTGTGTTTTTTTGTTGTTTGACACGTCATCACGCCGTCTCCTTTAAACCTCAAACTTTTTAACTTAGAAAAATTTCACAAGTTTCAAATAATAGATCGCCTACTCGAAAGGCCATCTGATCGGATGACCATTCGACCAGGTGACATGTCCCTTATACTAATCCTTGTTCAAAATGATTTTATTAAACTACAAACTTTAACAATTTTACAAACAAACACCTCATTCGAATGGCCATCCATTCGAATGGTCATCCGCTCGGCTGACCATCCGTCCGGATGACCATCCGCTCGAATGGGAACTCATCCGTTGGGATCACCATCTAAACACCCTACCATTCGACACTCTGTTTACACGTTGTTTAACGCTTACGCTACTGTTCTATGATCAGGCTAACTCCAACGCGCTCCCTTCAATCCAAGTTTGTGTTTACTAGCTAAACACGAACTGTGAGTATACTCGAACCCATTTTCTTTTAACGCACTTTTGGGTGTTAAATACGTTCTCTATCAATGTTGGTGCACTAAATGTCTGTTAACTTTGTCTTGTATCGCGTCATGTGTCTAGATAGGATAAACCAGTGTTCAGCAGGTCGAAAAACAGGTTTTGTATTGTTTAAGGGTAATTTCGCTTGAAATGACATTCATGTCATTTCATACGAAATTAGGTAATTCCATGCGAAATTACTCTAGGGTAATTCCACACGAAATAGGTAATTTCGTTTGGAATGTGATTTCGCATGAAAGGTGATTTCGCTTGGGGAGTTTCATGCGAAATTGCCAACCCTATATAAACCCAACCTGCTGATTCATTTGCAACGTTCCGATTTCAGAGCCGAGGTGCTGCCGATTTGTCAAACGATCTGTAAAAGCTTTGAAATCAATAAAAGGAAGATAATTAAAGAGAATCTAGTTGTATTCACGTCATATCATTGATGCCGCCTTTGATATTGATGTTAAACTCTTCTGATTGACTCGTTCGGGTCACACATCAATCCAACAAGTGGTATCAGAGCTTAGGAAGAAGAGTTTATACAAATTCAGCTTGTTTTCATTACTTCTACTCCTTTTCAAAATTAAACGAGATTTAACGGACAAAATGAACTGAGTTTCACATATATCACGTAAAATATTATTTTAATGAATCCTTGAAAGAATTGGACCAAAATTCGACCAAAAACCGGATCAATTTGAGAAAAAGGTGGCCGAAATGCTGATGTCATCATAATTTCGCTTGAAATTGTCATATGTAATTTCACACGAAATTACACTTTGTGACTAATTTCGTTTGAAAGTGCTCATAATTTCACACAAAATCATATTTCGTTTGAAGATTTCAAACGAAATTACTAATTTTGCTCAAAGTTAGCTTAATTTCGCTTGAAACTAAGCTAATTGCGCACGGAATTACATTTCGCTTGGTAGTTTCGCTCGAAATCACTTAATTTCGCTTGAAATACCTAATTTCGTTTGAGTGGGTATTTCGTGTGAAGAAGTAATTTCGTTTGAAAGCTATTTCGTGTGAAAGGCTTGAAATCTGATTTCGTTTGAAGGCTGTTATTTCGTTTGAGTTCATAATTTCGTTTGAAACTGTCTTTGTTAAAATCAAAAGTTTTTCTAAGTGTTTGTTGATCGTTTCAGATACGTGAAGATGGATGAGTTTATGAATCCTTTCGATGACATGTTTGCTTTCACGGGAAACACCGGAGATGATACATCAAACAACACAAATGAAAACGTTTCAAATCCGAGTACGAAGAAAACTCTGTCTGATGCTTTGAGTGTGGAGAGTGCTTATGGAACGTACAACAAACCTCCCAAACTAATGGCGATTGAAGAATACAATAGGTGGGCTAAAAGGTTTGAAGAGTGGCTAAAAGCGTTTGCGTATCCAAGCTGGAAGAGCTTGAAGAATGGTTACAATATCGGAAGATCGGATTATGAAAATTTTGTAGGATCGTTTTCAGACCCGAACGAGTCGATCAGAAGAGTTTTTCTCCAAAACAAGAGGCGGAAACAAATGTTTTGGTGCTATATCAGCCGTATTCACTTTAAACTGTTGTATTTATTTATATACAATCCTTTTACAAGCTTGACAACACTTCGGCAGCACTTCGTGGCTCACCGAAAGACAACACATACATCTACTACTGATTTCGCTCCAAGGAATACCTATATATAGGGTTCTTATTCCGCTTGAATGTGTTTCAAGCGGAATCACATACATAAACTCAAGCGAAATCATAGCATTTATGTTCGAGCGGAATCAGACTTAATGAGGGGTTTCGCTTGAAATGACAAAATGTCATTTCGAGCGGAATCACCTACTAAAACCACTTTCTTGATTCCCGACCCCTAAACTACCTATTTCTATACAAGACTCGATACAAGACGTAGGCGACAGACGGATGCACCAACAAACTCCCCCTCGGATGTTGACGGAGTCTTCAGTGTCGAGTCTTCGGTTGTCAAACCTTCAGTCTTTATCAGTCTTCGTGCTTCTCTCCGAAGTATTCTCCATTGTAAGCATCCTTACACAATTTTATCACCAACAAACTCCTCTCCCTCGAATGTTGTACCTATAAAAATTCATTAGCATCAGCAATCTCAGAATCAGAACCTGGCACTTTGTCCTTCAGACTCCCCCTCTCAATCTGCTGGGATCTTTGTCTGGAAATCACAGATTCAGAATTCATTCCAAGATCATGACCTGGCTCTCTTCCTGCTCAGGTTATCTGCACAATCTCTACCTCAAACATAAGTTTCTCAAAGATTAAATCTTTTAAAATTTTGAAACTATTGTGGTAAACATTCAAAATGATTTATTCTATGAAATTTTCTTTTGAAAAGAACAATCATTTTCACTCACTCTTTATCCAAACCTGTTCATCAAGTTTAGCACTTGGGATTTCGAAAATCAACTCTTCAACACCAGTTGTCGAAAATCTTTTTGGATTTTTCAAAATTTATGCTAAAACACACTAAAATCTTTTTTGAATTTTGAATGAAAGTAAATGCACTAAAGAAACTATTTACAGACAATATTTTTGTGAGTTCGTGCAAGAGGATCATATCAGTTTTTGAGACACATCACCAACACCGTTAAGCTTGATTTCATTTTAAGTTCTAAACAATTCACCTAGATTGTCAGTATATTGGTCCACTTAAATTTTCACACAAATTTCAGTTGTTCCGAGATACGATATTAATGTCTTAAGGAATTAAACTTATTCGCATGTCCCATTACTTGAATACACTCTCGTATCCAGATCCCAATATTCAGTCTTACAGGTGAGTATACCTAGATGATATCTATAAAGGGGTTAAATTGCGAGGGCCGTGAGAGCTCAGGTCGATACTTCCGTATACGCAGAGAGATGACGGCTTCGACTTTTGGTGTATCCCCTTTAGAGGATCTTTTCTTCAACAGCAATGATTATCAATTTTATTGTTTAATCATTTTTTCTGAGGGCTGTGCTATTTTTCAAGCATTTGCAGAAAGTATTATGCGGGGACTAGGTCAGAATTTCCATTCAGCAGAAGTCCCAGAATAATACCCCAGATATCACTGAGTATAAAGACCTAGTATCTCAGAAAGAGGGACCTTTCAAACAAGATTTCGGGGGTTACCCATATATCAAAGAAATGTTCCCCACGAGATAAGCAAGTTTTAATTTTAGGTTTATATCTCGTCACAATCTACTAAAAGTGTAAAAACTTACTGGCACATCCACAGTGAGATTGTTTATCACATTTTTGACTTTACATTTCTTTAGCATGTTGTGATAGTCCACTGATGTACTATCATTTCCTCCTTTATGCAACAAAAACTCATTTTTCATTTTATCATGTTTTTGGCTTTTTCAAATTTTCTAATGTTTTTGGATTTTCTGAAATTTTTATACTCCCCCTAAAATTCAAACACATATAAAGAAAATTTAAAACAAACTGTACAAGAACATGACAACTGATATGAATCACTTCAGTTCTCCATCCACTTGGCATAAACAATCAGAACTCCCCCTCACAACAAACTATTTTCCCATTGTGATTTCAAAACACTTAAGTTTGTTTTAATCAAAATGGTTTTTCCGGAAAACTTAGTTTGTTTACCAACCACTTGTAGGTACGGTGTCACTTCATCACATTGTTTTCCAAAACTTTTGAATAGATAGTTAAATCAAGTTCAACTTAATGACCTTGATTAACCACTTGTAAGTTCAACTATCAAACATTTTCAACCAATTACCATCTGTTGGTTGAATTCTCAAGGTGCCGATTCCTACTCCACACTTACCAACCTGGGAGTTTCGGCAATTCACACTTCTCAATTTACTTTTTCAAAAACATTTTCAAGAATGATGCCGATTCATGCTCCACGATTACCAACTTGGGAGCTCCGGCAAGTCAGGTTTCTATTCAACGAAGAATATATCCACCCAAGCCTGACCACCTTTTCAGTCTCATTTGGGGTTGTATCTTTCCTTTTCAATTGATAAAATTCCTTAACCCCTTTAGCCTTCCCCTCAATCATTTTTTCCAAAAATATTTTTTACAGCAAGGTTAAAGGCTTTTTCAATATCCAATTCTTTCTTTTTAGGAAAGAATTGGTTTTAAATTTCAACTTTTCCAATTTTAGATTTCAAATTTTTAGCATTCAGTGGTGGAAAATTCACATCATCCACTGGCGGAACTTTCTTCTCATCTTTCACAACAACCTGCGGCTCCTCTGATTTTATGGAATCAGATTCATCACCAGAACTGTCTCTTGATTTCTTAACAACCCATTTTTGGTTGTTAAGTATCTCCTTCTTTTTGAAAACATTTTTCGAACACTCACCAACTTCATAAATTGAATTTTCAAAAAATTTAAGTTTGTTCATTGGTGGTTCGACTTTCTCAACAACCTTTTCTTTCAGTTTCTCAGAAACTTCCTGTTTTGGTTTGTATGTTTTCGGACAATTCTTAGCAACATGTCCAACAATTCTGCACTGAAAACAGGTTCTTGTTTCTGTCTTTTTCTGAACAACATTCTTCTTCAATTCTTCTTGCTTCTTGGCAAGGAATTCTTGATTTGTCTGCTTCCTGAAAGCTTGTTCTTTCTCATCTTCTGAAGATTTTCCTAAAACAAACACAATTTTTGGTTTATAAACTTTTTCATTTTTATGATTTTTCGGTTGATTAAATCCAAGACCTTTCTTTTTGATATTACCATTATGGTTTGGTTTCTTTTGGAAACTATAACCACAATTGTAACCCATTTTCTTGTTAATTCTTTGTTGGTCTCTTGAAGTGTATTGTTTAGGTTTTCCAGAAAGATTTAAATCTTTTATTTCAGAAATATTAATTTCTGTGATTTTGAAAACCTTTTTAATCATTTCGATTTTAACACTTCTTATTGGAAAAGTTTCATCAGAATATAATTTGTCAGAATCTTTCAAAGTATATGCAACTTTGACCGGTTCGTCATTCAAATTAGATTTTGATAGCAAAAACTCTTTATCATAAACCCGTTTGTCCTTTTTGATTGTTGGCTTTGACGTATCGGACTCAGACTTTGACTCGGGTTTGGACTCCATTTTTGACTCCTCACTGTCATCTTTATCCAACACCTGATCGACCATACTTTTTATCAATTTGGACTCATGATCAGTGTCAGACGATGTGTACGTGACATCAATATTTTCTGGCAAGTTATCTGACGGCCCAGACTCCCATTGTAAGTTAATTGCCTTTTTGACTCTTTCGGAATTTGGATTTCGAGGCGAATATCCATTTTCGACCGGGGGTGGACATCTATTGTAGACAACACCTGGTTTCTTACCAGAAATTTCTGCTTCATCCTCGTCTTTTGTCACGGACTTCTTTTCTTCCGAAGTCTTTTCTTCATCGAACGTCTTCAAACTCTCCACAAATGGATAAATCCTGTCAACAACAAAAGTAGAACATGAGTAAATTTTCAGTAAATTGTTGACTCTTTCAGTTTCTATTCTGTGTTGCCAACTTCAATTCCAGCTCAGCACACTTCTCTGTGTAGTAGTTGACGTTATCAAGCTGTCTCATATAAGCTCCTTTGAGTGTATTCATGGCTACAGCTTGTTCACTGTTTGACTTAGTGTACTTGTTAATCTCTCTGTTTAAAGTATCATATGACTCTTTCAATCTCTTTATGTTGTGTAGTAGCTCATTGTTCTGCTTGATCAAAGAATCACAGTTCATACACTTCTCTGGAACTTTGACTGCTTCAGAATCAGCTTTGATTTCAAATTCTGGAACTTCTTTGACTGTTCTTCTCACTTGAACTACCTCAGATCTTTTCTTTTTCTTAGCTTCAGCTTCAGCTTTTATCCTTTCTTCTTCTTCTTCTTCCTTTTCTTCAATTTTTCTCCATTTTTCTTCTTAAGCTTCCCTGATTTTTCTGTATTTTTTTGCCCAATACTCATCATAAGCATTAGCAACAAAGGCTTTAACATTTGGCATCTCTTTGGACATCTCTTTGGCCATGAATTCTTGGTCTGGACAATAATTGTCCCAACTGAAACCTTCAGCCAACTTTTCATCGTCTTGATCTGCCAAACACACTTTACTGTCCGTTGGAATGTATTTATCCCAACTGAATCCACTATCCTTTGTCACACCCCGAAATATCAGAGCATTGGCGTGACTGGACTGGTATCTTCATTGCACAGCGGAAGCAAATAAGCTAAGTCTTTTGGAAATTGAACGCCCACTAAGTACTCGTGTCTCCAATGGTTCTCCTATTCCAACCGTGCATTGCCTTAGAATTGCAACCTGAGAAAGAAACATGCGAAAAATCAACATAAAGTTGAGCGAGTTCATAGTTTGTTTGTAAAAGATTTGAAATAAATCTTTTTGAAGTAACCGGTTTTTGATGTATTGTTGAGAAAACGAATTTAAAATCATTTTCTTGTACAGATCATGTATTCTTGTATAAATCACGTATTCTTGTATGTATCATGTTTTCATGTATAATTCATATATTCTTGTATGTATCATGTTGTTAATGGGTTGCAAGGCCATTAACATGTGACACGACATAGGAAGTCACCAAACCTTAGGCATTTTCTAGTTGGCATATTCTGAGACACAAAAGCACTGCTTGGTACTCGTTCTCACCAAGAGTGTGGCTGCCCGAAACCCGTTAGATCTAACCTTTTGTTCTGCGGTCTAGGTATATTGTTGATTAATGGTGCTTATGGTACCCTATTCGTGACACGATTTCTCGTATCATGTATCATTTCTCGTATCATTTCTTTGTTTAACGTACCTCTTGGTACTTGTATTTTCCCGTATTTTAGAAAACTAGAATTCGGGTGTATGCACATTTCGATAAATACGCTTATTTGAAAAACCAGTATAAAACATAAGCTTTTCGTAAACCATTTGTGTCAGTTAAAACTTGCTTGTAAAATGGTTTAGAAATATGTAATTCTTGTATGCTTTGCAAAAAGTGCATGTCTTTCCACCCCGAAAACATTTAGAAAAATGTAAAACCGTAAAAGGTGGGGTTATGAACTCACCTGAATATTCCTTGTGCAAAGCTAGCTAATTACGACTTCGTGATGTCGTTTCCAAGACTTGACTTGCTAGTGTGCATTCGACAAATATTCCTAACACGAAATATCTTATAAGTTTCTAATTAATGCGGTAACTAATCTACGTGTTACCGAGCTCTACCGAATCGTTGACCGAACGATTTGACGGTAAATTGTTAACTTAAAAGAAGCGAAGAAGTTATACTTGTTAGCTTGTTTTGAGAAGTCGTATGTTGATATATAGGAATATTCGTATGAAAATAATATATAATAAACTTGTATTATATATCGCGTCTTGAAAATTATCAAAATATGTGTATATGCCGTTTAGGCGTTTGATTTAAATATAAAAGAGTTATATTTATTCTACAAAAGAATCTTCGAGTTGTATTTGAAAATAAATATATAACTATATTTATTTTTATAAAAGAACTCGTGTCGTACGATATTTGAAATAAATAAGTATATAAACTATATTTATTTTATGAAACGAAACCATGTTGTTCGGTATTGTAATAAATATAAAAATAACTATATTTATTTTATAAACGAGGGCATGTTCGGCGTTTGAATCAATATAAATAATTATATTGATTTTATAAAAGATTTGTTGAATTTCTGAAGTTTAAAATAAATATAAATACTATATTTATTTGTTGTCGAAACAATTTTCGTATCATCGCTTTTGTAAAGTATCGTCTTGTTTGATTGTTGAAATAAATATACACCATATTTATTTTTATAAAAAAAAGTCATGTTGTTTGTTATTCGAAAATAAATACATAAACTATATTTATTTGTTTTTCAAAGAGTTGTCGGAATTTCAAAGTTTAGAATATGATAACTATCTTTATTGTCGGAAATAATATTCGAATCGCCGTTGTAATTAAATATTCATTCGTATTTGTGCTTATTAAAGTTTCTCGGATCCAATAGGTTTCGTCTCTTTTAATAAAACGCGTTAACTTTAACGGATTTTCTCGAAAAACGGGCAGAGTTTCCTCTATTTTTGGACGCCTCGACAACACAAGTTGTCATCATTTTTCAATATTCAATCAAGATTCACTCAATATATGTATGATTTCGACAAATATATCAAATGTAACTAAAATCATTCGGTTCAAGCTCGTTATCACGAAAGTAAATAGATTTATAAAAATGACGTAATAATTCGCGCCGTTAAAACTTTACCGCTCTTCGCGTCGAACCGTTGACTGAGTTGACCGAGTCAACTGAGTTGACTCGGTTTGACTGTGCTGACCGAGTTGACTCGGTTTGACCGAGTCTACCGAACCGAACCGTCTGACTGAACCGCAAGACTTGACCCGCGAGGCCCAAACGCGAATCTGAACCGAAATCCAAACCAAAATCATTTACTGTTGTTGACCGGCCGATCTGCTGTTGACCCGAGTTGACTCGGGTGTTGACCGAGTCAACCGAGTTTGACCCGAAAAGAAATTAGAACATGCTGAACCGGACCAACATAATCACTCCACTGCCGTTGATAGTTCTGATGATTTCCTTGTCGCCGTCGACGACCCAGCAGCACCATATCTTCCATTATCAGCAACATCGGCCAGAGAGAACAATAATCAGCACCATAATTCTCAAGGAAAAATAATAAAGAACACAGAAGGGTGGTTTTTACCGGAAAACATGTCGGACAGAAACAATGACCACCGGGCCGAGACAAGGACCGCCTGAATCGAGACAGGGACCGCCGGATATACGAACTGACCACCGGATAATTGGGCCGACCGGCGGTTAAAAGAGCCGACCGCCGGTTCTCCCTCTCTCTCCTTCTGCCTCTCTCTCTCTTGGTCTCTGTCTCTCTCGTCTTTCTCTGAAACGCCGCCGCACCACCACCGGTTAGGGGTGGTGGTGGTTCCTGTCGCTCGGAAAGGGGGGGGGGTTTAAGAGGCGAGGGTTGGGTGTTTGAGTGAGGGAGTTCGTCGGAGAGGAAGACGGCGCCGGAGCAAACAGGGAGCCGGCTACCGGTTACCAACACCGAGAGGAAAGGAGGAAGAAAGGGGGAGTGTCGGATCAAGAGAACAGTAGCCGGAAAACGGCATCACCACCGCCGCAGGCGGCGGTGCCGCCACCACCTCCGCCGTCGCCGGTCATAGCCGGCCGGAATTGCTTGCCGGAGAGAGAGAGAGATGCGTGTGGTGTGTGTTTGTCTGGTTTTTGAGAAATGAGGAAAGAAAGAACTAATGTGTTCTTATTTATAGCAGAATTGGTTCTTTGTGGGTCTTGGGCTTGGGCCCAAGGCTCACAAGTCTAATCCCGTGTTTTAAGGGCCCGTCTACACATACGAACCCGCTTCCGCACCCAAGCTCCGTAAAGTATACTAACGTATATTATTTTTAATTTATTTATTTTTTATTATTATTTTTTTTAAAACGAAATCACGTAAAATAGTGCCGGTAAATGTCGTTTGCGCGTTCGTCCATCGATTACGGTAAAAACCGCGTAAAACGCGTCGTTGCCGGGCTAATCTGTTTTTCGATCCGATTTTAATTACGGAGCTAAAATATATCCTAAAAATTTAATATCTGTCGGCGGTGTCTGTATTTCATACGGTTTCAATCCGTTGCCGTTTAACGTTTCGCAGGTTTCTCTGTAAACCACCGTTCGCGCACTGTAAAGTCGTATGGACGTTCCTAGGCACTCCAAAGGCCTAATTAAGTTTATTTGCGCTGTAATCACTATTTATTATCGCGTTAATCACCTGTTAATCATGTAATTAAGAGCCGTAAATTACCGGTTGTCACATTCTCCCCCTGTTAATGAAATTTCGTCCTCGAAATTTAGACTACGTTAACTCCTTAGAGTTACATTATGCATAGAAAATATGAATAGTACCAAAGTGAACGATCATGAAATCGAATCAAGACTTATTCGAATGATGTGAATTCAAGGACGTATCACAAGATGCAAATGAATTCTAGAAATGATCGCATCCAATAAATGTATTTAGATTCAACAAGCTCATATGTAATAGTTTGCATGAAACGCTCGATCGTGATCAGCGCAAGCTGCAAGTTCTACTGACGCCACAAGGTGTCGTAGTGAATGAAACAATTCAATAATAGCGGTGATCAAACAAGTATCACCTGTGTTTGAAGTCAAATGAAAGCGCGATAATAATTCGAAGCGGATTTAATCTAAATCAATAAATAGATAATTAAATCCGTGCATGAGATATATAAACGAGATTAGCGCAAGCTTCAACTTAGTGAAACGCCACCACAAGGCGTCGAAGTTAATGAACGACTTGATGGAGCCGTAGGCCAAACAAATTTACTGCGACTCAGAACAATGAAACGCTTGTTAAAACGAATTCAAATATGATGTTTTCAATACATCATATAGTGTCTTGAATTGAATATGTGTAATGAACAAGTTCAAACAATTGAATTTGACTTCGGCGCAAGCCGACAATAAATACATGTATCGACAAGAAAACTTTCGGCATGGTCACAACGAAAACCAAGTATGTAACTTGAAAGGAAAAGGGATTTCAAGAAAATGTGTTGACCTGATAACGAAGAAGCCAACAATTACAATAATGCAGGTCATTTGAATCACAAATCAACAATTAGATTTAGCTAAACAGTATTTGAGCTTCAATGAAACGCTTTATTCAAAATGAAACCACATGCGTAACAAACGATGCATGCGTAATATGTGAATTTTCAAGAAATGAAGCAAATGAACATTCGCTATAATGAAGAAGTTATTGTGATGCAATGACCATTATGAGGAGTAGAGATGCGAAAATCTACTCAGTAAATGTGAAAGTCGAAATTTCAATAAAAGAAATTTAAGGACTTTACCTGGGGTTGCATGTGACGACCAGTTGTTAGGTGACATTACCATGGAATGTCAAATATAACGTACTTGCCATTATTGAGTTAGGGGGAATGCGGAGACATACGTCTTCTCCTTAGCATGTCTCGTGTCGTTTGCAGGACCGCGTGCCAAACCGCCGCTTCCTCGAAAGTCGTATGTGACGTACTTCAACCTCCGTTGATGTATAGCTCGAGTTTCGCGTACACCTGTGCTCTAGCGTTTCGTTATGCGTAGGCTGCCTGCTCGGGAAGTCAAAATATCATAGACAATATGGATAACAGTGTGTGCCCGAGTTAATATTCGCAGTTCCTACGTGATGACCTTTAATGAACTTCATCATGAGTTTTCGAAGGTCTTAAATGCATGTTTCCTAAACTCTTAGAGTTTTGTGTACTGTATGCGACTGTCTTGTGTATCGTGTGTAAAACACCACTTTAGCGTATGTTTGAAAACAAAATTTTGACTGTTTGTTTTTCGGCAACGGTTGGAGACCATATTCGAGTACTATGCGTTCTGTATGCATTCAGGTTTGTAATATTCTATGTTCCCAGAGGAAAGTGGGGTTAGAGCCTAGGTATCTCTACAGAAACCTAATTTGCTGTAACCTATAGCTCTGATACCAATCTGTCACACCCCGAAATATCAGAGCATTGGCGTGACTGGACTGGTATCTTCATTGCACAGTGGAAGAAAATAAGCTAAGTCTTTTGGAAATTGAACGCCCACTAAGTACTCGTGTCTCCAATGGTTCTCCTATTCCAACCGTGCCTTGCCTTAGAATTGCAACCTGAGAAAGAAACATGCGAAAAAACAACATAAAGTTGAGCGAGTTCATAGTTTGTTTGTAAAAGATTTGAAATAAATCTTTTTGAAGTAACCGGTTTTTGATGTATTGTTGAGAAAACGAATTTAAAATCATTTTCTTGTACAGATCATGTATTCTTGTATAAATCATGTATTCTTGTATAAATCACGTATTCTTGTATGTATCATGTTTTCATGTATAATTCATATATTCTTGTATGTATCATGTTGTTAATGGGTTGCAAGGCCATTAACATGTGATACGACGGAAGTCACCAAACCTTGGGCATTTTCTAGTTGGCATATTCTGAGACACAAAAGCACTGCTTGGTACTCGTTCTCACCAAGAGTGTGGCAGCCCGAAACCCGTTAGATCTAACCTTTTGTTCTGAGGTCTAGGTATATTGTTGATTAATGGTGCTTATGGTACCCTATTCGTGACACGATTTCTCGTATCATGTATCATTTCTCGTATCATTTCTCCGTTTAACGTACCTCTTGGTACTTGTATTTTCCCGTATTTTAGAAAACTAGAATTCGTGTGTATGCACATTTCGATAAATACGCTTATTTGAAAAACCAGTATAAAACATAAGCTTTTCGTAAACCATTTGTGTCAGTTAAAACTTGCTTGTAAAATGGTTTAGAAATATGTAATTCTTGTATGCTTTGCAAAAAGTGCATGTCTTTCCACCCCGAAAACATTTAGAAAAATGTAAAACCGTAAAAGGTGGGGTTATGAACTCACCTGAATATTCCTTGTGCAAAGCTAGCTAATTACGACTTCGTGATGTCGTTTCCAAGACTTGACTTGCTAGTGTGCATTCGACAAATATTCCTAACACGAAATATCTTATAAGTTTCTAATTAATGCGGTAACTAATCTACGTGTTACCGAGCTCTACCGAATCGTTGACCGAACGATTTGACGGTAAATTGTTAACTTAAAAGAAGCGAAGAAATTATACTTGTTAGCTTGTTTTGAGAAGTCGTATGTTGATATATAGGAATATTCGTATGAAAGTAATATATAATAAACTTGTATTATATATCGCGTCTTGAAAATTATCAAAATATGTGTATATGCCGTTTAGGCGTTTGATTTAAATATAAAAGAGTTATATTTATTCTACAAAAGAATCTTCGAGTTGTATTTGAAAATAAATATATAACTATATTTATTTTTATAAAAGAACTCGTGTCGTACGATATTTGAAATAAATAAGTATATAAACTATATTTATTTTATGAAACGAAACCATGTTGTTCGGTATTGTAATAAATATAAAAATAACTATATTTATTTTATAAACGAAGGCATGTTCGGCGTTTGAATCAATATAAATAATTATATTGATTTTATAAAAGATTTGTTGAATTTCTGAAGTTTAAAATAAATATAAATACTATATTTATTTGTTGTCGAAACAATTTTCGTATCATCGCTTTTGTAAAGTATCGTCTTGTTTGATTGTTGAAATAAATATACACCATATTTATTTTTATAAAAAAAAGTCATGTTGTTTGTTATTCGAAAATAAATACATAAACTATATTTATTTGTTTTTCAAAGAGTTGTCGGAATTTCAAAGTTTAGAATATGATAACTATCTTTATTGTCGGAAATAATATTCGAATCGCCGTTGTAATTAAATATTCATTCGTATTTGTGCTTATTAAAGTTTCTCGGATCCAATAGGTTTCGTCTCTTTTAATAAAACGCGTTAACTTTAACGGATTTTCTCGAAAAACGGGCAGAGTTTCCTCTATTTTTGGACGCCTCGACAACACAAGTTGTCGTCATTTTTCAATATTCAATCAAGATTCACTCAATATATGTATGATTTCGACAAATATATCAAATGTAACTAAAATCATTCGGTTCAAGCTCGTTATCACGAAAGTAAATAGATTTATAAAAATGACGTAATAATTCGCGCCGTTAAAACTTTACCGCTCTTCGCGTCGAACCGTTGACTGAGTTGACCGAGTCAACTGAGTTGACTCGGTTTGACTGTGCTGACCGAGTTGACTCGGTTTGACCGAGTCTACCGAACCGAACCGTCTGACTGAACCGCAAGACTTGACCCGCGAGGCCCAAACGCGAATCTGAACCGAAATCCAAACCAAAATCATTTACTGTTGTTGACCGGCCGATCTGCTGTTGACCCGAGTTGACTCGGGTGTTGACCGAGTCAACCGAGTTTGACCCGAAAAGAAATTAGAACATGCTGAACCGGACCAACATAATCACTCCACTGCCGTTGATAGTTCTGATGATTTCCTTGTCGCCGTCGACGACCCAGCAGCACCATATCTTCCATTATCAGCAACATCGGCCAGAGAGAACAATAATCAGCACCATAATTCTCAAGGAAAAATAATAAAGAACACAGAAGGGTGGTTTTTACCGGAAAACATGTCGGACAGAAACAATGACCACCGGGCCGAGACAAGGACCGCCTGAATCGAGACAGGGACCGCCGGATATACGAACTGACCACCGGATAATTGGGCCGACCGGCGGTTAAAAGAGCCGACCGCCGGTTCTCCCTCTCTCTCCTTCTGCCTCTCTCTCTCTTGGTCTCTGTCTCTCTCGTCTTTCTCTGAAACGCCGCCGCACCACCACCGGTTAGGGGTGGTGGTGGTTCCTGTCGCTCGGAAGGGGGGGGGTTTAAGAGGCGAGGGTTGGGTGTTTGAGTGAGGGAGTTCGTCGGAGAGGAAGACGGCGCCGGAGCAAACAGGGAGCCGGCTACCGGTTACCAACACCGAGAGGAAAGGAGGAAGAAAGGGGGAGTGTCGGATCAAGAGAACAGTAGCCGGAAAACGGCATCACCACCGCCGCAGGCGGCGGTGCCGCCACCACCTCCGCCGTCGCCGGTCATAGCCGGCCGGAATTGCTTGCCGGAGAGAGAGAGAGATGCGTGTGGTGTGTGTTTGTCTGGTTTTTGAGAAATGAGGAAAGAAAGAACTAATGTGTTCTTATTTATAGCAGAATTGGTTCTTTGTGGGTCTTGGGCTTGGGCCCAAGGCTCACAAGTCTAATCCCGTGTTTTAAGGGCCCGTCTACACATACGAACCCGCTTCCGCACCCAAGCTCCGTAAAGTATACTAACGTATATTATTTTTAATTTATTTATTTTTTATTATTATTTTTTTTTAAAACGAAATCACGTAAAATAGTGCCGGTAAATGTCGTTTGCGCGTTCGTCCATCGATTACGGTAAAAACCGCGTAAAACGCGTCGTTGCCGGGCTAATCTGTTTTTCGATCCGATTTTAATTACGGAGCTAAAATATATCCTAAAAATTTAATATCTGTCGGCGGTGTCTGTATTTCATACGGTTTCAATCCGTTGCCGTTTAACGTTTCGCAGGTTTCTCTGTAAACCACCGTTCGCGCACTGTAAAGTCGTATGGACGTTCCTAGGCACTCCAAAGGCCTAATTAAGTTTATTTGCGCTGTAATCACTATTTATTATCGCGTTAATCACCTGTTAATCATGTAATTAAGAGCCGTAAATTACCGGTTGTCACATCCTTGCGCTTATTAACCAGACATGCTCTCTTTGAATATTCAATCACATTTCTCCCATGTGCAGTTTGTGCCTGATGCGGTGCCTGTTGTTGTTGATATGGCTGTTGTGTGACCTGATGATAAATCGCCTTTTTGTGGTAGTCGTTGTTTCCGAAAGGATTTTGAGCTCCACTTGCTTCTCGATTTGTGCACTCTCTCTTGAAATGCCCCTTTTCCCTGCAACGAAAACAAGTAACTTTAGACTTATCAAAACCTAAAGTTGAAACATGTGCCTCATGAAAATCATCTCTGCCTGTAATTTGTTTGAACTTTTCAGCCCGTCTCAACACACTAGCCATGCACCATTTTATATCCATTAGTTCCATTTCCTCGGCATCAATTTGATCGTAATCCTCTTTTGTGAGCATTGGATTCCCGATCCTCCCTGCAACTAAGCCTCCATAGGATTCAATGTGACAACTCGAAATTTAGAACCTTTCGTTGTATGCTTAAACGTGTAACTAGTTAAACTTATGTGATTAATGACAAATGAATACATGTGAACTTATATGATTATGTGTTATGTTGTGTGAATGCTTATGTGTATGTATGCGAGTATGTATAGGAACCGAGATAACACGAACCCGACTCGAGACCATGTGGTCTCGAGTGAACGATGAAACAATGGGCCGGATGAGCCATACACCTCACTTAACCCAACCGAGAGCCCATTAGGGTGCATACTTGGTGCGGATATATATACACTTGATAGATGGCCATGTTACCATTTTGAACAACATTCATACTCTCCAACACACACTCTCCACTCTCTCACACTAAAACCCTAAACACTAAACATCACACTCTTCTCCTTTCTTTTCGGATCAAACCAACCGGCCACAAGAAGGGTTCTCGGATTTTTGCTAGTTCTCACCAAACGAACCACAATCGGTTAGTGCTTTACTATGTGTTAAGGATTATGTGTGCTTGATGTTTGAATGCTTGTCTTCATACATTAATAAATGGAAAATGCATGATTTATCATATTCTCGGTTGTGTGTGTGTGTTGGTGATAATCGGTTGAGCATGTTTGATAGTACACATTAATGTTAAGTTAGTGTTCAAGAAATCGGTTCATAAATATCCTATGTTATGAGTTTACATTCGGTTAATAATGATTGTATGTTTATGATTGATGATGTTTTGTGAATCGATTTGTGGGTAATATTGATAATCGGAACATGCTTGATTTCGGATATGTGGCATAATGAACTCATGATGTCTTGTGTTTAAATGTAGTCTAAAACACTAGTTGTTGATGTTCATATAAATCGGATTGTGTATTCTTGTGTTAAGAACCGAAAACTTGCCAACTAGGGTGATTGTTGATAAGTTGTTCATGATTCTTGTTAGACTTAAGTTCATATGAATGAAGATGAGTTACTTGAATATTTGAATAATGATGAACATGATGAATGTGTGAAGAACAACTTGAATATCATATGAACATGTTGAATATTTGAAATCTGAATTGTTTGATCCATTTTAGGAAATTTCTAGACAAATAAACATGTTTAAGGAATTTGGTTGGTTAGTACAAACTGTTACATGAAATCAGAATAGTACACTGTTCCGAATCAGTAGATGTCCACTCGTAACCATCAGTTGCGACTCGAAACCAAGCACAACGAGTCGAAATCTCCCGGTTGCGACATCAGTTGCGAGTCGCAAACACCCGGTTGCGACTCGAAACCACACTTGATCAAGCCCCAAACCTTGTGACCCGAAACCACCGTTGCGAGTCCGGTTGCGACTCGTAACCAAACCAGCACGAACCGAAACTACGATTGCGACTCCGGTTGCGAGTCGCAAACGTCTAATTGCGACTCGAAACAATACGCAGATACAACTGTTTGGGCTTGCAATTCATTCGGACTTAATTGTTTGGGCCGGACTCTTGGGCCCAATGTACAGACCTGATACATTACTGTTAAATGTGAATGTCAATGAACTGCCATGATTAAACGTGTAACCCATACGTGCACTACTTGAATACGAACCTGATTGTATGATACAACTATGATAGGACGTGAGTAGCCTCAACGTTGCTTGTTTGACTTTTCTGTGTTTTCTACCGAGCAAACCAAGGTGAGTTCACACCCTCTACAAAGCATGGGATTCCCAGGGGTCGGGAATTGGGGTTAAGGAACTGGGTTCCTCGTCCTCCTTGGGTAGGACAGCAAAGGTTCAGGAATGTAATTCCTCGTCCTCACGGACAGATAACTCGTACTAGACCAAAACTCTATCACGAAGTCCCTCATTTTTTATATCGACTTAATCGCCGGGCCAATGGCGAGCGGGTCATTAGTTAGATAGCGCTATTTAGGTCTGACAAACCTCACACCGTGCCGCAGAGGACGGGCGTGAACTAATGGATCTGGGGCACGTCAATGATGATAGACATTGACAGTTTCAGGGCACTTAAACATGACTACAGTCAGCAGTCGATATGGTAACGAGTCTAGTGTATACATGGGGTAGCCCCCACGGCCGAAATGCCAGATAACTACACGGGGTAGCCCCCACGGCAGGATTGCCAGAGTAATCGGGAATAAACAAGTTACGTTTTTAACTATGGGGTAACCCCCACGGCAGGATGCCAGCTAAAGGAAAACTGTTTTCGAAACAACTTAAAACGAACACCCAATCGTGAACTCACTCAACTAGTTGTTGACTCGCTACTACATGCTTTGCAGGTCCCTAGGTTCTTAAGCTGGAGCTTGCATGGAGGAGGATCGTTGTGGGACATGGACGACTGTGTGCCATGTTAAACTATGAAACAACTAAACTTATGTTTTGATTTAAGACTTATGCTTCCGCTTGAAACTTAACTATGTGTTTGTTTGGACACCAATTGTATTGGTTAAACTTTTATATCATTTAACTCGTATGTTCAATATGATTGGTGGCTGGATCCTGGTCAGTCACGCCTCCAAGCGGTAGTACCCCGCAGGTGGATTTTTGGGGGTGTGACAGATTGGTATCAGAGCCATTGGTTATAGGGAACTTGGTTTTAATAAAGGGAAAAAAACGTTTTTGTTAAAACCAGACTATAACCTGTACAGTGCTCAACGGTCCACAACGATGCTTCACTCCACATGCAAGGCTCGACATTCTAGGTAATATGATCTGTGTATATATTGCCTACTTGTTAGTGACATAGTACATTGTTTATGGTATGCTTGGTTAGTATAACTACTGTTGCTTGAACACGTGCGTGCTTACTCTATCCTATCATCGCACTTTCGCGAACCCCACTCACTCACGTTCTTCTTGGTATGAAGATCATGTCTGGACGCGTTAACATGACACAAGCCCAGTTGACGGCTCTGATTAACGAACGAGTTGTCGCAGCACTTGCAGCTGCACACGCAGGAGGTCAGCACGTTCAGCCACCCTTGTGCACTTTTAAGACTTTCATGGACTGCCGACCAACTACTTTTAGCGGCACTGAAGGAGCAGTAGGTCTCCTACACTGGTTTGAGAAACTAGAGTCTGTCTTCGAAATGTGTGAATGCCCCGAGGCGCGCAGGGTGAAGTATGCTACTGGTACTCTTGAGGGTTTAGCCCTCACATGGTGGAACGCTCAAGTTCAAATGCTAGGGTTGGTTGCTGCCAACGCCACCCCATGGGAAACTTTTAAGGAGATGATCAAAGAAGAATACTGCAGTCGTGATGAGATTCACAAACTCGAGGTGGAGTTCTTCAACCTCAAGATGACGGGGTCTGAAATTGAAGCTTATGTGAAAAGGTCGAACGAACTGGCAATTCTGTGCCCTACTATGGTGGATCCTCCCATCAAACGCATCGAACTGTTTCTTCAGGGCTTAGTGCCGGAAATCCAAAGTCATGTGACTTCAGCGAACCTCGCCACCTACCAGCAAACCGTTCAGTTGGCTCACCGTCTCACGGATCAAGCGGTGGAGCAGAACAAGTTACCAAAGCGCATTGGCGCTGCAACTACTACTGGTACCTCTAGTGACAACAAACGGAAGTGGGATGGAACTTCAAGTAAGGGTTCGACTTCTGTTCAGTCCCAGTCTCAGCAGAGAAAGACTGAGGACTACAAGAGCCCTAATCAGCAATCGTCTGGTGGTGGATACAAAGGAAATCATCCCAAATGCAATCGCTGCAGCCTGCACCACAGCGGGCCATGCACCAGGGGCAACTGTCATCGGTGCAACAAGCCTGGTCACGCTGCAAAGGATTGCAGGAGCTTATACCCCGCCAACCAGAATCGTCAGCAAGCTCAACAGAACCAGCGCCAGCAACAGCAGCAGGGTGAAAACAAAGGGTGCTTTCAGTGTGGAGCTGAGGGCCACTTCAAGAGAGATTGTCCCCAACTGAATAGGAACCAGAACAACAACAACAACAATAACAACAATCAGGGGAACGGTAACAATGGGAACAACAACAACAATGGCGCCAGGGGGCGGGTGTTTGTGATCGGCCAAGGTGAAGCAAGGAACGACCCCAATGTTGTGGCGGGTAAGTTCCTTCTCGACGACTTTTATGTTTCAGTTTTATTTGATTCGGGTGCCGATACTAGCTACGTGTCACTAGAAGTTAGTCGAATGCTTAAGCGTATTCCAACCCCTTTGAACAACAAGCACACCGTAGAGCTAGCAAATGGTAAGAGTTTAGAAGCCACACACGTAGTCAAGGGTTGTAAACTTATTCTCGCTGACCAGACCTTCTCTATCGACCTCATCCCTATCGTCTTGGGTAGTTTCGACGTTGTCATTGGGATGGATTGGTTATCCCAACACCGAGCAGAGATCCTTTGCAACGAGAAGGTTGTCCGTATTCCAGGTCCCGATGGTGAACCTCTCATGATTCATGGCGACAAGAGGAGTGCTGTTGAGAACGTCATTTCTCTCCTCAAGGCCCAAAAGTACTTGCGAAAGGGCCATACCGCCATTTTAGCTCTTATTACTGACACCACGGAGAAAGAGAAGAAGATAGAAGATTTCCCAGTTGTACGCGATTATCCAGAGGTATTTCCCGAGGAATTACCTGGTCTTCCGCCTCATCGCCAGGTCGAGTTTCAGATCGAACTAGCTCCTGGAGCTGCGCCTATAGCCCGTGCACCTTATCGTTTAGCCCCATCAGAGTTGAAAGAACTCTCCACGCAACTACAAGAACTCTTGGATAAGGGTTTTATTCGTCCAAGCTCATCGCCCTGGGGAGCTCCAGTATTATTTGTGAAGAAGAAGGACGGTACTTTCAGAATGTGCATAGACTACCGAGAACTCAACAAGGTGACAGTGAAGAATCGTTATCCTCTACCGCGTATCGACGACTTGTTCGACCAATTGCAAGGGTCAAGCTACTATTCTAAGATCGATCTGAGATCGGGTTATCACCAGCTGAGAGTCCGGGAAGAGGACGTCTCTAAAACAGCTTTCAGAACTCGATACGGGCACTATGAGTTTTTGGTCATGCCTTTTGGAATGACAAACGCACCTGCGGTTTTCATGGACTTGATGAACCGAGTGTGCAAGCCTTACCTGGACAAGTTCGTTATAGTCTTCATCGACGACATCCTGATCTATTCCAAGAGTCGGGAGGAACACGAGCAGCACCTGCAACTTATTCTGGAACTCCTTCGAACAGAACAGCTTTATGCAAAGTTCTCGAAATGCGACTTCTGGCTTCGAGAAGTCCATTTCCTAGGCCACGTGGTGAACAAGGATGGGATCCACGTTGATCCATCCAAGGTAGACTCAATAAAGAACTGGCCTGCACCTCGTACACCAAAGGAAATCCGCCAATTCTTGGGTTTGGCGGGATACTACCGGAGATTCATAAAGGATTTTTCTAAGATTGCACAGCCTCTCACCTCACTAACGCAGAAGGGCGTTGTTTATCGCTGGGGAAACGCACAGGAGATGGCATTTCAGCACCTGAAGGATAGACTTTGTAGCGCACCTATTCTTTCCTTGCCGGAAGGCACAGACGACTTTGTGGTATACTGCGACGCATCAATTCAGGGTCTTGGTTGCGTGTTGATGCAACGAGACAAGGTTATAGCCTACGCCTCACGCCAACTTAAAGTTCATGAAAAGAACTACACTACGCACGACTTAGAGCTGGGAGCTGTTGTTTTTGCGCTTAAGTTGTGGCGGCATTACCTGTATGGTACCCAGTGCGCGATCTACACCGACCACAGGAGCCTCGAGCACATCTTCAAGCAGAAAGAATTGAATATGCGGCAGCGACGATGGGTCGAACTGCTGAATGATTACGAGTGCTCAATCAGGTATCACCCGGGCAAGGCCAATGTTGTGGCTGACGCCCTTAGTCGAAAGGACACTGCGCCTAAGCGCGTGCGAGCTCTACAACTCACCATCCATTCTAGTCTGCCTTCCCAGATACGAGCAGCTCAGATAGAAGCACTGAAACCGGAAAACGTCAGGGCTGAAGCCCTACGCGGATCGAGGCAACGCTTAGAACAGAAGGAAGACGATGCTTACTACGTAACGGGACGCATTTGGGTCCCACACTATGGCAACCTACGAGAGCTTGTGATGGATGAAGCACACAAGTCTCGCTACTCGGTACATCCTGGATCAGATAAAATGTACCACGACATCAAAACTACGTACTGGTGGCCTAGCATGAAGGCCCACATAGCGACCTACGTCAGCAAGTGTTTGACTTGTGCAAGAGTCAAGTCGGAATACCAGAAACCATCAGGCCTGCTCCAACAACCCGAGATACCTCAATGGAAATGGGAGCAAATTTCCATGGATTTTGTTACTGGCCTACCTAGATCCCAGCGCGGGAACGATACTATTTGGGTGATCGTGGATCGACTCACAAAATCTGCACACTTCTTGGCCATCAAGGAGACGGATAAGTTCTCCACTCTTGCAGAAATCTACATCAAAGAGATTGTTTCGAGGCACGGGGTGCCCACCTCCATCATCTCGGATCGAGATGCACGATTTACTTCTGAGCTGTGGCAAGCAATGCACAAATCCTTTGGCTCACGATTAGACATGAGCACAGCGTACCATCCTCAGACGGACGGGCAGTCCGAGCGCACTATTCAAACCTTAGAAGACATGCTTCGTGCATGTGTAATCGACTTTGGCAACCGCTGGGAAAAGCATCTGCCACTTGTGGAATTCTCGTACAATAACAGCTACCACACCAGCATTGGAGCTGCTCCGTTTGAGGCATTGTACGGACGTAAATGCCGGTCTCCTCTCTGCTGGGCAGAGGTGGGAGATAGTCAGATCACCGGTCCAGAATATGTGGTAGATACAACCGAGCAGATCGCTCAGATACGAAAACGCATGACGGCCGCTCGCGAACGTCAGAAAGTTTACGCCGACATGGGCAGGAAACCACTTGAGCTCCAGGTTGGGGAACGGGTACTACTCAAAGTTTCACCCTAGAAGGGTGTGGTTCGTTTTGGTAAACGCGGCAAACTTAACCCACGATACGTTGGACCTTTCGAGGTCATTGAGAAAATAGGCAGGGTAGCCTACAGACTAAACTTACCAGCGGAACTCGGTGCAGTTCACAACGTTTTCCACGTGTCGAATCTGAAGAAGTGTCCATCAGATGAGACCCACGTAGTTCCTTTGAAGGAACTCACTATCGACGAGCAGTTACGATTCGTCGAGGAACCAGTCGAGATCACGGACCGGGATGTTAAGGTCCTCAAGAGCACCAGAATACCTCTCGTTCGAGTTCGTTGGAACTCACGTCGCGGCCCAGAGTTCACCTGGGAGCGCGAAGATCAGATGAAACAAAAGTATCCCCAACTGTTCGCAAACAGTACACCCACTACTGAGGCCGAAGCTACGGAATTTCAGGACGAAATTCCAGATCAACGGGGGGTGGATGTGACACCCCAGGAAAACCGGGAAAACCAAACAACTTAACTAGCTTCCTCAGTGAGTGCTCACCAAATTTCGGGACGAAATTTCTTTCAACTTGGGGATGATGTGACAACTCGAAATTTAGAACCTTTCGTTGTATGCTTAAACGTGTAACTAGTTAAACTTATGTGATTAATGACAAATGAATACATGTGAACTTATATGATTATGTGTTATGTTGTGTGAATGCTTATGTGTATGTATGCGAGTATGTATAGGAACCGAGATAACACGAACCCGACTCAAGACCATGTGGTCTCGAGTGAACGATGAAACAATGGGCCGGATGAGCCATACACCTCACTTAACCCAACCGAGAGCCCATTAGGGTGCATACTTGGTGCGGATATATATACACTTGATAGATGGCCATGTTACCATTTTGAACAACATTCATACTCTCCAACACACACTCTCCACTCTCTCACACTAAAACCCTAAACACTAAACATCACACTCTTCTCCTTTCTTTTCGGATCAAACCAACCGGCCACAAGAAGGGTTCTCGGATTTTTGCTAGTTCTCACCAAACGAACCACAATCGGTTAGTGCTTTACTATGTGTTAAGGATTATGTGTGCTTGATGTTTGAATGCTTGTCTTCATACATTAATAAATGGAAAATGCATGATTTATCATATTCTCGGTTGTGTGTGTGTGTTGGTGATAATCGGTTGAGCATGTTTGATAGTACACATTAATGTTAAGTTAGTGTTCAAGAAATCGGTTCATAAATATCCTATGTTATGAGTTTACATTCGGTTAATAATGATTGTATGTTTATGATTGATGATGTTTTGTGAATCGATTTGTGGGTAATATTGATAATCGGAACATGCTTGATTTCGGATATGTGGCATAATGAACTCATGATGTCTTGTGTTTAAATGTAGTCTAAAACACTAGTTGTTGATGTTCATATAAATCGGATTGTGTATTCTTGTGTTAAGAACCGAAAACTTGCCAACTAGGGTGATTGTTGATAAGTTGTTCATGATTCTTGTTAGACTTAAGTTCATATGAATGAAGATGAGTTACTTGAATATTTGAATAATGATGAACATGATGAATGTGTGAAGAACAACTTGAATATCATATGAACATGTTGAATATTTGAAATCTGAATTGTTTGATCCATTTTAGGAAATTTCTAGACAAATAAACATGTTTAAGGAATTTGGTTGGTTAGTACAAACTGTTACATGAAATCAGAATAGTACACTGTTCCGAATCAGTAGATGTCCACTCGTAACCATCAGTTGCGACTCGAAACCAAGCACAACGAGTCGAAATCTCCCGGTTGCGACATCAGTTGCGAGTCGCAAACACCCGGTTGCGACTCGAAACCACACTTGATCAAGCCCCAAACCTTGTGACCCGAAACCACCGTTGCGAGTCCGGTTGCGACTCGTAACCAAACCAGCACGAACCGAAACTACGATTGCGACTCCGGTTGCGAGTCGCAAACGTCTAATTGCGACTCGAAACAATACGCAGATACAACTGTTTGGGCTTGCAATTCATTCGGACTTAATTGTTTGGGCCGGACTCTTGGGCCCAATGTACAGACCTGATACATTACTGTTAAATGTGAATGTCAATGAACTGCCATGATTAAACGTGTAACCCATACGTGCACTACTTGAATACGAACCTGATTGTATGATACAACTATGATAGGACGTGAGTAGCCTCAACGTTGCTTGTTTGACTTTTCTGTGTTTTCTACCGAGCAAACCAAGGTGAGTTCACACCCTCTACAAAGCATGGGATTCCCAGGGGTCGGGAATTGGGGTTAAGGAACTGGGTTCCTCGTCCTCCTTGGGTAGGACAGCAAAGGTTCAGGAATGTAATTCCTCGTCCTCACGGACAGATAACTCGTACTAGACCAAAACTCTATCACGAAGTCCCTCATTTTTTATATCGACTTAATCGCCGGGCCAATGGCGAGCGGGTCATTAGTTAGATAGCGCTATTTAGGTCTGACAAACCTCACACCGTGCCGCAGAGGACGGGCGTGAACTAATGGATCTGGGGCACGTCAATGATGATAGACATTGACAGTTTCAGGGCACTTAAACATGACTACAGTCAGCAGTCGATATGGTAACGAGTCTAGTGTATACATGGGGTAGCCCCCACGGCCGAAATGCCAGATAACTACACGGGGTAGCCCCCACGGCAGGATTGCCAGAGTAATCGGGAATAAACAAGTTACGTTTTTAACTATGGGGTAACCCCCACGGCAGGATGCCAGCTAAAGGAAAACTGTTTTCGAAACAACTTAAAACGAACACCCAATCGTGAACTCACTCAACTAGTTGTTGACTCGTTACTACATGCTTTGCAGGTCCCTAGGTTCTTAAGCTGGAGCTTGCATGGAGGAGGATCGTTGTGGGACATGGACGACTGTGTGCCATGTTAAACTATGAAACAACTAAACTTATGTTTTGATTTAAGACTTATGCTTCCGCTTGAAACTTAACTATGTGTTTGTTTGGACACCAATTGTATTGGTTAAACTTTTATATCATTTAACTCGTATGTTCAATATGATTGGTGGCTGGATCCTGGTCAGTCACGCCTCCAAGCGGTAGTACCCCGCAGGTGGATTTTTGGGGGTGTGACATTCAAGCACTGTAACCAACAAAGACATGTGACTTTTAGCAACTTCCTCAGTATAATTCTGATCATTTTCAAGCTTTAAGGCAATGTTGCATTGAAGAACTTTTCCACTCTTTGTTGTAGAAAATTGTGGATCATATGTTGGAAATGAAGAGAATCCTGTTGTGCTGCTTGATCCCTGAGATGAACTTTCAGAAGAACCTTTTGCATTATAAGCAGTTTCAACCTTTGGAGAAAAGTTTGTCTTTTCACTAACACCACTCTTGAAATACAATCTGATGTCTTGTTCTCCATCGTAGTTCTTCATTCTAGCAATCTTCCTCTGCTCCATCTCTTGAGCCTCAAGATGTTTGATGAACTCACCCAATGTTAACTTCTTATATTCTTTTCTGTTATTTCTCAGCATCATCAGATAAGTTCCCCAAATATCATGTGGTAATGCATCAGCAAGTTTCTCAATCAGCTCATCAGTATCCTTTTTGATCCCTAATTTCGTCATAATTCTCACCAAATTACAATATCTCTCAATAATTTGCTTGGTGTTTTCTGATTTCAAACCACCAAATAGATCAAATTCTTTCTTCATTAGTGACATTTTGTTCTTAAGCATATCATCACTTCCCAGAAATTTTGCTTCCAATTCAGTCCAGATCGAATATGCACTTCCATCATGTTGAAGCAAAATCAAAATGTCCTCTTTAATTGCTTGTTGTAGCAGACTCACCATCAATTTCTCATCTCTATACTTCTTTTTCTCCTTAGCATTCATTTCTCTGATTGTCATTATCTGATTACCATTCTTTGTGGGCCTTTCATATGGAACTTCAGTAGTTCCCAAGCATCCAAGTGATAAGCTTCAACCCAATTGCCAAAACGTACCTGTGATGTCCCCGTTTCATTCTCAAGCAATGTACTCTGAGTGATAGTCATTGGACCAGCAAAGGCATTGTAGAACTCATTATCCATGTTTCAATTTTCAAAAGTTCACTAGTTTTCAATTTCAAGCGAAATCCTTCCTTTCAAGCGAAATAACAAACATACACTTTCAAGCGAGATCAGTATTTGGAGCGGAATCACTATGAGAGTTCAAGCGGAATCAAATTTTGAAGATTTGAAGCGGAATACCAGCTGAGCTTTCAAGCGGAATCTATTTTAGAGCGGAATCAAACAGAATTTCAAGCGGAACCCCTTTTTTCAAGCGGAATTAACCCAACTTTTCAAGCGGAATCTTGAAATTCAAGCGGAATCAGTATAATTCTCAAGAGAAATCAAGGTGACGTCATCATTACCGAAAACAAATTCAAGTGAAATATCAAAAATATCAACTTTTAGATCGATTTTACTTCTGTAACTTTCAAGGTTTTATCAAAACATAATTGCGCGTGTTCTGTGAAAAATTGAGCCTGTTTTACCGTAAAAAATTTTTGATTTTTAAGAAGAAGGTGTAGAAAATCAGAAAACACAGCTGAAATAGCAAGAACTCTTCCTCCTGGGCTCTGATACCACTTGTAGGATCGTTTTCAGACCCGAACGAGTCGATCAGAAGAGTTTTTCTCCAAAAAAAGAGGCGGAAACAAATGTTTTGGTGCTATATCAGCCGTATTCACTTTAAACTGTTGTATTTATTGATATACAATCCTTTTACAAGCTTGACAACACTTCGGCAGCACTTCATGGCTCACCGGAAGACAACACATACATCTACTACTGATTTCGCTCCAAGGAACACCTATATATAGGGTTCTTATTCCGCTTGAATGTGTTTCAAGCGGAATCACATACATAAACTCAAGCGAAATCATGGCATTTATGTTCGAGCGGAATCAGACTTAATGAGGGGTTTCGCTTGAAATGACAAAATGTCATTTCGAGCGGAATCACCTACTAAAACCACTTTCTTGATTCCCGACCCCTAAACTACCTATTTCTATACAAGACTCGATACAAGACGTAGGCGACAGAAGGATGCACCAACAAATTTAGAAGGCACTGATAATGTTAAGAGTTTTGTTGCTGAGCAAAAGTGCATTGCATTGCTTCATCAGTCTGTGAGAGACGACATAATATCGTTGATTGAGTACACAAATGCGAAAGATCTATGGGAGAAATTGAGAGTGAAATGTGTGGGTAGTGCTGAGATAGTAAAAAACAAAAAGAAGTTGTTAAGAAAAGAGTTTGATTTTTTTGGATGTTTGAAAAACGAATCTGTATCTAAGATGATTGAAAGATTTGGGCATTTGAAGTTGGAGCTGGCAAGACATGGAATCATTTATTCTCAAGAAGAATTAGTTGACAAACTGTTTGATTCGCTGCCGGATGAGAAAGACTGGCAATACTTTGCATTGATGCTGAAGAATACAATCAAGTCGGAGGATCTGACGGTTGATCTGTTAATTGAAAGACTGGAGAGTCACGAGCTGGAGATCAAGAAATCAAACAAAGTCAATCATTCCTCATACCAGCAGAATGTGGAGCTGTATTATAGAGGAAGTATGATCCCTAAGAATGTGTCTCCTAAGACAGCTTTCTCGGCTGAAAATTCTAACACATCAAATCAAGAGAGTTCAAGCAGTGGTTTTCACAGTAGTTCATCGTCAACAACTTCAAGTCAATCAGCTTCGAAGAATCTGTTCCAATGTAATATTGCTGTGGATCTGAAGAATGCTCAAAATTTCAGTGAAGAATCCGCAAAGCAGCAAATGGTGTTCTTAGCCTCTGTTCTAGAATCATATGAGAGCCTTGTTGCGGGCAAGATTGGAAACACTAACCTCACCAAGGAGGACTATGATCAGATCGACCCAGAAGAAATGGAGTTGTTAGATATCAGGTGGTGTATGGCTAGTGCGGTCCGACGAGCACAAAGATTCATGGAGATTACTGGCAGACAATCAATTGGCGGACCTTCCACAAAACTTGGTTTTGACAAATCAAAGGTCACGTGCATCAGATGTAAACAAAAGGGACATTTCAAACGTGAATGTCGAAACGCACCCGCTGATGATACTGCTAATCCATTTCGTGAAGATTACTACAAAAGAGCAATTTATCATCAGAACAAATCTGAACCTCCCAGAATGAAGCAGCTTGAAGATACCCCCAAAGAAAAATCAAGAGCTCTTGCTGTTATTCATGATGACGAAGATTTTGATTGGAGTGAACTGCTACCAGAAGAGGATGCAGTGGGCTATGCATTTGTGACAAAGCTTGTTCCTTTCAAAGACAACAGAAATGAAGAAGAAAAATACGTCAACCGAAAGATGCAAGCTCAATTCAGGATGATCAGGATCTATAATACATACAAAGAAGCTAAAAGAGCGAAGAGATGGGATGCTGATAGAAAATGTTATCTTGATCCCAACGGAAACATTGCTGTTGATCCAGATTCAATTAGTATTGAAACTGTCATCCAAGAAATTGCTGAATATGAAGAAGGAAATCAGAGAATGTGGTGGGGAGGAGGAGAAGTTGATGAAAAAGAAAAAGAAAAAGAAAAGGAGAAAGAGCTACAGACAAAGAAAGTTGATGACGGGATTATTGATACGTCACAAGAGTTTACTGCAGAAAATTTGAAGAAGATGGCTGACAAAGTTCTTGCTGCAAAAGAGCTAGAGGTAGTTTCTGGTTCTGGAACTGAGTCTAAAAGCAAGGTCAGTCAGAATGATGCAATCAATGAGTCAGGTAAGAAAGCTAAAACTGAGAGTGACTGCAAAAATTGCATGAAAAACTGCAAGGTTTGTAGTACACTTGCTTACCTCAACGGTGAAAAGACCAAAGAGCTGACAAAAAGAGTCAGAGATGTTGAAGATCAGATCTTAAACCGTGACAAAATGCTAGAAGCTTCAAATGAACGATTAAAAGAATTAACTGAGAAAATCGAAAAAGATAAAAATGATGTAGAAAGAATTAGGAAAGAAAATGAAAAACTAATTCATGAAAATCGTCAACTCTCAGAAAATTTTGAGAAGCTAAAACGAACGGTTAAAGATTCTGATGAGAGAAATGGTAAGACATACAAAGAAAATGTGCAATTGTCAGGAGTTCTTAGAGTGAAAGAAGAGTTAATCAACCAACAACTGGATGAAATTGCTTAGTTGAAGCTTCAGTTTCAAGAAGCTAAAATTGAAAATGAACGCATCCAGTTGAAATTGAACAGTTACAACTCTGCAAGTTTTGTTCTTCAACATATTGTCCCTAAACCAATTGGAAAGAACAAAGCAGGCGAAGATGTATACTCTGATGGAACCGGGGTGGGGTATCATCAGGTTCCACCACCAGTTTTAAACAAATTTTCAAAGAAACAATCAGGGTTGGTAACCGATGAAGAAGTTAATGAAGTGAAACTTCCGGACACAATTGATGTCACATTCACTTCATCTTCCGATGAAGGTAGTGTCCAATCTGGAGTTGTGAAAAGCATGGTTGAAAATGTTTTAAAATCTGAAAGTGACACTACTGAGGAGGATGAATGCTTTTTGGACAAATACATTCCAAAATCAAAATCCAAAAACAACTTAAGTGATGAACCTAATCTTGTGATGTACAAGATGGCGGGATCTGATAAGTTGTATTCGGATCGTGATTTTCCGTTGGAGAATGTAAATGTTGGCAAACTGAGAAATGTGTTCAAGTTGGTTGAAATCGATGTGTCTGAAATTGAAGGTTTGAAACATTCTGAGAGACAACTGAACTTTGAAAAAGATAAATCTTACTATAAAAAACCTGTTGTACCTCCGCGTTTTCATAACAACAATCAAAACAGATGGTCGGGTGGTTATCAGGGTGGTAAGAATTATCATAGAAAGAATGTTCAAAACAAGAAATGTGTTGAGAAAAAGGTTTTTGTGAAAAGTTCAAGTTCTAGCTCACTGTCCGAGCGAGAATTTGAAATTTTCTCAAAATCAAACAAAGAGTTCTTTGAGAAGAAGGCCTCACAGCCTCAGACCGAAGGCACAAATCGAGTAGTTGATACTCGTACATGCTTCAAGTGCAACAAAGTTGGTCATATTGCACGAAAGTGCACCAACTTAAAGCCTAAGTCTGAAGTTGTTGAGAGTCAGAAAAAGAAAATTGATGCAAAAGGAAAAGCTCCAATGGTTGTTGAGAAGAAAGTTTTGAAAAATGATAACATCAAAATCAAAACTGAATCTGTAAAGAATGTGGTAACTAAAATTGACAAATTTTACAAAAAGGTTGCTACATCTCAACAAGCTTGGAAGCCAAAATATGAAAAGAAAACAAGTTCTCCAAAACCAAAGGTGTCTGAGATGGAAAAATCATTATCTTCAACTAAGAAGATGTATGTACCTTTGGATTTTTATGAGAAAATTGAAAAAGAAAAATCAACTTATGAAAAGAAGTATGTGGTGAAGAAAGACCAATCATCTGGTCAATCTCTGAAACAAGATTTCTTTTTATACAAAGAGGTTGAGATTGGGTCTGAAGAGAGTTTGAAGATGAATGACAAAAATTTCCCGCCATTATACACTGCAACAACTCACATCAATGTCAAGTTACCAGAGTCAAAAGAGGCTTGGGTGGCTTCAAAATCTAACTAAGTGTTTTTGAAATGTGCAGGAGCTTCCAAGATCCGTTTCACGTTGGATTATGGATAGTGGAGCTTCTCGGCACATGACGGGAGAAAAGGCCCTATTGTATGATGTTAGAGGTTTTAATGGAGGATATGTGGGGTTTGCAGGTAATCAAGGTGGTCGGATAATCGGTGAAGGAACTCTATCTAATGGGATTGTAACGTTTGAAAGAGTGAATTACATAGCCGAGCTTGAAAACAATCTTCTAAGCATATCTCAAATCTGTGATCGCATGTATACGACGCACTTTACAGACAAAGAATGTCTAATCTTGAAACCAGGATTTGTTGTTCCCGAAGAGTGGATAATCATGAGAGCACCCAGAGTCAATGATCTGTACGTGTTGGATATGAGCGTTGCTACGACTACCACGGGTCAGACTCACTGCTTCATGTCACGAGCCACGGAAAAGGAGTCACAGTTATGTCATCGAAAGATGGGCCATATTCATTTACGAAAAATGAATCACCTGGTACACAATGACTTGGTGAACGGTGTTCATGTGAAAGGTTTTCATCTGGAAGGGGAGTGCATTACCTGTGTCAAAGGCAAGCAAAAGAAGAAATCACATCCTTAAAGAAAGTCAACTCAGTTTCGAGACCTTTAGAGAGACTTCATATGGATCTTTTCGGTCCAGTGAACATCAAAAGCATAACCGGTGATCTCTACTGTCTTGTAGTAACTGACGATTATTCCAGATTTTTGTAACACCCAAAAAATGGGCTTGGTAATTTAGAACCCGATTAAGATAAAGGAATGGGTAAAGTACCGTTAGTAGTAAAAGTGAACCCATAAAATAAAATAACTAGGAATAAACTAGCCTAGTGGTGTCATGTATATAAGTAATAAGATGATAAGTTTTTAGTCCCGTATGCAATCAAAACGAAATTGAGGGACCAAAACCGTTAAGATGGAAAAATGGGTTTTATTTATGAAAGTTAACACACACTTCGTGTGTGTTCTAGATCGAGCAGGTGACTCCCATGGAGCCAAGAACCCTAACTTCATCATTTTCATCAAATTGAAAGGCTAAATGATGCTTAAATTCATGAATAAACACGGATTAATGATCACCTTCACAAGGGGATCGTAAGGTATGTCTTAAAAGTTAGATTGGTGATCTTGCACGAAGTGGGTTATGTTCTAATCCGCGAATTGGTATGAAATTGATTATGAATATGTGTTAGAATCATCATCTAGAACATCGATTATGCATGGTTTGGGTGAATTTGTTGTTTATGTGGTGAAACCCACTTGTTCTAGTAGTATGTTGATGAATGATGGTCTTGTAATGGTGTAATTTTGTTGAATGAAAGCATAATCACTAATGTAATGATAGCCAATCATGTTATAGGATGGATGAATCATGTGAAATTAGTTGAATGATTGAGTTTAGTGAAGTTTACTAGTAGGTTATGCATAAAACACATGTACATAGAGCTTAAAATGTTGTACGCGCACCAAGTGTTTGATGAAATGACTAGGTAAAGCTAGAAGGTGAAATTGTATGCAAGAATGTGGTGATTAAATATAGAATGTAATAATGAGATATTTGATAGTTAACTAACACGTGAAGTGTGTTTTAGATGAAGTCATGTGGATTTCTAGTAATAATGTATGTCGGGTTCAAGGATAGTGTCTAATTAGTTAATCTTGAATGATGATGTTGTTGTTATAAAGTTATGAGACATGTAGTATCAAAAGAATTGATTATGCTATGTGTGCTTATGTGACCTTATGGTCGTATGTGTGTGTTATACTACGCGAGTAGGAAATGTATAAAATGTCCATAGCATAATTGATTACAATAATGCGAAATGAATGCAATTTTAGAATGTGCGTTATACTAATGATGTGGTAATCATGATGACATGATAAGTATAGGATCGTGTCAATATGGGGGAAAGCACGGAAGGTTAACGGAACAAGTAAGAGGAAGCATGTACGAAACGGACACTCGAGGTAAGTAAAGCTTACACCCCTTTTGGTAGAATATCTATTTAATGTATAGATTATGAACATGGTAAGTAAATATGTGAATTATGATGTTCCAACAAGTTTTGATATGGGTCGGAACATGTGATTATGTTAAGAGAGTAAGTTTGATGGTCAAAAAGGGTAAAAAGGGTATTATAGTGATTTTGGTTACGAGTTAACGAAGGAATAAGTTACATGGATGGGATAATGACTAACTAAAGTCCCACAAGGATAAAATGGACATTTAGACTTAACGGGTCAAATGGTGAAGACATTACTATTTGACGATGTCGACTAATGATTTTATTGTCAAGTACTATGAATTCACAGGGTGAATAGCGAAAGGATTTGCGTTGTTATTAACTAGCAACTTAGTGGATGAAGTATTAAAACGGGTCATAGCTTTGACCCGAGCAAGGTATGTGTGATTAGAGTTATAGTTAAGTAGTAGGATTGGTTAAATATGCAATGAAGTCCTTTGTTGTAAAGGATGGAGCAAAGTTGACAAAAACGCCCTTGATAGGTATATCGGGCAAACGACCTTAAAAGTAATTTGGAAACAAGCTATTCGATTAGAGTAATGTGGTGGTCAAGTTTAAAAGCGAAAAGTATGGTTTTGTATGTCATAGACCATTTAATGTGTAAATACCCATAACGGGTCAAAATAAGCTTTTGAGCGAAAATGTGTTAAGAGGATGCAAGACATCCAAGAATTCAATCTTCTATGGTAAACAACGTTGAAGTTATAAGGTTCATGAGTAATCGAGGTCAAATAATCAGATTATTTTGATAAATGCATGAACGGGTCAAAACTTAGTAAAAAGGTAATAAGTCGATAGCTTAAAAGTTCAGAATTTTGTTAATCCGGATGTCGGATGTTAACTCCATGTGATGGGAAATTTAATTATGAACGCGTAGGAAAAAGAGTCGCGCAAAACGGACATTTAGATCAAAAGTTATGAAGCTTTGAAGTTAAAATTTTGATCAAAAATAGAGCTGGGCAAATGCAGCAATAAATAAAGGAACTTGCTGTCAAAAAGGGGCTAGGTGGGGCGTCTAGCCCCTAGGTGGTGCGTCTAGCCCCCCCCCTGAATCCCAAAATTGTTTGTTTGCTCTGTTTTGTCTTGGGAACTCGTTTAAACGCGTTTTAAGTTGCGTATAACTAATTTAACTTACGTTTTTATGAGCATACGTGTATGCACATATGTAGATAGGTATGTATGTATGTTTTTATGTAAGCATGTATGCGCGTACGTATGTAAGATTATAAGTGTGTGAGCAAATACACGCGGATATATGAAGGTGTATACGAGTAGGCATGTATGAGTTGGTTATGTTGCATATAGGGACGTATGTATGTATATATATAACATCATGAGTGTGCGTAAAGATGTAGGTATGGGTGTATGTAGATATGCATGTATTAACGTAAACGTGTTTATATGTGGGTATGTATGTATGTATGTATGTATGTATGTATGTAATTAATTATGTATGATCGTAAGCGGGTATGTATGTACGTAAGTAGGTATGTAAGTATGCATGTATGTATGTACGCAAGGTTTCAGTATGCCTGAATATTGATGATATTATTATTAATGTACCTTGTGAATGAAGTGTAACGCAGGTACAATAAAAAGTCTCACCACAGGTTGTATAATCAGATGGAAGGCTGGAATGTAAAGAGAATAACGAATTGAAAAGTAAACAAGAATGAATCTTGTATGTTACAATGTGTACTAATGTTATGAATTTTGTGGTGAGCGCAGGTAGTACGAGTCACGAAGGATCATCAAAGAGTCGAGATCGAAGACCGAGTCACAAATGAGATTGTACGGGAACGTTGATGCCTATAATGTAGTAAACATAAGCTATGTTTTTACTTAGTAAATAAGTCGATTGATGGATTTATGTGAAAGAGTTATGTTAAAGTTAAATTTTAAATAAGTCAAGGTATTCATAATGAAAGAAATTTTATGGCACGAATTTCCGCTGCGACTCTTTCTCAAATACGTATTAGGGTTTTACAAGTTGGTATTAGAGCCCTGGTTTGAGAGAATCAAGTACGAGAGGATAGGTACTTGAACTCAAACCTGTGTGCTCTTGTGATAAGGAACCCGTACAATCCACGACTCGATCAAGATCTAAAAGTAGAAATGGAATGAAAACATGTATGTATGCATTCATATGAAGAAACTAATGATTATATTATGTGTAAGGTAAGTATAACTGCTTGGAAAGGATGATCCGTGAATGCGGTCTAGAACCGGCATCAAGGCAAGTGAGAAGACAAATGGACCCCAGGTACGTAAATTTAACCTGTGGGCATATGAAGTGGTATAATTAAGCGAGTGAAAGAAAATTTTAAATGAAATATAACAGTGATATGGCAATGAAGTTTTGAAAATGATACACGTGCCGAAACTTAATTCTTCGGACATAAGGTGGCGATTACACGAAGACACGAAACTAGTATGTGGATTGTGTACCTGGCCAGTACACAAGAAACATATGATGTTCGTGAGACCGTGATAATTGTTACAGGTATGTCCGTTAGAATTAGGTAGTAGGTGGACGTGAGGGTAAAGAGAAACGTAAGACTTTCAGGAATAAAAGTATGAATGATATGTTAGAATCCGCGAGACGGATTCGAAGCATGAAAAGAATGAAAGTATGAATGATATGTTAGAATCCGTGAGACGGATTCGAAACATGAAAGTAATGAAGTATGAATGACCTGTTTGAATCCGCGAGACGGATTCAAGGAATGAAAGGCATGAATAGAATGTTTGAATCCGTAAAACGGATTCAAGGAAATGAAATGTAGAAATGATATGTCTGAATCTGCGAGACGGATTCAACACATGTAAGGAATGAAAGATGTGAATGATATGTTTGAATCCGTGAGATGGATTCAAATCATAGAAGGAAGAAAATGTATAAATGGTATGTTTGGAACCGTTAGACGGATTCGAAACATAGAAGTAACGAAAGGTATGGATGTTACGTTTATATCCGCGAGACAGATTTAATATATAAAAAGGATGAAATTAGTCCACGTTAGAATGTGTCGATAGTTTGACCATGGTTGTGTCAAACGAGTCATATGAGTGAATGTAAAGTAAATGAACAAAAGAATGATCATAATAGGCGTGCAAACCTAAGTTAAAAAAAACGAAAGAAAGAAGTTTTGAACCAGTTATGTGTTAGATGTGTTAGTAATCAACTCTTAGGAGTCATAATTAATGACGGGCTACGACCCGGACAATGGTTTAAGTATGAACGAGAAGGGTAAGTTTTAACAAAATACCAAAATGATGTAATGAATGTCTTTGAAAGCAAGCATGAATGGAAAAAGGTACGAGCGGGTGCCTCAATGCATATACGATAGTTAAGAAATGTCAGTTTGGCCTTGAAGGGTCAAACTGCGAAGATTGACGTAATAAGTAACTAGAATGAAAGAATTGCATGTGAGAAATGAAATGTGTGACACGTTATAGCGTACGTAAGAAATTGTAGAAGAATAGATGAGTAATCACCTAGTAGAATGAATGTTTGAATGAAATGTGTTAACCGCTAAATTGTTAATGATAATGTTAGAACTCTTGATGTGATGAAACCAATTGAATCGGTGGAAGGATATGTACGAGCGAAGGCACCTTACATGGATAAATGAAATCTAGCCTGGTACGGCTAGTACTCGTGAAGAATGCGGATCGATCTGGGATACGGATCGTCGATTGATGATATGAGATGAGGTTAGTAAAAGTTTAACTTATGTTGGATAAGTATGAATTGGTAAATTGGGAACGACCTACGAAATGAATGTTGGAATGGGTATGGTATAGTAGGGAATGTTTGATTTCTAATAGTTGACATTAGAAGAAAACTATGTCATTAAGAAGTGAATCTTAAAGGTTTTGAGTGAAAATTTTGAAGTATCGGTTAAACTCTCGTATAATGAAATTGCATGACACGTATGTTCATGCAAATTAAGTAATGCATGAAATAAGAAGAATAGTAATGTAGAATGAATGATTTAAAGGTAACGTAAGGGTATGTATGATACAAATAACTATAGAAAATGAAGAATGATGTTAACTTTGAAGTTAAGCACGAAGGCATGACCATGAAATAGTAACTTCGCTGTGATAACAAAGCAAAATTTAATGTTATGTAATATATGTATAGAATGTAATATTAAAGGATGAGATGAAGGTACTAGATCTGTTATAAACGGATCATATGAAAGCAAGCATTATTGTAAGTTTAAATAATATGTATATTGACCTGTTACTAACGGATCGAGGAAATGGGAATGTGATGTGAAGGTATGCCATGGAAAGTATAGACTTATTGAGAAGAAGTCAAATGTATGAATAATTATGAATTAAGATCAGATGGTTACTTATAATTATGATGCAACTACGAAGTCAAACATAGATGTGTATGTGTAAATGAAAATGAGAAAGGTTTCGGGGACGAAACCTTATTTAAGGGGGGTAGACTTGTAACACCCCAAAAACGGGCTTGGTAATTTAGAACCCGGTTAAGATAAAGGAATGGGTAAAGTACCGTTAGTAGTAAAAGTGAACCCATAAAATAAAATAACTAGGGATAAACTAGCCTAGTGGTGTCATGTATATAAGTAATAAGATGATAAGTTTTTAGTCCTGTATGCAATCAAAACGAAATTGAGGGACCAAAACCGTTAAGATGGAAAGATGGGTTTTATTTATGAAAGTTAGCACACACAAAACACACACTTCGTGTGTGTTCTAGATCGAGCAGGAGACTCCCATGGAGCCAAGAACCCTAACTTCATCATTTTCATCAAATTGAAAGGCTAAATGATGCTTAAATTCATGAATAAACACGGATTAATGATCACCTTCACAAGGGGATCGTAAGGTATGTCTTAAAAGTTAGATTGGTGATCTTGCACGAAGTGGGTTATGTTCTAATCCGTGAATTGGTATGAAATTGATTATGAGCATGTGTTAGAATCATCATCTAGAACATCGATTATGCATGGTTTGGGTGAATTTGTTGTTTATGTGGTGAAACCCACTTGTTCTAGTAGTATGTTGATGAATGATGGTCTTGTAATGGTGTAATTTTGTTGAATGAAAGCATAATCACTAATGTAATGATAGCCAATCATGTTATAGGATGGATGAATCATGTGAAATTAGTTGAATGACTGAGTTTAGTGAAGTTTACTAGTAGGTTATGCATAAAACACATGTACATAGAGCTTAAAATGTTATACGCGCACCAAGTGTTTGATGAAATGACTAGGTAAATCTAGAAGGTGAAATTGTATGCAAGAATGTGGTGATTAAGTATAGAATGTAATAATGAGATATTTGATAGTTAACTAACACGTGAAGTGTGTTTTAGATGAAGTCATGTGGATTTCTAGTAATAATGTATGTCGGGTTCAAGGATAGCGTCTAATTAGTTAATCTTGAATGATGATGTTGTTGTTATAAAGTTATGAGATATGTAGTATCAAAAGAATTGATTATGCTATGTGTGCTTATGTGACCTTATGGTCGTATGTGTGTGTTATACTACGCGAGTAGGAAATGTATAAAATGTCCATAGCATAATTGATTACAATAATGCGAAATGAATGCAATTTTAGAATGTGTGTTATACTAATGATGTGGTAATCATGATGACATGATAAGTATAGGATCGTGTCAATATGGGGGAAAGCACGGAAGGTTAACGGGACAAGTAAGAGGAAGCATGTACGAAACTGACACTCGAAGTAAGTAAAGCTTACACCCCTTTTGGTAGAATATCTATTTAATGTATAGATTACGAACATGGTAAGTAAATATGTGAATTATGATGTTCCGACAAGTTTTGATATGGGTCGGAACATGTGATTATGTTAAGAGACTAAGTTTGATGGTCAAAAAGGGTAAAAAGGGTATTATGGTGATTTTGGTTACGAGTTAACGAAGGAATAAGTTACATGGATGGGATAATGACTAACTAAAGTCCCACAAGGATAAAATGGACATTTAGACTTAACGGGTCAAATGGTGAAGAAATTACTATTTGACGATGTCGACTAATGATTTTATTGTCAAGTACTATGAATTCACAGGGTGAATAGCGAAAGGATTTGCGTTGTTATTAACTAGAAACTTAGTGGATGAAGTATTAAAACGGGTCATAGCTTTGACCCGAGCAAGGTATGTGTGATTAGAGTTATAGTTAAGTAGTAGGATTGGTTAAATATGCAATGAAGTCCTTTGTTGTAAAGGATGGAGCAAAGTTGACAAAAACGCCCTTGATAGGTATATCGGGCAAACGACCTTAAAAGTCATTTGGAAACAAGCTATTCGATTAGAGTAATGTCGTGGTCAAGTTTAAAAGCGAAAAGTATGGTTTTATATGTCATAGACCATTTAATGTGTAAATACCCATAACGGGTCAAAATAAGCTTTTGAGCGAAAATGTGTTAAGAGGATGCAAGACATCCAAGAATTCAATCCTCTATGGTAAACAACGTTGAAGTTATAAGGTTCATGAGTAATCGAGGTCAAATAATCAGATTATTTTGATAAATGCATGAACGGGTCAAAACTTTGTAAAAAGGTAATAAGTCGATAGCTTCAAAGTTCAGAATTTTGTTAATCCGGATGTCGGATGTTAACTCCATGTTATGGGAAATTTAATTACGAACGCGTAGGAAAAAGAATCGCGCAAAACGGACATCTAGATCAAAATGTTATGAAGCTTTGAAGTTAAAGTTTTGATAAAAAATGGAGCTGGGCAAATGCAGCAATAAATAAAGGAACTTGCTGTCAAAAAAGGGGCTAGGTGGGGCGTCTAGCCCCTAGGTGGGGCGTCTAGCCACCCCTGAATCCCAAAATTGTTTGTTTGCTCCGTTTTCTCTTGGGAACTCGTTTAAACGCGTTTTAAGTTGCGTATGACTAATTTAACTTACGTTTTTATGAGCATACGTGTATGCACATATGTAGATAGGTATGTATGTATCTATACATGTATGTAGAAGTGTATGTAAGCATGTATGCGCTTACGTATGTAAGATTATAAGTGTGTGTGCAAATACACGCGGATATATGAAGGTGTATACGAGTAGGCATGTATGAGTTGGTTATGTTGTAAATAGGGACGTATGTATGTATATATATAACGTCATGAGTGTGCGTAAAGATGTAGGTATAGGTGTATGTAGATATGCATGTATTAACGTAAACGTGTTTATATGTGGGTATGTATGTTTGTATGTAATTGATTATGTATGATCGTAAGCGGGTATGTATGTACGTAAGTAGGTATGTAAGTATCCATGTATGTATGTATGTATGTACGCAAGGTGTCAGTATGCCTGAATATTGATATTATTATTAATGTACCTTGTGAATGAAGTGTAACGCAGGTACAATAAAAAGTCTCACCACAGGTTGTATAATCAGATGGAAGGCTGGAATGTAAAGAGAATAACGAATTGAAAAGTAAACAAGAATGAATCTTGTATGTTACAATGTGTACTAATGTTATGAATTTTGTGGTGAGCGCAGGTAGTACGAGTCACGAAGGATCATCAAAGAGTCGAGATCGAAGACCGAGTCACAAATGAGATTGTACGGGAACGTTGATGCCTATAATGTAGTAAACATAAGCTATGTTTTTACTTAGTAAATAAGTCGATTGATGGATTTATGTGAAAGAGTTATGTTAAAGTTAAATTTTAAATAAGTCAAGGTATTCATAATGAAAGAAATTTTATGGCACGAATTTCCGCTGCGACTCTTTGTCAAATACGTATTAGGGTCTTACAATTTTCGTGGGTATCGTTTCTCAAATCTAAGGACAAGACATTTGAAAGTTTGATGGCGTTGTTCAAAAAGATTGAAAACTTGTACCATGCTCGTATCAGTAGAATCATAAGTGACAACGGTACAGAGTTCAAGAATGTCAGAATGGAAGAATATTGTGATGAGAGAGGTATATTGCAAGAATTTAGTGCTCCTTACACTCCACAACAAAATGAGGTAGCAGAACGAAAGAACAGGATGCTAATTGAAACGGCGAGGACGATGCTTGCTGATTCAAAGCTACCAATCAACTTTTGGGCAGAAGCAGTGTCAGCCGCTTGCTATACACTCAACCGGGTTCTCACAGTAAAGAAATTCAACAAAATGTGTTTTGAGCTGATCAACAACCGTAAACCGAACCTGAAGTATCTAGAACAGTTTGGGTCTCCCTGCACGGTTATGGAACCTCGAGGTAAGTTTGGTCCAAAGAGCGTTGAAGGAATTTTCGTCGGATATGCAAGTCCAATGAAACGAGTCTTTGTTCCAAGCTATAAGAAGATCATCGAAGCATATAATGTTGAGTGTCAAGGTTATAACATGCTACCTCATTATCTTGGTGACGGATGGCGTTATGATTATGATACGTTGTGGAAGTCATTTGATGAAGAGGAAGATTCGGATTTCTTTGACGAGTTGGATATTATAAGAGAGTATGAGTCATCACAAGAAAGGTTCCCGGCTGAATATTCTAAAAGTCAACGGCAAACTTCAAATGATAATGAAGCCGGCCCAAGCAATGCTGGAGAACATGATGATATTCAACAATCTTCAGAACAAGAACATGCTCCTGAAAATCAGACGGCAGTCAATGATAATCAAGAATCTGATGATAGACCAGTTTTCGATCGTGGTGATTCAGATTCTGAGGGGGAGCAGATCCAGATTTCAAGTCAAACAATTCCAGTCGGTGAACAAGATGCAAATCAGAATGTCACGAATTTGGAAGGCGAGGTAGATGTTCCAGGCGAGGTGATGCCAAGAACTCTTTCATACCATCTAGAGGAGTTGATTATTGGAGAATTACAATCAGGCGTTCGCACTAGACGACAAATTGACCAAGGGCTTACTTGTTTTTATTCTACAGTTGCTTCTTTACAAACTGAGTTTTCACATAGTTGTTTTATTTCGCAGATCAAACCGCGAACATACAAAGAGGCCTTAACTGAAGATTCTTGGGTCAACACGATGCAAGAGGAGCTGAGTCAGTTTGAGAAGTTAGGTGTGTGGAAGTTAGTAGATTTACCTGATGGTCACAGGAAAATAAACACAAAGTGGGTATTTAAGTGCAAACGAGACGACCGAGGGGTTATTATTCGCAACAAAGCTCGACTCGTAGTCCAAGGCTTTAGTCAGCAGGAGGGTATTGATTTCACAGAAGTATATGCTCTAGTTGCTAGACTTGAAGCGATTAGAATCTTCTTAGCGTTTGCATCTTGGAAAGGATTTAAAGTTTTTCAGTTAGATGTTAAATCGGCTTTTCTTTATGGGAAGGTAAAAGAGGAGGTATATGTCGGACAGCCACCGGGCTTCACCAACCCAATCCACAAAGACAAGGTTTACTTACTGGATAAAGCGCTGTATGGTTTACACCAGGCCCCGAGAGCCTGGTACGAGACATTGTCTCAACACCTGCTAGCCAAAAGCTTCATCCGTGGAAAAGTGGATGCCACTCTCTTCACCAAAGAGGTCGACGGTCATCTTCTGATAGTTCAGATATACGTGGACGACATCATATTTAGGTCAACGAATGAGAATCTGTGCAAAGATTTTGAAAGAGTAATGAAGCAAAAATTCGAAATGTCATCGATGGGTGAGATGAAATTCTTTTTGGGACTTCAGGTTGATCAATTACCCAAAGGAATATTCATACATCAGACGAAGTATGTTCATGATATCTTAGAGATATTTGGGATGTCCGGGACTACTCCAGTTGCCACCCTGTTAGCGACAAATAATGGGATAAACCCTGATCTCACCAGAGAGAAGGTAGATGAAACGATGTATCGTTCCATGATCGGATCGTTGATGTACTTGACTGCTTCAAGACCCGATATCATGTATCCAACATGCCTCGTAGCTAGGTTTCAGTCAAATCCCAGAGCTTCGCATATGGTAATTGTGAAACGGATGTTGCGCTACCTGAAAGGAACTCCATCATTGGGGTTGTGGTATCCAAAAGAAGGCGACTTTACGCTCGAAGGGTATTCTGATTCCGACTTCGGATGCTGCAAAGTTAACGCTAAATCAACAACAGCGGGATGTCAGTTTTTCGGACCACGTTTGGTCACCTGGCAATGTAAGAAGCAGACCTCTGTAGCTTTATCCACCTGTGAAGCTGAGTATGTATTTGCTAGCAGTTGCTGCTTTCAGATCTTGTGGATCCAGCAATAGATGCGCGACTACGGTTTGCAATTTCTTAACACCCCTATCTTTGTTGATAATGAGGCAGCGATAAACATCACTAAAAATCCTGTTCATCACGCTAAAACGAAACACATAGAAATTCGTCATCACTTCATTCGCGATTGTTTCGAGAAGAAGTTGATACGAATTGAGAAAATCCACACTGACAACCAAAAAGCTGATTTACATACCAAAGCGTTTGATAAAGCTCGTTTTCAATACTTGTTAAAATTGAACGGTATGAAGTTTTTATCGGTGTTGGAGGAAATTCTTGGCGTTGATGAAGGTACCACTGTAGATGATGATGAAAATCAATCTGCAATGGTTTGTTGATTTTTTACTTGTTTTGGTATGTAGGGGGAGTATAGGGTTATATTTCAGAAAATACAAAAACAATAAAAAATTCAAAAATCTAAAAACATGAGAAATTTTAAAAAATCCAAAAACAATAGAAAACTGAAAAAGAGCTTGTGTATAAAGGGAAAATGATAGTACATCAGCTGGACAGTTACAGTACGCTAAAGATTTGTAATGAATAAATTGTTAAACAGTCTCGCTGATGATGTGTCAATAGGTTTTTATACATTTAGTAAATTTGTTTGGGATATAAACCTAAAATCAAAACTTGCTTACTACGTGGGGAATATCTCTCGATATATGGGTAACCCCCGAAATCTTGTTTGAAAGATCCCTCTTTCTGAGATACTAGGTCTTTATACTTAGTGATATCTGGGGTATTATCCTGGGACTTCTGATTTTGCGGAAGCAATGGCCTAGTCCCCGTATAATACTTTCTGCTTCCTTGAAATAAAAACACCCCCCTCAGCATAAAAAATGATGAAACATTGCAAAATGCTAATCACGTGCTATTGAAGAAAAGATTCTCTAAAGGGAACATACCTAAAGTTGAACCGTCATCTCTCTGATTTTGCGGAAGCAATAGCCTGAGCTCTCACGGTTTCGCATTTAACCCTTTACAGATATCATCTAGGTATACTCACCTGTAAGACTGAATATTGGGTTCTGGATACGGGAGTATATTCTGAGGTGGTACACGCGTATGAGCTAAGTCTTTAATTCACCAAACACGTATCCTGAACAGATTGAAATTTATATAAAAATTTAAAGTGGATCAGTATATTGACAATCAATGCGAATTGTTTAATGCTTAATATGTTATCAAGCTTAACGGTGCTAGTAATATGTCAGTAGTTAATTTGATTCCCTAACACGCTCACCAAAAATATGTTTGTAAATAGTTTACATTTACTGCATTCATTTCTGTAATTCATTTCTAGTTTAGAAACTTTATTCAAAATCCAAAAAGATTTTACATTTCTGCTTTATTTTCCGACAAACCAAAGTGGAAAGCTGATTGTCAGATTCTCAGTTTGAAGCAGATGCGGGAAGATTCTAAGCTGGAAGATGAGGTTGGAGTTGATCATGATAAAACTTGTGAAATTGGAAAGTCAAAACAAGTTCATTAAGTTGAAACTTGTAATTTGCAGAAAATAATGTTTGAAAATAATTGAACAAAATAAGTTTTTGTTTTGTCTCAGGTCAATCAAGGTCATTAAGTTGGACTTGGTAGACAAATTAAGTTTTCAGAGTCATTAATTTGGATCTGAATACTTAAGTGGATTTCTTGAAACTGATTACAACATTAAGTGAATAGATTGTAATGTTAGATTTTTGAGAAGCAGGTAATGGAGATTAAACTAGGAAAAGCAGCATAGCAAAATTCCCATGGCTAAGTCTGAGGAAAGTTTGAGCCAGATCACGTTTCAAAATCCCAGCAGGATGAGAGGGGGAGTCTAGAGATGTAATCTGGAGCAACATTTGAGGGGGAGTTTAAAGATTGTCAAAGTCAAATCAAAGTGTTAGCTGCTGATGGTGATAAAGTTGAAAGAATCAAAAGACCTGATCAAGATGTGTATAAAGCCAGGTTGTGATTCTGGAGAAGATAGAGATTGAAGGATATGCTTATAGAGTCAAATTAACTTGGAAAGATAGACAAGACTGATCAAGACTGAAGACTCGATCCTGAATACTTCGTCAACATCCAAGGGGGAGTCTGTTGGTGCACTAAATGTCTGTTAACTTTGTCTTGTATCGAGTCATGTGTCTAGATAGGATAAACCAGTGTTCAGCAGGTCGAAAAACATGTTTTGTATTGTTTAAGGGTAATTTCGCTTGAAATGACATTCATGTCATTTCATACGAAATTAGGTAATTCCATGCGAAATTACTCTAGGGTAATTCCACATGAAATAGGTAATTTCGTTTGGAATGTGATTTCGCATGAAAGGTGATTTCGCTTGGGGAGTTTCATGTGAAATTACCAACCCTATATAAACCCAACCTGCTGATTCATTTGCAACGTTCCGATTTCAGAGCCGAGGTGCTGCCGATTTGTCAAACGATCTGTAAAAGCTTTGAAATCAATAAAAGGAAGATAATTAAAGAGAATCTAGCTGTATTCACGTCGATATCATTGATTCCGCCTTTGATATTGATGTTAAACTCTTCTGATTGACTCGTTCGGGTCACACGTCGATCCAACAATCAAAACACAACAACACGCAACGCAAACACTTTATAACGCTAACTGCCCCCGCATGTTATACGTGATCTATGAATGCTTGTTACTATGCTATTACAGTGTTACACCATACCGCCTCTAGCAACGATAGTACTATAGTTTGGACTCAGCACCTGTCGTGGACAGGGGTTGCTAGGGATCACATCACTTTACTTCACGTGTTCGTTGAACATGTGTCGCACATACTCTACAACACAATCTCATGGTTAAGTGTGAACATAGTTTTGATAGTTACATGCTTTGCCCGTTACGTGATACATGCTGGTTATGCGTAAACACTTTCTCTACTATATGCTATGCAAACTTGTGTACTCACCTTTACATTTTATGTATTGACTTTATTTTAACGTATGTGACAGGTTGATAGGATGCTATGCTGTGATGAACCAAGATAGGCAATCTAGGAACCCCATTAATAGAAATCTAGGTTGTCAGACTTGCTTTACTTTTGAGACACGCTATCTGTAATAATTGTTTGTGGAATGTTTGTTGATTGGTAAGGGACAATTAACCGTTAAAATACTGCCATTAATAGTTGTTATGGATTCTCTTGAGCAATCTGGTTCGCCTAGTGCCGCGCCCCGATGTTTCCGCCATCGGTTGGGGTGTGACACTTTTGGCCCTACTGTTACACCAGATATGTCTTATCTTAGATACACTTCTGGAATACCAACTTCAAGCCAACTAGGAGGTAACAATTTTAATACATCTTTTGATACTAACTATAGTTACATGCAGGATGTAGGGATCAACCAAGCTATGGCCAGAGAGTTGTAGAAAATCAAGTATATAATATCTAGTGTCCCAGGAGTGGTCAAACCCATTCCTGATATTCCAGATGGAAGTCACGGAATATCTCGCTTTGCACCTCCCATATGCAATGTTGAGATACCAAAGAGTTTTCAAACCCCCAACATGAAGATGTATGATGGTACCACTGATCCAGAAGAGCATGTGGCTCAGTACAGAGAAAGGACGGAGATCAACCCCATCCTTGAAAGATTGAAAGAAGCCTATTTATGCAAGGGCTTTGGATCCACACTCGCTGGATCAGCACTAAAATGGCTGCCAAGTCTTCGTCCTTACACTATAACTTCATTTTCATACTTAGTTAACTTATTCAATAACAAGTTTTCTTGCAGTAGAACTTTTGAAAGGTTAACTAGTGACTTATATAGGATCACCCAAGCCCGTGATGAATCACTTAGAGATTATGTTACTAAATTTGGTAGAGAATCCTTAGAAATCCCAAACTTAGACATTACAACTGCTGTAGAAGCATTTAAGATGGGATTACGAAAGGATTCTCCTTTCTATGATGACCTTGTTATGACACCATGCAGGAACTTAGATGAAGTCAGGAACATGCCCCAAAGATTCATCCGATTAGAGGATGACAAAAGGATCTAGGACAGGTTAACTGGTTCATCTAAACAGGAGAAGCAAGTATCCTTCTACAAGAACAATTGGTCCAAGCCATACTCCAAGCATGACAATCAAAATGTTAATTTAGTTGAACAAGAAGAAGATGAGGAAGAATATCCTCATATATCTGAATATTGTTTTTCTGTTGATAATAGTGAGTTGATGCTTGCTTTGCAGAACCTAGGTGAGAAAGCTAGATGGCCTAAGAATAGTGAAAAGTCTACATCTTACAAGGATAAATCAAAGTGGTGTGCGTTCCACGAAGACTTTGGCCACCTCACTAATGAATGCATCGCACTTAGAAAGAAGATTGGTTATCTCTTGAGCAAGGGTCATTTAAAAGAGTTGTTGGGAAAGTTGTTCCTTCTACATATCACCAATGTGTGAAGCTACCAACCCCATGGGGAGTGGTGAAGATAGAAAGCGATCAACAAGAGGGAAAGAACTGTTACACCTCTTCAATGAAGCCAACTTCGAAACCAATGGCAACATAGCAATTAAAGTATCCTCCAAGGGATGTCATGGAGGCAAGAGATCAAGACGTCAAGGATATAGTACTGGACCCTGAGGATCCTGAATCCAAAGTTTTTATAGGATCTGGTATCCTTCTTAAAGAGAAGAAAGTCTACCTTCGCTTAGAAACATGAAGATATGATAGGTATCTCTAAAGACATTATTACTCATAAATTGGGTATTGATAAATCTTTCAGGCCAACCCATCAAAAAAGAAGGAGTTTGCACTTGAAAGGAATGTCATTATCCAAGAAGAAGTGGACAAACTCTTGAAGGCAGGTATGATTAGGGAAGTCAAGTATCCAAAATCGTTAGCCAATGTGGTGGTTGTCCAAAAGAAAAACGGAAAGTGGAGGGTATGTGTTGACTTTACTGATTTAAATAAAGCATGTCCCAAGGATCCTTTCCCACTTCCACACATTAACTCCCTGGTAGATTCAACAACAGGCCATGAATTGCTCACCTTTATGGATGCTTCTTCTGGATTTCAACAAATTCAGATGGAACCATCTGATCAGGAAGTTACAACAATCATGACTCCCACTATCATATACTGTTATATTGCTATGCCTTTTGGATTGAGAAATGCAGGTGCCACTTACCAAAGACGGGTGAATATGATGTTCAAAGAACAACTTGGAGACACTATGGAGGTCTACATTGATGACATGGTAATCAAGTCCAAGAAAGCAGAAGATCATCTCAAGGATCATGAAGTGGCATTTAACATCCTTGACCAATACAACATGAAGCTAAATCCTACAAAGTGTCATTTTGGTGTCAAAGCTGGGAAATTCCTAGGATACATGGTGACCAAATGAGGGATTGAAGCTAGCCTTGAACAGATAAAAGCAATTGTGAACATAAAGTCTCCAACCAATGCAAAGGATGTACAAAGGCTAACAAGAAGGATTGCAGCCTTAAATAGGTTCATCTCAAAGTCTTCAGAGAAGTGCAAGAATTTTTATGACATACTTGTTTTGGTCAAAAATTACCGGAGCAATTAAGTGATCGAATTTAGTTTGTGAGGTAGTGTGCTATAGAGATTTGCAAAAATGTATTAAGTTTATTAATAAAGAAAACAGTTTCAGGTTACAGTTTCAAGATATCAAACTATATCAATTATCAAGTATTGAACAATAAAAGTAAAGATTGACACAGGATGTACGAGAAAAGCCCTTGATCTATCTAGATAGCCGGCACAAAACCCCGGGAGCTGACAACTGCCAGCTGCCTTTGTTCTTCTTATTGATTGAAATATGAGAATACAGCTTCAGAATAATGCACGGATCAGCTCTAAGTGTTACAATAATTGTGAAATGTGAGTGAATGATTGTGAATGTAGCAAGTAATCAGTGTGTGTACGAGATTACATGTGTTTTTCTAATGATCCAGCATCCCCTTATATAGTTTTTAAATTCTAACTAAATACCCTATAATTCCGGGATACAGAGAATATCCCCTTGTGACCGTTGTAGACCTCTTTTTCCGCTATCAACGTTCACCTTTCAACCACTTTGAGCGAGTCTTCGGGTAGACCTAGTCCTTGTTAACGTTGGTCCCTTGCAACTGAAGTATACAAACAAACCATTAGTAAAGAACAAGATACTTCCGCAGGATGTTACCCATATCCTGGTTCGGTATCCTGGTCGTAGATTAGAAACATAAAGTCAGGATATATTACCGGGATATAGGTTCAAAATTTCACCCATAACAATTGTCACAAAAAATATAGCTGTTGGATATCCCTATTCCAACGGATATATTCTTAGTTGTTTGAGATTTCTAATGGGATAGAGATGTTGAGGTGACTTTGTGCAACTTCCGAGGTGATATTTTCTCATAATTAGCTAGTCTTTTCACTATATATTCTCCCCAAATCCTTATTTTTACTTATTGCATTTGAACTTTTAGGTATTGTTCTCTCTCTTTCAAACCTTTTCCTTTGCCTTTCATCTTCTTCAGTATTATTTTCCATGGCCAAACACACACGATCTTGCACCGACGATTCCACTCCGACATTCGTTGCACAGAACCTGCTCAGAAATCCAGAGCAGGAAGTTTGTAGCTTCGATAATGTCGATATAGCTGCTCTTCGATCCTCCCGTGCTTTCCCTGATAGCGCCGTTATCCGACCGTTCGATCGGAATCTATGATCGGACGTGTCTTCAACCGAATGGCTTTGCTTTTTGGCGTACCCTTTTTCCATAGGCCTTAGGTTCCCGTTCCCATAGTTTATCATGGAGATTTTCCGTGTCACTGATCTGAGCTTTTCCCAAACCATGCCCATGGTTTGGAGGATCTTACTTGTGCTTGACCGGATCAAAACCAACCACATCCCTGATCTCAGTATTGAGGATTTACCCTTAGCCTATCGTTTGAGATCCCATGGATCCAACTGGTTCTTGTTGTTTTCCACCTCAAACAGTCCTCTCATTCTCCGAGCTACTAAGAATAAGGATGAGTGGAAACGTTATAAACTTGTTTTTGTAATTGTTATAATGTCGTCAAAAGTAAATATACTTTTGTATGTGTTTCTATAAAGATTACTTGAATCCGATAGTTTCCGTTTTATAATAAAAACATATTTCGTTTATGGAATTTTATGAAAAATGGGCAGAGTTTCCTTTGTTTTTGGACGATCCCGACAACTAAAGTGTCGATATATATTTATCAAAAACGCAACAATTCGATCACAATATCTCAAATATCGTTAAATATGTCAAAACGTAAACTATAATCTAATCGAATCGGTTCAAGCTCGTTTCCACGTAATTAATAAAAACTATATAAAAATAACATAAATAGTTGCGCCGTTAAATCTTTACCAATCTCTCGTATCGAAACGTCGACAGGTTGACCGAGTTGACTCGCTGTTGACCTGAGTTTGATCGAGTTGACTCGCTGTTGCACGAGTTAACTCGTTCCTAGAAAGCCGAACCTGTTGAACCATGCCAAGTCTGAACTGAGATCAAATTTTGAACCGAACCCGAGTCTAAACACGTCCCGAACCATCAAAACTTAAACATTTGAACTGAACCAAAACACACCCACCTCCACTGCCACCGTCGCCAGCTGTCGGAACAATATCTCTAGCACTGATGTTGACTCCCACCCGACTGTCGGCTCCGCCGTCAGTCGCCGTCGCCATCACTCGAACCACCACAGCCCCTAACTCCTTCGATCCTGAAGCAAAACCACTCTTCAGCCGTCATCTCCGCCATGTCGCACCTCCCTGTGCCGCCATGGCCGCCATTGTGCATCACTATGGTCGGCCAACCATATCTCCTTCATAGCTTCGCCTCCCTCTCTTGGCTTACTCTCTCTCTCTTTGACGTCCGCCGCCGCCATGGCGGTGGTCGGCCGTTTATTTAGAGGGATGAACAGGTGGGTGGGGTGAAATAGTATAAGAAATGAGGGTGTTGGGGTATGCGTGTGGTCGGGTTGCCGGTGAGAGAACGTGGGAGAGAAGGAAGGATGTTGATATGTGCATTGGCGGACCTAGGTTATGCCCAAGGTGGGCGGGCGCACCCCTTGAAAAAAAAAATTTAGTGTATATTTTAGGCAAAAAACCCGACCGCACCCCTTGAAAATATGCTTGAGCCACTCATCCGCACCCCCAGCAAATAATTCCTGGGTCCGCCACTGGATATGTGTATGTTTGTAGAGAAGATGGTTGAAAGGGATAAGGTTCTTACTTTGTGTTTGTGTATGTGTAAGGGGGGGGGGGGGGGGGGCGGTTAACTAGTGATGGATTCTATCACTCACAAGCACCAATCAAGTTCCGCCATGTCAGCAACCATTTTTTCATCACTCACAACCTTTTTTAGGCGGGGTGGTCATCACTCACCACCACACCCAACAATTTCCCCCCAACCAACAAATACCCTCACATCATAAAACAATAACGGAGTGATACAAATAACGCGTTGATGGTGCCGTGATACTTTAACGCGTTGAAGTGGTGGCCGGCGGTGGAAATAACGCGTTGAATGATGGTGCCGTGATAAAATAACGGACGAGCCCGTCCCCCCTAATATGGATAAGGTGGGGAGATTTTCGAGGGAAAAGAATGACAAGAGGCTGATAAAAAATGAAAGGATTTATGGTTTGAGTCTTATAAATAGGTAGGGTTTTCATTAATGGGTTTGGGCCCAAGGCCACAAGCCTACTTCCCGCGTTTTAAGTGGCCCGTTCGTACATCTAGAGTTTGTTAACGCATCCGAAATCCGTGGAACATCGTAAGATATTATTTATAGCCAAAAATATGTAAAATAGTGACGGTAGTCACGTTTTGTCGCCTTTGATTGTCGTTTGCGTAAAAAATCGCGTAAATGCGTCGTTTGTCGTTTTAATCCGTTTTTCGATCCAGTTTCGACTATGGTTATTAAAATTTAATTATGAAGTTAAATATATCGCAAAATTTTAGTTTTGAAGGTAATATGCATGTCTGATGCTTCCGTTCCTTTGCCGGTGCGTTCTTGTAGTCGCGTTTTTCATTCACGTTTGCATTTTGTGACATTCGAAAGCAAGATAAATATAAAATATTCGTAGAAAATTCCTGTTTGTCGGCGTTGTTAGTAATTTGTTCGTTTTTCAGTTCGTTATCGTTTAACGTTCAGCCGATTTCCCGAAAATCACCATACGCGCACTGTAAGCCGGTTAGACATTCCTAGGCATACTAAAGGCCTAATTAAGTTAATTTACGTCTAATTACACTACTTTTAATCGTCCTAATGTTTGTTTTTCGCGTAATTAAGGGTCGTAAATTGCCGGTTGTCACAAGATGTGCAAGGCTTTTAATCAGGAAACTAACAAACGTACTATACAATATATCACCAGAAAATTGATAGCGTAATATATAACGAGTATCGCGTTGTAAAATGTTGTCGCCTTCGGATCGTGCGGATTTCCTAATAATAATAATAATAATAATAATAATAATAAATCCTATCAAATTTATTGACATTGTGTTTTTATTTTCTAACAACAGCGATGAAATTTTTGTTGATAGAATTCTAGCAACCAACTAGCAAATGAGTACATACTACCCAATGAAGAAGTACATGGCTTTATAGTCTAATGAAAATTTGCCGTTAAAATTTGTCGTGTTCCGTCAGTAATCCAAATTTGTCGTTAAAAAAAAACAACCCAATTAAGAAACATATGACTTGATCGATAACTAGAAAAGTTCACAAAACTGAAATTACACTATTTATATCAATTGAGAGTGATTAAATTTGATCTATTTTTACCCAAAGTTTTAATACGATATCTTCATATATCCTCGCGATAGATGCTTGTTGGCTATAATATAACTTATTATTCCGCGCCCTTCAAAGACTCTAGCGTGTGATTAAGAAGACCGCATGAACTATCTTTTTATTTAACTTTAAAATTAGGCAAAAATTCACAATGTCAAATATCTCTTTAATCTAGTTACGCCGGGTGAATATAACCATAAAAGACGAGTAGGTGATACGGTGTTTCTAGTTAAACCTCACAAAAAGTGTAGCGATTACCTCTAGTTGATAAGGACATTAATGTGGGTATCTTGTAAGGTGTAAATGTGTTATATTTGCAATAGAGGTTTTTTTTTCTTTTGTTTTGGTAGCGCAAGCTATAGCGAGTGTCAATACGATAACGACATGGTGATCAACCAAACTGATACCGGGTGAACAATATGAACCAAACTAATACCGGGTGAACAATATAAATACCAATATTTATCTATACCTTATAATAAAACAAAACAAACTTATGCCACTTGGCATATTTTTATCCCTTTTATTGCCACCTGGCAATGTGATACTCCTTCCTGAGCAATTTTGAGCGGCAATTCAAGGAGGGGTTGCTCTACTCTCTTTTCCCTCACATACTATTCAATCACACGCTTTCTCTTCCAATGTAATTGTTGTTTCCATAATTATGAAACCCTCTCTTTTCAAACTTTTTTTTTCAAATCACAAACCCTAAATCTCAATCTTCCACATTTGCGATTTAGCCAGAATTCTTTCTCATCTTCTCTCATCACCGTGAAGGTTTTTTCGGCAACAATCAACTTCGTTCTTCTGTTCGTTATTCTCTCTTCATCTTCTTTCATCTTCTTCCATTGATCCATGTTTGTTCCTTATCAACAACTTATCAGCTCATAGGTACTGCTCCATCAGATTAATGATTAATTGATGTTAATTTTGTATTTTTTTTTTGTTATAAGATTTTAAGGGTTCATTCTAATTTTAGGGTTTTATTCTGATTTCATTTTGTCTTCTCATAGGGTTTCATTCATTAATTCTGAATTTAGGTTTTCATTTTGATGATATTTTTTATAAGACCCTATATATCTTTGATTCATCGATTGTAACCTTCGATTTCACTATCGTATTAGGGTTAGGGTTATTGTTAGCTGCTTCGATTTTAATATGTTATCAGTTTTTGATTTCTTTTATTTTTGTTCTGGTATACTATAATTGATATTATTCTTAAAATAAGGTTACAAGATTGGTGAAATAAAGCGCTTTGGAGATGGTGCAAATGATGTTGGAATGATTCAAGAAGCAAATATTGGCATTGGAAAAAGTGCTGTTGAAGGGATACATGTTTGTCATATTATGAAAATGTGCACCGTCTCTTCATATCATTGATTTCTAAAATTTGTTTTGAGTGGGAAATTGTTGAGTAAAAATGGCTTTAAAAACTTGATGTTATTTATGCAGTCTACGATGGCAGGTAACTTTGCGATCGGACAGTTTTGGTTCTTGAAAGGCTTCTGGTGGTACATGGTAACTGGTGTGGTGCTACAAGAGAAGCAATCAGATGGTAACTACATAGTGTTTTTCCGTTTTGCTAACCTAAGGAGTTCTTGGAGAATGAATCAACTGGTGAGTTTCGTTGCTTTAATATATTAGGACAAATACATTCACACGTGTCCGTTCCAATTGTGCGTCTTACAGTTTGGAATATATGAGTATACAACCCAAGAAATAAAGAGAGAAGGAGATGCGATAGTGGCCAGGAACAGGGGTTAAAGCGATGTCAGATCAATCATCTAGGGTTCTGACCGAGGATTTCAAGCGTTGAGCTGTAATCCGGGTTCTAAATTTCAAGGTAATTCAAAGGTTCTTCAAGATCTCTGGGTTTCAATTCTTTTAAGATTTTTGGGCGTTTTTAATCCGTTAATGTTGATCTTAATTGTTATTTGTAGTTGAAAGATGGAAAGGGATTTCATGGATTTGAATTCAAAAGATTTAAAGGTCATGGTCAAAGATGAAGCTGTTGATGTATGCAAAGAATCAGGTTCTTTTTCTTGCATTTTTTTTTTCAATTTTATTGACCTAATTTGAACCTTTTCACAAACTGAATTGAAGTTAACTATGTTGTTAATTTAAACTATTGGGTTTTCAATTTTGTTGTCTGAATTTTCATAAGCAGAGTACGATTTAGATGGTCGTAGGAGTTACTTGGTTTTAGTCATGTATGTATTGTATATATTTGTATAATGCTTCATATCTGATTTGGTGATTGAAATATAAGAAAATTGTGAGAGATTATTAAAGATAAATAATGTACCCATGTTTGAGAGCTCATTCAAGACAAAAACTTTTATTAACGTCAATAGTGCTGGAAACTCTCTTTTTTTCTTTCAAAGGGTACATTAAAGATAAATAATGTAAACGTTTTGTTTGGTGTAGTGTCTTACGAATAGACCTTTTAATGATAGAGTTTATTTTCCAAAATGGTATCTTAAAGGGTTAAGAACAAGCCCTGCAACATCTGGGGCATTTGCAGGCAAGTTTGTGAATTTGGATTATCGATCGTATTTACGGTTCCTTAACTGGATGCCGGACGCGCTAAAGATGCTGGAACTGGAGCTCATTGATCATGTTGGATTGGATTCTGTAGTCTATTTGAGGATTTACTTGCTAAGGTATTCTACTTTGACCTACCCGTTTATAAGTAAATAGCTGATATCGGTCTTTACTATTTTGATTTACTTTTTGAAGTTTTTTGTTCAACTGATTTACTATGCTTATGTTTTAGATATGTTGGTTCCTATGTAAAAGCATATGCTTTCACTCCCGGTAGATATACACAATCTTTTTGCTAATAAATATCATAATTTTGTTAGGGCATGACTGATCTCCTGTCTCCAATATTATTCATAATGCAGGATGAATCAGAAGCATTCTGGTGTTTTGTTTCTCTATTGGAACGACTTAGGCCAAATTTCAACCGTGATCAGAGTGGCATGCACTCTCAACTGTTTGCACTGTCCAAGGTCCTTTCTCTATCTCTCCCTCCCACTGTTTGGAATACTTGCAAGAGATCCCTATGCATGGTTCATGCTTAAAGTATTACTTGAACAATTCTATATTTGTATTTGTTGAATTATATATTTCTAAGACAAGTAGATTAGAAATATATGTATGTAAATTTCATGCTAATCCTTTACTTTTCAAATCACACTATTTACATATATGTAAATTCTCAAACAGACCATCTAATTACATAAATAGTAAATTGATATTTTACATATGTGTTAATCAATAATTTAAAAAGTGCATATGCAGGTCTATTTTCCTACTTCTATTGAAAAAAGTGTGATTGGTTGTAGACATGTTAAATGATGGTTCTATTGAAACAAAAATCAAGTGCACTAACTTGATCCAATGGTTGATGGAAGAAGACAATTTCGACCCTTTATCATGCTAATGGCTAGAGCAGTGGTTGATCGCATTGGATATTACATGTATATCCAGGTCTATTTTCCTACTTCTATTCATGTTTATATCATCTTGTGTGTAGATAATAGTTGATTTGCACTTTACAAGAGTACGATAATTTTTTAGTTTTTTGGTTAATTATGTTTAAACCTACATATCATCAGTTTATATATTTTATCATCTATTTACATATTTAAGGGTTTGTGATTTTTTGTATTCATTTTTTTTTCCGATTCATTTTAGTTTAATATCTACATAAGTAATGGAACTTTCTTTTATTTCAAAGTTTATGTACTCTAATATATTCCCTTGTGTTTTAACGTGTATAAAATCATAATTTTATATCAACGGTGATAATAAAGATATTTGCTTTTACAAACCGGTTAGGGTCGTGTATTGTCTGTTTGGGACCTGTTTTAACCCTTAGACGTGACGCCTAGGTTTGGAAAGGCCTAGAACAAAAATGACGATCTACATGGGCTTCAATGCCAGTAGATATTATATGTTTGTATTAAGCCACCCGCGAAACTCGCGGGATCTTAGGCTAGTTTTATGATAATGTAAAACATAAACAAAAATCAAGTGCACCAACTTGATCCAATGGTTGATGGAAGAAGACAATTTCGACCCTTTATCATGCTAATGGCTAGAGCAGTGGTTGATCGCATTGGATATTACATGTATATCCAGGTCTATTTTCCTACTTCTATTCATGTTTATATCATCTTGTGTGTAGATAATAGTTGATTTGCACTTTACAAGAGTACGATAATTTTTTAGTTTTTTGGTTAATTATGTTTAAACCTACATATCATCAGTTTATATATTTTATCATCTATTTACATATTTAAGGGTTTGTGATTTTTTGTATTCATTTTTTTTTCCGATTCATTTCAGTTTAATATCTACATAAGTAATGGAACTTTCTTTTATTTCAAAGTTTATGTACTCTAATATATTCCCTTGTGTTTTAACGTGTATAAAATCATAATTTTATATCAACGGTGATAATAAAGATATTTGCTTTTACCAACCGGTTAGGGTCGTGTATTGTCTGTTTGGGACCTGTTTTAACTCTTAGACGTGACGCCTAGGTTTGGAAAGGCCTAGAACAAAAATTACGATCTACATGGGCTTCAATGCCAGTAGATATTATATGTTTGTATTAAGCCACTCGCGAAACTCGCGGGATCTTAGGCTAGTTTTATGATAATGTAAAACATTTTTCGATATCTGTTAGACATCTCTTTCGATTATTATATTGAGGATTGATACGGAATCGATATGGATTGAAAATTCGACAGCATATTTCGTTTTAAAAAATTATTGTACTTACCGTGTTGTTGGGTGTAACCTAAAAAGTCAAAAGTGAAGATGAGACGAATAAAATATATTTCTGTTATAATTTATATGAAAGCGGAATCATATCATCGTCAATCGTGAGATCAAATTACATCATCTGGAGATCGTAGGTAAATCTTGCCACTTTCGATTTATAGATAGATCTTCACTAGTCAGTTAATAAATGCTAGTAGTAGTTTATGTGTTTGTTGAGTCATAGCGATAAATCTGCAAACTTTTTGCTTGGTTTTTAGTGACCTAATTTTGGGTTAACAATTTCAGAATTGAGATGGCTGAGGACAACAATGTGAGTTCCACTTCTGAAAACCCTAATTCTGATGAGAGTGAAACATCCATTGATGCAATTGCACAAAAGGTTCAAGTTTCCAAAAGGCACAAGTTTTGGGAAACACAACCTGTTGGGCAGTTTAAGGATTTAGGAAACCCTAGCTTACCGGAAGGCCCGATCGAGCCACCGACACCGCTATCCGAAGTTAAGCAAGAACCGTATAACCTTCCTGTCCCGTACGAATGGATTACTTGCGACATGGATACAGAAGAGATGTGCTCAGAGGTTTACAATCTCCTTGCCAACAATTATGTTGAAGATGATGAAAATATGTTTCGGTTTAACTACTCGAAAGATTTTCTTCAATGGGCGCTTCGCCCCCCGGGCTATCACACAAGTTGGCATATTGGGGTTCGAGTCAAAGCTTCGAAAAAGCTTGTAGCTTTTATTACGGGGGTGCCTGCAAGAATCAGGGCTAAAGACGCTGTTGTTAACATGGCGGAGATCAATTTTCTTTGTGTTCATAAGAAGTTAAGATCTAAAAGGCTTGCTCCGGTCATGATCAAAGAAGTTACTAGAAGAGTACATTTGGAAAATATCTGGCAGGCCGCGTATACTGCTGGGGTGGTTTTACCTACACCTATTTCGACTTGTCAATACTGGCATAGATCTTTGAACCCGAAGAAGCTCATAGATGTAGGGTTTTCTAGGCTTGGTGCAAGAATGACTATGAGCCGAACCATTAAGCTCTACAAATTACCAGATTCACCCATCACACCTGGGTTTAGGAAAATGGAGCTCCGTGACGTTCCTGCGGTTACCCGTTTGCTTAGAGGGTACTTGAAGCAATTCATAGTCGCACCCGATTTGGATGAACATGATGTACAACATTGGTTGCTACCTAAAGAAGATGTGATTGACAGTTTTTTAGTTGAAAGCTCTGGTGTCACTGATTTCTGCAGTTTTTACACGCTTCCATCAACGGTTATTGGTAATCAAAATTACTCAACTTTGAAAGCTGCGTATTCTTACTACAATGTGTCTACAAAAACTCCATTGCTTCAGTTGATGAATGATGCTCTTATTGTGGCTAAGAAAAAGGGTTATGACGTTTTTAATGCTTTAGATGTTATGGAAAATGAAAGCTTTTTGAAGGAGCTGAAATTTGGGCCAGGTGATGGACAACTTCAGTATTATCTGTACAATTACCGGTTAAATCAAGCGTTGAGACCATCAGAACTTGGGCTTGTTCTCTTGTAACAAGACGAGCTGAAATTCTGGCCCCAAGTGGCAATGATCACTCTTTGTTGTCTGCTAAACTTATTTTTCATAAACTTGTAAGGGTTTTAGTTTTCTTGATTCTGTTTGATTGTTGCCATCTTTTTAATTATTGGTATAAAAGGAGGAGGCAAAATGCTCTCTCACTTGCATGCCTCATGGATCATATACTGGGGTTGTTTAACATGGATGGCAATTGGCTGGCTAGCTATGGAACGAGTTTTGGTAATCTCACTTCCATGTCCACTTACACTATAGGGTGTGGTCATGACCCTCCATATTAGCGTGTCATGTAACCCACTTCTAATCCATCATCCATAACCACTACCCTAAGGGTGTGGTCATGGCCCTCCATATTAGCGTCATGTAACCCGCTTCTAATCCATCATCCATAACCACTACCCTAAGGGTGTGGTTATGACCCAAACCACCATTCTTTTATTTCAATTTATTTTTGTGAAAAGGAAAAGAAAATATTCAAAAAGGAAAGGAGGCATATGGTTGTCTTTGTTTAATCCATGACAACCATGATGGGTGAGGCAAGGGGTGGTGTAATAATCCATTAATGGTCTTACGTGGCGATTGATGACCCACACCCTTCAGCCTTATAAAACCATTCGTTGGGTTTCCTAGAGGAATCATGTATATATTTGTTTCTATTCTTATGTGCTTAAAATTTACAAGTAAAATTCAATCTTGGCGTGACGTAAAAACTAATAATTAACAAAACTTATATAAACTTATATATATATATATATATATATATATATAGAGTAGGAGTTGGGTGGAAAGTGTGTTTTTCCTAGAAAGTCTAGGAAGCAATAAGAACGTGACATGTGGCATTGAAGGATTTTTATCTAAAAGGGCATTTATGTACTTTCACAATCTATTTTTATTTTAGGAAATTATCTTCAATAACTAACTATCCATAAATTTCGGAATTTTTTGTTTTTGATTTTTTATCTCACTTAATATCAATCATTCCTTCATTTTCTTGCTGGAATCTATCAGCATGTTCTTGGTACTGTGTTTTAACATTCAGATTCATACAGCTGTGTTTTAACAGCAAGCAGATTCATACAGTTGTGTTTTAGCATTCAGATTCAAACAGTCGTGTTTTAACAGCAAGCAGATGCATACAGTTGTGTTTTAGCATTCAGATTCATACAGTTGTGTTTTAACAGCAAGCAGATGCATACAGTTGTGTTTTAGCATTCAGATTCATACAGTTGTGTTTTAACAGCAAGCAGATTCATACAGTTGTGTTTTAGCATTCAGATTCATACAGCTGTGTTTTAACAGCAAGCAGATTCATACAAATGTGTTTTATCATTCAGATTCATACAGCTGTGTTTTAACAGCAATCAGATTCATACAAATGTGTTTTATCATTCAGATTCATACAGTTGTGTTTTAACAGCAAGCAGATTCATACAGTTGTGTTTTAGCATTCAGATTCATACAGCTGTGTTTTAACAACAAGCAGATTCATACAAATGTGTTTTATCATTCAGATTCATACAGCTGTGTTTTAACAGCAATCAGATTCATACAAATGTGTTTTATCATTCAGATTCATACAGCTGTGTTTTAACAGCAATCAGATTCATACAAATGTGTTTTATCATTCAGATTCATACAGCTGTGTTTTAACAGCAAGCAGATTCATACAAATGTGTTTTATCATTCAGATTCATACAACTGTGTTTTAACAGCAATTCAGATTCATACAGCTGTGTTTTAACAGCAAGCAGATTCTTGACGCTGTGTTTTAACAGCAAGCAGATTCTTGACGCTGTGTTTTAACAGCAAGCAGATTCTTGACGCTGTGTTTTAACAGCAAGCAGATTCTTGACGCTGTGTTTTACATGCCTCTCTACAATCATCAATTAAAACAGAAAAAACTCAGCCAAGTTACAAGCAGATTAAGACCGAAAACGTATATGCACTTCAAGAACTTTAATCACAACACAAGATATGAATACCTAGTGAAGAAAAGGGGTATCAACAAGCCTTGGAACCGAAATCTGAATGCTTTTGGGGTCCTGTTTTGCGTCGCCAACAGCAAGGAGGAGTAGAGATCGCAGGTTTTATTATGTTTAGGGTTGGATTGGAGAGAGAAAGAGAGAAAATCAAATCAATAATGGAGTGAGAGAGGGAAAATCCCATGAAAGTAGGGATTGCAGTTATCTAAATGATTTAAAAAACGGCCATTTGACAAATTGCCCCTATTCATTTAAAACAATCAATTAATTAAACTCAAATATTACAAGATTGCCATTGATTTAATCTCAACCCTTAAACACACCAATCGGATGGACCAGACCGCTTCCTAGACTTTCTAGGAAAAACACACTTTCCGTGCGAACCCTACTCTCTCTCTCTATATATATATATATATATATATATATATATATAAACGGGATCAGAAAAAAACGGTTGAAAGTGTGAATACGGTAAGAACAATTTTCAGCCACAAAATCTTTGTGATTTGTGGCTAAGATTGATGCGATAACGTTTTTGTAAATATTGGGAACCTTACAACTACGAGGGGTAAATTGGGAAGATTCAAAAAATGATGCATATGCTAATCACGTCATTTCACCATCGTATTTAAATCGTCCATAACTTTTTTATACATGATTATTTTAAAGAAAAAATTAAACCATAAAATCCAGCGTTTTTTATCTTTCCAACGAGTATAATATTGATATACTTTTTTGAAAAAAATGAACTGGGGTTTTTATGGCGTTTTTCTAAACTGTGTGTTTTATGGCGTTTTTAACTAGGTATTTTCATAGCGATTTTCTGAACTAGGTGTTTTTATGGCGTTTTCAACTAGGTATTTTCATGGTGTTTTTCTGAACTAGGTGTTTTTATGGCGTTTTCAACTCAGTTTTTCATGATGTTTTTTTTTCTGAACTGGGTGTTTTATGGCGTTTTTAACTAGGTATTTTCATGACGTTTTTCTGAACTGGATGTTTTTATGGCGTTTTCAAATGAGTTTTTTATGGTCTTTTTCTGAACTGGGAGTTTTATGGCGTTTTCTGTTTTGGTAAAAAATCAAGCAAAGATAATGCAACCAAATCTTTTGTTGTGGGGTGTGATGCTTGAATCAATGAACAATGTTAAGGATAACAAACAAATGCAATGAACAAATGACACAAGGATTTATACGAGGAAAAAGCCCTTGATCAAGAGTTGATCTCCGGCACAAAAAACCTCGGGTGATGGAAACTACCGATCACCAACTAAGATTAAACAATAGAAGTTTACAACTCGGGATGATAACAAGCTTGTTACAAGGATCACTAGTGTGTAAAATGCAAAAAAGTGTATGAAATCGCCAAGTAGTGTTCGTGAGCTGATTGAGAGCTGTTACGAGAGTGTGTGTATGCCAAAAAAATAGCTAAGTGTTCTACTCAAGCTTGTTATCCCCATTTTAAATTAGTAACAACTAAGATAACTAACTATCTGAAATTTGTGCAAGCTCCCCACGATCTCCATAACGTCCATATAAGCCAAGCACGTGCGGAATATTGAGGGAATATGCTCCAGGAATTTCGGTGAGACTTGGTCCATGCCTTCGTTCCTGTAAAACAAGCTTACGTACAAGGTAGACAATTGTTAGTATAAGGATAACAATAAGGATCCTGAATCCTGATCCTGCAACACCTGCTGAGGATCCTTAATTCAAACAGAATTGAGGATCCATGATCCTGGCAGCACTTGAGGATCCGTGATCCTTAGGATTGTAAAATCCTCCCCTAACAATTGCCCCCAAAATATAAGGAGTAAAATGTAAATTGTTGAGTTATATTTTCTTGATCCTATCCGTAACGAACTAACGGATATATAGCCGTTAGGATCGAACTAGCCGTTACCGATCATACGTCATTGAAGCGACATCCCTGCAGAATCATCATTATAAATTCAAGTTAGAGATAAGGGTTGAGGAGCATTTAAATTCGTACGTTTCATCCTTTAAATCCTCAATTGAAGATCAAGCAGGTACTTCTCTCTCTCCTTTTCTCTTCTCATTCTTGCTATGTTCCTTCTTTCTCGAAATCTCTGAATCATCATGAAGTTACGATCATCCCCTGCTAAGGATCATCAGAAAGACAGTCCATTGAAGAGCCAAGGGATCATCAAGGACTATCCGAAGGAACGTTGTTGCTTCACTGATCCTGAAATCGACAGGATTCGCCATTGTTTTCCGGCAGACTCTGTTTTTAAACGTTTTGATCCTACCGCCCTGAGTGACTTCGTTTCTGAAACTTCGGTTACCTTTCCAGTTGCCCCATTTCTGATAGGATATTCCTATCCTTTTCCTGCTTTTACCCAATCTTTCTTCTCCCTTACCGGCATCTCCTATGTCCAGGCAATGCCTATGATGTGGAGGGTTTTGTATACCCTTGAAAGGATCATAGAGCAGGAGGATATAGAATTAGGGATGTCTGAACTCGCTGAACTGTACACCCTTGTGAGCCATGGTTCACACCGCTTTTTATTCAAACACAAACCCGGTGAACCTCATCCAATTCTGAAAACCACCAAGAATAACACCAACTGGAAGAAGCGGTTCTTCTTTGTCAGGAGGGATTCTATCCCGGATGGGAAGGATCTCCCCAGAAAATGGGCCACCCATGGTAGGATAAAGGATCCTTATAGAAGGATCATAGGATAACCCTGTTTCTGCTAAGGATAACAGATTTCTTCTTTGTTGTTTGCAGCTATTTCTGTCTCTCACCTCATTCCATCACCTGCAACGGAGGAGAGGATCACTGCTTTCTGGAAGCTTGACCCTGCAATAAGATCTTTCCAAGCAATCACCAAGGATTCTCAAGAAGTATCCTCAGGCTCAGTCACGATGTCAAGTAAGTATCCATGTTTATAAGTAATTCATTGTTGTAAATGAAAATGAAACAAGAATAATTATCTGATATTCTGGATTGACAGGCGCTGGAAAATCCTCAAAGTCTGCCTCCCGCTTCAGTGTTAGTGACCTCAGCAATATTGGTCCTCGATCTGCTAAGAAGAAAGCTGCTGCTAGCCCCAGCACCATAGTTCCCAAGCATGTGACCTCCAAGGGGGGAAAGAAAAGAAAGGCCACTGAAGCTGAAAACCTGGACGGTTTGCCTCTGATCCGCCACCAGTTCGAGGAGTATTTCTCTGAGGTAAGGATCCTGGATCCTGACTGATGATCCTGCCTGCTTGAGGATTAAGGATTCTGAACTTTACCCTGTCTGTTCTTGCAGAAATTCACCGAGATCCAGATGCTGTTTGATGCTTACGTTGAGGAAGCAGAGCAGAAGCATTTGGAGTTCTAGAGATTCTTCCTAGCCAAGGATCAAACCATCTCCTCTCTCGAAAAGGACCTCAACCTGGCTAAGAAGCAGGTGGTCATGGCCCAAATTGATGCTGATCATGAGAAGCATGAGCTGCTGGAGGATGCCAAAGTCTCTGCCGCGATCACTATGTACGAAATCAAGCTTCAAATGGCTCAAGAGGCTGAGGATCCTAACTTTGACAGGACCACTTGGGACAAGGAAGGCTGAAAAGCAAAACTGGCTGAGCTAAAGGATGAGGAGGAGGCTACGGAGGTCCTGGCAATTGAGGCAAGTGGCAGCGGGAAGGATCAAGCTGGTGGTGATGCAGCCAAGGTGTGAGCTGCAAGGATGGGCAATGATGGACATTTCTAGACGCAGCCGGAGCCCATTTTTTAGAATTTGGTAGTGTTTTTTGTGGTTGTTGATGTTTTAAACAATGCTGGGTTGTATTTCGAACAATAGTTTTAGGTTTAAGGATCATCGATCCTTGGGACAACAGGTAGGATAATAGGTGGTGGAGGGATCCTCTGTTTGGGGGATGAAGCCACTTGTTATCCTGCCGTCTTTTATTTCCTGCACTCTTATGACCCGTTAACAATGGACACCCTTTGCCAACCCAAGTGGACGGGCCACGTATTGCTGGTAGAAATTTGGGTTAGCAATTTTGACAACCTTAAAAGGGTTTAAATCTTGTGAATAAATAAAACTTGAACTTTTTGTCCATTTCTCGCGTTGTTATCCTTGTGAATTCTTTGTTTCTCTACTGTTGTTATTCACTTTCTTTGAATTTATTAAGTTTAACAAATCATGTTTAAAAGTTTTAGGATATGATCAAGGATCAAATATCCTATAGTCGATAAATTCAGAAAAGTTATGCAACTTAAGGATCATTAGTTCTGTTGTCAAAGGGTAAGGGTCACTTAAATAATGAACAAAATCAAAGTGATTAAGGATCATACCTGAGAATCCAAGTTAGGATCCTAACCTTCAATATTTAAAATCAGGATAACCAAAAGACAAACCTTAGTAAGAGATAAGGATCAGGGATCCCTAGCTGTTTAACTTCGAAAACCTGAAACAGAATACAACTTGGGACTAAGCCAATATAAGAGAAAAGTTAGTGACTGGGGACAAGCCCAACAATTCTGGGGACAAGCCCAATATACTGGGGACAAGCCCAAAGGATAACTGGGGACAAGCCCAAAGGATAACTGGGGACAAGCCCAAATGATCTTGTGTAAACTGGAGTATGGCCCTCACTGGCGACTATCCAAACTTAGTGACATGAAAATGCCAAAACCTTAGCTAATGTGAAAACGTTAGAAACATTAGGAACGGATGTATGGTACGTCTACCATTATACGTAGGATCCCGGATACTGCCAGTACAATGAAATTGTCAGCCCCTAAAGCAGGTACTGGTCCCATTGCCATGAACTGCACCAGGATCATCGTGCGCTACTGGCGAAACTGGGGACATGCCCAAATAACTGGGGTCAAGCCCAAATAACTGGGGACTTCTGTGGATACTCAATCCTTTGTTAAGGATACCCAAACCTTCTGCAAAACTCAGAATCAAGTGAAAAGAGGATAAAGGATCCAGGATCCTTATCCTTGTATATAGGATAATTAAAGAATTAAATAGTTTGAGATTGGATCATTACCAAAATGAGGATCCTTCGTCCTGTAAGGATCCTTTAAGGATATTTATCGACCAAGGATCATGGATCCTTATCACATGAAGTATTTTTTTCAATTAGACAGCATTCCAAGCTCTTGGCAGCAAATCACCTTCCATAGTTAGCAACCGATATGCCCCATTTCCTACTTTAGCTTCAATCAAATAAGGGCCTTCCCATTTTGGTGCCAACTTTCCATCAGCAGGATTGGTGGTATTCTGAAACGCTTTCCTCAATACCATATCACCAACTTGGAATTTCCTGATCCTGACATTCTTATTGTAGGCTCCAACCATCCTTTGTTGATAACTAGCTATCCTTATCCTTGCCAAATCCCTGAGTTCTTCTATAGTATCCAGGTCTTGAACCAAGTTTTCAGAATTTCCTTCAGGGCCACGTATGCTTGTTCTTGCAGTGGGAACCACCATTTCTGTAGGTGTTAGGGGAGGATTCTCCAAAGATCAGTGATCCTCAGAGAGTATTGTAGGATCAGGATCCAGGATCATCATAGTGATCCTTACACTAACGATTGTCTGCTTTGAATATGAAGTTGTTTTGCAGGAGTACGTGCTTGGACTTGGTCTTGGCGATATTCCTGGAGCATATTCCCTATTTATTCCGCACGTGCTTGACTAATATGGACGTTATGGAGGTCGTGGAAAACTTGCACGAAATGCGGATAGTTAGTTAGTTTAGATATTTTCTAAATTTATAAGGGGATAGCGAGCTTGATTAGAACACTTGGCTATTTTTGGCTAAATACACACACTCGTAACTGCCATCATCTACTCTCGACTGTTTGCTCGGCGATTACACACTTTTTTGCACATTACACTCTAGTGATCCTTGTAACAAGCTCGCTATCATCCAAAGTTGTAATACATTCTCTGTTTAATCTGAGTTGGTGATCGATAGTTTCCATCACCCGAGGTTTTTTATGCCGGAGATCAACTCTTGATCAAGGGCCTTTTCCTCGTATAAATCATTGTGTCACTTGTTCATTACATTTCTGAGTGATCCTTAATATTGCTCATTGATTCAAGTATCACACCTCACATCTAAAGATTTGGTTGCATTATCTTAGCTTGATTTTTGACCAAAACAGTTTGGCGCCCACCATGGGGCAATTGGTGCTTCATTTCTGAGAAATTTTGTTCGTTTCGTTTCGTTCATTTCGGTTCATCACCTTCAACCGCATAGCTTCTCAAGGAAAAACCACTTCAAGTGCGATGCCGGCAATCAATTCATCCCAGGGCGTTCCACCTTTGCCTCCACCACCTTCTGGATCCCAGAAGAATGCTGAAAAGAGACCAACTCCTATTTTCTCAAAACCTCCAACTTCTTCTGCATCTTATACTCCTACTACTAGTGACCTCTTTACTTAAATTTTGCAGATGAAGGATCACATACAGTAGCAGGATAAGACTAACGAAAAGATTCTCAGAGAAATTGGAGATATCAAGAAACAGAAGAGATCAGCAGAGGATCATTCCCCATTGATGCCTAGATCTTTGAATTTCGACACTCCGGTCATAACCTCCCAGCATTCTGTAGCTCCCGATGTCCAATACTTGGGTGGAATAAGAGGAATGCACTACGGATCCTCAGCAACGTCACAGGCCCTAGGATCCTATTTTCAACCAGCAGGATCCTTCTCTCAGCATCAAGGATCCTTCGCTAGCTCAGGAGGATACATGGGGACGCAGCAGGTTCAAGGATCCTCTCAGGTTCAAGGATCCTCTCAGGTTCAAGGATCCTCCTTTCGACCTCAAGGATCCTCTCAGGTTTTCAGATCCATGGATTATCCTCCAAGACCCCCATTCACAGTGCATCAAGGATCCAATGTTTCTCAGGATCAAGTATCCTTAAAAAGCTTGCAGCTTGGAAGTTCAGATGTCCATCAAGGAGACTTCATCCCAATGCAAATCATTGCTTCTTCTGGTCCTTCACTTATACCAGAATCTCGACAATATGGATTCACATCTGGGATTCCGAACTTGAATCCACCGGGAGGTAACACTTTCAATAATTCTTATACCACTAACCATGGCCTTATGCAGGATACAGGTATCAACCAAGCTATGGCTAGGGAGTTACAAAAGCTTAAGGATATGATATCCAGTGTTCCAGGAGTGGTCAAGCCCATTCATGAGATCACAGACGGTAGTCATAGGATATCTCATTTTGCACCACCCTTATGTGATGCTGAGATACCCAAAAGATTCCAGATACCATCTATGAAGCTATATGATGGTTCAACGGATCCGGAGGAACATGTAGCTCAATATAGGGAGAGGATGGAGATCAATCCAATTCCTGAGAGGTTAAAAGAGGCATGTCTATGCAAGGGATTTGGATCCACACTCACAGGATCCGCTCTTAAATGGCTGCTAAGTCTTCCCCCTTACTCTATTACTTCATTTGCTAATCTAGTTAATCTGTTTAATAGTCAATTCTCTTGTAGAAAATTTGAACGTTTAACTAGTGATCTTTATAGGGTAACACAAGGTCAAAATGAATCACTTAGAGATTATATCACTAAGTTTAGTAAAGAATCCTTAGATATCCCTAACTTGGATATAGCCACGGCTGTAGAAGCCTTTAAAATGGGTTTACTTAGGGATTCATTATTCTATGATGATCTTGTTATGACACCATGCAGGAATCTTGATGAAGTAAGAACCAGGGCCCTTAGGTTCATCCGATTAGAGGATGACAAAAGGATCCAGGAAAGGCTAGCAGGATCCTCGAAACAGGAAAAGCAAGGATCCTACTTCAAGAATAACAAGTTCAAATCCTACAACAAATCTGATAACCAGAACGTGCATGCAGTGGAACAGGAAGAGGATGATGAGGATTATCCTCCAATCTCTGAATACTGTTTTTCTGTTGATAACAATGAACTGATTCTTGCAATGCAGAATTTAGGTGAGAAAGCTAGGTGGCCAAGAAAAAGTGATAAACCAGCTGCTACGAAAGACAAATCAAAATGGTGTGCATATCACGAGGATTTTGGGCATCTCACCGAAGAGTGCATTGCACTAAGGAAAGAAATTGGTTATTTGTTAAGCAAGGGGCACTTAAAGGAACTTTTGGGACGAAAGAAGTCAAGAACCCAGGATCCTGAAAGGATCCCGGAAAAAGCTCATGCTCCCCCAGCAGATGCACAAGTCATAAACTTTATATCTGGAGGATCAGGCATTTGTGGTACTTCCTTTTCAGCAGCTAAAAGACATGCTAAGGAAACCAAGATGGAGAATGGAGACAGACCCATCCGAACATCCATCCGAACATCCAGTGTTACCAAGGATAAAGTTATAACTTTTGATGAGGATGATCGTGTTGACATTCAGGATCCTCATCATGATGGTCTTGTTATTACTCTTTTTATTTCTAACCATTTTGTTCGCAGGATCCTTATAGACGGAGGAAGCTCTGTGAACATCATCCAGCTTGATGTCCTAAAGAAAATGAATATTCCTGAGTCTGATATCGTGCCAAGATCCTCAGTACTTGTGGGATTTAGTGGGGAGACCAAGAATACTCTGGGGGACATCAAACTCCCGATCTATATCGAAGGGCTACATTCTTATCAAAAATTTTGTGTTATAGATTACTTATCTTGTTGTAACGTTATCCTTGGCAGGCCTTGGATACATGACATGAAGGCAGTCCCATCCACTTATCATCAATGTGTGAAGCTTCCTAGTCCATGGGGGTTGGTGAAAATCGAGAGTGATCAGCAAGAGGCTAAGAATTGCTACTAATCATCAATGAAACCAGCCTCAAGGCCAAGGGAGCAATAGCAATTAAAGTATCCTCCAAGGGATGTCTTGGAGGCAAGAGAGCATGATGTGAAAGAAATCCTTATGGATCCTCATGATCCTGAATTCAAGATTTACATAGGATCAGGGATCCTTGGCAAAATAGAAGAGGATTTGGTATCCTTCCTCAAGAGGAGAAAAACTACCTTTGCATGGAAACACGAAGATATGACAGGTATATCTAAAGATATAATTACTCATAAACTTGGCATTGACAGATCGTTCAAACCAATCCATCAAAAGAGGAGGAAGTTTGCACCAGAGAGAAATGCCATTATCCAGGAGGAGGTAGAAAAATTACTCCGAGCAGGTATGATTAGAGAAGTTAAGTATCCAAGGTGGCTAGCCAATGTGGTTGTTGTTCAAAAGAAAAACGGAAAGTGGAGGGTATGTGTCGATTTCACTGATTTAAATAAGGCATGTCCCAAGGATCCTTTCCCATTGCCCCACATTGACTCCATGGTGGATGCTACCGCGGGCCATGAATTGTTAACCTTTATGGATGCTTCCTCTGTATTTCAATAAATTCAGATGGAACCATTTGATCAAGAGGATACAGCCTTTATGACCCCAACCGGTATTTATTGTTATATTGCTATGCCATTTGGACTAAGAAATGTAGGTGCTACTTATCAAAGGCTAGTCAATATGATGTTCAAGGATCAAATTGGACACACTATGGAAGTCTATATAGATGACATGGTGGTTAAGTCTAAAAAAGCTGAGGATCACCTTAAAGACTTGGAGGAAGCATTCAATATCCTTGATAAATTTAATATGAAACTAAATCCTTCCAAGTGTCATTTTGGTGTTAAAGCAGGTAAATTCTTAGGCTATATGGTGACTAAAAGAGGCATTTAAGAAAGTCCAGAGCAAATTAAGGCTATTGTGAATATCAAATCTCCTGCCAATGCCAAGGATGTACAAAGATTGACAGGCAGGATCGCAGCCTTAAACAGGTTCATATCCAAATCCTCAGAAAAGTGCAAGGAATTCTATGACATCCTGAGGAAGAACAAGAAATTTGAATGGACTGAGAAGCATGAAAGTGCCCTCAAATCTCTTAAGGATTACCTATCCTCAGCCCCCGCTTTGATGAAACCAGAAAATGGGGATATATTATCCTTATACCTAGCAGTATCCTCAAAAGCAGTAAGTGCGGTCCTTGTTAAGGATCACCAAGGTACACAACATCCTGTTTATTATGTAAGTAAGAGTTTACTTGATGCTGAATCCAGGTACTCACATTTAGAGAAACTTATTCTTGCATTAATTATGACATCTACTAAATTAAGACATTATTTTGAGACTCATGCCATTATTGTTAAGACTAATTTTCCAATTAAGAATGTTCTCAGGAAACCTGAAATGTCAGGAAGGATGGCCAAATGGGCAGTGAAGCTTAGTGCTTATGATATAAGATATGAGCCTAGAACCGCTATTAAATCCCAGGCCTTAGCTGACTTTGTGGCAGATTTCAGTAGTGACTTGCAAAAGGAAGCTGAGTTAGAAGTCCAACAGCTTGAAGAAACTAAGGATCCTTGGATACTCTTCACTGATGGAGCCTCTAATGTCAAAGGAACAGGACTTGGAATACTACTAAAATCTCCATAGGGGGACATAATACCCCACTCCATAGCTTGTGGGTTTCAAACTACTAATAATGAGGCTGAATATGAAGCCTTGATAGCTGGTTTGCAAATTGCCAAGCATATGAGGATCAGGTATCTTGAAGTACATGTAGATTCATTATTAATCACTAATCACTTTAATGGATCCTATGCTATTAAAGGTGAAAAACTAATCAAATATTTAGAGATAGTCAAAGAATTGGCACTCTTTTTTGTTTCCTTTAGTTTGACACAGGTACCAAAGGAAGGGAATGCAGAGGCTGATGCATTAGCCAATCTAGGATCATCCTTGAAGATCCCAGAGGATATCAGGATCCCTATTATCCACATCCTGACACCTGCTATCGAGGATCATGTAGCCATGGAAATTGGAGAGGATTCTGCAATCATCCCTAGTGATGATACTCAATCTCATTCAGAATCATGGATCCTTCCAATCATGAGATATATCCAACATGGAGAGATTCCTACAGGAGAAAACCCCAGGGCTTTCAAAATTAAGGTATCTCAATTTACAATATTGAATAACATGTTATATAAACGATCTCTTGCAGGACCATATTTAAGATACATTGAGGATCCTGAAATCCAACAAGTCCTAAACGATTTTCATGAAGGAGATTGTGGAAACCACACTGGGGGCAGGGCATTATTCTCAAGGATCCTGAGGACAGGATACTATTGGCCTACAATGAAGAAGGATGCTGTGGATTATGCCAAAAAGTGTGATCCTTGTCAAAGACATAGTAATATCCTTCACCAACCAGCAGAGCTCTTGCATCCTATATCCTCCTCTTGGCCATTTATGAGATGGGGAATGGATATAGTTGGTAAGCTTCCTAAGGCACCTGGTGGAAAAGTATTCATGCTTGCTATGACTGATTACTTCTCCAAGTGGATAGAGGCTGAAGCCTTTGCTCAAGTCAGAGAAAAAGAAGTGATATCCTTTATCAAAAGAAATTTTATTACTAGATTTGGTATCCCTTCTGAAATAGTATGTGATAATGGATCCCAATTTATTGGGAATAGAACTACTAACTTTTGTGACAGCTGAGGGATTAAGATGATAACATCAACACCAGTCCAACCACAAGCTAATGGCCAGGCAGAATCATCCAACAAGATCATCATCAACAATTTGAAGAAGAAGCTTGGATCCAAGAAAGGAAAGTGGGCAGAAGAACTACCTTATGTACTATGGGCTGATAGGACAACTCCCAAGAATGCCACTGGCCAAACTCCATTTTCTTTGGTATTTGGGGCAGAATCAGTGATTCCTACAGAGATGGTGGTTCCTACTGCAAGAACAAGCATTCGTGATCCTGAAGAAAATGCTAAAAACTTGGTTCAAGATTTGGATACTATAGAAGAACTCAGGGATTTGGCAAGGATAAGGATGGCTAGTTATCAACAAAGGATGGCTGGAGCCTACAATAAGAATGTCAGGATCAGGAAATTCCAAGTTGGTGATATGGTGTTGAGGAAAGCATTTCAGAATACCACCAATCCTGCTGATGGAAAGTTGGCACCAAAGTGGGAAGGCCCTTACTTGATCGAAGCTGAGGCAGGAAAGGGGGCATATCGATTGCTAACAATGGAAGGTGATTTGCTACCAAGAGCTTGGAATGCTGTCCACTTAAAGAAATACTTCATATAATAAGGATCCATGATCCTTACCTGTCAAGTATCCTTGAAGGATCCTTACAGGACAGAGGACCCTCATTTTGGTAATATTCTAATTTCAAACTATTTCATTCTTTAATTATCTTATATAAGGATAAGGATCATGCATCCTTTATCCTCCTTTCACTTGAATCTGAGTTTTGCAGAAGGTTTGGGTATCCTTAACAAAGGATTGACTATCCACAGAAGTATCCAGTTATTTGGGCTTGACCCCAGTTATTTGGGCTTGACCCCAGTTTTTTGGGCTTGACCCCAGTTATTTGGGCTTGACCCCAGTTATTTGGGATTGACACCAGTTATTTGGGCTTGACCCCAGTTCTTTGGGCTAGTCCCCAGTTTCGGCCTGTCCCCAGTATCGCCAGCAGCGCACGATGATCCTGGTACAGTTCATGGCAATGGGACCAGTACTCGCTTTAGGGGCTGACAATTTCATTGTACTGGCTGTATCCGGGATCCTACATATAATGGTAGACGTACCATACATCCGTTCCTAAGGTTTCTAACGTTTTCACGTTAGCTAAGGTTTTGGCATTTTCATGTCACTAAGTTTGGATAGTCGCCAGTGAGGGCCATACTCTAGTTTACACACGATCCTTTGGGCTTGTCCCCAGTTATCCTTTGGGCTTGTCCCTAGTTATCCTTTGGGCTTGTCCCCAGAATTGTTGGGCTTGTCCCCAGTTACTAACTTTTATCTTATATTGGCTTAGTCCTAAGTTGTATCCTATTTCAGGTTTTTGAAGCTAAACGCCCAAGGATCCTTGATCCTTATCTTCTACTAAGGTTTGTCTTTCAGTAATTCTGACTATAAGTGTTAAATGTTAGGATCCTAACTTGGATTCTCAGGTATGATCCTTAAATTGCTTTGATTTTATTTATCATTTACATGAGTGACCCTTATCCTTTGACAACTGAAATTATGATCCTTAAACTACACTACTTTTCAGAACTCGTCGACTATAGGATATGTGATCCTTGATCATATCCTAAACTTTTTGAGGATATTTATATAATTTTTTTTACTTAATAAATTCAGACAAAATGTATATCACAACAACTGAAAAGTAAAGTATTCACAAGGATATCAACACGGGAAATAGCCAAAAAGTTAAGGTTTTATTTATTCACAAAATGTTAAACCCTTTAAGGTTGTCAAAATTGCCAACCCACGTTTCTACCAGCAAAACGTGGCCCGTCCACATGGGTCGGCAAAGGGTGTCCATTGTTAACGGGTCTTAAGAGTGCAGGAAATAAAAGATGGCAGGATAACAAGTGGCTTCATCCCCCGAACAGAGGATCCATCCACCACCCATTATCCTACCTATTGTCTAAGGATCCTTGATCCATAATCCTAAAAACTATTGTTCGAGTACAACCCCACATTGTTTCAAAACACCATCAGAACAAAAACCACTACCAAACTATAAAAAATGGGCTCCGGCTGTGTCTAGAAATGCCCATCATCGCCCATCCTTGCAGCTCACACCTTGGCCGCATCTTCACCAGCATCACCACCAGCTTCTCCACCAGCCTGATCCTTGTCGCTGCCACTTGCCTCGATTGCTAGAACCTCTGTAGCATCCTCCTCATCCTCCAGCTCCGCCAATTTTGCCTTCCAGCCCTCCTTGTCCCAGGTGCTCCCGTCGAAGTCAGGATCCTCAGCTTCTTGGGCCATCTGCAATTTTATCTTGTACATGGTGATGGCAGCAGAGACTTTAGCATCCTCTATGATCTCACGTTTTTCTTGGTTCACATCAATTTGTGCCATGACCGCTTGCCTTTTTGCTACATTGAGATCTTTTTCAAGGGAGGAGATGGTGTGATCCTTAGCCTGAGAGATCTTCTGGAACTCCGAGAGCTTTTGTTCAGTTTCTTCAATATAAGCATCAAACAGCTCTTGGATCTCGGCGAATTTCTGCAAAAGACAAAGTAAAGTTCAGAACTTGTGATCCTTAACTGGTCAGGATACTCAGTCAGGATCCAGGATCCTTACCTCAGAGAAATACTCCAAGAATTGATGGCGGATGAGGGATAGCCCGTCAAGGTCTTCAGTTTCAGATGCCTTTATCTTCTTTCCCTTGGTGGTCACAGGCTTGGGAACAACAGTACTTGGGCTAGCAGCAGTCTTCTTTCTCCCAGACCTGGGACCGACGGCAGTAAGATCGGTAACACTGAAACGGGTAGCAGACTTGGATGATTTTCCAGCACCTACAGATCCAAAACAGATAAGTATCCTCATTTCATTTTTATTTAAACATTTAGTTATGCATAAATTGGGATACTTGTTTTGGTCAAAAATCAAGCAATGATAATGCAACCAAACTCTCTGTTACGGGGTATGATGCTTGAATTAATGAACAATATAGAGGATCACTCTGAAATGCAATGAACAAATGAGACAGAGATTTATACGAGGAAAAAGCCCTTGATCAATGAATGATCTCCAGAATAAAAAACCTCGGGTGATGGAAACTACCGATCACCAACTCAGATTAAACAAGAAATGTATTACAACTTCGGATGATAGCGAGCTAATTACAAGGATCACTATGGTGTAACGTGTATAAAAGTGTGTAATCGCCAAGTGAATGGTTACGAGCTGGTGAGAGCAGTTACTAGTGTGTGTTAAGCTAAAATTAGCCAAGTGTTTTTTATTTTAGCTCGCTATCCCATTTAAAAATAGAAAATATCTAAGCTAACAAACACTCCGCAATTGGTGCAAGTCTTCCACGACCTCCATAACGTCCATTTCAGTCATACACGTGCGGAATAAACATGGAATATGTTCCAGGAATATCGCCAAGACCAAGTCCGAGCTCGTACTCCTATAAAACAACATCATATTTAAAGTAGACAATCGTTAGAATAAGGATCCTTACTATGATCCATGATCCTGGTCCTGCAATACTTCTGAGGATCACTAACTGAAACATAAGCAAGGATCACTAAACCCAACAGTAACTGAGGATCACTGATCATTGGTAAATCCACCCCTAACAATTGCCCCCAAAATATAAGGAGTAATAATGTAAATAACGAGTTGTATTTTCTCGTCCTTATCTGCAACGAATCATCCAGAGAACTAGCCGTTATAAGCGGACTAGCCGTTAAGATCCTGACGTCATTGAGGTGACTATCCTGCAAAATCATCATTATAAATTGAAGTTAGAAATAAGGGTTAGAGAGCATTTAAATTCGTGCGTTTCCTCTTTAAATCCTCATTCGAAGACTTGATCAGGTACTTCTCTCTCCTTTCTCTCTTCATCTTCTTACTCTGTTTCTCCTTCTTCACCATTGTCATAATCAAAATGATGCTACGATCCTCACCGGCTAAGGATCACAAGAAGGACAGCCCCTTGAAAAGCCAAGGGATCATAAAAGATTCCGCAAAAGAACGTTGCTGCTTCACCGATCCACAGATTGACAGAATTCGCCATTGTTTCCCAGCAAACACCGTTTTTAAACCATTTGATCCCACCGTTCTAAGCAATTTTGTGTCTGAAACCTGGGTAGCTTTTCCGGTCACCCCATTCACAATAGGATACACATACCCTTTTCCAGATTTCACCCAATCCTTCTTCTCTCTCACTGGCATCTCCTACATCCAAACAATGCCTATGATCTGGAGGGTCTTGATCACCCTTGAAAGGATCATAGAGCAACAAGGTATCGATCTGGGAATGTCGGAGCTTTCAGAGATGTACGATCTTGTTAGCCATGGGTCCCACCGATATCTACTCAAACATGAGCCTGGAGAAGAACATCCCATCTTCAAAGTCACTAAAAACGACACCAACTGGAAACGGCGATTCTTCTTCGTCAGAAGGGATTCCATCCCTGATGGAAAGGATCTGCCTAGAAAGTGGACCACTCATGGTAGGATAGAGGATCCTTAGAAGGATCACCAGATGAATTTGCTTTTGATCAGGATCACTAACATATTTCCCTTCCTTTTGTGCAGCTATTTCTGTCTCACATCTTTTTAAAACACCCGCAACAAAGGAAAGGCTTGCTGCTTTCCGAAGACTTGATCATGCAATAAGATCATTCAAAGCAAACACCCAGGATTCTCAAGAGGTATCCTCAGGTTCTGTCACCATGTCAAGTAAGTATCCATGTTTATATGTGATTAAATGATTAAATAAAATAAAATAAGGATACTTATCTGTTTTGAATGTGTAGGTGCTGGAAAATCTTCAAGATCTGCCTCCAAATTCAGTGTCACTGACCTTGACACTGTGCGATCCTCAAAGAAGAAGCTTACTGCCAGTCCAACTGTCTCGATCCCCAAGGCACCCACTTCTAAAGGCAAGGGTGGCAAGAAAAGGAAGACCTCTGAGGCTGACAATCTACAAGGCTTGCCTCTGATCCGTCACCAGTTCCTTGAGTACTTTAATGATGTAAGGATCGCTGACTTAGCTTAAATATCTTGTTCATTTGAGGATCACATAATCCTGAACTCTACACTGTCTTCTTTGCATAAATTTGCTGAGATCGAGGACTATGTTGGGGATGTTGAAGAGCTGGACAAGAAATACTCGGACCTTCAACAAGTTGCGGTGCTCAAGGATCACAAGATTGCTTCTCTTGAAAAAGACCTAAAGGATGCCAAAACCCAGACGGCTAAAGTTCTGATCAATGCTGACTATGAGAAGCACGAGCTCATGGAGGGTGCCAAAGTCTCCGCTGCCATCGCCATGTATAAGATCAAGCTGCAGATGGCCCAAGAAGCTCAGGATCCTGACTTCGACAGGAGCAACTGGGACATTGAGGGCTGGAAGGCTAGGCTGGCTAAGCTGCACGACGAAGAAGAGGCTGAGGAGGTTCTAGCAATCGAGGCTGGTGGCAGTGGCAAGGATCAGGGTGGAGAAGCAGGTGGAGCTGGTGAGGGTGATGCAGCGAAGGTGTAGGCTGCGGCAATGGGCGATGATGGATATTTCTAGACGTGGCCGGAGCCCATTTTTTAGGTTTGGTAGTGGTTTTTTGGTTGTGATGTTTTGATTTCAAACAATGATGGTCTGTAATAACTAAACAATAGCTATTAGGGTTGAGGATCATGGATCCTTTGGACAATAGGTAGGATAATAGGTGGTGGAGGGATCCTCTGTTTGGGGGATGAAACCACTTGTTATCCTGCCATCCTTTATTTCCTGCACTTCATAGACCCGTAAACAATGGACACCCTTGCCAACCAATGTGGACGGGCCACGTTTTGCTGGTAGAAACATGGGTTGGCAATTTTGACAACCTTAAAGGGTTGAACATTTTGTGAATAAAATAACTTTCAACTTTTTGGCTATCTCCCGTGTTGTTATCCTTATGTATCCTTTAGTTTTCAATTGTTGTGATATACACTTGTTTGAATAAGAAAAGTTAAACAAATTAAGTTTAAGAATTTTAGGATATGATCTAGGATCAAATATCCTATAGTCGAAAAGTTCCGAAAAGTAGTATATTTTAAGGATCATAAGTTCAGTTGTCAAAGTATAAGGGTTATACAAATGAATAATGAATAAAATCAAAATAGTTAAGGATCATACCTGAGAATCCAAGTTAGGATCCTAACCTTTAACATTATAATCAGGATAACCATAAGACAAACCTTAGTAGAAGGTAAGGATCAAGGATCCTGGGTTGTTCATCTCTAAGAACCTGAAATAGAATACAACTTGGGACTAAGCCAATATAAGATAAGAGTTAGCAACTGGGGACAAGCCCAACAATTCTGGGGACAAGCCCAATATACTGGGTGTTAGGGGTGGATTTCTAAGTAATCAGTGATCCTTAATTGTCGTTGGGCTTAGTGATCCTTACTTCTGTATGAACTGGTGATCCTCAGAAGTGTTTCAGGATCAGGGTTATGGATCACTATGAGGATCCTTGTACTAACAATTGTCTACTTTGAATTCGAAATTGTTTTGCAGGAGTATGAGCTTGGACTTGGTCTTGGCGATATTCCTGGAGTATATTCCTTTAAGTATTCCGCACGTGCTTGGCTGAAAATGGACGTTATGGAGTCGTAGAAGACTTACACCATTTGCAGAATGTTAGTTAGAGTAGATATTTTCTATTTTTAAGGGGTAGCGAGCTAATTAAAAAACACTCGGCTAATTTTGGCTAACACACACACACTCTCGTACAACTGCTCTCACCAGCTCTCGTAAACTCACTTGGCGATTACACATTTTCATACACAACACACTATAGTGATCCTTGTATTTAGCTCGCTATCATCCGAAGTTGTAATAGATCTATTGTTTAATTTGAGTTGGTGATCGGTAGTTTCCATCACCCGAGGTTTTTTATGCCGGAGATCATTCATTGATCAAGGGCTTTTTCCTCGTATAAATCTTTGTGTCACTTGTTCATTTCATTTCTGAGTGATCCTTATTGTTGTTCATCAATTCAAGCATCATATCCCACAACAGAAAGTTTGGTTACATTGTCATTGCTTGATTTTTGACCAAAACAGTTTGGCGCCCACCGTGGGGCAATTGGTGCTTCATTCCTAGAAAGATTCATATTTTCATGGTCATTTCGATTCGCTACAACCAAACAGATGGTTTCTTCAGCAAAGAACGCTTCAAGTTTGATGCCCTCATTCAGTTCTTCACAAGGCGTTCCTCCTTTGCCTCCACCACCTTCTGGATCCCAGAAGAATGCTGAGAATGCTGCGAAGAAACAAACCCCCATTTTTCAAAAACCACCAACTTCTTCTGTTTCAACTAATCCTACTACTAATGATCTTTACACTCTGATTTTGTAGATGAGGAATCATGCACAAGAGCAGGACAAAACCAACGAAAGGATCCTCGGGAGATCGATGAAATCAAGAAACAGAAGAAATCAGTGGAGGATCACTCCCCTCTAATGCCAAGGTCGCTGAACTTCGACACTCCGGTCATAACTTCCCAACACTCAGCAGTTCCGGACGTGCAATACTTGGGTGAATTACCAGGAAGGCGTTATGGAACAACAACTATGAATCAGGCATTTGGCTCTTACTTCCAGCCTCAGGGATCCTCATCTCAACCATCAGGATCCTCCTCTCAGCATCAGGGATACTTCACGTCAGGAGGATATTCGGGAATGCATGCAGTACAAGGATCCTCCCAGGTCCAAGGATTCTCCCAGGTCCAAGGATCCTCCCAGGTCCAAGGATCCTCCCAGGTATAAGGATCCTCCCAGGTCCAAGGATCCTCCCAGGTCCAAGGATCCTCCCAGGTACAAGGATCCTCCCTTGCCCTAGGATCCTCTCTGGTCCCAGGATCCTCTCTGGTCCCAGGATCCTCTCTGGTTCCAGGATTCTTTCAGGTTCAAGAATCATCTCAACTTCAAGGATCCAACGTCCTTCAGGATCAAGGACTCTTGAGGAGTGTGCAACCTCAGAATTTGGACGTTCATCAAGGAGACTTCATACCAATGCAGACCATTGCTCCCTCTGGTCCTTCAACCATGCCAGAGTCTCGTCAATATGGATTCACATCCACGATTCCAAATACGAATCCTGTGGGAGGTAACATTTTTAATAATAATTCATATAACACTAACCATGGCTTTATGCAGGATACAGGTATCAATCAGGCCATGGCTAGGGAGCTACAGAAGCTTAAGGATATGATATCCAGTGTACCAGGAGTGGTTAAACCCATTCCTGAAATTGCGGATGGTAGCCATAGGATATCTCGTTTTGCACCACCTTTATATGATGCTGAGATACCTAAAAGATTCCAGATACCATCAATGAAGCTGTATGATGGTTCAACGGATCCAGAAGAGCATGTAGCTCAGTACAGGGAGAGGATGAAAATCAATCCAATTCCTGAAAGGTTGAAAGAAGCATGTCTATGTAAGGGATTTGGATCCACACTTACAGGATCTGCTCTTAAATGGCTGCTAAGTCTTCCCCCTTATTCTATTACTTCATTTGCTAATTTAGTTAACTTGTTTAATAGTCAATTCTCTTGTAGTAGAAAGTTTGAACGGTTAACTAGTGACCTGTATAGGGTAACACAAGGTTAGAAAGAATCACTTAGAGATTACATCACTAAATTTAGCAAAGAATCCTTAGATATTCCTAACCTGGATATTGCTACGGCTGTAGAAGCCTTTAAAATGGGATTACTTAGGGATTCATTATTCTATGATGATCTTGTTATGACACCATGCAGGAATCTTGATGAAGTAAGGACTAGGGCCCTTAGGTTCATCTGCCTAGAGGATGACAAAAGGATCCAGGACAGATTGACAGGATACTCAAAACAGGATAAGCAAGGATCCTACTTCAGGAACAACAAATCCAAGTCCTACCACAAATCTGACAACCAGAATGTGCATGCAGTGGAACAAGAAAAGGATGATGAGGATTATCCTCCTATTTCTGAATACTGTTTTTCTGTTGATAACAATGAACTAATCCTTGCAATGCAGAATCTAGGTGAAAAAGCTAGGTGGCCAAGGAAAAGTGATAAACCGGCTGCTACAAAGGATAAGTCCAAGTGGTGTGCATATCATGAGGATTTCGGGCATCTCACTGAAGAATGCATTGCACTTAGAAAGGAAATTGGTTACTTGTTGAGCAAGGGGCATTTGAAAGAGCTTTTGGGACGAAAGAAGTCAAGGGTTCAGGATCCTGAAAGGATCCCGGAAAGGGCTCCTGCTCCTCCAGCAGATGCACAAGTCATAAATTTCATATCCGGTGGATCAGACATCTGTGGTACATCCTTTTCGGTAGCAAAAAGACATGCTAAGGAAACCAAGATGGACAATGGAGACAGACCTATCCGGACCTCTGTTCTTACCCAGGATAAAGTCATAACCTTTGATGAGGATGATCGTGTTGACATCCAGGATCCTCATCATGATGGTCTTGTAATTACATTGTTTATTTCTAACCACTTTGTTCGCAAGATCCTTATAGATGGAGGAAGCTCTGTGAACATCATTCAGCTTGATGTTCTCAAGAAGATGAATATCCCGGAATCTGATATCATCCCAAGATCCTCAGTACTTGTGGGATTCAGTGGGGAAACAAAGAATACATTGGGGGACATCAAACTCCCAATCTATATTAAAGGATTGCATTCTTATCAAAAGTTTTGTGTTATAGATTGTTTATCATGTTGTAATGTTATCCTTGGCAGGCCATGGATACATGACATGAAGGCAGTCCCATCCACTTATCACCAATGTGTAAAGCTTCCAAGTCCTTGGGGAGTGGTGAAAATTGAGAGTGATCAACAGGAGGCTAAAAACTGCTATACCTCATCAATGAAGCCGGCCTCAAGACCAAGGGAGCAATAGCAATTAAAGTATCCTTCAAGAGATGTCTTGGAGGCAAGAGAACAGGATTTGAAAGAAATCCTCATGGATCCTGATGATCCTGAATCCAAGATCTTCATAGGATCAGGGATCCTTAGCAACATCGAACAGGAGCTAGTATCCTTCCTTAGGAGAAGGAAATCCACCTTTGCCTGGAAACATGAGGACATGACAGGTATATCTAAGGATATAATTACTCATAAACTTGGCATTGACAGGTCATTCAAGCCTATCCATCAAAAGAGGAGGAAGTTTGCACCTGAGAGGAATGCTATTATCCAGGAGGAGGTAGATAAGCTACTTCGGGCAGGTATGATCAGAGAGGTTAAGTATCCAAGATGGTTAGCCAATGTGGTCGTTGTTCAAAAGAAAAATGGAAAGTGGAGGGTATGTGTCGATTTTACTGATTTAAATAAGGCATGTCCCAAGGATCCTTTCCCATTACCCCACATTGACTCCATGGTGGATGCTACCGCGGGTCATGAGTTGTTGACTTTTATGGATGCTTCATCTGGATTCCAACAAATTCAGATGGAACCATCTGATCAAGTGGATACAGCCATTATGACCCCAACCGGTATATACTGTTATATTGCTATGCCATTTGGACTAAGGAATGCAGGTGCTACTTATCAAAGGCTAGTGAATATGATGTTCAAGGAACAAATTGGACACACTATGTAAGTCTATATAGACGACATGGTGGTTAAGTCCGAGAAAGCTGAGGATCACCTTAAAGACTTGGAGGAAGCATTCAATATCCTTGATAAATATAATATGAAACTTAATCCTTCCAAGTGTCATTTTGGTGTTAAGGCAGGTAATGTAACACCTGTGCCTTCACGGCCATCAAACAAATACCAAACCAATGAAATATTATAATTCATACTTGGGATTTGTAAAAATATGTGTATCATTTGCACATATCAATTCTCGTTCAATTTCAAACTCTAAATCACTTTCTGGAGAGTTATACGCAAACTAGTGCGTAAACGTACTCAGTTTAATGCGAGAAATACTCCGGAACATCAACATATACTCAACATACCTTAAATAACCTTTACATAACTTAGAAATAAGTTTTTGAAGGCTTTGGTATGGCAAAAACAAGTTAATTCGACTACAGGGACTAAATATGACAAACCGCGAAAGTATGTCAATTTGAACTGTAACGAACATTCCGGAACATGACCATAAGTTAAAAACACCTTAAATATCCTTTACATAGCTTAGAAATAGGCTTTGAGGGGTTCGGTGTGTTAATAAACTTTTGGGTCATTCAGGGACTAAAAGCGTCAAAAAGTGCACAAGTTTGCATTTTTACGCGTAACTTACGTTCTGAATACATCCGGACATCCAAAAATTTATGTAAGCACTAAGATATTTTATTTTAGTGTTCGCCATAAGAAAAATCCATTCGTCGCGTCATTTGGTTCGTTTTTCGTGCTTATGCGCATTCCGTCGTAATTAAGCGAACATCGCGATCGTACGGCCAAACGAACCGACATCCGAGATATTTTTGAACACATTTTAAGTTCCCTATACTTTAACTTCATTTTAGAGATTTGAAATGGGGTTAACGGGCCTTAAACGTGTCGAAAATGGGCTGAATGCATGACAGGGACCAAAAGTGTAAATCTGCCAAACTTGGGCCTAGCGGTGCGCTACACTTATAGCGTAGCGGTGCGCTAGGGGTCTGCAGAACAAGATCAGACTAACGACTCAGCAGATTCCAGCTGTTTGATCCATACCCACACATTTCCCACTTGCCTAATCTGTTGATAAACATCATTTTTAGCCACCATGAGTTTCCGACACTTGTACGGCTTGGATTAAGGCACGATATTCAACAAACGATCTTAACGGTTACCCGAAAACTATAAATACCCCACCCCCACAACCTCATTTCTTACAAGAATTCTGATTTGAGAGCTCTAAGTTGAAACCATTGTTTCATACCTGAGTTCTTGAATCGGGATTAGCATTCGGGGACCCTTCGTAAGTATTCTTTCGTTCTTTTCCTTATTTTACTGCTTTTCGAGTCAGAAAGTCAAAATTTGTTTGACTTTCAGCGTTGACCAGTAATGGTCAATGCGAAGTTCGTTTGAACTTCGCAACGTGAGTGTAATCACGTTGGTTATAGTCCCTTGGGACTATGCCCACTGATTACCACGTTGTCTAGGGTCGTAGGGTAGGCGATCTGATAAATCGCCTATACCTTCGAACCCGACCCAGTTTGGTCGATCATTAGGATCTGACCAAACACATTAGGTGACCATAGTAGGTAGGGAATAACCTTCCGAGGTTATACCCTATGGTCACATCGTTTAAGTAGTTGTATGATAGGTAGTTTATATGCCTGAGGTAAATTACCAGAATACCCTTTTCATGTATAATTGGTAATTAAGCATATGTAACCTAAACTTTTGTCACATAACTGATTATGTAACATGTTTAGGCATATAACACTTGTCATAGGACTAGTTAGGCGGTCCGAACGCGTTTCACGCGAACGACGCGTTAAAGTAGCATAAGCTACCTAAACGGGTCGTAATGGGTCGTAGGCAGTTATGTTAGGTTTCATTTAGTATGTAGGCTTTGTTAAACCATATCACACGAGTCTCCACACTCGTTTGGTTTACAAACCCTAATGCTACCCAGTCTTCCGATTTAGGTCCGGTTATTTAACATAGTTACCTATATTAGGTGCCGTTTGATTCCGAGATCTCTAGCACTGCTTGGTGGTTATCTTTAGACAACTGAGCAATCTCAAGTGAGTACATAGACCCCTCTTTTACTGTTTTCCAAACTGTTTTGGGGTGGAACACATGTGCCTACTTGTTACTTTCAAGCTTTCCTGTTTTCACATCATATACTGCTATGTTCAATAGTACACTTATAGTACATGATCTCATTGTGTTTTATGCTATGTATGTCCATTTAGTTCATACTTAGTACATCGTTTTACATTTACATTTTATGCTATTTATGTCCATTGCGTGCATACTTAGTACATTGTTTTTCATCACATGCTTACATTTTGGTATGACATTTGGTTTGTTTACATGGGACAATACATTCATTAACACCGATCATGCCGTTCGTTAGTAGGTAGTGGTACCATAGGAATTGACAACTCCCGTTCCGGACATCCCAGGGAAAGGGGACAGAAAGGAATGACCGAATTCGTTGTTATAAGACAGATAGACCTTTAATTTGTTTAAAGGGTTTATCACCACAGTCGCCAGGCTTGGATGTATGCATATTCACAATACCGCATAAATGTTCATATTAAATATTTGCATGCATTTACACAAAACATAGCTTTGATTTAAACTAAGTTTTACTTCAATACTTTGTTTTTGTGCATATGGTTTAGTTGAGACCTTTCACTTGCCATACATGACATTTTGACATAGACATTTGACATAGACATTTGACATAGACATTTCGGCATAGACATTTTAACATGATTGACATTTGATCATGCATTTCCCACAAAACATAACTTTGATTTAAACTAAGTTTTACTTCAATACTTTGTTTTTGTGCATATGGTTTAGTTGAGACCTTTCACTTGCCATACATGACATTTTGACATAGACATTTGACATGGATATTCGACATAGACATTTGACAGGGATATTTGACATTTACATCTTGACATGAACATTTTACATTGTTTGGTTTGGTTTGATTAAGTGATTAAGTAACGATGCATGTGTAATATGATACAAGCATGGTGGATACGCCGCTGGTACTTCCTATATATAAGTGTTTGTATGGTATTACATGTCGTAACGTTATTTGAATCATTTCAGTTTGAGACATAGAACATTTCATACAAATAACATACTTTTCACAAGACATTGATTTATAAACAACTTATCTTATGCAAACACATTTTACTTGGTTATTCATTTAACCTTACATTTATTTATACTTATCATCTGATCTTATCGTTTTTCAAATGATTTAAAAGACAAAGCAAATAACAAGGTTCATGACTAAACATTTTCTCAAACATAAGTCATGAATCTTATTTTCACAAAACCTATGTATCTCACAGGCATTTTTATGCTGACGTACCTATTTTCACATGTGTTTTTCAGGAACTGTTGCATAAGATGATCAAGATACACATAGACAGACTTGGGCTTTAGTGACAATAAAAGATACAAGACTAGTTAATTATGTTGTATTCCTTTGTTTGTTAAGACATTGTAACACTTTTATTAATAAAACCAAACTTCAATTGCCATGGATTTGAAACGATTAATTCTGTTACAACACTCCCCGATGTTTCCGCCACGTTTTGTATGTTCTACGTGGTCGGGGTGTGACAGGTAAATTCTTAGGCTATATGGTGACAAAGAGGGGCATTGAAGCAAGTCCAGAGCAAATCAAGGCTATTGTGAATATCAAATCTCCTGCCAATGCTAAGGATGTACAGAGATTGACGGGCAGGATCGCAGCCTTGAACAGATTCATATCCAAGTCCTTAGAAAAGTGCAAGGAATTCTATGACATCCTGAGGAAGAACAAGAAATTTGAATGGACTGAGAAGCATGAAAGTGCCTTTAAAGCTCTTAAGGATTACCTATCCTCAGCCCCAGCCTTGATGAAACCAGAAAAGGGAGATGTGTTATCCTTATACTTGGTGGTATCCTCAAAAGCAGTAAGTGTGGTCCTTGTTAAGGATCACCAAGGTACACAACATCCTGTTTACTATGTAAGTAAGAGTTTACTTGATGCTGAATCCAGGTATTCACACTTAGAAAAACTTATCCTTGCATTAATTATGGCATCTACTAAATTGAGACATTATTTTGAAACTCATGCCATTGTTGTTAAGACTAATTTTCCAATTAAGAATGTTCTCAGGAAACCTGAAATGTCAGGGAGGATGGCTAAATGGGCAATGAAGCTTAGTGCATACGATATAAGATATGAACCAAGGACTGCCATCAAATCCCAAGCCTTAGCTGACTTTGTGGCAGATTTTAGTAGTGATTTGCAAAAGGAAGCTGAGTTAGAAGTCCAACAACTTGAAGAGACTAAGGATCCTTGGATACTCTTCACTGATGGAGCCTCTAATGTGAAAGGAACAGGGCTTGGAATACTACTAAAATCGCCACAGGGGGACATAATACCCCACTCCATAGCTTGTGAATTTCAAACTACCAATAATGAGGCTGAGTATGAAGCCTTGATAGCTGGTTTGCAAATTGCTAAGCATATGAGGATCAGGTATCTTGAGGTACATGTAGATTCCTTACTGATCACTAATCACTTTAATGGATCCTATACTGTTAAAGGTGAAAAGCTAATCAAATATTTGGAGATAGTCAAAGAATTGGCACTCTCTTTTGTATCCTTTAGTTTGACACAGGTACCAAGGGAAGAGAATGCAGAAGCTGATGCATTAGCCAATCTAGGATCATCTTTGAAGATTCCTTAGGATATCAAGATCCCTATTATCCATATCCTGACCCCTGCTATTGAGGATCATGCAGCTATAGAGATAGGTGAAGATTCTGCAATCATCCCTAGTGATGATACTCAATCTCATTCAGGGTCATGGATCCTCCCAATCATGAGATACATACAACATGGAGAAATTCCTACAGGAGAAAACCCAAGGGCTTTCAAAACTAAGGTATCTCAATTTACAATATTAAATAATATGTTGTATAAACGATCTCTTGCAGGACCATATCTTAGATGCATTGAGGATCCTGAAATCCAAGAAGTCCTAAAGGATTTCCATGAAGGAGATTGTGGAAACCACACTGGGGGCCGAGCATTATTCTCAAGGATCCTGAGGACAGGATACTATTGGCCCACTATGAAGAAGGATGCTGTGGAGTATGCCAAGAAGTGTGATCCTTGTCAGAGGCATAGTAATATCCTTCATCAACCAGCAGAGCTCTTGCATCCTATATCCTCTTCCTGGCCATTCATGAGATGGGGAATGGATATAGTTGGAAAGCTTCCTAAGGCACCTGGTGGAAAAGTATTCATGCTTGCTATGACTGATTACTTCTCTAAGTGGATAGAGGCTGAAGCCTTTGCTCAAGTCAGAGAAAAGGAAGTTATATCCTTTATTAAAAGAAACATTATTACTAGATTTGGTATCCCTTCTGAGATTATTTGTGATAATGGATCCCAATTTATTGGGAATAGAACCACTAACTTTTGTGACAGCTGGGGGATTAAGATGATAACATCAACACCAGTCCACCCACAAGCTAATGGTTAGGCAGAATCATCCAACAAGATCATCATCAACAATTTGAAGAAAAAGCTTGGATCCAAGAAAGGAAAATGGGCAGAAGAACTACCTTATGTACTTTGGGCTGATAGGACGACTCCCAAGAATGCTACTGGCCAAACTCCATTTTCTTTGGTATTTTGGGCAGAATCAGTGATCCCTACAGAGATGGTAGTTCCAACTGCAAGAACAAGCATTCGTGATCCTGAAGGAAATGCTGAAAACTTGATTCAAGACTTGGATACTATAGAAGAAATCAGGGATTTAGCAAGGATAAGGATGGCCAGTTATCAACAAAGGATGGCTGGAGCTTACAACAAAAATGTCAGGATCAGGAAATTCCAAGTTGGAGATATGGTATTAAGGAAAGCATTTCAAAATACCACCAATCCTGCTGATGGAAAGCTAGCACCAAAGTGGGAAGGCCCCTATTTGATTGAAGCTGAAGCAGGAAAGGGGGCATATCGATTGCTAACAATGGAAGGTGATTTGCTACCAAGAGCTTGGAATGCTGTCCATTTGAAGAAATATTTCATGTGATCATGATCCATGATCCTTACCAGACAAGTATCCTTAAAGGATCCCTACTGACAGATGATCCTCTTTCTGGTAACATTCCAATCTCAAACTATTTCATTCTTTTATTCTCTTACAAGGATAAGGACCCTGCATCCTTTATCCTCCTTTCACTTGATTCTGAGTTTTGAAGGTTCAGGTATCCTTAACTAAAGATTGAGTATCCACAGAAGTATCCAGTTATTTGGGCTTGACCCCAGTCATTTGGGCTAGTCCCCAGTTTGGGCCTGTCCCCAGCTTCGCCAGTAGCGCACGATGATCCTGGTATAGTTCTTGTCAATGGGACCAGTACTCGCTTTAGGGGCTGACAATTTCATTGTACTGGCTATATTCAGGATCCTACATATAATGGTAGACGTACCATACATCCGTTCCTAAGGTTTCTAACGTTTTCACGTTAGCTAAGGTTTTGGCATTTTCATGTCACTAAGTTTGGATAGTCGCCAGTGAGGGCCATACTCCAGTTTACACACGATCCTTTGGGCTTGTCCCCAGTTATCCTTTGGGCTTGTCCCCAGTTATCCTTTGGGCTTGTCCCCAGAATTGTTGGGCTTGTCCCCAGTTACTAACTTTCATTTTATGTTGGCTTAGTCCCAAGTTATATCTTATTTCAGGTTTGTGAAGATAAATGACCAAGGATTCTTGATCCTTACTTTCAACTAAGATTTGTACTTTGGTTATCCTGATTATAAGTATTAAAGGTTAGGATCCTAACTTGGATTCTCAGGTATGATGCTTAACTATTTTGATTTTCTTCATCATTTATGTGATTGACCCTTATCCTTTGACAATTGAACTTATGATCTTTAAACTATGTTACTTTTCGGAACTTATCAATTATGGGTTATGTGATCCTTGATCATATCTTAAACTTTGTTGGATATTTCCTAAATTTTTCTCTACTTGATAAGTTTAAACAAAATGAACATCACAACAATGGGAAAGTAAAGTGTTAACAAGGATATCAACACAGGATAAGCCGAAAAGTTAAAGTTATTTTATTCACAAAAGATCAAACCCTTCTAAGTTGTCAAAATTACCTACCCCGAGCATCTACCAGCAATACGTGGCCCGTCTGCTGGGGTAGGTAAAGGGTGTCCATTGTTCATAGGTCTAACAAGTGCAGGAAATTAAAGACGGAAGGATAACGAGTGGCTTCATCCCCCAAACAGAGGATCCATCCACCACCCATTATCCTACCTATTGTTCAAAGGATCATCCATGATCCTCAACCCTAATTACTGTTGTTTAGGTACAGACCAACCATTGTTCATCAAAACATCATCAACACAAAAACCATAACCAAACTAAAAAGAATGGGCTCCGGCTACGTCTAGAAATGTCCTTCATCGCCCATTCAAGCAGCCTACACCTTCGCTGCATCATCATCCCCTCCAGCTCCAGTATCCTTCGCGTGATCCTTGGCACTGCCACTAGCTTCAATTGCCAGAACCTCATCAGCCTCATCCTCATCCTCCAATTCAGTCAGCCTGGCCTTCCAGCCTTCCACGTCCCAGCTGCTCTTATCAAAGGCAGGATCCTGAGCTTCTTGAGCCATCTGTAGCTTGGTCTTGTACATGGCAATGGCGGCGGAGACCTTAGCATCCTGTGTGATCTCGTGCTTCTCATAGTCGGCATTGATTTGGGTTGCAACTATCTGAGCTTTGGCATCGTTGAGATCCTTTTCAAGGGAAGCAATCTTGTGATCCTTGAGCACCGCTACCTTTTGGAGATTGGAGTATTTCTCCTCAAGCTCTTCAACATTCCCCACATAGTCCTCTATCTCAGCAAATTTCTACAAAGAAGACAATGTAAAGATTAGAGTCAGGTGATCCTCAAGTGGGTAGGATAACTAAGCTGAGTCAGTGATCCTTACATCATTGAAGTACTCGAGGAATTGATGGCGGATCAGGGGCAGGCCTTGTAGGTTGTCAGCTTCGGAAGTCTTCCTTTTCTTTCCACCTCTTCCTTTCGAAGCGGTTGCTTTGGGAATGACGATGGAAGGGCTAGCAGCAGATTTTCTCTTGGAGGATCGAACAGTGTCAAGCTCAGTGACGCTGAATTTGGAGGCAGATTTTGATGATTTTCCAGCGCCTACACACCCAAAACAGATAAGTATCCTTATCCTATCTCTTTTTAACTATTTATTCAAACATTTAAATATAAAAAGTATAGGATACTTACTTGACATAGTAACAGAACCTGAGGATACCTCTTGAGAATCCTGGGTGTTTGTTTTGAATGATCTTGTGGCAGGATCAAGTTTTCCAAAAGCAGTAAGTCTCCCCTTGGTGGCAGCTGAAGGAATAATATGCGAGAATGTGATAGCTGTACAAAAGAAACAGAAGAATATTAGTAATCATCATCAAAAATGAGATTACTCAGTGATCCTTCTAAGGACCCTCTACCCTACCATGGGTGCTCCACTTCCTTGGCAGATCCTTTCCATCCTGGATAGAATCCCTTCTGACGAAGAAGAATCTCCGTTTCCAGTTGGTATCATTTTTAGTGGCCTTAAAGATGGGATGTTCTTCACCGGGTTTATGCTTGAATAGATATCGGTGGGATCCAAAGGTTGTGAGATCATACATCTCAGCTAATTCTGACATTCCCAAGTCAATTCCTTCTTGCTCAATGATCCTTTCAAGGGTATATAAGACCCTCCAGATCATTGGCATAGCTTGAATATAGGAGATGCCGGTGAGGGAGAAAAAGGATTGGGTGAATTCAGGGAAAGGATACGAATATCCTATTGTGAAAGGTGTAACTGGGAAAGCTACCCAAGTTTCAGAAACATGATCGCTTAAAATGGTGGGATCGAACGGTTTGAAAATGGTGTTCGCCGGAAAGCAGTGTCGGATCCTGTCTATTTGTGGATCAGAGAAACAGCATATTTCTTTCACCGAATCTTCAATGATTCCCTGGCTCTTAAAAGGACTATCCTTCTTGTGATCTTTAGCAGGGGAGGATCTTAACATCATCTTGATTACGAAGAAGGTGAAGAAAGAAGGAGCAGAGAAAGAAAACATAAAGGAAAAAGAGGAAGAGATATACCTGATTGATCTTCGGATATGAATTTAAAGGGAGTTCTCGAGAATTTAAATGCAAATTGATCTCTATCTCTAACTCCTATTTATAATAATGATTTTGCAGGATAGTCATCTCAGTGACGTCATGATTCGCAACGGATAGTCCGACTCCAACGGCTAGTTATCCGTTGGTTAAATGCGGATAAGAACAAAATATAACTCATTTATTTACAAAATTACTCCTTATATTTTGGGGGCAATTGTTAGGGGTGGATTTCTAAGTAATCAGTGATCCTTAATTTCCGTTGGGCTTAGTGATCCTTACTTCTGTATGAACTGGTGATCCTCAGAAGTGTTTCAGGATCAAGGTTATGGATCACTATGAGGATCCTTGTACTAACAATTGTCTACTTTGAATTCGAAATTGTTTTGCAGGAGTATGAGCTTGGACTTGGTCTTGGCGATATTCCTGGAGTATATTCCTTGAAGTATTCCGCACGTGCTTGGCTGAAAATGAACGTTATGGAGTCGTGGAAGACTTGCACCATTTGCGGAATGTTAGTTAGAGTAGATATTTTCTATTTTTAAGGGGTAGCGAGCTAATTAAAAAACACTCGGCTAATTTTGGCTAACACACACACTCTCGTACAACTGCTCTCACCAGCTCTCGTAAACTCACTTGGCGATTACACATTTTCATACATAACACACTATAGTGATCCTTGTATTTAGCTCGCTATCATCCGAAGTTGTAATAGATCTATTGTTTAATTTGAGTTGGTGATCGGTAGTTTCCATCACCCGAGGTTTTTTATGCCGGAGATCATTCATTGATCAAGGGCTTTTTCCTCGTATAAATCTTTGTGTCACTTGTTCATTTCATTTCTGAGTGATCCTTATTGTTGTTCATCAATTCAAGCATCATATCCCACAACAGAAAGTTTGGTTACATTGTCATTGCTTGATTTTTGACCAAAACACTGGGGACAAGCCCAAAGGATAACTGGGGACAAGCCCAAAGGATAACTTGGGACAAGCCCAAAGGATCACGTGTAAACTAGAGTATGGCCCTCACTGTCGACTATCCAAACTTAGTGACTTGAAAATGCCAAAACCTTAGCTAACGTGAAAACGTTAGAAACCTTAGGAACGGATGTATGGTACGTCTACCATTATACGTAGGATCCCGGATACAGCCAGTACAATGAAATTGTCAGCCCCTAAAGCGAGTACTGGTCCCATTGCCATGAACTGTACCAGGATCATCGTGCGCTACTGGTGAAACTGGGGACAGGCCCAAACTGGGGACTAGCCCAAAAAAATGGGGTCAAGCCCAAATAACTAGATACTTCTGTAGATAATCAGTCCTTTGTTAAGGATACCTGAACCTTCAAAACTCAGAATCAAGTGAAAAGAGGATAAAGGATGCAGGATCCATATCCTTATATAAGAGAATAAAAGAATGAAATAGTTTAAGATTAGAATGTTACCAAAATGAGGATAATCTGTTCGGTAAGGATCCTTCAAGGATACTTGTCATGTGAGGATCATGGATCCTTGTCACATGGAGTATTTCTTCAAATGGACAGCATTCCAAGCTCTTGGTAGCAAATCACCTTCCATTGTTAGCAATCGATATGCCCCCTTTCCTGCCTCAGCTTCAATCAAGTAAGGACCTTCCCACTTTGGTGCCAGCTTTCCATCAGCAGGATTGGTGGTATTCTGAAATGCTTTTCTTAATACCATATCACCAACTTAGAATTTCCTGATCCTGACATTTTTGTTGTAGGCTCCAACCATCCTTTGTTGATAACTGGCCATCCTTACCCTTGCCAAATCCCTGAGTTCTTCTATAGTATCCAGGTCTTGAATCAAGTTTTCAGTATTTCCTTCAGGATCACGGATACTTGTTCTTGCAGTAGGAACCACCATCTCTGTAGGGATCACTGATTCTGCCCCAAATACCAAAGAAAATGGAGTTTGACCAGTAGCAATCTTGGGAGTTGTCCTATCAGCCCATAACAAATAAGGTAGCTCTTCTGCCCATTTCCCTTTCTTGGATCCAAGTTTCTTTTTCAAGTTGTTGATGATGATCTTGTTAGATGATTCTGCCTGACCATTAGCTTGTGGGTGGACTGGTGTTGATGTTATCATCTTAATCCCCCAGCTGTCACAAAAGTTAGTAGTTCTACTCCCAATAAATTGGGATCCATTATCACATACAATTTCAGAAGGGATACCAAATCTAGTAATAATGTTTCTTTTAATGAAGGATATAACTTCCTTTTCTCTAACTTGAGCAAAGGCTTCAGACTCTATCCACTTGTAGAAGTAATCAGTCATAGCAAGCATGAACACTTTTCCACCAGGTGCCTTAGGAAGCTTACCAACTATATCCATTCCCCATCTCATAAATGGCCAAGAGAAGGATATAGGATGCAAAAGTTCAGCTGGTTGATAAAGGATGTTACTATATCTCTGACAAGGATCACACTTCTTGGCATATTCCATAGCATCCCTCTTCATAGTTGGCCAATAGTACCCTGTCCTCAGGATCCTTGAGAATAATGCCCTGCCCCTAGTGTGATTTCCACAATCTCCTTCATGAAAATCCTTTAAGACTTCTTGGATTTCAGGATCCTCGATACATCTTAGATATGGTCCTGCAAGAGATCGTTTATACAACATATTATTCAATATTGTAAATTGAGATACCTTAATTTTGAAAGCCCTAGGGTTTTCTCCTGTAGGAATCTCTCCATGTTGTATGTATCTCATGATTGGGAGAATCCATGATCCTGAATGAGATTGGGTATCCTCACTAGGGATGATTGCAGAATCCTCTCCTATCTCCATAGCTACATGATCCTCGATAGCAGGGGTCAGGATATGGATGATAGGAATACTTATATCCTCCGGGATCTTCAAAGATGATCCTAGATTAGCCAATGCATCCGCCTCTGCATTTTCTTCCCTTGGTACCTGTGTCAAACTAAAGGAAACAAAAGAGAGTGCCAATTCTTTGACTATCTCTAAATATTTGGTTAGTTTTTCACCTTTAACAGCATAGGATCCATTAAAGTGATTGGTGGTCAATAATGAATCTACATGTACCTCAAGATACCTGATCCTCATATGCTTAGCGATTTACAAACCAGCTATCAAGGCTTCATATTCAGCCTCATTGTTAGTAGTTTGGAACTCACAAGCTATAGAGTGGGGTATTATGTCCCCCTGTGGCGATTTTAGTAGTATTCCAAGCCATGTTCCTTTGACATTAGAGGATCCATCAGTGTAGAGTATCTGAGGATCCTTAGTTTCCTCTAGCTGTTGGACTACTAATTCACCTTCCCTTTGCAAGTCACTACTGAAATCTGCCACAAAGTCAGCTAAGGCTTGGGATTTAATGGCAGTTCTAGGTTCATATCTTATATCATAAGCACTGAGCTTCACTGCCCACTTAGCCATCCTTCCTGACATTTCAGGTTTCCTGAGAACATTCTTAATGGGGAAATTAGTCTTAACAATAATGGCATGAGTTTCAAAATAATGTCTTAATTTAGTAGATTCCATAATCAAAGCAAGGATAAGTTTTTCCAAATGTGAATACCTGGATTCAGCATCAAGCAAACTCTTACTTACATAATAAACAGGGTGTTGTGTACCTTGGTGATCCTTGACAAGGACCGCGCTTACTGCTTTTGAGGATACCGCCAAATATAAGGATAATATATCCCCTTTTTCTGGTTTCATCAAGGCAGGGGCTGAGGATAGGTAATCCTTAAGAGCTTTGAGAGCATTTTCATGCTTTTCAGTCCAATCAAACTTCTTGTTTTTCCTCAAAATGTCGTAGAACTCTTTGCATTTTTCTGAGGATTTGGATATGAATCTGTTTAGAGCTGCAATCCTGCCTGTTAACCTTTGAACATCCTTAGCGTTGGCAGGGGACTTGATGTTCACTATAGCTTTAATTTGCTCTGGACTGGCTTCAATACCCCTCTTTGTCACCATATATCCTAGGAATTTACCTGCTTTAACACCAAAGTGACACTTGGAAGGATTAAGTTTCATATTATATTTGTCAAGGATATTGAATGCTTCCTCCAAGTCTCTAAGGTGATCCTCAGCTCTTTTAGACTTAACCACCATGTCGTCTATATAAACTTCCATAGTGTGTCCAATATGATCCTTGAACATCATATTGACTAGCCTTTGATAAGTTGCACCTGCATTTCTTAGTCCAAACGGCATAGCAATATAACAGTATATACCAGTTGGAGTCATAAAGGTTGTATCCTCTTGATCAGATGGTTCCATCTGAATTTGTTGAAATCCAGATGAAGCATCCATAAAAGTTAACAGTTCATGACCCGCGGTTGCATCCACCATGGAGTCAATGTGGGGCAATGGGAAAGGATCCTTGGGACATGCCTTATTTAAATCGGTAAAGTCGACACATACCCTCCACTTTCCGTTTTTCTTTTGAACTACAACCACATTGGCCAACCATCTTGGATACTTAACCTCCCTAATCATACCTGCTCGGAGTAACTTTTCTACCTCTTCCTGGATAATGGCATTTCTTTCTGGTGCAAACTTCCTCCTCTTTTGATGGATTGGTTTGAACGACCTGTCAATGCCAAGTTTATGAGTGATTATATCTTTAGATATACCTGTCATGTCTTCGTGTTTCCATGCAAAGGTAGTTTTTCTCCTTTTGAGGAAGGATATTAGATCCTCTTTCACTTCGCCAAGGATCCTGATCCTATGTAAATTTTGGATTCAGGATCTTGAGGATCCATAAGGACTTCTGCTACATCCTGCTCTCTTGCCTCCAAGACATCTCTCGGAGGATGCTTTGATTGCTATTGTTCCCTTGATTTTGAGGCTGGTTTCATTGATGAGGTGTAGCAATTCTTAGCCTCCTGCTGATCACTGTCAATTTTCACCACCCCCCATGGGCTAGGAAGCTTCACACATTGATGATAAGTGGATGGGACTGCCTTCATGTCGTGTATCCAAGGCCTGCCAAGGATAACGTTACAACAAGATAAACAATCAATAACACAAAATTTTTGGTAAGAATGTAGCCCTTCAATATAGATTGGGAGTTTGATGTCCCCCAGAGTATTCTTAGTCTAGCCACTGAATCCCACAAGCACTGAGGATCTTGGTATAATATCGGATTCAGGAATATTCATCTTCTTAAGGACATCAAGCTGGATGATATTCACAGAGCTTCCTCCGTCTATAAGGATCCTGCGAACAAAATGGTTAGAAATAAAAAGAGTGATAACAAGACCATCGTGATGAGGATCCTGAATGTCAACACGATCATCCTCATCAAAAGTTATGATTTTTCCTTTGGTGACACTGGATGTTTGAATGGGTCTATCTCCATTATCCATCTTGGTTTCCTTGGCATGTCTTTTAGCTGCTGAAAAGGAAGTTCCACAAATGTCTGATCATCCAGATATAAAGTTTATATCTTGTGCATCTGCTGGAGGGGTTGGAGCTTTTTCTGGGATCCTTTCAGGATCCTGGGTTCTCGACTTCTTTCTCCCCAAAAGTTCTTTCAAGTGCCCCTTGCTCAACAAGTATCCAATTTCTTTTCTTAATGCGATGCATTCTTCTGTGAGATGCCCGAAATCTTCATGATAAGCACACCATTTCGATTTATCTTTAGTGGCAGCTGGTTTGTCACTTTTTCTCGGCCACCTGGCTTTCTCACCTAGATTCTGCATTGCAATAATTAGTTCATTGTTATCAACAGAAAAACAGTATTCAGAAATTGGAGGATAATCCTCATCATCATCTTCTTGTTCTACTGCATGCACATTCTGGTTATCGGACTTGTTGTAGGATTTGAACTTGTTGTTCTTGAATGATGGTCCCTGCTTTTCCTGTTTCGAGGATCCTGCTAATCTCTCCTGGATCCTCTTGTCATCCTCTAATCGGATGAACCTAAGGGCCCTGGTTCTTACTTCATCTAGATTCCTGCAAGGTGCCATAACAAGATCATCATAGAATAATGAATCCCTAAGCAATCCAATTTTAAAGGCTTCTACGGCCGTTGCTTTATCCAGGTTAGGGATATCCAAGGATTCTTTACTGAACTTAGTGATATAATCTCTCAATGATTCATTATGACCTTGGGTTATCCTATATAAATCACTAGTTAAACACTCAAATTTTCTACTACAAGAAAATTGGTTATTAAACAGGTTAACTAGATTAGCAAATGAAGTAATAGAGTAGGGGGGAAGACTTAGCAGCCATTTAAGAGCCGATCCTGTAAGTGTGGATCCAAATCCCTTGCATAGACATGCTTCCTTTAACCTTTCTGGGATGGGGTTGATCTCCATCCTTTCTCTGTATTGTGCTATGTGTTCTTCAGGATCAGTTGAGCCATCATATAACTTCATGGTCGGTATCTGGAATCTTTTGGGTATCTCAGCATCACAGATGGGTGGTGCAAAACGAGATATCTTATGGCTCCCATCTGCAATTTCAGGGATAGGCTTGACTACTCCTGGAACACTTGATATCATATCCTTTAGCATGATTGATACATGTATCCTGCACAAGGCCATGGTTAGTGGTTAGTGGTTAGTGGTATAAGAATTATTGAAAGTGTTACCTCCCATTGGATTCAAATTCGGAATGCCAGATGTGAATCCATATTGTCAAGATTCTGGAATGATTGAAGGACCAGTAGAAGCAATGGTTTGCATTGGAATGAAATCTCCTTGATGGACATCCGAACTTCCAGGTTGCAAACTTCTTAAGGATCCAGGAACCTGAAAGGATCCTTGAAACTGAGAGGATCCTTGAACCTGCGAGGATCCTTGAACCTGAGAGGATCCTTGAACCTGCGAGGATCCTTGAACCTGAGAGTATCCTTGAACCTGAGAGGATCCTTGAACCTGAGAGGATCCTTGAACCTGTGAGGATCATTGAATCTGCTGCGCCCCCAAGTATCCCCCTGAGCTAGCGAAGGATCCTATATGCTGAGGGAGAGATCCTGCTGGTTGAAAATATGATCCTGAGGCCTGAGTCATTGCTGATGATCCGTAGTGCATTCCTCTTGGTCCTCCCACGTATTGAACATCTGGAGCTGCCGAATGTTGAGAGGTTATGACCGGAGTGTCGAAATTCAAAGATCTGGGCATCAATGGGGAATTATCCTCTACTGATCTCTTCTGTTTCTTAATGTCTCTAATTTCTCTGAGAATCCTTTCGTTGGTCTTATCCTGCTGCTGTATGTGCTCCTTCATCTGCAAAATTAAAGTAAAAAGGTCACTAGTAGTAGGAGTATAAGAAGCAGAAGAAGTTGGAGGATTCGAGAAAATGGGAGTCGGCTTCTTTTCAGCATTTTTCTGAGATCCAGAAGGTGGTGGAGGCAAAGGTGGAATGCCCTGGGATGAATTGACCGCAGACATCGCACTTGAAGTGTTCTTTGCTGAGGAAGCCATCTGCTTGGTTGCAACGAACCGAATTGATCACAAAAACAAGAATTCCTTAGGAATGAAGCAACAATTGCCCCACGGTGGGCGCCAAACTGTTTTGGTAAAAAATCAAGCAATGATAATGCAACCAAACTCTCTGTTACGGGGTATGATGCTTGAATTAATGAACAATATAGAGGATCACTCTGAAATGCAATGAACAAATGAGACAGAGATTTATACGAGGAAAAAGCCCTTGATCAATGAATGATCTCCGGCATAAAAAACCTCGGGTGATGGAAACTACTGATCACCAACTCAGATTAAACAAGAAATGTATTACAACTTCGGATGATAGCGAGCTAATTACATGGAATGTGTATAAAAGTGTGTAATCGCCAAGTGAATGGTTACGAGCTGGTGAGAGCAGTTACTAGTGTGTGTTAAGCTAAAATTAGCCAAGTGTTTTTTATTTTAGCTCGCTATCCCATTTAAAAATAGAAAATATCTAAGCTAACAAACACTCCGCAATTGGTGCAAGTCTTCCACGACCTCCATAACGTCCATTTTAGTCATGCACGTGCGGAATAAACATGGAATATGTTCCAGGAATATCGCCAAGACCAAGTCCGAGCTCGTACTCCTGCAAAACAACATCATATTCAAAGTAGACAATCGTTAGAATAAGGATCCTTACTATGATCCATGATCCTGGTCCTGCAATACTTCTGAGGATCACTAACTGAAACAGAAGCAAGGATCACTAAACCCAACAGTAACTGAGGATCACTGATCATTGGTAAATCCACCCCTAACAATACTTACTTGACATCGTGACAGATCCTGAGGATACTTCTTGAGAATCCTGGGTATTTGCTTGGAATGATCTTATTGTAGGATCAAGCTTTCGGAAAGCAGCAAGCCTCTTCTTGGTGGCAGGTGATGGAATAATGTGTGAAACAGTGATAGCTGCAAGATAGAAACAGAGGGGTCAGTGATCCTCAGTGAAAGCAGGGTTATCCTGTGATCCTTATAAGGATCCTCTATCCTACCATGAGTAACCCATTTTCTTGGAAGATCCTTCCCATCAGGGATGGAATCCCTTCTGACGAAGAAGAATCGCCTTTTCCAGTTCGTGTCATTCTTAGTGGTTTTGAAGATGGGGTGTTCTTCACCGGGTTTGTGCTTGAATAGATATCGATGAGATCCATGGCTCACAAGGTCGTACATTTCTGCTAACTCCGACATCCCCAGATCAATGCCTTCATGCTCAATGATTCTTTCAAGGGTATACAAGACCCTCCACATCATTGGCATCGCTTGGATGTAGGAGATGCCGGTGAGAGAGAAGAAAGATTGGGTGAAATTAGGAAAAGGATAGGAGTATCCTATCAAGAAAGGGGTGACTGGAAATGCGACCCATGTTTCAAAAACAAAGTCGCTTAGGATGGTGGGGTCAAAAGCTTTAAAAACGGTACTCGCCGGAAAACAATGGCGAATCCTGTCTATCTGTGGTTCAGAAAAGCAGCATCGTTCCTTCGCAGAGTCTTCGATGATTCCTTGGCTCTTCAAAGGACTGTCCTTTTTGTGATCCTTAGCCGGTGAAGATCTTAGCATCATCTTGGTCATGATGATGATAAAGAAGAAGAAACAGAATGAGAATGTGAAGAGAGAAAGGAAAGAGAAGTACCTGATCGGATCTTCGAATGAGGATTTAAAGGATGAAACGCATGAATTTAAATGCTTCCTAACCCTTATCTCTAACTTCAATTTATAATCATGATTTTGCAGGATAGTCACTTCAATGACGTCAGAATGGCAACGGCTAGTCAGGATGTAACGGCTATATATCCGTTGGTTTGTTGCAGATAAGAACGAGAAAATATAACTCGTTTATTTACACTTTACTCCTTATATTTTGGGGGCAATTGTTAGGGGAGGATTCTCCAAAGATCAGTGATCCTCAGAGAGTATTGTAGGATCAGGATCCAGGATCATCATAGTGATCCTTACACTAACGATTGTCTGCTTTGAATATGAAGTTGTTTTGCAGGAGTACGTGCTTGGACTTGGTCTTGGCAATATTCCTGGAGCATATTCCCTATTTATTCCACACGTGCTTGACTAATATGGACGTTATGGAGGTCGTGGAAGACTTGCACGAAATGCGGATAGTTAGTTAGTTTAGATATTTTCTAAATTTATAAGGGGATAGCGAGCTTGATTAGAACACTTGGCTATTTTTTGCTAAACACACACACTCGTAACTGCCATCATCTACTCTCGACTGTTTGCTCGGTGATTACACACTTTTTTGCACATTACACTCTAGTGATCCTTGTAACAAGCTCGCTATCATCCAAAGTTGTAATACATTCTCTGTTTAATCTGAGTTGGTGATCGGTAGTTTCCATCACCCACGGTTTTTTATGCCGGAGATCAACTCTTGATCAAGGGCTTTTTCCTCATATAAATCACTGTGTCACTTGTTCATTATATTTCTGAGTGATCCTTAATATTGCTCATTGATTCAAGCATCACACCTCACATCTAAAGATTTGGTTGGGTTATCTTAGCTTGATTTTTGACCAAAACAGTAGGGATCACTGATTCTGCTCCAAATACCAAAGAAAATGGAGTTTGACCAGTAGCATTCTTGGGAGTTGTCCTGTCAGCCCATAATACATAAGGTAGCTCTTCTGCCCATTTTCCTTTCTTGGATCCAAGCTTCTTCTTCAAATTGTTGATGATGATCTTGTTGGATGATTCTACCTGGCCATTAGCTTGTGGATGGACTGGTGTTGATGTTATCATCTTAATCCCACAGCTGTCACAAAAGTTAGTAGTTCTATTCCCAATAAATTGGGATCCATTATCACAGAAAATTTCAGAAGGGATACCAAATGTAGTAATAATATTTCTTTTGATAAAGGATATCACTTCTTTTTCTCTGACTTGAGCAAAGGCTTCAGCCTCTATCCACTTTGAGAAATAGTCAGTCATAGCAAGCATGAAAACTTTTCCACCAGGTGCCTTGGGAAGTTTACCAACTATATCCATCCCCCATCTCATAAATGGCCAAGAAGAGGGTATAGGATGCAAGAGCTCTGCTGGTTGGTGAAGGATATTACTATGTCTTTGACAAGGATCACACTTTTTGGCATAATCCACAACATCCTTCTTCATAGTAGGCCAATAGTATCCTGTCCTCAGGATCCTTGTGAATAATGCCCTGCCCCCAGTGTGGTTTCCATAATCTCCTTCGTGAAGATCCTTTAAGACTTCTTGGATTTCAGGAACATCTTAGATATGGTCCTGCAAGAGATCGTTTATATAACATGTTATTTAATATTGTAAACTGAGATACCTTAATTTTGAAAGCCCTGGGGTTTTCTCCTGTAGGGATCTCTCCATGTTGGATATATCTCATGATTGGAAGGATCCATGATCCTGAATGAGATTGTGTATCATCACTAGGGATAATTGCAGAATCCTCTCTTATCTCCATAGCTACATGATCCTCAATAGCAGGGGTTAGGATATGGATAATAGGGATTTTGATATCCTCTGGAATCTTCAAAGATGATCCTAGATTGGCCAATGCATCAGCTTCTGCATTTTCTTCTCTAGGTACCTGTGTCAAACTAAAGGAAACAAAAGAGAGTGCCAATTCTTTGACTATCTCTAAATATTTGATTTGCTTTTCACCTTTAACAACATAGGATCCATTAAAGTGATTAGTAATTAGTAATGAATCTACATGTACCTCAAGATACCTGATCCTCATATGCTTAGCAATTTGCAAACCAGCTATCAAGGCTTCATATTCAGCCTCATTGTTAGTAGTTTGGAATTCACAAGCTATGGAGTGGGGTATTATGTCCCCCTGTGGCGATTTTAGTAGTATTCCAAGCCCAGTTCCTTTGACATTAGAAGCTCCATCAGTGAAGAGTATCCAAGGATCCTTAGTTTCTTCTAGCTGTTGGACTTCTAATTCAGCTTCCCTTTGCAAGTCCCTACTGAAATCTGCCACAAAGTCAGCTAAGGCTTGGGATTTAATGGCGATTCTAGGCTCATATCTTATATCATAAGCACTGAGCTTCACTGCTCACTTAGCCATCCTTCCTGACATTTCAGGTTTCCTGAGAACATTCTTAATTGGAAAATTAGTCTTAACAATAATGGCATGAGTTTCAAAATAATGTCTCAATTTAGTAGATGCCATAATTAAGGCCAAAATAAGTTTTTCTAAATGTGAATACCTGGATTCAGCATCAAGCAAACTCTTACTTACATAATAGACAGGATGTTGTGTACCTTCATGATCCTTGACGAGGACCGAACTTACTGCTTTAGAGGATACCGCCAAATATAAGGATAATATATCCCCTTTTTCTGGTTTCATCAAGGCAGGGGCTGAGGATAGGTAATCCTTAAGAGCTTTGAGAGCATTTTCATGCTTTTCGGTCCACTCAAATTTCTTATTTTTCCTCAAAATGTCGTAAAATTCCTTGCATTTTTCTGAGGATTTGGATATGAACCTGTTCAAGGCTGCGATCCTGCCTGTCAATCTTTGCACATCCTTAGCATTGGCAGGAGATTTGATATTCACAATAGCCTTAATTTGCTCCGGACTTGCTTCAATGTCTCTTTTTGTCACCATATAGCCTAGGAATTTACCTGCTTTAACACCAAAGTGACACTTGGAAGGATTTAGTTTCATATTAAATTTATCAAGGATATTGAATGCTTCCTCCAAGTCTCTAAGGTGATCCTCAGCTTTCTTAGATTTAACCACCATGTCATCTATATAGACTTCCATAGTGTGTCCAATTTGATCCTTGAACATCATATTGACTAGCCTTTGATAAGTAGCACCTGCATTTCTTAGTCCAAACGGCATAGCAATATAATAATATATACCAGTTGGGGTCATAAAGGCTGTATCCTCTTGATCAGATGGTTCCATCTGAATTTGCTGAAATCCAGATGAAGCATCCATAAAAGTTAATAGTTCATGACCCGCGGTAGCATCCGCCATGGAGTCAATGTGGGGCAATGGGAAAAGATCCTTGGGACATGCCTTATTTAAATCAGTAAAATCGACACATACCCTCCACTTTCCATTTTTCTTTTGAACAACAACCACATTGGCCAACCATCTTGGATACTTGACCTCTCTAATCATACCTGCTCGGAGTAATTTCTCTACCTCCTCCTGGATAATGGCATTTCTCTCAGGTGCAAACTTCCTCCTCTTTTGATGGATTGGCTTGAATGACCTGTCAATGCCAAGCTTATGAGTAATTATATCTTTAGATATACCTGTCATATCTTCGTGCTTCCATGCAAAGGTAGTTTTTCTCCTCTTGAGGAAGGATACCAAATCCTCTTCTATTTTACTAAGGATCCCTGATCCTATGTAAATCTTGGATTCAGGATTATGAGGATCCATAAGGATTTCTTTCATATCCTGCTCTCTTGCCTCCAAGACATCCCTTGGAGGATGCTTTAATTGCTATTGCTCCCTTGGCCTTGAGGCTGGTTTCATTGATGATGTATAGCAATTCTTAGCTTCTTGTTGATCACTCTCAATTTTCACCACCCCCCCACGGACTAGGAAGCTTCACACATTGATGATAAGTGGATGGGACTGCCTTCATGTCATGTATCCAGGGCCTGCCAAGGATAACGTTACAACAGGATAAGCAATCTATAACACAAAATTTTTTTATAAGAATGAAGTCCTTCAATATAGATTGGGAGTTTGATGTCCCCCAGAGTGTTCTTGGTCTCTCCGCTGAATCCCACAAGTAATGAGGATCTTGGTACAATATCGGATTCAGGAATATTCATCTTCTTTAGGACATCAAGTTGGATGATGTTCACTGAGCTTCCTCCATCTATAAGGATCCTGCGAACAAAATGGTTAGAAATAAACAGAGTAATAACAAGTCCATCGTGATGAGGATCCTGAACATCAACACGATCATCCTCATCAAAAGTTATGATTTTATCCTTGGTAACAGTGGAGGTTCTGATGGGTCTGTCTCCATTATCCATCTTGGTTTCCTTGGCATGTCTTTTGGCTGCTGAAAAAGAAGTACCACAAATGTCTGATCCACCGGATATGAAGTTTATAACTTGTGCGTCTGCTGGAGGAGCAGGAGCCTTTTCTGGGATCCTTTCAGGATCCTGGATCCTTGACTTTTTTCGTCCCAAGAGTTCTTTCAAGTGCCCCTTGCTCAACAAATAACCAATCTCCTTCCTTAGTGCAATGCACTCTTCGGTGAGATGCCCGAAATCCTCGTGATATGCACACCATTTGGATTTGTCTTTAGTAGCAGCTGGTTTGTCACTTTTCCTCGGCCACCTAGCTTTCTCACCTAAATTCTGCATTGTAAGAATTAGTTCATTGTTATCAACAGAAAAACAGTATTCAGAAATTGGAGGATAATCCTCATCATCCTCTTCTTGTTCTACTGCATGCACATTCTGGTTATCAGACTTGTTGTAGGATTTGAACTTGTTATTCTTGAAGTAGGATCCTTGCTTTTCCTGTTTCGAGGATCCTGCCAGTCTCTCCTGGATCCTTTTGTCATCCTCTAATCGGATGAACCTAAGGGCCCTGGTTCTTACTTCATCAAGATTCCTGCATGGGGTCATAACAAGATCATCATAGAATAATGAATCCCTAAGTAAACCCATTTTAAAGGCTTCTACAGTCGTGGCAATATCCAGGTTAGGAATATCTAAGGATTCTTTACTAAACTTAGTGATATAATCTCTAAGTGATTCATTTTGACCTTGAGTTACCCTATACAAATCACTAGTTAAACGTTCAAATTTTCTACTACAAGAGAATTGATTATTAAACAGGTTAACTAGATTAGCAAATGAAGTGATAGAGTAAGGGGGAAGACTTAGCAGCCATTTAAGAGCTGATCCTGTAAGTGTGGATCCGAAACCCTTGCATAGACATGCTTCTTTTAACCTATCAGGGATGGGGTTGATCTCCATCCTTTCTCTATATTGAGCCACATGTTCTTCAGGATCTGTCGAGCCATCATACAACTTCATAGTTGGTATTTGGAACCTTTTGGGTATCTCAGCATCACAAATAGGTGGTGCAAAACGAGATATCTTATGGCTCCCATCTGCAATTTCAGGAATAGGTTTAACCACTCCTGGAACGCTGGATATCATATTCTTCAGCTTCTGTAATTCTCTAGCCATAGCTTGATTGATACCTGTATCGTGCATAAAGCCATGGTTAGTGTTATAAGAATTATTAAAAGTGTTACCTGCCAGAGGATTTAAGTTTGGAATCCCAGACGTGAATCCATATTGTCGAGATTCTGGTATAATTGAAGGGCCAGAAGAAGCAATGGTCTACATTGGGATGAAATCTCCTTGATGGACATCTGAACTTCCAAGCTGCAAGCTTCTTAAGGATCCTTGATCCTGAGAGACGTTGGATCCTTGATGTGCCGTGAACGGGGGTCTTGGAGGATAATCCATGGATCCGAAAACCTAAGAGGATCCTTGAGGCAGAAAGGAGGATCCTTGAACATGAGAGAATCCTTGAACCTGAGAGGATCCTTGAACCTGAGAGGATCCTTGAACCTGAGAGGATCCTTGAACCTGAGAGGATCCTTGAACCTGAGAGGATCCTTGAACCTGAGAGGATCCTTGAACCTGAGAGGATCCTTGAACCTGAGAGGATCCTTGAACTGGTTGTGTCTCCATGTACCCTCCTGAGCTGGCGAAGGATCCTTGATGCTGGGAGAAGGATCCTGCTGGATGGAAATAGGATCCTAGAGCCTGAGTCATTGCTGACGATCCGTAATGCATTCCTCTTATTCCACCCAAGTATTGGACATCAGGAGTTGCAGAATGCTGGGAAGTTATCACCGGGGTGTCGAAATTCAGAGACCTAGGCATCAATGGGGAATGATCCTCCGCTGATCTCTTCTGTTTCTTGATATCTCCAATTTCCTTGAGAATCTTTTCGTTAGTCTTATCCTGCTGCTGTATGTGATCCTTCATCTGCAAAATCAAAGTAAAGAGGTCACTAGTAGTAGGATTATAAGAAACAGAAGAAGTTAGAGGTTTTGAGAAAATAGGGCTCGGTCTCTTTGCAGGATTTTCAGCATTCTTCTGGGATCCAGAAGGTGGTGGAGGCAAAGGTGGAACGCCCTGGGATGAACTGATTGCCGGCATTGCACTCGAAGTGGTTTTTCCTTGAGAAGCCATGCGGTTGAGGATAATGAACCGGAATGAACGGAATGAGCAAAATTTCTCAGAAATGAAGCACCAATTGCCCCACGGTGGGCGCCAAACTGTTTTGGTCAAAAATCAAGCAAAGATAATGCAACCAAATCTTTTGTTGTGAGGTGTGATGCTTGAATCAATGAACAATGTTAAGGATAACAAACAAATGCAATGAACAAATGACACAAGGATTTATACGATGAAAAAGCCCTTGATCAAGAGTTGATCTCCGGCACAAAAAACCTCAGGTGATGGAAACTACTGATCACCAACTAAGATTAAACAATAGATGTTTACAACTCGGGATGATAACAAGCTTGTTACAAGGATCACTAGTGTGTAAAATGCAAAAAAGTGTATGAAATCGCCAAGTAGTGTTCGTGAGCTGATTGAGAGCTGTTACGAGAGTGTGTGTATGCCAAAAAAATAGCTAAGTGTTCTACTCAAGCTTGTTATCCCCCATTTTAAATTAGTAACAACTAAGATAACTAACTATCCGAAATTTGTGCAAGCTCCCCACGATCTCCATAACGTCCATATAAGCCAAGCACGTGCGGAATATTGAGGGAATATGCTCCAGGAATTTCGGTGAGACTTGGTCCATGCCTTCGTTCTTGTAAAACAAGCTTACGTACAAGGTAGACAATTGTTAGTATAAGGATAACAATAAGGATCCTGAATCCTGATCCTGCAACACCTGCTGAGGATCCTTAATTCAAACAGAATTGAGGATCCATGATCCTGGCAGCACTTGAGGATCCGTGATCCTTAGGATTGTAAAATCCTCCCCTAACATTTTCAACTAGGTATTTTCATAGCGTTTTCTGAATTGGGTGTTTTTATGGCGTTTTATTTGAACACCTAGTTCATGTTATTTTTTTTTAATTTCAAAAGTAGAGCAATAGTGTGACAACCCGTTATTTCGAGGTAAAAATCATTCAATCTTTTCAATTTCTTTAGTTACGTTTCGTATACATTCTAATTACCGGTTCATACCGTTTATGAGCGAATGTGTACTATACATATTTATATGTGTATATCATGCCTAAATTTATTTGATTATATTTGAGGTGATTATATTTGTTTATAAGGAAAAGCGTCGAAATTTTTTTAAAAAAATGATTTTTAACATGTTAAGTTAAATCTTTAAGAGTGTTTCTCGGTTCCCCACTTTTTTAGTGTTTCTCAATGAACCTCACAATATATATATATATAGGTAGAGGTTCCTGTAAAAAAGAGTTTTTTTGTGAGAAATGTAAGAAAGAATCTACACCATTAGATCTTTGATCTAATGGTTGAGATCATAATGGCAAAATTATAAATAATGTTTACTATTAAACATATTAATTTTCTAGATTAAGGGTATATAGGTAAATTTAAAATTTTTAAATTAAGAAACTAAAATTAATGCACATGTAACTTCCCCCCGTCTTTTTTAAACATCAATAACTTTTTATACGTAACTTTTTTTTTAAAAAAAATTACACCATAATAACGAGTGTTTTTTTATCTTTAATATGAGTACCATATTGCTATACTTATAAAAAGAAAAAAAATATGTTTTGATCAGATATTTAGTCAATGAATGGTGGGATAAATTACACTTTTCGTCCTTTATGTTTATAGCGGGTTGCAATGGATGACCTTTAACTTCAATAATTACAGTCACAGTCCTTTATTTGCAAAACTCGTTACATCTTACGTCATTTGACCCTAACCTGGTTAAAACTTTCAGTTAAGTAAAATCATGTGCAACCCATATGAGGGCAAAACAGTCATTTAATACATAAAAAAATATAAAAATTAAAAAAAAATCTATAAACCTAAACCATCATCTCCCCCTTCTCTCTCTCTTTCTCTCTCCAACAAACCCCCACCACCAGAGTCTTGTGTACGATGTTGATTCCATGAGAGAAAACACCTCATCTGATGAAAACATCACCACCCTTTTTGACCACCACTACGATCGGAGCTATCGCCACCACCGCCTCTGACCACAACCAGATATTCAGATCTGTGTGGTTTTGCAACAAAATCAACAGGTAATGAAGTGAATTGATATTCACTCAGCTAAGAAATAATCAAATCAGGAATAAAGGTAGATCTCGAATTGATTAACCGATAGGATTACAACTAAATACAAGAAGAAGATGGGAACACAGAAGAACCCTCAAGTAGCTTAAACAATCTTTTCATGACCCAATCGTTCTATCTCTCATGCCTTATATTCCGCAGTAACTTTTCCTTTAAGACAACCACACCTGCTCTCTTATTGGGCTCCTTAAACGGGCTGCTAAGATGGGCCCTGGTATACTAATATGGTTCATAACAGGTAACCCAAAATTGCTACTCATCCCAACAAAATTGGAACTGTTACTTGACTATACACAAAGAATAATCCATTTCTCAGATAGAAATCCTCCTTTAACAAAAAAAAAAAAAAGCAAATCTTAATTTACACGCTTCAACTCGCGGTGGAACAGCACTGACATTATCGAATCGTTCTTCAATTTCACGGTTGATCGATCTCAATGTCACCAGCAACGCGTCGAATCAGCTGTTCTTCACCGCAACTGCTAATGTGTTTTAATTTGATTGTGATTGATTTAGTGAATGTTAAGGTGTTTGATTGTTGAAATGTGAGGTTACATTTAGGTTTGGTACAGTAGTAGTTGAAGAGTTTGGTGTAAGTTGAGTGTTTGATTGTTGTTGATATGTGAAACTAAACCGGAAGATTTTATTGAATTGTTGGAAGTTATTGGAGCCTTATTTGCATGTAGGTAAATATGGGAGGACTAATTTTGATGAGTAGGTTTATAGATTCAGATCTAGATCTGAGATGAAGATGGATTGATGGATTGAGATGGTGAGAAGGAAGAGAGAGTATAGAGGTGTAGAAAGAGAGATTTACCAGATTTTTTTTTTATCTTTGTTTGTTAAATTGATTAGTAAAATTACTAAACTACCCACATTTGCAAGGCATATGCCAATTTAACTGAAAATTTTTAACAAGGTTAGGGCCAAAGGACGTATAGTGTAACAAGTTTTACAAATAAAGGATTGTGACTGTAATTATTAAAGTTAAAGGTCATCCATTGAAATCTGAGACAAACATAAAGGACGAAAACTGTAATTTACCCTGAATGGTGTTATATACTTACTGAATCGTGTTATATACTTGCTAAATGGTGTTATATACTTACTGAATGGTGTTAATCTGTTATATACTTGCTGAATGGTGTTATATACTTACTGAATGGTGTTATATACTTACTGAATGGTGTTAATCTATTATATACTTGCTGAATGGTGTTATATACTTGTTGAATGGTGTTATATACTTACTGAATGGTGTTATATACTTGCTGAATGGTGTTATATACTTGCTAAATGGTGTTTATAGAGATCTTTTAAAAAAAATCCAGTTTCTATAATTAAGGTGGCGGTTATGGGAAGTTTTTAATTAATTGAATTAATGATAAAATTACTTGTTTACCCTTTTGAATTAATTTAGATTTAGGACACATGTCATCTTCACAATATTTTCCACCTTTCTCACACTTTTAACTTTTTTTACAATAACCTTACCCTATATATATATACCTAGGTAGAGGATCCTGTAAAAAGTGTTCAAAGTGTGAGAAGTGTATTATAACACTATATATAATACTATATAACACCATATAAACACCGTATAACAATATGTAACACCATATAATACCATATAACACTATGTAACACTATATATCATTATAAAACTGTAGGATCGTTTTGGCTGACCCAAATGAGTCGTTCAGAGGAGTTTTCATCAATTACAGGTGCGGAAAACAAGTAATTGACTTAGAAACAGCTGATTCTTCACTTTTAACACTGATTGTATTGATTAGAACGTGAATACACTCAGTCTTCACACCGGCAGCAGTTCGGTATGGAATACAAGACAATCGATCTACTGATTTCACTCATGGAACACATATATATAGTGTTCTGATTTCACCCGATATGACACAGTTCATCAGGAGCGAAATCACCAATAAGTGATTTCGGGCGAAATCACATCCACATGCACATAGGAGCGAAATCAGCTTCCTAACTCACTAACACTTCCTGTTTTCTCGTATAACGTGCCCTGATCTATACAATGCAATCGAAGACTCGATACAAGACGAAGTCGACAGATGTATGCACTAACAGACTCCCCCTCAGATGTTGACGAGTCGCAAGTGTCGAGTCTTCACACACTTCAGTCTTGATCAGCCTCTGGGCTTCACTCTTTCTAACAACATCAACAGACTCCCCCTTGCGATATGCTGGCATTTCTTTGTTCTTCAGCAACATCAACTTAAGGATCGTTGTCTGGCTTTCTATCTCTCAGTTTTTAATTTCCAAGATCGAAACTTGGCTCTAATTCTGCTCACGATCGATAGTCTGGCTTAAGCTTTGACTTCAGAGTCCACAGGAATCAGCAACCTGACTTTTTAGAGAATCGTTCCAAGATCGTAATCTGGCTCCCTTCCGGCATCAGGATCGATTTACCTGGCTCAGACTAGCATACAGCTTTGCTTTCAACATCGTCACCTGGCTTTCGACTAGCTTAGGTTATCTGCAAAACCTCTACCTCAAAGTAAAATTTCACATATACAAACATTTCAAATATTGAGACATGCACCAACACTGACTCTCCCTCAGATCAAACAAAGATTTCGATGAACCAATCGAAAATCAGATTTTTGAAAAACATTTAATTTCAAAGAACATACTCCCCCTAGAATTTTGCTCATCATGTTTAGCACTTGAAATTTTGAAAATCAGCTTTTCAATACCAGTTGTCGAAAATCTTTTTGAATTTTCAAAAATTTATGCTAAAACACATTCAAAATCTTTTTGGATTTTCTGAAAGAAAGAAATAAAATGCAGTAAAGAAAATATTTACAGACACTATTTTTGTGAGTTTGTGTAAGAGGATCATATCAGTTATGAGACATGTCACCAACACCGTTAAGCTTGATTACATTTTAAGTTCTAAACAATTCACCTAGATTGTCAGTATATTTGTCCACTTAAATTTTCACACAAAGTTCAACTGATTCGAGATACGATGTTAATGTTTTAAGAACTTAAACTTATTCGCGTGTCCCACTACTTGAATATACTCCCGTATCCAGATCCCAATATTCAGTCTTACAGGTGAGTATACCACAGATGGTATCTGTTCAGGGGTTAATTGCGAGGGCCGTGAGAGCTCAGGTCGATACTTCCGTATACGCAAAGAGATGACGGCTTCGAATTTTGGTGTGTACCCTTTAGAGGATCTTTTAATTACAACAGCAGTGACTATCAATTTTATTGTTTCATCAACTTGCTGAGGGTGATGCTATGTTTCAAGCATTTGCGGAAAGCATTATCCGGGGACTAGGTCAGTATTTCCATACAGCAGAAGTCCCGGGATAATACCCCGGATATCACTGAGCATAAAGACCTAGTATCTCAGAATAAGGGACCTTTCAAACAAGATTTCAGGGGTTACCTATATATCCAAGAAATTGTTACCCACAGAATAAGCTTCATTCAAACTTGCTTAGGTTTATATCTCGTCACAATTTACTAAATGTGCAAAAACCTACTGACACATCCGCAGTGAGATTGTTTATCACATTACTACATTCCAATTCATTAGCATGTTGTGATAGCCCACTGATGTACTATCATTTCCTCTTTTTCACAACAAAACTCATTTTTGGATTTTATCATGTTTTTGGCTTTTTCAAATTTTCTAATGTTTTTGGATTTTCTGAAAATAAACTATTTCTACGCCCCCTAAAATTCAAACACATTAAAGAAAAATTTAAAACAACTAAACTCTTGACCCACTTGTGGACACAAAAATGCAAAACAAACTATACAGAAACTTGACAACCGACATCGAATCGCATCAATTCGCTATTCACTAGGCATAAACAATCAGAACTCCCCCTTTCAACAAACCATTTTCTCATTTAGATTTCAAAACACTTAAGTTTGTTTTAATCAAAATGATTTTTCCGGAAAATGAGTTTGTTTTAACCACTTGTAAGTATCACTTGTAGTTATATCCAAAATATCTAGTCACATGTAGGAATAACCATCTACATTAACCATTATACCAACTTGAAGATGCCGATTCCTGCTTCGCACTTACCAACCTGGAAGCTCCGGCGTAGTCCTTAAACCTGTAAAATCTAAACTCATTCAAAATCTTTCAAACAATCTATTCAAAAACTAGAATGATGCCGATTCCTGATCCACAATTAAAAACTTGGGATCTCCGGCATAGTCCTAAGACTTCAAGGAAAACAAACTTCCATCCAAGTCTTCTCAGACTTGTTGGTTTTCAATTCTTGCGCAGTAGGGTTATAAGTTGCCTTTTTAGTTGCATAAAAATCTTTAACCCCCTTTGCTTTCCCATTAAGCATTTTCCCAAAAATTTTCTTAACATTCCCATTGAATGTTTTCTCGACATCAAACTCATTTTTCTCGGTATAAAACTGATCCGAGATCTCAACCTTACCAACCTTTTGTTTGATCTCTTCAAATTTCAGTGATGGAAACTCATCATCATTCACTGAAATTTTCACTTCAACTTGTGGCTCTTCTGGCTTTGTGGAACCAGATTCATCGCCGACATTCTCACTAATCTTTTTCACAACCCACACTTGGTTGTCTTTTCCTTTCTTTTTGTAAAGATTCCTTTTAGAACACTCACCAACCTCATGAACTGAGTTTTCAAAAAATTTGAATTTTTCAGTTGGTGGTTCAACATCAACAACTTTTTCTTTTAATTTCTCAGAAACTCCCTGTTTTGTTTTGGCATTTTTTGGACAGTTCCGTGCAATGTGTCCAGCTTCATGACACTTGAAACAGGTGCGAGTCTCTCTTGGATGAAACACTCCAGTTCCATTCCTTCTCTTCTCAGCAAGAAACTCCTGGTTCGATTGTTTCCAGAACGGTTTCTTCTGTTCATCTTCTGAACTTCCACCTGAAACAAATTCTGTTTTTGTTTTAGAATATTTCTCATTTTTATAATTTTCTGATGGAATAAAACCAAGACCTTTCTTTTTGTAGCTACGATTCTGGTTTGGTCTCTTTTGAAAACCAGGACCAGAATTGTAACCCTTTTTCTTGTTTAAACGTTGTTGCACTCTTGAAGTGTATTTTTGAGGTTTTTCAAGATTTTTCAAAACTTTCAATTCTGGAATATTAATTTCTATTAGTTTGAAAGTCTTGTTAATCAATTCCATTTTAACACTCATTATAGGAAACTCTTTGTTGAAATATAATTTGTCAGAATCATTCAAAGTATAAACGACTTCGAATGTTTCATCATTCAAATTTGCTTTTGATAACAAAAATTCTTTACTGTAAGACCGTTTAACCGACGACTTTGAATCATTGACCGACGGACTTGACCCTCCAGATTCAGACTTTGACTCAGACTCCTCATCAGTATCCAACACCTGATCGACCGCCTTTTTGATTAATTCAGACTCATGATCAGTGTCAGAAGATGTGTAAGTGACGTCAATGTTTTCTGGTAATTCATCAGTTGTGTCAGTTTTTAGCTTTATATTGACTGCATTTTCAAGTTGCTCCTCGTTTGGTTTTCTAGGAGAATACCCTTCCCAGATCGGAGGCGGACACTTGTTATAGCTAATAGTCGGTTTCTTACCAGTATCCTTTTTCTTTGTCTTCTCATCTTGGAAAACTTCCATACCTGCAACAGTCGGATAAATTCTATCAATAAGATAATCAGAACTAGAATAACTTTGCAATAATCTTCTGATTCTCTCATTCTCGATCCTTTCGGTTTCCAACTCTTGCTTCCACTTAGCACTTTCTTCGATGTAGAAGTTTATAGATTTCTGCTTTCTCATCATAACAGCATTCATCATCGTTAGTGCTTGTTCTCTCTCTGAATTTGTCTTTTGAAGACCAGTCACTGTTCTGTTTAAAACGTCATAAGATTCTTTCACATAATTGAGATTAAACAATAACTGCTCCTTCTTCTTTTCATATTCAGCCAGCTTTTCGTCTTTGGTTGCACATTCTTTGCACGGTTCAAGACACTTTGAACATGTCTTGACTATTTCGATAATCTTTTCAACTTCTATTATCTTCTCGACTCCAATCACTTTCTCAACTTCGATCACCTTTTCTTCTTCAATCACTTGCTCAGTCTTTTCAACAGCAACTTTTACTTCTTCACTTTGAACAATCTTAGCCTTTTCAACATCACTTTCAGTTTTCACTTTCTCTTGTTCTTTTGCAGCTTGTTTCTTTTTCAGCTTCTCCACACGATCTGCAAAATAAAAATGAAAACTTTCAGGAGACAGATGAGATTTAGCAATGTTAATATGTTTTTCTTCCTCATCATCACTGCTATCATCAGTTGGTGACTGATTAAACTGTACAGATTTTTCAGAACTAGCATCTGAAGAACCAGAAACAGATGGTGTTTGATCAAAGTCAACTTCCTTTTCTGAACTTGCATCACTTTATACACTCTCATCTGGATTCTATGAGTTTTCATTAGCACTTTCTGAGCTTTCATCAGAAACAACAGATTCTTCCTCCACATTCTTCACAGTCTCTCCAATAGACTTCATCCATGTGGCAAACATATCTGGTTCTCTAACAATCTTAGCAATGAACGCTTTGAATTCTCCTTTTTCATCAACAAACATATCCCAGCTGAATCCTTCTGGTAACTTTTCATCATCTTGATCTACTAAACAAGCTTTGCCATCAGAAGATATGTAATTGTTCCAGTTAAAATCTACCAAACACGCTCTTTTTGAATCCTCGATTCTTCTACCATGAGCCACCTGTGGTTCTTGCTGCTGTTGTTGACCAACTTGCTGATAAATGGCTTTCCGGTAGTAGTCGTCTTTTCCAAACGGATTCTGAGCTTCACTAGCTTCCCTGTTCTTGCACTCTCGCTTGAAATGACCTTTCTCCCTGCAACGAAAACAAGTAAGTTTAGATTTATCAAAACCTAAAGTAGAAACATGTGCATCAAGGAAGTCATTTCTTCCGGTAATCAGCTTGAACTTTTCAGCACGTCTAAGAACACTGGCTAGACACCATTTGATATCCATCAGTTCCATCTCTTCGGCGTCTATCTGATCGTAATCCTCCTTTGTGAGCACAGTATTTCCGATCCGACCAGCAACAAGACCTTCATATGAGAGAAGCACAGAACCAAGTAGAGCCATGTGATCTTTAGCAGTTTCTTCAGAAAAACTTTGACCCTCTGGAAGATTCAAAGCGATGTTGCACTGGATCACATAACCATTCCTGTCTTTGTGCTCTGAGAATGGAAACTTGTAGTTAACTCTTTCGGATTTACACTTGGAAATGAAGAGAATCCACTGCTGCTTTTGTTTGATCCTTGATCAACCTTTTCCGTTGAATCCCCATCACTAAACGCAGTTTGGATCTTAGGACTTTTCTCAGCATCTGGAACCGGAACACTACCTTTGTAATACATTTTTACATCCTGTTGACCACTTGGACTATTCATCCTTGCGATCTTCTGCTGTTCCAAATCCTGACTTTCAATCTTTTCGATAAACTGAGAAATCGTTAATCCATCATAAACCCCGGTATTTTTCAGAATCATCAAGTAGGTTCCCCACTCTTTCTACGGTAACGCATCAGCTAACTTGTCTACCCACTCTTCACGATCTTTTGTAATACTCAGCATCGACATAGATCGCACTAAGTGGCAGTATCGTTCAATCTGCTTCTTTGTATCTTCTCCCGGTAGACTACTGAACATATCAAATTCTTTCTTGAGCAACGCCTTCTTGCTCTTAATCATGTTTTCACTACCCTCAAACTTAACACGTAAAGCATCCCAAATTGACTTTGAAGTTTTGTCGTGTTGTAGTAGAATGAAGATGTCTTCTTTGATGGCTTGCTGCAATAGACTGATCATCATTTTTTCGGCTTTATACATATCTCGTTCTTCATTACTAAACTCAGAAATTGTTTTCACAACTTGTAACTCAGTACGTGGCAAAACATATTTCTTCAGAATACACTCCCATGACCTAAGATGATTTGCCTGGACCCAGTTTTCGAATCTGTCTTTCCACCCATAATATTCTTCGATACTCATCAGTTTTGGGGGCTTTTGTGTTGTACCCATCTCATTTTCCAAATTCATGGCTTGAGCAATGGAAGCCGGAGCAGTCGAAGTTGAAGCGAACGCGTTGTAGAACTCTTCACTCATGATTACGTATCGCGGTTTTTCAAAACAGTAACTTTTGAGCGAAATTTACTTCAATGCAGTTTTGAATGAAATAGCACACAACCCTTGGAGCGAAATCACTGATGACTGTTAGTAGCGAAATCACAATTGTGCAAACTGGAGCGAAATCAGATATTTGCCAACCAGGAGCGAAATCAGATACAACTTTTAGAGCGAAACCTCAAATCTTGTATCCCTGGAGCGAAATCAAAATGAATTTTGGAGCGGAATCACTCAGGACCGGTACCTTGGAGCGAAATCAGCGAACAGTTTGGAGCGAAATTAGACAATTTCGAGCGAAATCAAAAGTAGTCCATTCGAGCGAAATCAGCTCGGAGGTCATTTTTGTCCATTTTTAGTCCGATTTTAGCTATATGAAACTTTCTAGGGTTTGTCTATGTCCAATTTTAAACAATCTGTGAAATTTTGAACTGATTTGGACCGTGAAATCTTCCTGAACTGATGAAAGAAGGTGTAGAAGCAAGAATTTTCAATCAAATATGGCTGTAAACTGCAGAACTCCTCCAACTGGCTCTGATACCACTTGTAGGATCGTTTTGGCTGACCTAAATGAGTCGTTCAGAGGAGTTTTGATCAATTACAGGTGCGGAAAACAAGTAATTGACTTAGAAACAGCTGATTCTTCACTTTTAACACTGATTATATTGATTAGAACGTGAATACACTCAGTCTTCACACCGGCAGCAGTTCGGTATGGAATACAAGACAATCGATCTACTGATTTCGCTCATGGAACACATATATATAGTGTTCTGATTTCGCCCGAGATGACACAGTTCATCAGGAGCGAAATCACCAATAAGTGATTTCGGGCGAAATCACATCCACATGCACATAGGAGCGAAATCAGCTTCCTAACTCACTAACACTTCCTGTTTTCTCGTATAACGTGCCCTGATCTATACAATGCAATCTAAGACTCGATACAAGACGAAGTCGACAGATGTATGCACTAACAAAAACAAATATAACACTATAGTTTGTCTGATAGCATGTCTATGATAGATGTATAGTGTTATATTTGTTATATAATGATATATAGTGTTACATAGTGTTATATGGTATTATATGGTGTTACATATTGTTATACGGTGTTTATATGCTGTTATATAGTATTATATATAGTGTTATAATACACTTCTCACACTTTAGGCCCTTTTTACACTATCCTTACCCTATCTACCTATATATATATATATAAAGTTACGTACAAAAAGTTATTGACATTTAAAAAAGACGGGGGGAAGTTACATGTGCATTACCTAATTTCTAGTGGGTTTAAAAGACTATATTACCCCTAGATATTTCAAATCAGTCCAAATTAATGAAAATATTTTACAATTTGGTCCCTATTGATCTCAACCATTAGATCAAAAGATCTAATGGCTGAGATTCTTTCTTACCATTCTCACACTTTAGGCCTTTTTTACAGGATCATCTACCTATATATATTGTGAGATTCATTGAGAAACACTAAAAAAGTGGGGAACCGAGAAACACTCTTAAAGATTTAACTTAACATGTTAAAAATCATTTTTTAAAAATTTTTTTCGACGCTTTTCCTTATAAATACTTGTAGAAGTAATTTTAATAAAAAAATAAAAAACTAAAAATACAAAAAAAAAAAAAAACAGTTAAAAAAGGGCTTAAATTTTGTTTTTACAAATATGATATTTTTTGTTGGAATAGTATGTAATGGTACCATAGGATTGACAATCTCGTTCTCGCTTCATACGTTTGTTTGGAAGTGACCTCAGGGAATGAGAGAATCCGATGAACATTTGATAAACCTTTGTCCTTATAAGGGTTTATCCGACAGTCGACAAGGCTTGAATGTATTCGCCAACAATCCATATAAATGTTTACACAATAAAAGCAATTGGTTTATAAAACAAAACCTTTGTTCATTCAAAAACGTTGTTTTATACAAGACATTTTGGTTATACAAGACATTCTTTCCTATGGTTTAAGCAAAGACCTTTTGTTTACCATACAAGACATTTGGTTTATACATGACATTTGGTTTACAAAAGACATTTGGTTTATACATGACATTTGGTTTATACAAGAAATTTGGTTTATACATAACATTTGGTTTACACAAGACATTTGGTTTACACATGACACTTGGTTTACACAAGGCATTGTTTTTATACATGACATTGGTTTATACAAGACATTACTTTTTAGTAAGTGACTTAGATAACGAGGCGTGTGTAATATGATAAAAGCATGGTGTATACGCCCCTGGTACTTCCTATATATAAGTGCTTTTATTATATTACATATCGTAGTGTTATCTGAACTACTTCAAACAAAGACAAGACATGACATATTTTATACATGACATTTTCATTGGTTATTTACTTAACCATGCATCATTTCTTTTAAATCATTTGCTTTTCATATGATGTCATAAAATAAAACTTTTTATAAGGTTTCATGGCTACTTTTGTGATAGTTAAACATTTCTTTTAAATATATTCAAGCCATGAATCTTCATCATAAAACATGTGTTACTCACAGACATTTTTATGCTGACGTTTTATTTTCACATATGTTTCAGGAGCGAATATTTGACTATGAGCATGCTTCACATAGGGCAGACTTGGGCCTTAGTGACTTTAAAATTTGCAAGACAATTATTGTACTTTGGTTGTTTTATTTCCAAGACAATGTAAACAATTAACTTAATAATACAAAACTTTATGTACCATGTGTTGTGAAACAATAATCATGTGACAAGACTCCCCGACGTTCCCGCCAAGGTTTGTTGTTTTACGCGGTCGGGGTGTGACACTAGTGTTGTCATGTGGTTGTTTGATGCGATTGTTAAATAAATAAATAAATAATGTTTGGACACTTTTTAAAACTACTTTTGGGACCGTGTGTGCTAAGACCCATAAGGGGTAAACAACTATATTGTGGTTGTGGTGTACGTTTGAAACTTTAAACTTTATGTTTTAAATAGGCTAAAATGTCCAAAATAAATATTGCATCAACCACTAAGACATTTATGGGTACCAACCTCCGTCACCGCCACGTTTGTATTTCCGTTGTGACGTTTTTGGGGTGTGACAGAACTTGGTATCAGAGCCAATGGTTGTTAGTGAACTAGGTGTTTTCTTAGAAAACACGAGACCTCAACCAAAGAGTTTTGAGATTAAATCCCAAAATTCGCAAAGCCAATAAATTAAAATAAAAAGAATTTTAACCATGTATGAGAACTATAAAGAACTTATGTGCATACGTGTTAATTTGTTGTTTATGCCTTATGTGTTTGTTTATAAACGAACTTCCCGCCGAACAAGTTCATGAACGTTCGGTTCATTTACGGGCCTACGTATAATTTGTAAACATCATATCTTACTATTTGTTAATTATTCAACTAATAGCGTTAATTTGTTAATTTGTAAACATTAGTTTTGTTAATTATGGAGTTTTCATTAACACGTTTTAGGAAGACAGTAACAACAGTTTTTCATATTGTTTATTATTCAACTAATGGCGTGTTCATTATGTCGTTTTCAATTTTATTAAGAAAGTAACATCAGTTATTCATATTGTTTATTAGTTTTTGTTTATTATTCAATTAATGGTGTTTTCATCAATAATGTTTTAATGAGACATTTTCTATGTTAAAGGAGACATTTTCTATTTTAATGGTGTTTTTCTTAATTCGTTCTCACTGTGTTTTCTCAGACGAGGGTGTTTCTTCGAATGAAAGGTTTTGCCCGAAAACTGGTTTTCCATTGATCATTCCCGATGTTAGTGAAGAGATAAAGCCCAAAATGGACATGATATTCCCAAACCTCGATGATTGTTATTCATTGTATGTTAGGTATGCAATGGCTTGTGGTTTTTCTGTCAGGAAAGGGACAGAAAAGATAAACGCAAAAGGCGAAACACATATTAAGTATTACATGTGTACGAGATCTGGGTATATAAGGACAAGAAGGTTGATGCGTTGGACCTGAATCAAAAGGAAAGGATTGTGCGATCCAACTTTTCAAACCGTATAATTTTTATTGTTTTTTCACTTTTTGTGCATAACATGTAATTTGGAAGGTACATAACAAAGCATAGAAGATCGCACACACACATAAACGCCAAAGAAAAAGAACAATTTTCAGTAAATAAAATAGGTGAGGATAAACTTAATAAGATTTTGCTCAATGAGATGGACAAAATTCTCACTTAAGAATTTTGTCCAACACATTGAGTGAAACTTTATTGAGAACAAAATTGAATCTCCAAGAAAACGACGTTTGCCATGTGTGGTTGTTGAACTTTCTGGCGTTTTAAATTGAATGGTATTTAGTAAAATATGGCGTTTGTTTTTTGTGTGATAAATGGAAGGTCCTGAGACGTTGTTTATATAAGATGTTTTTGGCGTATAGTTTAGGCGGGAATTTATTATAATAAATGTTAGTAATAAAGTTTCCGCCGTTTCAGTTACTGTTTGTAGTTACTGTTTGTTCAGCTTTATCTGTTAAATTTGTAAGGCGTCCCATCATTAAGTTTGGCGTTTTGTATGAATGGTGTTTTAGATAAAGATAGCAAAATACAACTAATTAACTTTTGTAAGGGAAAATAATGTTATGGCGTTTTGAAACATATATCAGACATGCACATTGTAAATAATATTCATGGCATTTAGAAACAAGTAGATACAATAGTCTAAGCCAAATACATTGGTCAACATGAAAATTATAAAATGAAAGCAATTTATGGTGTTTAAGTTAATCTACATATTCATCAATCCTTTGTTCTATTCTCTTGCACCCTGTTTTATACAATTCATTAATTTTTGGAGTTTTTTTAATAATATGTGATTAAAGGAAATTATTATAGTTTTGGTGTTTGGCGTTTGTGTCATTTTGGCGTTTTATAACTAATTAGAGAAATAAAGTATTTTATTAGCGGAAAAGTACATAACAAACCACAGAAAATGACAAAAAAAAAAATTAAAACTCCTCGTCAGAAGGGATTTCGTCTGAGAAGTATCAATCGCTCCCCTCGTCTTCTTCTTCGGATTCTTCATCCAATTTTTCATCCAAATCTTCACTTTCATCGGTCTCTTATTCTTGAAGATTTTGAAACCTGCATATGAACATGTCATGCAACAACGTCAATTTTAGGGTCATGGTTGTGTACAAACATGTTGCGTTGTTTAACTCCTGTAGGAACCCAATACTCTGTTGGTCATGATGTTTTCAACCGTGTAGTCTTCCTGCTCCCTGTTGTCACATACAACAGTCACTATGTTAGGGTCTTCATCAAAACACCATGATTAGATGACTAGGTCCACATTTGGATTTGCATTGTTTGATCCAAATTTTCTGATTGATCTTCGTATAACCATCTGTGTTTTCTCACGTAGGTTACCAAGAGGAACGCCAAGTGCTAGGATCCCCCTCTGTGTTTTCACAAACACTCTTCTTCTGTTGTCAAAGAGGATTACGAATTGAATCTCCATGAAACCATGTTTGTCATTTGACCTCTTTCAGAGTTTGTTTTTTTGTTTTTTTTGAAATTTGACGTTTTAGTAGGGATGTCGTTTTGGTTAAAGATGGCGTTTTTTAGTATGATCAATGGAAGGGATGATAACGTCATCTATATAATGAGGTGTTTGGCGCGTAGTTTAGGCGGAAATTTTTTTATAATAAATGTTAGTAATAAAGTTTTAGTTACTGTTTGTTCACGTTTATCTGTTAAAGCTGCAACGCGTTTCATCATTAAGTTTGCCGTTTTGTATGAATGACGTTTTAGATAAAGATGGCGTTTTATCTAGAAGGGACTGATGTGTATGGCTTGTAGTTGAAGGCGGGAATTTTAATGGTGTTTTACTCATGAGTTTAGCGTTTTGGATTAGAGCAGTAAAAAAACCCTTTTAGCCTTAATGAAGCGCGTACACGTAATAAAGTTGATGTTATTTACGAAAACGCCATCGCGCCAATCTAATCCATAGATTGTTTTGATCCAACGGATGAGGGGCGTTCTCACCGTTTTCACACTTATAGGCGTTTTCCCTAAATCATGCCCCTATATATATATATATATATATATATATATATATATATATATATATAGAGAGAGAGAGAGAGAGAGAGAGGGGGAGGGAGGGAGGTCATGCATATACCAAACTATCTATATCAGCTTTCCAACAGTCAAGCAAACCCCTTCTTACAATTCTACTACTTACAAACAACCTACCATTAACATACTTTCCGTTTGTCACTATATCCAATACGGGTTCAATTCAAGACAGAAGGTATTATACAACTTAACTAGGGGTGGGTTCGGATACAGCCCGAGGAGATGATTTCTTTTGCAACTTAAACTTCAAATGATGTCTGATCTTTGCGTCGACTCTTGCTGAAAAACCAATCTTGGTATCTTGTCTTGCTTTCGATTTTTCTCTTCGCCACATATGTCGATCCTCAACGTCTTTTTTGTAATATTTAATTTCTTGAATCACATGGTGATCCATTGGATTAAATGATCTTTGGAAGGATATATGAGCCAAATAAGGCAGATTGCAAGCAACCGTGACTAGCAATGTGCTAAGCCAGTAAATGGGTGCAGGAGAAAGAGCTTCTAGAAAGATTTGGTAGACGTTTCCTGAGAGACTGGGTGAAAGCATACCGTATAATACGAGAAAAATGTACCATGTGATGATGCTGGAGCCGATTAGAAAATGTTGGATCCATGTGAAGTGGCTCATGGTGAGAGCGATCTGGCAGTTGACGGAGTAGATGACACATGTGAACATGACGGTCCCCACCACCGCCATGTCTGCGGTTTGACCATTTGAGCGGAATGCTTGGTCATAAAAGATTATGATGTTGAGGAAGAAGACGATTAGGGAGCAGTAGAGACCGTTCCCCATCCACCCAAAGATTCGGTACCAGTCAAAAAACAGGTTTCTTGGTCCTTGCTGGTATAATGCTGGAAACTGCACTCGTAATTGTTCATAAAATCAATAATAAGTTTTAAGCTATCCTTTTGACAAATTAGACAATTGAACATGATAATGACTAACCTGTAAGCAGATCTCGGAAGAAACATCTTGTTCGAAAACTCCAAGTGAAATTACGGGCAACGATGTAAGAACAACGTTGAATAATAACATATACCAATCATCATAAACTGATTGACCAGAAAATCCCGTAAATGCCTCAAAGTAGAAAAGTGTTAGCCCGAAAGCAATGTTCTTGTAGAAGAAATAACAAATCTGTGTTGCAACAAGCAAGTTGGGTAACATAAATTTGGTAATACATAATTTTCTCCATTTCTTAAAAGTTTGATAAATAACTGCAATTGTCATAAAAGAGAGACTGTATATATATAAACTTTTGGAGCCTTTCAACCTTTGTTTGCTATTTTTTATATGGCTGGCCCATTTGAGATAAATCAGCCACCCATTTAAGAGAAAATAGTTAAACTTATGCCACCGAGATAGATAGATAGATTGGTATGTACGTACCATTTGAGCAATTCTCTTATAGCACCAATGACCATGTACAACAAGTAGTCTTTCAAGAAACCGAAACTGCGCTATAGCAAAATCACTAGCCATCACAGCCTGTAAGGGACATTTAATGCACTAAATTTAGAGGTTGAAACATTGAGTTCGAGTCAAAAGACAATTATATTTTATACGGGCCAGGTTGACCAGAAACACCTTTTCCCATTATATCTATGCAGTTAATACGGAAAAATATCGGTTATCGGTCAAGGACCGATATATGAGATATCGTTTATCGCGGTGAGATATCGGTAATTTCTAATATCATGCATAAATATATATATTTATATTTATATTTATATTCATATCTAGAGCCTATATATATACTAGAAGTCTAATATCATGCATAAATATATATATTTATATATATACAAGAGGTGGTAGAAAGTCTAGGTGTGGGAATGAAAGTCTCAAAAGGTGGTAAATACTTTGTCCCACATTGGTGTGGGAACAAAGTGAGTGGGTGTTTATAAGGTAAAGCATTTACTACTCCATTGTAGCTTTATGACATGTTTTACCACAAGTCCTACCCGCGCGCAGGAAAATGGGTTTCTGAGCTGGAATTTGGTTGAACTCGTGCGTGCCCGCGCATCATGCGGACACGAATGCAGCTCCGAAACCCCAGGGGTCCGCGTGAGGTCGTTTTTTGCTGTGGAGTGCAGCTTTTTTTTTTTGTAAAAAAATGGCCAGCGCGATATATCGACGATACAACCGATACGGTTTTTGCAAGATATCGGCGATATTTCGGCGTTGACCACCGATATTATCGTTGACCGATATCGGAAACCGATATTTTGGTGAGGGGCCGATAACCGAGATATCGCCGAGATATCACCGAGATATCGCCGAGATATCGCCGAGATTAACTGCATAGGATTATATATAGTGATATGTGCCCAAGATCTCAATGACATGTTCCCATGCAATTCTATTATTTTCCTTATTTCATGTTTAGTGGTTAGTTAATTAAGAGTGTTAGTGGGTTAGTGGAGTATTATTTTCTTATGTAATTTCCTTTACGGATTATCTATCAACCAATTGGTTCTTATCATATAGATATATTATCACGTAAGTTTTTGAATGAAGTGATTTAGTTTTAACACCTTTTGTCCAGTTCTTTTTTAATTTTGTGTTAATAGTTTGTGTTAATTATAGATATAGATATGATTAAAAAATGCTTTGTATTTTTCGCAGCCAACTTTTTAATTTACCCATTTGGGATGCCTAGCATAACCCAAATCAACCCGTTCAAAAGAGATTATACAAACCTGCATTCCTTCAACACCACTAATACCGACACCAATATCAGCTTCTTGAATCATTCCAACATCATTTGCACCATCTCCAATCGCTAATGTAGTTTTCCCAGTTCCTTCTTTCACTAATCTTGTAACCTAATTAAAATAACATTTACATGTTTAATTAATTCATTTTTATGCATGCACCTATATCAACAAAAAGATATCATTACCAACGCCTTTTGCTTAGGAGAAACACGACAACATATGACGGATGCACACTCAATGGCTAAATCCAAAAACTGATGCTTCAAATCATCCTCCAATGCGTAAGTTAGTGCCTTCCCATCAATAATCAATGCAAATGCAGCATGTGGATCTTTTTCAAGATTAATCATTCGAGATGCGTTGGTAATTTGCATCAAAATATTCTCCTTTATAACCTGATGATTAGAGTTTAATGAAGATCAATCATTTTCTAAAATATGCATGACCCGATAAGAACAATTACCATATTAGAAGTGTGGTCCACATTTGTTGTTATACGTATATGCTTCATCCCCTGCCGAAGTAAACTGCAAGCAAATCTGCACAAACGAAAAAAGGGTTCAGATTTCCTTTTACAAACCCAATTAGAACACAGATCATACCCTATGTTGATTGCGGTTTCCATCTTATCGCCAGTAAGAACCCATAATTTTAAACCAGCTTGTGCCAGTTTATCAATACATTGAGGTACCTATAAAAAAAACATTAATTAAAAAGGGAAAAAGGTAAAAATATAATAAACCTTGATAATCAATACCCCTTGCTGAAGTTTATCCTCCACGGCGGTTGCGCCAACAAGAATTAGGTCTTTTTCCATTATGTCAGATAACTGTTCAAGCATTGTGTCTCGTTCACCACCGATGGAAGTTTTGGCTTTTGAAAATTCACCGTTCCAAGAAGAATATTCAGAAATGTCAAGCTTTCTGTAAGCAAACACTAGTGTACGTAATCCAGCTTCTGCATATTCATTTAAATGCTTTTTGGTGGCTTCCTCATATAATCTTCCGTTTTTGGATAAACGATCAAAGATGATGCTGTATAGTGAAGCTATTATTAAAAGATGATTTATGTAACCAAGCATTAACGAAAAATTTGAACTTTTTGGACAAAGAGTGTTTCCAACCAGATTTTAAGGGTGGTCTGACCTGTCTGCGCCTTTGCACAGTAACAATATCTGTCCGGTTTCATCCTGAACAATAACTGACATCCTCTTTCGTTTGCTTGTGAAATCCAAAATATTCAGAAGTTTGAACTCCCTGTGTAAGAAAGAATATGATGACATGACAAAACAAAAGATCAATCAAAATCATATACACGGTACCTACCTCTCAATGGGCTCTTGAGATGGGATGTGTCTTTCACGAACAAAGATACTTGATTGAGTTCTTTTGCAATACTCAAACCCAAATTCTCTTGCTGCGACAAGAAAAGCTCCTTCATCTGGTGACTCCGCTTCATAGTTATACATTCCTGTTTCCTCATTTAGCTCCGGAATTGCAGTGTGACAAAGAGCAAGAATCCGGAAAAACAACAAGATAACATCTTTGTTGGGTTCTTGAACCCAATTTCCATTCATGAGCCGATTATCTTCAAAACTAAACCCCTTGATTCGGTTTTCAGAACTTACACCTTTAGGTACAACTTCCAATTCGATTTCGGGCCCACTTCGTGCACCGATTCTTGAAGATTCGTCAAGGTCTATAGCCATCTGGCTGGCAGCAGCAAGTTCAACTTCACTAGAACGGGTCCCATACGGGGTTCCAGCTACCGAACACTTTAAAAAATCCATTTGGTTACACGTTAATGTCCCTGTTTTGTCAGAAAGAATTGTGTCCACCATACCTAACTCCTCGTTCAAATTTGACGTTCGGGCTTGAGCAGGAGTGCATGTTTCTTCGTCATACATGTGTATATCCTGGTTTATAAACAATGCTTGTAAAACCTTAACAAGCTCAATAGAAACATAGAGTGAAATCGGTATCAAATACCCGTAAAGAATCAGGGCAGTAATCAAATGACTAAAGCCCGACAATGAAGGTTTGTTCGGATCATACAAACCCTGATCATCGGGAGGGATGTACCACCAATTGGGCATTTGATATTTGGTCTTGACAGCAAACCCTATTGAGCTGATTAATGAAATCAACATAAGAAGAGTGAAAAGTACGTAAATGATTTTATCCATTTGTTTCTCGATTGTGCTCCTTTTTGAAGGCGGTTTAGTAGCATTTTGCATAACCTTGCTGTCATGACCAGAAAATATCACCACACCGTATACGTGACCAGTGTTACGAAGCTTGGAATCTCTCAGAAGAATCTGACTAGGATCAAGGGGATACGTCTGCCGATCATATTCAAAATTCCCCACAAATGTGTACAAATTAGGGTTCGGGTCCTCACATTTGATGGTTGCTTTGAAATCTTTAAAAGATGCATCGTCATCCAAAGGTAAGGTTACCTCTAGTGATCTTTTAACTTTTAAATTTGTCTCACCGTCTAAATTCATAGTTTCCACATAACAAATTCCATCTTCATAACTAGAGGATAAGAAGAGTAAATCCGCAGGAAAAAACTCATCTTTCTCCACTTTTACCACATCTCCAACCTCGAGTTTCATCCACGGTTTTCGAACAAACACACCATCTCCGCTATGAACTAAAACTTTTCTCATATTTACCTTCATGTCCTGCATAAACCGGTGCCAATTTTCCACAGCTTCTTTCGCCATACTAAGCCCAACTACAAAGATTAGAGGTGCAATCATGCTGTAAGGCGAGAAAGGTGAAACGGGCGTGAGAGATAAAGCGGCAGCCAGCAGGAAATACAAATTAGCAACACGCCTGAATTGCTCAAACAGGGCTTTCGGCAAGAATGTGATGACATTGTACTTTGTCGTGGATATGTAATTAGTACAATATTTGAGAGGCTTTTTCCTATGGAACCCGGGTTGATTACAACAAACATGTCTTGAAAACCCCGGACCTTGAAACTGATGAGGCTCGTCTATAGATTCCCGAGGCGGGCGTATGCATCCAAACGTGTACAGACTGCTTCTTTTTAGCCTAGCTCGTATCCTTCCACCAGCCATACTTTATATTGATTACTTACTTATTTCACCAACCCCTAACTCATTAGCATGCCACACAAATCCTGCACAGATACAATACCTTAAATTGAAGTTAACAAACAATAAACATGTTGTTTTGACTTGGATTAGGCAGAAGCATTTAATCAAACAGTTGAGGGGCATACACAACCAAACAGCTGATAACATAAATAATTAAAACCCCACAACTCTGAAAGAAACGCAGGAAAAGAATATGCTTTACCCACACATGAATCAACAGAAAGAAAGAAAACCCAAATACAGTAATGATTAATAAAGAAAGTAAAATAAAAAAAAGATACCTACCCGATAAGAACAAGAGTTCATCAAGAATATCGAAAATGTCATTTGCAGCAAACGATAAGATCAAAGAATGCAGTTGTCAAGATCGCCAAAACGGAGATGAGAAAGAGGGTTCAGGCAACAATTACATTTACAAACCCTCTTTCTCCGTCATCTCTCTCTCTCTCACTCAATTAATAATTTCCAGTTTTTACAATATTATCATTAATTAATTAATTAATTGTTCTAACAATTTTACTTCACTAAACATTGATTGATCTGTTTATTTATTCATGTGTTGAAACTTTTTAAGCATAAAAAGAAGTCTTATGAACGAATTTAAGTTGAAATGGTCCAACATACTCCGACCCTCGTCGGCATTAGGTGGGTCCACTATGTTCTACGTGGCTCAAATATTGATGTCTGTGGGTCCACTTTATTATTTTCTGTCTTGCCTTTTCAATTTCGAAAACAAAGACTTAAATGATATTTTAGTCTCCTATGTGTGGTTTAGTTTATTTTGTCAGTTTAATCTAAAGGTTTTATTTTTTGTCTGTGGGTCTAACAAGGTTTCAACATTGTCATTTTAGTCCACTGAGTTAACTTCATCCATAACGAGAAGGGCAATTCGGTCATTTTATATGGTCGAATTGTCTTTCTAGTTAAAAGAATTACATATAAAATGACTGAATTGTCATTCTCGTTAACAGAAATAATGGATGAAGTTAACCCAGTGGATTAAAATGGCAACGATGAGACCTTTTTAGACCCACAAATGAAAAATGGAACCTTTAGGCTAAACTAACAAAATCGTTCAAACCACATGAACTAAATGAAAATTAACTCGAAAAGAAAATACTATATTTTGATAAAAAGTTGATTTGATTATTTATATATGAAAAACAAGTGACTATCTATAATACTATAAAAAGGAGAAGTGATGTACACAATTGTAATTTTACCACAAGTATAAATTTTGAAGCATGATGTACAATAGTATACAAGCCATTTTAGATGGGGTTTCATCAAAATTTTAAGACACTTCAGGGTTATCCTAGGGATTTCACCAATGCAAATTCATTACAGCCCTGTAAATGAATCGTCCGGCTATTAAGCAAAGGGTGTCGTTCAGTTTTACCAGATGAGACACTTATTCCAATCGTTGGTTTACACAGACGACTAATGGATTCTGGGCGACGATGAACACTAGGCGGTGATGGTGGGTCGATTTAATTTACGCCAAACCTCGGGCGTGCCTTTTTGTTGGTTCCAAAGACGGTCTTAAGGTAATGTGATTTTGTATATTAGATACGCAATCGTTATTGTTTGTTATGGGCTCAATTTTTCCTCTGTGTTTCTAAGTTAGGGTTTCTAAATATGCTTTACCACCAATCGTTGAGATAACTGGTGTTCACAATGCAATCAAGGAGTGTTAGTTCCTTCATTCTCCTTTTTTTATTTTTATCGAATTATTGTAATTATTATTTAGTTATTCTGAATTTTTCCTCAATGTTTCTAAGTTAGGGTTTCTAAATATGCTTTACCACCAATCGTTGAGATAACTGGTGTTCACAATGCAATCAAGGAGTGTTAGTTCCTTCATTCTCCCTTTTTTATTTTAATCGAATTATTGTAATTATTATTTAGTTATTCTGAATTTTTTGTGTTTATCTTTTCGATTACTGATTAGAAATTTGTGATTTGTAAACGAATCTTGTGATTTAAATTGTAAATCGACTTGTGATATGAAGCTCACGAACTTGTGATCCTTTATGTTCAGTGGATGAAACAAGCTCACTAGAATATGAAGCTACTTACTAGCCAAAAACCGATTTATTAAAAGCTCTCGCAATATTTGGAGTTGCGGCCACAGGGGCAGTTGCAATTAATCATGAAGGTGAGCGTTTTTTTAGACAATAGTTGATAGACAACATGTTTTTGACACAAACATCCAACTATTGGTTGCTAACGTTTTCTAATTTAATGTCAAATAGCAAAGAATTTGGAACTGAATCGGCGAAAAAACTTGAGGCGTTTCATGTTTTCTACTATTTTTGTAAAAAAGGTATTCTGTATACTCATAATCGTGACTTGTTTCTGGGGGTTTAAAGTTAATAGAATATATATAATATAATAAGAATAATTATAAAGTTAATCTAATCATATCTTTTAATTATAAAAAAAACAAGATGTCCACTGTTTACAAGTTGCAAAGCCTAATATCAAACTTGTTTAGAATAAAGCATAAGGGTGGTCGGTATCATCACGGATTCACGGTGAACCTTTCGGGGATTGGTCTTCATCGATCGGTGATCGGTTGCCGGCTCCAATTCGGTGAGCGGGGAAGGGGTTAATCGGTGTATACTCACCGATGCGGGAAGAGGAGGGAAGGAGGAGAGAGGGGGTTTAATGGTGGGTCCCAACCCCTTTTAACCAATCACGTTTTTTTTAATTCTTTACCATTCTCCATGTGTTTGACCATTGCCAGTTATTGAGTGCAAAATAGGGAGTAGAATGAGGACTTGACATGGCATGATATTATTGGCTAGAGAATAACTCAAACACCCTAATAGTGTCCCTTCACCCTAACATATAAATAACAGTGAAAAATGAAAAGTAACAAGATGTGCACTATTTACATATTGATTGTTTTAAGCGACTACGGAGATTTGGTTGTAAATTTAATTGCTTTTGATGTAGGGGTGGACTCATGTTGATTGATTAATGTGTGGGCATACACTTTTAAAAAAAATAGTGTATTTTTTAGGTAAAAAATCCGATCGCACCTTTTGAAAATATAGTTGAACACCTCATCCGCATCCCAGAAAAAAAATTCTGGATCCATCAGTATTTAGATGCACACTATACCATTTCAAATCTTATAATTTTCAATAGTTTTTGCAGTTGATTCGATTCCCAAAAACAATGAACACATATATGGATTGAATAGTGATTCCCATTTATATGAAACTAGTAGTTGCCCCGCCCGCATTGCAGGGCAATGGCCGGATAATTCCCAATCAATTAAAAAAACACTACTATAATTTTGCTAGGAAAAAAACTAAAACGATGATAAGACTGTAATCTCCGGCTCAGTGCAAAACTGTAATTTTTCAGGACTAATGAGCGACTGTTAGGCAGCTCCTTGACACGGGAAAAAATTTGTGACAACTGTCAAATTAGCATGCATCCGTACAATTATTAAATGTTGATTAGTGCTTAGTGACTATGCCGATTCATAATTTATGACTTGAATTGTTTTCTGATTACCGCATTATACTTACATGTGCATCACATTTGATACTGTCACATCATTTTTACATACAAACTTTAGTGACATAAACGATGAACAAAGCCCAGTTAGCACAGTTAGCGGATAAATCAGGAATATGGTGACGGGGTTCAGTACATAGACAGACGTTGTTTTGAGACCCAGTATGAGCCAGAAACCACGTTCTACACTAGTATAGTGTGTAGGAAAGTAAGGACCACAAAACTGCTTTTCTAAGTGATAGATAACGTGCCGGAAAGTGCCTAAAACCCACATAAAGTGCAGAATTCTGCATATTTCAGCAAAATTCAGCATTTTAACGAGTTGGTAACATGTAAAAATATGACTAAATGGTCCTGAATACTTTCCTAAGTGTCGGGAATAAAAGTGTCACAAAAGGGTACATAAAGAACACTAAACGGTATAGTTTGACACTTTAACGAACCGGTATCTAACCGAACAACCGGACATTGCCCGAAACACCAAAATTTTTCTAGAAGCATTGTTTTAATATTTCTGAGTTAGTTATGATCCCCGAACACCCTAACACACTGTATAGCACAAGATATGCTTAAACACTAAACTTTACACTTAACTTCCAACTAAATTATCTAACTTACCATTAAACTCCAACCAATACCCCCCCCCCCCCCTTTGGAACATTGGTTAATACCTTAACATGGTTATAAGATCAAGACCCCATCATCATCTTCATCACATTTCACCAACACAAATCCTCTCTCTCCCTCTTGCTTACCTACGACCATGAACACCACACCACCACCATCACTTTCAAGCTCCCATTCATCCATTCTAAGGTGCTACAAAGGTGTAAGGAGCTAAGTTAGGAAGCTTGGAGCTTTCGGAAGTTGAAGGACCTTCACCGTTTGCTTTTATCCACTTGTTATCTTCACTTGAATCATCACTAGCCTTGAGCTAGTAGTAAGATCTTCTACTCTTCATTTTACATCTATTTCAAGGGGTTAATAGATGATACAAGATGAATATCATGAAGAACACTAAGAAACTTGAAGATGAAACATGAGCATAAGCATAAAACTATAAGAAATCTTAATGAAATCATGTTGTTTAGTGATGTTATGATGCTTGATGATTGTTGGTTTGTGTAATTGATGTAAATCATTATATGATCTTGCTAGATCATGATTAAAAACATAATCTAGCAAGATGAGAGGATGAAAATGTTAGAGATTTATAAAGCATCCTCATGAAAGACATGAACTTGAAAGAATATATTGTCTTCTTGAAAAATAATAATCAAAGTGGGTTAATAATCATATACATAAAAAATTACGAATGGTTTTCCAAAAGAACCAAGCTTGAAATATGAGTTTTAGTAGATCTTGGTCCTTACATAAACAAACACTATTTTTAATAGATAAACAAGTGTAGAAACACTTGTGTAACAAGAAGGTTACACAAAGAAGCTTTTTTAGAAAATGTGCTTGGAAGTTGTAAACACCCAACTTCTTTAAAAATAAAGTTTTTAAAGAAAATGCATTTTAAGGGGTAACTAAACCTACTAAACACACTACCAAGTTACTACAAGCTTTTATGAAAGTTCAAGTTCATGTTGTTATGTAAGTAGCATTACTTTGGCACTTGGTAAGTGTTAGTTAGATTGTTGATTGTTGTGATGATTTTAAAAAGAAAATGATATGCTTTGATAGCATGGACACCTCCATTTTTAGGGGAAACTATGGCAAAATTTTCTAAAAATATAAACACTTAGAAAAATGTTTTCAAACAAGTATTTATAAGTGTATTTTAACGATGGGTTTTCTACATAAACTTTTCCATAATTTTTGTTACAAAAATACAAGTATTGGAGGTTGGTTTTTATAAATAAGAATGGATAAATATATATTTAGAATATATATTTACATTAAAGACATGATGTGTGTGAGTATTTGTATACTTTGTGTATTAACTATATTATTTTAGGGGTAAAATAATATAACTTAACAAATAGCAAGAGATTTACAATCCAGAATAATACCAAAAATCACAAGGAATAAATATATAAGTTACACGCTTAATATGGTGGAACCGAACACAAGAACGTAACTTACAAAATATTCCGGAAAATAATGTCATAAATATATTTTTGATAAATATTATTTTGGATACAAAAAGAATGAAAGTATGATTTTTATTATTATTACAAGTTATATCATACTTTGACACAAGGAGAAAATATATTATTTTTGGGAAGTAAAAATATATTTTCTTCGAATATTTGGAAGATATATGATTTTTGAGAAAAATATATATATTCTTGAAATACATTATTCTTGGACAAAATGGGTTATATATTTTCTAAAGTGAGACTTGGAAATATATTGTTTTGGAAATATACATTGGATGTTATTAAGGAAATACGTACACACCTGAATACGACGCCAATACATGGCGAGATATACCAACACAAGAATACGAAAATACATGTATGAGATACCCCCATCCTTGGGAAGGAAATACGAATATAAATACTTGAGAAGTATTGTTACAAAAATATTGTTTAGCGATTATTCCAAAAATTAAATATAATTTAAAGTTAAGATATTTATTATTTTAACAAATAATTATATACTTGGAATACTACCGAAGACACTTTAAAACGTAACTCAAGGGCACTAATCAATACTAAGACAAGGCACAACCTGCTCGTCTAACGGACCGTAGTACGCATGTAGGTAGTCATGCGTTCTAGAGGAAGCTTTGAGTTACATCGGATACAAGGAACACAAAACTGTGAGTTCATGTCCCCCTTTTTCTCTTAACTGTTTTCGGTTTTATAACTCTCGGGGGTGAAATACATGTTACATACTGATTACAAACAATTACAAATGGTATGATTAGCTAAGGAATGTACTGCTAGATCACGTGAATGGGTAGGCGATTAGCTTAAGACCATTAATCCTTGTATAAGGACCGAGGGGCATGAGTGATAGATCTTTTGGGTGTTGTGAGCCCCACCTATGGGCCTGCGAGTTGGCCGCATGTGGTGACTATGTCGTTCCGCCGGAGGGGACGGTACGAAATACGCATACAGGTTTGAGTGCTTCCTATACCATGTCACTTATATTAATGTATTAGCTACACATTAATTGATCTGTTTTTCCTTATTGCTTCATACCAGTTTACAAGTACATACATACATATAAAAGTTTTCAAGGATGATTCGTGCACACATACTAAACACATGAACTCGCTCAACTTTTGTTGATGTTTTCAAACTACATGTATTTCAGGAAACTTATAAGTGGATCTGGCGGGCGTTGGAAGTTTTATGCTGCGTTCGAAATAAAGATGTCATCCATGGTCTTTGGGTTTGGTCGGTGTGTCTTATTCCTGGACGAGACACGTCTCCCAACCCCTGGTGCTATTTAATATCTTTCGATGAGTCCTTAGTGAACTCATAAACATTTTGGTATGATTGTAAAACTTGAATTTTGAAGTCTACGTTTTTAAACAATGTTGTTATGTTTTAAACTTATTCAATGGATGACAAACCAATGGTTTTATCATATAGCTGTTGTTATGATTGAATGCAATGATATTAAGAAAGTCACACCATAATCACGCTTCCGCAAAAGTCAGGGTGTGACAGCTTGGTATCAGAGCTTCGATCGTAGCGAACTAGGATTCTTTCTCGAGTCTAGACTACGATCATTAGGGCTCTCACGAAAAAGTTTTCACGACATGTTTTTCATTGCATACACGAAACGCCCAGATCCAGGGAACAAACATTTTTACAAACAGAAGACACGAAACACATTTCAAAGTTTATGCTTATGATTCAGTCTGAGAGACTGGGAAGGGTAGTCTGAGAGACTAGGGAGTTCAGTCTTAGAGAGTGGGAAGTTTAGTCTGAGAGACTGGGAAGTTTAGTCTAAGAGACTAGGGAGTTCAGTCTGAGAGGCTGGGAAGTTTAGTCTGGGAGGCTAGGAAGGATAGAAAGATTCATGAAAAAATAATGTGAATACATGATTACATGATGAATTGTTTTTGCTTGCAATACACTGAGTGTTAATGATACTATGGATATAAATGCTATGATTATTATATACTAGCACACATGTCACCTTCTTCCGAGAGTGAGGAATCAGACATTGACGACCCTACGGCCACCGCCACAGATAATGAGATTGTACCTGCGCCGAAGATATTTGCGTCAGACACTGAGAATGATCCTGATATGATGACCGAGGGCGAGGACGGCTTCCAACCATTCGCGCTACCAGATCTTGGTGATGAATTACCCTTGCTGATGGCTCTGATTCTATCGGTTTTGAGTGCATTGAGTGTAAAAGAGTTGAAAGAAAGTTAGAAACCATCTTTCAATCCTTTTTCACCATGAATATGTGCAGATCTATGCAAGATCTTTGTTTATTTGTGTGGAAATCGTTCAGATCTAAGTTGTTCTTGGTGGATTAAAGCCAAAACCTGAAGTTCATAAGAACACCATGATGACATCATCCTAGAACACCTCAAATCTAGTGATTTCACGGTTAAAAGTTAAGATTCAAAAGATAGAAAGCTGTAGGAGTGCGTGTAGATTAAGAAAGTACAAGATTTAGGTTGAAAACTTACAAGAATCGCGAGAAATCTGAAGAAAAGTGGGCAAGAAGCGCTGGTCGGACGAGAGGTGCAGAAAAGGTAAGTTTGTGATGTTGACAGGGGTATTTATAGGGTTTCCATAAAAGGAAAGGGGTAAGGTGGCTGGTCGATCGGGTGGTAGCCCGATCGGGTGACAGCTCGATCGAGTGGCACCTCGATCGGGTGGCAGCCCGATCAGGTGGCAGCTCGGTCGGCCGGCCACTCGAATGGAATGATTTGCGCAGCGAGTTTTGCGATTTTGATTGCGATGCGATAGAGTTTCCTATTCAAATTACTTTTAATCCCAACTACTATATCTAACATACAATCATCCTAATTCACTTGCGTTTAGCGATTGCGATTCGATTGCGATTGAGTTTCGATTACGTTTCGATTAATCACCACACATAAACATAAATAAACACGCACAAGTAACACATAAAGGCACACACACACATAATTCGAGTTGCGAATGCGATTGCGATAAGCGATAAAGCGATAAAACATGCGATAAACAGCGAATAAGCCTCGATTAGTAATAAATACTCCACATAATACAACTAACGTAAAGCATAAAATAGACTAACTACAAGTCAAAGAAGTCAAAAAAGGAATTGAGCAATGAGTGACAGATCACAATTAGCAATCTTTTCATCCTTTGACTTTAATCTTGACTTTGACTTTGACTTTCGAAACACGGGGTGTTACAGCCTCCCCCTGTTTAGGGAATTTCGTCCCGAAATTAGGGTTCAGCCGTAACAAACAACTGCGGGTACTTCGCCTTCATGTCACTTTCGAGTTCCCAAGTGAACTCGGCGCCTCGTTTACCTTTCCATCGAACCTTCACAATGGGAATGCACGAGTGTCTGAGCTGCTTGGTTTGACGATCCATGATCTCGACAGGCTTCTCCATGAAGTGTAGTGTTTCTTTTATTTGGAGATCATCAAGCGGTACATACAAATCATTCTCAGCCAGGTACTTTCTGAGGTTAGACACGTGGAAAGTCGGGTGAACGTTGTTAAGTTCCTCCGGTAGTTCGAGTCTGTAGGCGAATTTTCCGATCCTTTCCAGAATCTTAAAAGGTCCAACATATCGAGGCGCTAGCTTTCCTTTCTTGTCGAATCTGACCACACCCTTCCAAGGTGATACCTTTAGGAGTACATGGTCGCCAACGTCAAATTCAAGGGGCTAGCGTTGTCTATCGGCGTAACTTTTCTGACGACTCCGAGCTTTCAGCAAGTTGTCTCTTATCTGGAGGATTTTGTCAGTTGTTTCTCGCAATAGCTCAAGACCGGTTAATTGCGAATGCCCGATCTCGTGCCACACAATAGGCGACCGACATCTTCTTCCGTATAAGGCCTCAAACAGTTCCATTTGAATGCTGGAATGATAACTGTTATTATACAAGAATTCTACTAACGATAGGTAAGCGTCCCAATTACCACCGAAATCTATGACACACGAACGAAGCATGTCTTCAAAGGTCCGAATCGTTCTTTCGGTCTGACCGTTGGTTTGAGAATGGAATGCGGTACTCAGATTAAGCGTAGTACCGAGAGCAGCTTGAAACGTTTCCCACAGACGCGAGGTAAACCGAGCATCACGGTCAGAGATGATGTCGCGAGGCATCCCATGTCGACACATGATCTCATCAGTGTAGATTCGGGCTAATCTTTCTACTTTGTAGTCTTCCCGTATTGGCAGAAAATGAGTAGATTTGGTCAAACGGTCAATGACAACCCAGATGCTGTCGTAACCTGATGACGTGCGTGGAAGTTTCGTTATGAAGTCCATAGCCATACTTTCCCACTTCCACATAGGGATCGGGGGTTGTTCAAGTAAGCCAGAGGGTCTTTGATGTTCAGCCTTGACTTTCGAGCAAGTCAGGCACCTTCCAACGTAGAGAGCGATATCCATCTTCATGCCCGGCCACCAGTACTTGTAGCGAAGGTCCTGGTACATATTATCGGCACCGGGATGAATAGAATATCGAGATTTGTGGTCTTCGTCCATCAGAATCTGTCGTAAATTGGTCCGCTTAGGGATCCAAATTCGGTCCAGATAATGGAATATCCCATTTGACTTATTTACTAGCTGAGCTCCATCGTGATGAATCCTTTCTTTCTTCAAAGTACGCTCGGTAAAGCAGGCATGTTGGGCTTTGCAGATGAGAGGTTCGAGATGATGCTCGGCTGGAACATTGTGGGTGCTGAGCAGATAGATTCGTCTTCTAAGTGCGTCGGCAATGACATTTGCTTTGCCAGGATGATAACGAATCTCACAGTCGTAATCGTTGAGAAGTTCTACCCATCGGCGTTGACGCATGTTAAGCTCTTCTGGCTGAAGATGTGTTGTAGGCTCCTATGGTAAGTGAAGACCGTACACTTTGTACCATAAAGGTAGTGTCGCCAAATATTCAACACAAAAACAAATGCGCCTAGCTCGAGGTCATGGGTTGTATAGTTCTTCTTGTGGATCTTGAGCTGACGAGATGCGTAGGCGATAACCTTGTCTCGTTGCATGAGAACACAACCAAGACCAAGGTTCGAGGCATCACAAAAGACTACAAAGTCATCATTTCCGTCAGGTAAAGCAAGGACGGGAGCATTGCAAAGCATCTGCTTGAGGGTTTGGAAGGCAGACACCTGTTCAGTTCCCCAAACAAAGGATCTGTCTTTGTGCGTGAGAGAGGTAAATGGCACGGAGATTTTAGAGAATCCTTCGATAAATCGTCGATAATAGCCCGCTAGTCCGAGAAAAGAACGGACTTCAGACGGGTTCTTCGGTGTAACCCAACTCTTAACAGCTTCAATATTCGCGGGATCGACATGAATACCTTGACTATCGACAATGTGACCGAGGAATTGAACCTCCTCCAGCCAAAATTCACACTTGGAGAACTTGGCGTAGAGTCGATTCCCTTGGAGTAGCTCGAGAACCAAACGTAGATGCTGCGCGTGTTCGGCTTTCGACTTGGAATAGATCAGGATATCATCGATGAACACGATGACAAAGCGGTCGAGAAATGGTTTACACACGTGATTCATCATATCCATGAAAACCGTGGGTGCGTTGGTTAAACCAAAAGGCATAACAACGAACTCATAATGGCCATAATGAGTGCGAAAAGAGGTTTTGGGTATATCCTCCTCTTGAATGCGCAATTGATGGTAGCTTGAACGTAGATCGATCTTGGAAAAACACGTAGCACCTTGTAGATGATCAAACAAATCATCGATTCGAGGCAGGGGATAGCGATTCTTGATTGTCAACTTATTCAACTCCCGATAGTCGATGCATATCCTGAACGACCCATCCTTCTTTTTGACGAAAAGGACTGGCGCACCCCACGGAGAGGTTCTCGGGCAAATAAAGCCTTTATCAAGTAATTTCTGGAGCTGACTCGAGAGTTCACGCATTTCGGACGGGGCGAGTCGATAAGGAGCTTTAGCAACAGGGTTTGCTCCAGGAATGAGGTCGATACGGAAGTCGATATCACGACTTGGCGGCAAACCAGGAAGATTATCAGGAAACACTTGAGGAAATTCACATACAACAGGAACATCTTTTACTTCCGTTTTTCCTTTCTTTTCCTCCTCCGCAACTACAATGTTATCCAAGAAAGCTCTGTATTCCTTGCGGAGATACTTGCTAGCTTGGACGCATGACATAAGCTTGAGACTCTTCGAAGCAGTTTCACCATAAACACACAATAAATCACCATTCGCGAGCGAGAATCGAATCATCTTGTTCAAGCACACAACTTCAGCATGGTTTTCACGAAGAAAGTCCATGCCTACTATGATGTCAAAACTTCCGAGTTGCATCGGAATAAGGTCGATTGGGAAGATGTGATTGTTGAGCTTGAGAGTACAATCACGAAGAACAGAATTGACAGGACGGTTCTTCCGGTGGCGACTTCAACATCGAACATCGAGGGGAGATGGGAGCACTTACGATTAAAGAGCTTCTCGAACTCAAACGATACAAAACAGTTATTGGCTCCAGTATCAAACAAACACGAAGCATAAATACCATTCACGAGAAACGTACCATTGACCATGTTGTTATCAGCCTGGGCTTGGCGCACATTGATGTTGAAAGTTCTGGAGCGGGCGGCTTGTTGCTGTTGCTGCTGAGGTTGTCGCTGCTGTTGTTGCTGAGGCTGCTGCTGCTGGGGCTCTTGTTTCACAACCCTGTTTGGGCACATGTTTGCGAAATGGTTAGGATCACCACACACGAAGAGGACTCTAGCGTTGACCGCGGGTGCCTGAACCGCTTGTTGGCCTTGAGGAGCAGTGAGAAGAGCTTGCTGAGCAGGAGCGGGAACTGCGGCGTTGTGGGGGCCGGTTCGACAATTGGAGGTGAAATGGCCATACATGTTGCAATGCACGCAAAATCTGCAAGCAATACCCACCGGGTGATGATAAGTACAGATCGGGCAGGCAGGGTGGGGACCAGTGTAAGCACGTTTAGTAGGAGGTGCTTGAGTGATTGGGGCTGGAGCTGATCGGTGCTGTTGTTGCTGTTGAGCTGGTACCGCTTGGAGTGGAGCAGCGGTAGTGACAACACAGTTCTTGTTGCAAGAGTTGCTGTTGTTGTTCTTCCTCTTGCGACGAGAGGACTTAGATGATTGCGGAGCTGCGGTGGCGGTTTCAGCAGATGCGGCAGTGGTAGCTTGATGCAGGTTCTTTGAAGCTTTATCCCAAAAACCAGCTTTTACACGCTTGTCGTTGATTTCAGCGGCAAGCAGGTAAGTTTTCTCGATTGTTGCCGGCTTTGAAACATGCACAAAATATGCAACACAGTCTGGCAGAGCTCGAATGTACTTCTTGATCGTCATGTCTGCAGTCTTGACTTGATCAAGATAGATAATACTGAGCTGCTTGAAGCAAGCGGTTAAAGCAGCGTTGTCACCATCTTTCTGCTTGATATGCCAAAATTCATCCTCCAACTTTTGGCACTCATGGGGAGGGTAAAACTCTTCGAGCATGACGTTCTTCAACTCGTCCCATGACAGACCATAAGCTGCGTCATTTCCACGTTTGTTCCTCTCGGGTGTCCACCAGTCCAAAGCGCGGGACTGGAAGACGCCGGTAGCATTCAGAGGGCGGAGATTGTCAGGACATCCACTCTGACGCAGGGTGACCTCGATTGAGTCGAACCATTGAAACAAAGTTGTAGGGCCTTCTTCGCCAGTGAACTCTTTCGGTCCGCATGCCTTGAACTGCTTGAAGCTGAAAGCAGCTTTAGGGATCTCAGTCCTAGATTCCTTGGACGATTTGCTCATGTTCTCGTATAGTTCACTCACGATCTGAGGAACAGCCTTTGCCATTTGCTTGGCGACAAGAGCAGCAAGGCGTTTGTCTTTCTGGTTTTGGCGAGCAGTGCGAGTGTGACGGGATCCAGATGACGACATTGTCTGCAACAGACATCGCCATAGGACTCAAACACAATATAATCGAATCTCACCTCACACGCCTAATACTACTAAAGCTCAGGAACACGTTCATGTAAACACATAGGCACATAATCACAGATAAGCACAGAAGCACATAAGCACATAAGGCATAGAAACACAGAATCATGTAAGCACGCAATTCCCTTAGATGCACATAGAGGCAGTCAGAATACAGAAATCTATCATTCAAAGTCCACGAGCGTTCGAGATTAGCGATTGCGATTATCGAATACATCGAGCAACACAGCGTAAGATGGCTTCACAAGTAGTAGCGATTTGTCAGCGTTTTGAGATAGAGGTGCAGTGCGAGTCGTGTGTGTCGAACAAAGCGAGGAGCGGAAAGCGATTAAATCACCAAAAATCGTAACACATAACAGACAATTCACACAAAACACATAAAATCGATAAATATCAGAGTTGGTAGTAGCGAGCTCAGAATCGAAACACATAAAAATCAAGAAATAGATTGTCTCAGGCTCGATAGACTTTGACTACCCAAAGTGATTCGACTATTCACAAGGACCTGCAGTACACACTTCGACCTTCGGGACTATGCTCTCGCCTCAAATCTGGGCGAATGGCACGTATCCTTCCAGTTACAGTGTGACTTCAAGTCGTTGGAGTCCGTCGAGACTTTGGTGAGAGTTTTGTAAAACAAAAATAGGGCGGAATAGGTCGTCAAGGTTCGGCTTTCACCCCTGACTTAATGACTTTGTTCCTGTTTGATAAAATATAGACGAAAATCTGCGTCAAAGTATGGTTTCCACTCCTGATTCAACGCAAATTCTCGTGTTTACAGATAAGAATGCGGATCGAACAAGCAATTTAGTCGAGAGTTTGCGGTTTTCACACCTAATCTCGACCTAATCACTGGTTCATTTTCGAAGGCTAGAGTGCAGTGATTGTGTAGCGTGCACGAGAATAGCGAGAAATAGCAAGTAAGCTCGCACAAAACCCCTAATGGTATGCACAAGTCGGTCTGTTAGTACGTAACTATAGACTAGGTCGTTTCTAAGACATCGACCCGGACTAGGTCGAGTCTTGCCTAATTCCCTATAGTTATGGCTCTGATACCAATCTGTCACACCCCAACCGATGGCCGAAACATCAGGGCGTGGCACTGAGCGAAACAGATTGTCCAGATGTTTCCATAACAACTATATTTACCAATTATTTAAAGCAACATGTCCCATACCATGTCATAAAAGATAACATAATTATTACAGACAAGATCCAGTCAAATTGTTCTGTTCCGACAACTCAGATTTCAAATACAGACAATTGTTTATTGGTTTCTAGACCTTTCCTAGCCTCGATTTCACAGCAAGCAAAGCGTTCAAACATCTTAAGCACCTGCCACATACGTTAGAGTAAAAGTCAATACACATATTGTAAAGGTGAGCATACAAGTTTAATAGATATAATAGAGTTCGAAATTGTTACGCATAACCAGCACGTACACAGTGTAAAATGAGGCATGTTAGTTATTGACATGAACCTATCGATACCAATGACTGCGGGTTGACTGCCCAAGGCAGTTAGTAATACACACTCACCACTGTGAGCCATGTAACAAATTGTCCTTAACAACCCCTGAGTAAACAGGTGCTGAGTCCAAACAAATAGTACTATCGTTGCTAAGGCAGGTAGACAACATTCCATGTGTAAACATAACAAACAAGCATTCATTAAGTCACGTATAACATGCGGTAACGGTTAGCGTTTAAAGTATTGCGTAGTGTGTTCGATGTGATTTAGAATAAGTAACGTATGTAACACCCAAAAGTGCGTAAAGCAAAAAGGGATCGAGTATACTCACAGCGATGATGGATTGAAGGGAGCGCTAGAGTGAGATTAGCCTGATCAGAACGATAGCATAACGATAAATGATACGTAGATCGGTGAGAGGTGTCAGTGATCGGACAGTAATCCGATCGGGTAGACGGTCGATCGGGTGACAATCCGCTCGGACGGTCATCCGATCGGGTGACCTTTCGAGTGGATTGTTACTTCGTTTGGGATGGATGTGTTTGTGTATGATGGCTTGTCTTTTGAAGTTTTCGTAGTAGCATTTTGAAAACATAAAAGTATCTTTACTATTTCAGGTCGGTCGATCGAACGCTCGTTCGATCGGGCGACAATCCTATTGGTTGGACACTTTAGTGCGAACAAGTTCACAGCAGTTTGTCACTCGATCGGATTGTAGTCCGATCGGGTGGCAATCCGTTTGTATTGAACATGTTGAAAATTGTTTAAGTGTTGAAGTCTAAACGTCACATAGTCGAGTGGTAATCTGATCGGGTGGTAATCTGATCGGGTGGTAATCTGATCGGACAGTAATTTGTTCAACGTTCAAACCTTAAATATTGAAATGAAAGTTAAGTGTGGGACCTAAGGTGCAAGCCGATCGGGTGGCAACCCGATCGGGTGACAGTCCGATCGAGCGGCACTCCGTCCTGGTCGACCTGATCGTCTTCTTCCTTGGTTGTTTTGGTAGTTTGCGTTTTCTCCAGACGGTGTGACAACGTGCTAATCAACAGAACCTCATCTTGACCCTAGTGACCCGATCGAACAGGAATCACCCAAGTTCAACCAGTTAACCAGTTCAAGACGGTTGTTCTTGGTTAACCCGAAATCGGTGGTCTCGTGGATAGAATCCAGATCTTGAACCAACACAACACTAAGAACGAGTAGGAGGTCGGAACAAGCTCCGATTCTATCGGTTTTGAGGGCATTGAGTTAAAAGAGTTGAAAGAAAGTTAGAAACCATCTTTCAATCCTTTTTCACCATGAATATGTTCAGATCTATGCAAGATCTTTGTTTATTTGTGTGGAAATCGTTTAGATCTAAGTAGTTCTTGATGGATTGAAGCCAAAATCTGAAGTTCATAAGAACACCATGATGACATCATCATGTCTTGTTGTCAACCCTCATCCTTGTCACACTCACTCGATTTATTAGGGTAGACAACGGACAAGACCGATCACAAGTAAGAAATAAAGCAATTATTATATATTAAACAAAAGAAGATAAATTTTTTACCTTATAATTAGATAAAGTAACAAAGATTATAAATTTTGATTACCTTATAATGAGATAAAGATGTTAGTTGTTGTGAATTTTAATATTTTTTTTTGCATCAATGGATCCATACAAGCAAATGAAAGTAACCTTGATATTATCATTCTTTACTTTTGCATTAAACTAAAGTAATTTACATTGGTTTCACATTGTTATCTTTTAAAGGAGACAAAGTGCGAACACATATATATATATTTTCTATTAAAAGCAAAAGTAGTAAAGACGGGGAAAAGGGTTTCTCATTCCACTCAATTCCCAATTCCCAATTCCCTTGTCATTGCTCCAACTCCAAGTAATTATCCATCTTATAACATGCCAATTTGCATATGATTCAATAACATCAGTAAAGCCTTATAGTTTTCAAGCTATGTATTTAATCTTTTAACCCAAACTACCCAGCCCTATTATCAGTCTTAAAGTTAGTTAGACTCAACTACTGCCAAAGTACGGATTCATAAATTTCAAAGGGATCGGTGACATAAAAATCATATAGATCTTGTGGTCTCTTTGAAAAAAAGAAGTTGACGTGTCAACAGATTCATGGGCCGCTTTAAATAGTGGAATAAGATTGTTGGGTTGGGGATCTTTCATTTGTATTATTTTAATTGCTTAACCTAGTTAACTTCATAAAAGACGACTTTCCTTGGTTATCCACACATTTAGCTTTATGTTCTTGCCAAATGTCATACAACCAAGATCACTACTAGAAAAGGCATAAACAAGATGAGCTGGCTCATAAAGTTCGTTCGTCCCATGATAAAGCCATTGTTAACCCTATTGTTTAACCGTTTGAACCAAGCATGACCAAGTTATGATTCAGGTGTCTGAGATTTCTTATATATTAAAAAAAAAGGAATCTTATTTGAGAAACGCCCAAGGAAGCGAACCATGCTAAGCCAAAATATGAAGAGGATATTTACGTTACATCAAAACTATAGGAAAGAAACAACACCCGGCTATATAATTAGCCACCTTATTACGTATTCTATATATACACTTAGTTTAAGTGTTTGAAACAACAATTTGTTTATGTTTATCCATACATTTAGGGTGAATACGTTGTTTTAGAAAACCCTCTAAGTTTACTTCTTGAAAAAATGCTTATTTGTAAATGATTTAAAAGTTATTTCTTCTTATAGTCGGTGGTGGACCCAATTTTTCTTTTTTCAAGAGGTGCGAAATTTTTTAAAGGATTTTAGACCCCTAGCTATAGAATAACTAGCAGTTTACCAGTCCGTTGGGACAGGTTATTAAGATTAAGAACATCTAAACTATGTATGTATTTATGATCATTATGACTTCTTATCCAACTGAGATCAACAGGCATAGCAGTTGTTCACTTGTCATACATGATAACTGAAAGTGTTTTTGTTATCAAAGCTATCACGCATTTAGCTTTTTTTTTTTTTTTTTTTTTTTTTTCTAAACCTACGTTATTTATCTTTTTTGTTATTTTAATAATAAAGTGTTATGCTATATATGTCACACCCCCAAAATCCACCATGCGGAGTATCACCGCTTGGAGACGTGACATGACCAGGATTGAGCCACCAATCATATTGAACAACGTAATTAAGTAAATAAAACCAACCACAATACAATTGGTGACCAAAAGCTAGTTAACCAAGTTTAACTTAAACAGTGGAAGCATAAACGTAAGTCCGAAACATAAGTTCCAAAGTTCATAAGTTTAAAGTCCAAAACGTAGGTTTAATAAGTTCATAAGGAATTAAATGTTTAGCACGGAACATAACAATCCATATTCTGTCACACCCTGGCTTTTGCGGAAGCGTGGGTTTAATTGGTGTGACTTCTTAATACCATAGCATAATCACAACAATGCTATATGAAAATAAAACCATGATAGTCATCCATTCATCAAGTTTTAAAAGTTATCACAACAACATTGTTTAAAAGTCGACACATGAAACGAATTACAACCATGACATAATTAAAAACTTGTTCATACGACACGACAAAAGACTTGAAATAAAAACACAGTTTAAGACTTGTAACCCGTTGTCACACCCCAACCGATGGCGGAATCATCGGGGCATGGCACTGAGCGAAACAGATTGTCCAGAAGTTTCCATAACAATTATTATTACTATTCAATTTATATAATACGTCCCATACCATACCTTAAATAGCAAACAAATTATTACAGATAACATCAAGTCAAATATTCTGTTCCGACAACTCAGATTTAAATATAAAAATTGTTCAAATGCTTCTAGAGACTCGATCTGCAAGATCTACAGACAACTATGCTCTAGACGCTTATTCTAAGCTCGCCTTCCTAGCAGATAAGCATCCTAATTGCCTGTCACATACGTTAAAATAAAGTCAATACATAAAATGTAAAGGTGAGTTTGATAATAGCATAATAGAGTTCGAAATAGTTTACGTATAACCAGCACGTACACAGAGGAAAACGAAGCATGTTAATTATCGACATGGATCTATCGATACCAATGACTGCGGGTTGACTTCCCGAGGCAGTTCGCAATACATGATTACCACCGTAATCCATGCAAGTAATTGTCCTTAACAACCCCCGTGTGAACGGGTGCTGAGTCCAAACTATAGTACTATCGTCGTTAAGGCAGGTAGACAGCATTCCACGTGTAAACATAAAAACAAGCATTCATTTAGTCACGTAATACATGCGGTAATGGTTAGCGCTTGAAATAATTGAGTAGCGTGTTCGATTGTGATTTGGAATAAGGAACGTATGTAACACCCAAAAGTGCTAAAGCAAAAAGGGTTCGAGTATACTCACAGTGATTGATGGATTGAAGGGAGCACTTGAGAGTAGGGTTAGCCTGAATAGTTCGATAGCATAACGATAAGCAACGCGTAAAAATGTAAACAAGTGTTGGAGGGTCGGACAGCCTGGTCGATCGGACGGTAGGTCCGATTGGACGGCTTGATCGTTCGGTTAACCAGTCCGTTCGGACAGTCTGTCCGGTCGGTCAATAGGCCGATCGGATGGACTGTTCGAGTGGATTGTTTCTTCCTTTGAGAAGGATGTGTTTGTGTATGATGGTTTGACCTTTTGAGGTTTTCGTTGTAGTATTTGAAAACATTGAAGTATCCTTACCTTTCAGGTCGATCGATCGAACAGACCGTTCGATCGGTCGGCTTAAACCGATCGGTTAGGTACTTCAACAACAAGTTCTTATCTGGGTGTCACCTGGTCGGACGGCTCGACCGATCGGGTGGCACTCCAACGTGTTGAACAAGTTGAAAATCGATTAAGTGTTGAAGCATAGTATCTCATGATCCGAAGAGTAATTCAAATAAGACCGTAGTCCGATCGAACAACACTTCGTTCAATACTAGACTTCAGGAAATTGTTAAAGTGTGGGGCCATATGCTAGCCGATCGGTTGGCCTGGTCGATCGACTGGCTTATCTGATCGGCTGGGCTGTCCGTTCGGACAGCCAGCCCGATCGGTCAGCTTCCTGACCAGGTCGGCCGGTTCGTCTAACACTTGGCTGTTTTGATTGTTTAACGTTATATCGAGGTACTTTGACAATGAGTTGAACCATAGAACCTTTGTTCTTACTAGTTTCTCCTGCTCGGACAGGAATCACCCAAACCCGGCCGGTGGACTGTTCAGAACGGAGTTTAACGTTTAACTCGAAATCGGTGAACCTCGTGGATAGAACTCGAATCTTGAACCGCACAACTACTAGGATGATAAGTGAGTCGGTTCAACTCCGTTTCTACCGGTTTGAAGGTATTGAGTGTAAAAGAGTTGAAAGAAAGTTGGAAAACATTCTTTCAATCCTTTTCACCGTGTAAATGTTTAGATTTATGATAGATCTTTGTTTGTTTATGTGGAAATCAGCTAGATCCAAGTTATTCTTGGTGGATTGAAGCCAAAACATGAAGTTCTTCAAGAACACCATGATGACATCATCCTAGAACACTTGAATCTTGATGATTTCACGGTTAAAAAGTAAGATTTGAAAGATAGAAAGGTGTAGGAGTGTGTATAGATCAAGAAAGTACAAGATTTAGGATGAAATCTTACCGGAATCGTAAGGAATCTGAGAAAAGGAGGGGAGCACGAGCTGGTCGGTCAGAGCTTTCCAAAAGTGGTAAGCATGACAATGACAGGGGTATTTATAGGCTTACAAAAGAGGAAAGGGCTGGCCGATCGGTCAGGCACCCCGATCGGACAGCCTGTCCGATCGGACAGCAGTCCGATCGGCTGGGCTGTTCGATCGGCTGGGAGCCTGATCGTTCAGCTGCCTGATTCGAGCGTTCGGTACGACGACTTTCGATATTTCGATTTCGATTGCGATTGATGAGAATACGATAGTGTTTCCTATTCAAATTACTTTTAATCCCAACCACTATATCTAACATATAATCACCTATGTCTCGCGCTGTCTTTTCGCCACCAATTATCATAATTCGATTTTGATTGAGTTTCGATTCGAGTTTCGATTGATTACCACACATAACATAAAGTAACCACGCACAAGTAACACATAAGGCACACACACACGTATACTAACACCAGAATTCGCGTAATTTGAGCTTCGAGTTCGATGATAATTTGATTAGCTTGATTATTGATTAATGAGCTTTATCGCATTGTTACTTCCTACTATTCACAGTCGTTTAGCGTTTCGCATTGGTTTGAACATTCGATTACTTTGATTTATAACACTTACTCCACATAATACAACTAACGGAAAACACCAACATAGAATAGACTAACTATAGTCAAAGAAGTCAATCTTGACTTTGACTTTGACTTTGACATTCGGTAACACGGGGTGTTACAGCCTCCCCTTGTTTAGGGAATTTCGTCCCGAAATTAGGCTGGAAGCTGTACATCACCGTGAATTACGTTTGAGGACATTCTCTCTCTAGACTTTCATTTGAACAACTGCGGGTACTTTGCCTTCATGTCGCTTTCGATTTCCCAAGTGAACTCTGTGTGACAACCCGTGATTTACGGCTCTTAATTACGTGATTAACAGGCGATTAACGCGACAATAAATAATGTTTACAGCACATATTAACTTAATTAGGCCTTTGGAGTGCCTGGGAACGTCTATCCGTCTTTACAGTGCGCGAACGGTGGGTTACAGAGAAACATGTGAAACGTTAAACGGCAACGGATTGAAACCGAACAGAATACTGACAACGCCGACAAATATTAAATTTTTACGATATATTTTAGCTTCGTAATTAAATTTTTGTGACTACAGTCGAAACCGGATTGAAAAACGGATTAAAGACGGCAACGATACAATTTTTCGCGATTATTATTACCGTGATCGACGAACGGGGGTGCAAACAATGACTACCAACCGTATTTTTGTGTGTTTTAATTTTTGACGTTAAACGGAGTCTGGATTTGACAACGGGTCTCGTAGGAATTACGGGCCACTTACACATTGGGATTGAGCTTGTGGGCCTCGGGCCCAAGCCCAAAACCCACAAACCTAAACCTACACCTAATATACTAATCTTTACTACAAGATGTTGCTTGTGAATCTTTCCAAAAATCCTTGTGAATCTCATCAAAATATTTTAACCAGATTTCACAAGATTTCTTCAAATCTTTAAACTTCTATATATGACCATATCTCTACTCTTTCTTTTTTCTGCACATTCACACTCAAGAGAAGGGTCTTTCTCCTCTCTCTCTCGGTTCCATACATCAGACAACAAGACCCAACCCAGCCATCCCTTCCTCTCTCGGTTCCAATAACCGGATCCGGTTTCCGGCTCCCCCTTTTTCTTCTCCGATCACACACGACAGCAGCCCCCCCCTTTTTCGTCTGTCAAAACGGATCACCACCACCACCACAGTTCGGTGGTGGTGCGACGATTACAAAACAGAGAGAGAGAGAGATGTCGAGGAGAGAGAGAGAGACTGGCGAGAGAGAGAGAGAGAGAGAGAGTTATGGCGGAGTGGCAGCAGCACCGCCGTGAGTGGCGGCGGTGGTGGAGGTGACGACAGTGGTGAGTTGGCCCGACGGGCTTCACCGATCGGGTCAAGCGTTCAGATCGGTTTTCAGCTTCGGGTGTTTGGTTCGAGATTTGTTTGAGTTGGCTCAGGGCAGTCTCGGTTCGAGATTTGGTTCGGGTTCAGATCTTGTTCAGAATTCATGTTCAGATGCGGGTAATGCTTGGTTCGAGTTGCTCTAAGCGGGGTGCGGGAGTCTCGGTCAGACTTTTGGGGTTCAGTCAACGGCTCGGGTCACGGTTCGGGTGTTCGGCTCAGCTACGGTTTGAAACGCGGTCAGCTTCAATTTTGGCTCGGTTAACTCTGTTAAACCGGTTGACTCGGTCAACTCACCGAGTCAACTCAGTCAACTCGGGTCAACGGTCAACAGAAGTCAAAGCTGGTCAACCTCAAGTCATGGCTCGGGTTTGGTCAAACTCGGGTCAGATTAGGAGGCGGTTCGGTCAACTCGGTCAAACTCAGTCAACTCAGCGAGTTGACTCGGTCAGCTCGGCTTTCGGCACAAGAAGATGGTAAATATTTAGGACGCGTTTATTATTTACGTTATTTAGTTATAACTCATAACGTGAACGAGCTCGACCGATACCATTAACGACTATCTACATCTTATTTTGGCGTATTTGATGAAAAGCTATCATATATTTTGCGTGAGTTGATTGAATATTGTTGAATTTTGACAAAATATATCGACACGTGGTTGTCGGGGGCGTCCAAAAACAAAGGAAACTCTGCCCGTTTTTCGAGAAAAATCCTTAAAACACGACACGTATTATATTTCAAAAACGACGCTTAACGGAATTCGAGTTTATAATACTTCAAACCTTGATAATTCCAAACGCTTTTACAAATAAATATAATGTTATATTTATTTCGAACGTCGTCAACTCGTATACTTTTACAAAATAAATATAGCTCATATATTTATTTCGTATTTCAAACGACACTACAATTGTGTTACTAAAATAAATATAGTTATATATTTATTCTAAATGTCGTACAACGCGAAATCTTTTACAAAAATAAATATGGTTTGTATATTTATTTTCAAACACGACAACTCGACGATTCTTTTATAAAATAAATATAATTTTTCATATTTATTTTATACGCCGGAGTGGCATATACGAAAATCTTGACAAAGGTCAAACGAAAGCAATATATAATACGAGTTTATTATATAATTTTCGTACGAATTTGATATATATATATATATATATATATATATACTTCCATGTAAATATACTTTACATACACGTACAAATTCTCGAGACAACTAACGCGATTATAACAATGTATTTATATACTTATATTTTAAACCTCTCGAGAACTAAGTCTTTTCAAGACTTCTTAAATACCGACGAAAGAACGAACTACACAAGTACAACTTCTTCGCTTCTTTTAAGTTGACAATTTACCGTCATATCATTCGGTCAACGATTCGGTAGAGCTCGATTACACGTAGTTAGTTACTACGTTATTTAGAAACTTATTAGATATTCCGTGTTAGGAATATTGTAGAATGCACGCTAGCGAGTCTCACTTTGGAAACGACATCAAGGAGTCGTAATTAGCTAGCTTTGCACAGGAATATTCAGGTGAGTTCATAACCCCACTTTTTACGGCTTTACATTTTTATAAATGTTTTCGGGGTGGAAAGACATGCACGTTTTGCAAAAACATACAAAGTTTTGAACTAACGCAAAACTCGTATTTCTAAATCATATTACGAAGGGATTTCGAGGAACTCAAATGATTTACGAAAGGTTTATACTAAACATACCGGTTTTTACAAAACAAATACTTATTTTCGAATTAGGAATGATTCTGGTCAGGGTGACCAGGGAGCTGGTCAGGGTGACTAGGGATTTTTTTTATTACTTAGAGGTGTATGCGAGACCCGTCACACTTCTCAGAAATGTATGCGAGACCCGTCACATTTCTCATTTATTACTTAGAGGTGTATGCGAGACCCGTCACACTTCTCAGAAATGTATGCGAGACCCGTCACATTTCTCATTTATTACTTAGAGGTGTATGCGAGACCCGTCACACTTCTCAGAAATGTATGCGAGACCCGTCACATTTCTCATTTTGTTGCGTAGAAGTGTAAGCGAGACCCGTCACACTTCTCATTTTGTTACAAGTATTACTCTTTTGCTATAAAGACATATCGACAACCACTTTTGTTGAAACTTTAACTATATCACATTGACAATTTTTGCAAAACAAGGCTTCTTTTTCCTTATTTGCTACATACCAGGGATTTTATACTTACGAAACATACTTGTTCATACAAATTAAATACCATGTTTTATACAAAATTCAAAGCATAGGATTATGCGGGTCAAAGTCAGGGTGGGCATTGATGATTATACGAACATTACAAATACATGGTTTTATGAACATAACGTGTTACAAACACAACGTTTCCATATAACTTGGCAAGAAAATGATTTTTACATTCATTTTCTCAATACTATTTCAAAAAGCGGTTATTCCAAAGATTTATTTCAAATCTTTCACAATACCAAAGATTTATTTCAAACCTTTCACAACTCAAAAGATTTATCTCAAATCTTTTACGAACAAACTATGAACTCGCTCAACTTTTTGTTGATTTTTCTCGCATGTTCTTTCTCAGGTTACTTTTCAGAAGTTATGGCACGGTTGGAATAGGAGAACCATGTGGAGTCGAGTACTTAGTGGGCGTTCATTTTTTCTAGAAGTCTTAGCTTATTTTGCTTCCGCTGTGCAATGACGATACCAGTCCAGTCACGCCAATGCTCTGATAATTTCGGGGTGTGACACTCTGTGCCTCGTTTGCCTTCCCATCGGACTTTCACAATAGGAATGCGCCAGCGCCTGAGTTGCTTGGTTTGGCGATCCATGATTTCGACAGGCTTCTCCACGAAGTGTAGCGTTTCGTTTATCTGAAGGTCGTCGAGAGGTACAATCAAATCATGCTCAGCCAGGCATTTTCGGAGGTTTGACACATGGAAAGTCGGGTGGACATTACTGAGTTCCTCCGGTAGTTCGAGTCTGTAGGCGACTTTTCCGATCCTTTCCAGAATCTTAAAAGGTCCAACATATCGAGGCGCTAGTTTCCCGTTCTTGCCGAATCTGACCACACCTTTCCAAGGTGATACCTTTAGGAGTACGTAGTCGCCAACGTCAAATTCCAGGGGCTTGCGTCTTCTATCGGCGTAACTTTTCTGTCTATCCCGGGCTTTCGACAAGTTGTCTCGAATCTGGAGGACTTTGTCAGTCGTTTCTTGTAATAGCTCAGGACCGGTTAATTGCGAGTGACCGATCTCGTGCCATACAATAGACGATCGACATCTCCTTCCATATAGGGCCTCGAATGGTGCCATTTGGATGCTGGTATGATAACTGTTATTGTATGAGAATTCGACTAACGGCAGGTATTTGTTCCAATTACCACCGATGTCTATGACACACGCACGGAGCATGTCTTCAAGAGTACGGATCGTTCTTTCAGTCTGTCCGTCGGTTTGAGGATGAAATGCGGTACTCAGGTTAAGCGACGTACCGAGAGCTGCTTGAAATGTTTCCCACAATCGCGACGTAAACTGAGCATCACGGTCAGAGATGATGTCACGAGGCGTACCATGATTACAAATGACCTCGTCGGTGTAGATTCGGGCTAATCGTTCCACCTTGTAGTCTTCTCGTATTGGCAAAAAGTGGGTTGATTTGGTCAAACGATCAACGACAACCCAAATGCTGTCTTGACCTGATGACGTGGGTGGAAGCTTGGTTATGAAATCCATAGCTATACTCTCCCACTTCCATATAGGAATTGGCGGTTGTTCGAGTAAACCAGAGGGTCTTTGATGTTCAGCCTTGACCCTTGCACAAGTCAGGCATCTTACGACATAGAGAGCGATATCCCTTTTCATACCCGGCCACCAGTAATTGTAACGAAGGTCCTGGTACATTTTATCGGCACCGGGATGTATAGAATACCGAGATTTGTGGGCTTCATCCATTAAAATCCTTCGTAATTCGGTCCTCTTAGGGATCCAAAATTCGGTCCAGAAAATAGAAGATCCCATTCGATTTGCTTACAAGCTGAGCTCCATCGTGGTAGATTCTCTCCTTCTTCAAGGTGCGTTCATTAAAGCAAGCATGTTGGGCTTCGCGGATGAGAGTTTCGAGATCGTGTTGGGCTTGGGTATTAGGAATACTGAGCAAATAACTCCGTCTGCTGAGCGCGTCGGCAACGACATTTGCCTTTCCAGGGTGATAACGAATCTCGCAGTCGTAATCATTGAGGAGTTCTACCCATCGGCGTTGACGCATATTGAGTTCTCTCTGATTAAAGATGTGTTGTAAACTCCTGTGATCGGTGAAGATCGTACACTTGGTACCATACAGGTAGTGTCGCCATATCTTTAATGCAAAGACAACCGCGCCTAGCTCGAGATCATGGGTTGTGTAGTTCTTCTCGTGGATTTTGAGCTGTCGAGAAGCGTAAGCTATAACCTTGTCTCGTTTCATGAGGACACAACCAAGGCCGAGGTTGGAAGCATCATAATAGACAATGAAATCGTCGTTCCCATCGGGCAATGAGAGAACAGGAGCATTGCATAGCTTATGCTTGAGGGTTTGGAAAGCAGACTCTTGTTCAGTTCCCCAAACAAAAGACCTGTCTTTATGCGTAAGAGCGGTAAGCGACACAGCGATCTTAGAGAATCCTTCGATAAATCGTCGAAAATATCCCGCTAATCTGAGAAAAGAACGAACTTCAGACGGGTTCTTTGGCGTAATCCAACTCTTAACTGCTTCAATCTTCGTAGGGTCGACATGGATACCTTGAATATTCACGATGTGACCCAGAAACTGAACGTCTTCTAACCAGAATTCGCACTTGGAGAACTTGGCATAGAGTTGGTTCCCCTGGAGTAACTCGAGAACCAAACGTAGATGTTGCGCGTGTTCGGCTTTCGATTTGGAATAAATCAAGACATCGTCGATGAATACGATGACGAAACAGTCAAGATAAGGCTTACACACGCGATTCATCAGATCCATAAAAACCGCGGGTGCGTTGGTTAAACCAAAAGGCATAACAACGAACTCATAGTGGCCGTAGCGAGTGCGAAAAGCGGTCTTGGGTATATCTTCTTCCTGAATACGCAACTGATGATAGCCTGAGCGTAGATCGATCTTCGAAAAACACGTAGCACCTTGTAGCTGATCAAACAAATCGTCGATGCGAGGTAGGGGGTAACGGTTCTTGATGGTCAACTTATTCAATTCCCGGTAGTTGATACACATCCTGAACGACCCATCCTTCTTCTTGACGAAAAGGACTGGTGCGCCCCAAGGAGAGGTGCTCGGGCGAATAAAGCCTTTTTCAAGCAACTCCTGGAGTTGGTTCGAGAGTTCCCGCATTTCGGATGGCGCGAGTTGATAAGGGGCTTTGGCTACGGGGTTAGCTCCAGGAATGAGGTCGATGCGGAAGTCGATATCACGACTGGGCGGTAATCCGGGAAGATCGTCAGGGAACACCTGAGGAAATTCACGGACCACTGGGACGTCTCTGATTTCTGTCTTCCTTTTCTTTTCCTTCTCCGCTACTACGATGTTGGCCAAGAAAGCGCTGTATTCCTTGCGGAGATACTTGCTAGCTTGGACACATGACATGATCTTGAGACCTTTCGAAGCAGTTTCACCGTATACACATAATAAATCACCATTCGCGAGCAAGAATCGAATCATGTTGTCGAAACATACAACTTCAGCATGGTTTTCACGTAGAAAGTCCATGCCTACTATGATGTCAAAACTTCCGAGCTGCATCGGAATAAGGTCGATTGGAAAGATGTGATTGTTGAGCTCGAGAGTACAATCACGAAGAATAGAATTAACGGTGACAGTTCTTCCAGTAGCGACTTCAACTTCGAATGACGAGGGGAGATAAGAGCGCTTACGACTAAGGAGCTTCTCGAATTCAAATGACACAAAGCTGTTATCGGCTCCAGTATCAAACAAACACGATGCATAAATACCATTCACAAGGAACGTACCATTAACCACGTTGTTGTTAGCCTGGGCTTGACGAGCATTGATGTTGAAGGTTCTGGCGCGTGCTGCTTGTTGCTGCTGCTGGGCTGCTGCTGCTAGGGTTCTTGCTTCACAACCCTGTTCGGGCAGATGTTTGCAAAGTGGTTAGGGTCACCACGTGCAAAGCAGACTCGAGCATTGATCGCGGGTGCTTGAGCAGCGTGTTGGCCTTGCGGGGTTGGAAGTAGAGCTTGATGAGCAGTGACTTGAACTGGGGCTTGATGAGGACCATAGCGACAATTAGCAGTAAAATGGCCGTACAGATTGCAATGAGCGCAGAAACGACAGGCAAGACCCACCGGATGATGATATGAGCATGTCGGGCAGAGCGGGTGGGGACCTGTGTAAGCACACTTTGCTGGCGGCGCTTGAGTAACTGGTGCTGGTCGATGATGAGACTGCTGCTGAGCCGGCACGGCTTGCAGAGGAGCAGCAGTGGTAGTGACAGCACAGTTCTTGTTGCTGGAGCTATTGTTGTTGTTCTTCTTCCTGCGGCGTGATGACTTGGATGGTTGAGCAGTGGCGGTTTCGGCGGTCGGTGCAGTGGTGGCTTAGTGCAGGACTTGGAGGGCTTGTCCCAAAAACCAGCTTTTACTCGCTTGTCGTTGATTTCGGCGGTAAGCAAGTAAGTCTCTTTGATCGATGAGGTTTTCGCGGCGTGAACAAAATCGGCAACACAATCGGGTAGAGCTCGAATGTACTTCTTGATGGCCATGTCTGAGGTCTTGACTTGATCGGGACAAATGATACTGAGCTGTTTAAAGCGTGCAGTCAAGGCAGGATTATCTCCATCCTTCTGCTTAATGTTCCAAAACTCTTCCTCCAGCTTTTGGCGTTCATGGGGAGGGCATAATTCATCCATCATGATGGCCTTCAGCTCCATCCATGTCAGCTCATAAGCTGCATCATTCCCGCATTTGTTTCGTTCGGCCGTCCACCAGTCTAGAGCTCGGGACTGGAAGACTCCGGTTGCGTTCAAGGTACGGAGATTTTCTGGACAGCCGCTTTGGCGCAGAGTGACTTCGATGGAATCAAACCATTGAAACATAGCTGTTGGGCCATCTTCTCCGGTGAATTCTTTTGGTCCGCATGCCTTGAACTGTTTAAAGCTGAAAACAGTCTTGGTAGCGTCTTTGGGAGCTTCAGTTCTCGACTCCTCAGAAGATTTGCTGACGTTCTCATAGACATCGCTCACAGCTTTTGCCACTTGCTTGGCGATGATAGAAGCAAAACGTCTGTCTCTCTTCTCTTGGCAGGTAAGCAGGGTTCGGTGTCCGGATGACGACATGGTCTGCAACAGACATTGTCGTAGGTCTCAGACACATCAAAATCGAATCTCACCTCACACGTCTACTACTTACTAAAGCTTAGGAACACGTCGAAACATGTATCACGTAAACACATAAGCACATAATCACAGATTCACGTAGTCACAGAAGCACGTAAGCACGTAGAGCACAGAGACACATAACACAGAAGCACATTCCTATTTAATCATAGAGGCAGTCAGAATACAGAAACCTATCATTCAAGTTCGCGTGGCGTTCGCATATATGTCGGTCGCGTATAGCACATCGAGTAGTATAGTATAATCGTATAGCAAGTCGAGTGTAGTATAAGCGTGTATCGTAGCATAATGTTGTTTAGATTTGTAGCGACTTGTTAGCGTATTGAGATAGAAGAGCAATGCGAGTCGTGTGTGTTGGTCGAAGTGATAGCGAAAATCGAATAATCCTCCAAGAATTTAAACACATAAACAGGTAATTATACATAAAACACATAAGATCGACGAATTGTCAGAGTGACAATTGCCGACTCCGAAACACATAAAATCGAGAATTAGATCATCTGCGGCTACTAGACATTGACTACCCAAAGCGATTCGACTATTCTCAATAGACTTGTCGTCACATTTCGACTTTCGGGATCGTGTTTCCGCCTCGATTCTTGGGCATTCAGCACGTATTCCCTAGGTCATACTCGTGAGTTCAGGTCGTTGGAGTCCGTTAAGGCTTTGGTGAGATGAGCAAAAGTTGGAATAAGTTGTCAAGATTAAGGTTTCACCCCTGGCTTAGCAACTTCTTCCTTGTTTTAGTGAAATTGAGGAGATTATTCATTAAAATACGGATTTCACTCCTGGGTTGGTATAATTCTCTTCGTTTAACAAGCGTTCGTTATTGAAAAATAGTAAAGAAATCATTGTTAAAGCAACATTGACCTAGCAGCTTAGCCGAGAGTTTGCGGTTTTCACACCTAATCCCGACTGAGTCACTTGTCGTTTGTCTGAAAATTCGAGTGCAGTGATGATGAGATTTAGCAGAATATTTAGCACATAAGCTTGGCCTGTTGGTTCCTAACTATAGTCTAGGTCTCTAAGACATCGACACGGACTAGGTCGAGTCTAGCTTAATTCCCTATAGTTATGGCTCTGATACCAATCTGTCACACCCCAACCGATGGCGGAATCATCGGGGCATGGCACTGAGCGAAACAGATTGTCCAAAAGTTTCCATAACAATTATTATTACTATTCAATTTATATAATACGTCCCATACCGTACCTTAAATAGCAAACAAATTATTACAGATAACATCAAGTCAAATATTCTGTTCCATCAACTCAGATTTAAATATAAAAATTGTTCAAATGCTTCTAGAGACTCGATCTGCATGATCTATAGACAACTATGCTCTAGACGCTTATTCTAAGCTCGCCTTCCTAGCAGATAAGCATCATAATTGCCTGTCACATACGTTAAAATAAAGTCAATACATAAAATGTAAAGGTGAGCATACAAGTTTGATAATAGCATAATAGAGTTCGAAATAGTTTACGCATAACCAGCATGTACACAGAGGAAAGCGAAGCATGTTAATTATCGACATGGATCTATCGATACCAATGACTGCGGGTTGACTGCCCGAGGCAGTTCGCAATACATGATTACCACCGTAATCCATGCAAGTAATTGTCCTTAACAACCCCCGTGTGAACGGGTGCTGAGTCTAAACTATAGCACTATCGTCGTTAAGGCAGGTAGACAGCATTCCACGTGTAAACATAACAACAAGCATTCATTTAGTCACGTAATACATGCGGTAATGGTTAGCACTTGAAATAATTGAGTAGTGTGTTCGATTGTGATTTGGAATAAGGAACGTATGTAACACCCAAAAGTGCTAAAGCAAAAAGGGTTCGAGTATACTCACAATGATTGATAGATTGAAGGGAGCACTTGAGAGTAGGGTTAGCCTGAATAGTTCGATAGCATAACGATAAGCAACGCGTAAAAATGTAAACAAGTGTTGGAGGGTCGGACAGCCTGGTCGATCGGACGGTAGGTCCGATCGGACGGCTTGATCGTTCGGTTAACCAGTCCGTTCGGACAGTCTGTCCGGTCGGTCAATAGGCCGATCGGATGGACTGTTCGAGTGGATTGTTTCTTCATTTGAGAAGGATGTGATTGTGTATGATGGTTTGACCTTTTGAGGTTTTCGTTGTAGTATTTGAAAACATAGAAGTATCCTTACCTTTCAGGTCGATCGATCGAACAGACCATTCGATCGGTCGGCTTAACCGATCGGTTAGGTACTTCAACAACAAGTTCTTATCTGGGTGTCACCTGGTCGGACGGCTCGACCGATCGGGTGGCACTCCAACGTGTTGAACAAGTTGAAAATCGATTAAGTGTTGAAGCATAGTATCTCATGATCCGAAGAGTAATTCAAATCAGACCGTAGTCCGATCGAACAACACTTCGTTCAATACTAGACTTCATGAAATTGTTAAAGTGTGGGGCCATATGCTAGCCGATCGGTTGGCCTGGTCGATCGACTGGCTTATCTGATCGGCTGGGCTGTCCGTTCGGACAGCCAGCCCGATCAGTCAGCTTCCTGACCTGGTCTGCCGATTCGTCTAACACTTGGCTGTTTTGATTGTTTAACGTTATATCGAGGTACTTTGACAACGAGTTGAACCATAGAACCCTTGTTCTTACTTGTTTCTCCTGCTCGGACAGGAATCACCCAAACCCGGCGGTGGACTGTTCAGAACGGAGTTTAACGTTTAACCCGAAATCGGTGAACCTCGTGGATAGAACCCGAATCTTGAACCACACAACTACTAGGATGATAAGTGAGTCGGTTCAACTCCGTTTGTACCGGTTTGAAGGTATTGAGTGTAAAAGAGTTGAAAGAAAGTTGGAAAACATTCTTTCAATCCTTTTCACCGTGTAAATGTTTAGATTTATGATAGATCTTTATTTGTTTATGTGGAAATCGGCTAGATCCAAGTTATTCTTGGTGGATTGAAGCCAAAACATGAAGTTCTTCAAGAACACCATGTTGACATCATCCTAGAACATTTGAATCTTGATGATTTCACGGTTAAAAAGTAAGATTTGAAAGATAGAAAGGTGTAGGAGTGTGTATAGATCAAGAAAGTACAAGATTTAGGATGAAATCTTACCGGAATCGTAAGGAATCTGAGAAAAGGAGGGGAGCACGAGCTGGTCGGTCAGAGCTTTCCAAAAGTGGTAAGCATGACAATGACAGGGGTATTTATAGGCTTCCAAAAGAGGAAAGGGCTGGCCGATCGGTCAGGCACCCCTATCGGACAGCCTGTCCGATCGGACAGCAGTCCGATCGGCTGGGCTGTTCGATCGGCTGGGAGCCTGATCGTTCAGCTGCTTGATTCGAGCGTTCGGTGCGACGACTTTCGATATTTCGATTTCGATTGCGATTGATGAGAATAAGATAGAGTTTCCTATTCAAATTACTTTTAATCCCAACCACTATATCTAACATACAATCACCTATGTCTCGCGCTGTCTTTTCGCCACCAATTATCAAAATTCGATTTTGATTGAGTTTCGATTCGAGTTTCGATTGATTACCCCACATAACATAAAGTAACCACGCACAAGTAACACATAAGGCACACACACACACGTATACTAACACCAGAATTCGCGTAATTTGAGCTTCGAGTGCGATGATAATTTGATTAGCTTGATTATTGATTAATGAGCTTTATCGCATTGTTACTTCCTACTATTCACAGTCGTTTAGCGTTTCGCATTGGTTTGAACATTCGATTACTTTGATTAATAACACTTACTCCACATAAAACAACTAACGGAAAACACCAACATAGAATAGTCTAACTATAGTCAAAGAAGTCAATCTTGACTTTGACTTTGACTTTGACATTCGGTAACACGTGGTGTTACACCCGTCCAGGCAAGGGTCACACTTCCTAAACTCGGATGACATCATTATTCCTACACAGCTTGACGAGATTGCATACCTTGCCAGATCCACTAATTTCTGAAATACATGTAATTTGAAAAATCAACAAAAAGTTGAGCGAGTTCATGTAAAAGTGAGTATGTATAAACCTTTAAAGTATGTATAAAAGTCCCTGGTATGTAGCAATAATGAAAAAGAGATCACCAATGGGTTGCAAAGCCACTGGTATGTGTGAGAAAGTGAAGGGAAACTCAAACCTAGCAAATTTGTTACCGGGCTTCGTCTGGAAGACATAGTCACCTCTATGGGCCGCCCCGGCCTCACGGGTGTGGGCTCGCTACACCCAAATAGATCTATCACTCTTGTGTCCCTCGGTCCTAACAACGAGGATTAATGGCCTCAAGTGTTGTACCCACCCCTCACATGATCTAGTAGTATAAACCCTCCCTACGCTAACCATACCATGTAAATAAATGTTTGTAATAATTGTCGCATGTATTTCACCCCCGAAGTATAAAACTGAAAACATTGGGGGGGGGGGGACATGAACTCACAGAAGTGCGTATCCTGAAACGTCAATCTCCACCTCAATCTGATGCGTGACGACCTACACGTACTAATGCCTATTAGATGGATGGTCGTGCCTTGGCTTAGGGTTTAACGTTTTTGGAAAAATAGTTAGGCAACTATTTCGTATTCACACTTCTTATTTGTTTTACAAGTATATCCCTTCCCAAGGATGGGGGTTTTTATACATGTACACGTTATAATTCCGAAAAATATATTTTAAGTCCCACTTAGAAAATATATTTTAATCACTTGTCTAAAACATTTTAATTCCAAAATATATATTTTTCCCTAAAATATTATATTTTACCTCATACATTTTCTAAAATAATACTTTATCAAAATATACGTATGGGAGTATTTTCCGAAATATACATAAGTTACGTTTTAGCGTGTCGTAAAGCAACAATACTTGTGTAACTTAAATATTTATTTTGTGAGAGCGTTGGTATTATTTTGGAGTTGAAATTTCATAATATTTTCAAGTTATATTATTTTTACCCTAAAAATAATATATCTAGTGCACAGAATAACAAACAATCACACAAGCGTTTTAGTATAAAATATATACATTCTAAATATATATTTATCAAGTTTTATTTACGAAAATCCACCTCCGGTACTTAGTAATTTTGTAATAAAAGTCATGGCGAAGTTTATTTTGAAAACCAAGTTAAAAATATATTTGTAAATATTTGTTAGAAAAATATTTCTAAGTGTTGAAATTCTAGAAAAATTTCGCCAGAGTTTCCTTTGTAAATGGAGGTGTCCATGCTTTTTAGCATATCATTTTCTTTTGTAAAATCATTCAAATAATCATCAACCAACAATATATAATCTCTAATTACCAACTTGACAAAAATAAGCATAAATCATAAACTTATGAACTTGAAAGTTTATAAAAACAAGTAGTAACTTACTAGCATAATTAGTAAGTCTTGTTACCTTTAAAAATATGATTAGTTTCTTAAAAGCTTTATTTTTAAAGGATTTAAACATTTACAACTTCTAGTCAAGATTTACAAAAATATTTCTTTGTGAAATTTTCTTGTTACACAAGTGTTTATACACTTGTTTACTTACTAAAAATGTGTTTAGTTCATACAAGATCCAAGTTTTAACAAAACTAATATTTTCACTTGGTTCTTTCGAAAAACCACTCATAGATCTTTAGATCTACAAGTTTATAACTTTATTTTCCAAGAAATCACTTATTTGTTCAAGTTCAAAGTTCATGTGTGGATGATTCCATCATCCACAACATCTTTAACCTTCACACCTTGCTAGTTCATGTCTCTGATCTAGCAAGTCTATGTGACGGACCATAACATTTTATCTAACATACAACATTCAACAAGCACAATAACATAAGAACAACATGATTTTATCATCACTTAACACTACTTCATTACTTTATCCATTCTTCATCCTTTATGTTTCAAGACTTGTTTAAGTTCTTAGAGTTTCTTAAGTTTTTATCATTCTTTCAACAACCACCAAAAATAAGAACAAGATGAAGATTTAAGGCACTTACTACTAGCACAAGGCTAGGGGAGTTTCAAAGCGTAAAAGTGATGGATAAAAGAAAACTAGAGTGGTCCTTGAGCTTCCGAGTGCACCAAGCTTACTTGTTGGACCTCTTGCACCTTTGGATGAGTGTAGATTGCTTGAACAAGACTTGAAGGTGGTGGTATGGTGGTGTGATGGTGGCGGCCGAACTCAAGGGAAGAAGGAAGGAGTTTGGAGTTTGTTGAAGTGTTGTGAATGAGAGAAGTTAGATAACTATTGTGTTTATTTATAAACCAAATTCCATCTTTTTCCAACATATAATGTGCTTCTAAATGTCCAACATTAGCAAATAAAATAATCAAAAGAAAGGTGAGGGTGTCCCACCCTCATGACCGTCGAATGGGGGGGAGGGTAGGGGGTTGGGTTGTAATTGATCTAGTTACAAATCTAGTTAAGTTTGAATGATATAGTTAGTGTATTATTGTGTGTTATATAATATAAGGTGTGTTAGGGTGTTCGGGGACCCTAACTAGCTCAGAAAAGTAAAAACAATGTGTTTGGCAATATTTTTATGTTTCGGGTAAAGTCCGGTTGTTCGGTTGGGTGTTGACCCGTTTAAGTGCTAAATTAGTCTACAAAGTGTCTTTTATATTATTTTTAGTGACACATTAAATTCCCAACACTTTGGAAAGTATCTAGGACTATTTTACCAAGTTTTTGCACTTTACTAGCATTGTTAAATGCTGAATTTTGGTTATTTAGTGCAGAATTCTGCACTTAAAGTATGTTTTAGGCACTTCCGGGCACTATAACTATCACCTAGTGACGCAGTTTTATGGTCCTCTCCTCCCTACACTCCCTACTAGTGTAGTATTCTATCTCTGGCTCACACTGGCCTAAAAAACAATGTCTGTCTAGGTGCTGGCATTGTCAGCATGTTATTATGGTTATCTGCTCACTGTGCTAACTGTACTTTGTGCATCAAGTTTGTCACTAATATTTGTGTTAAATAAATAGAGTGACAGTAATAAATGTGATGCATATGTATGTATGTATGTATGTATGTATGTATGTATGTATGTATCAGAAAACAGAAAGCAGTTTAATCACAGTTGTAATCAAGCACAGTCATTAAGCATAAATTAATTATTAATTAATTGTACGAATACCTGGAATTTTGAGGGTTGTCACATTCTCCCCCCGTTAAGAAAATTTCGTCCCGAAATTTTAAGTTCTGCTTCTGGTTGCAGGGGTCTTGGGAAATAGATGGGGGTATTTCTCCTTCATACGATCCTCACGTTCCCATGTGAATTCTGGACCATGTCTTGCATTCCATCTAACTTTGACGAGCTTGACACTACTCCTGCGTGTTTTGTTTATCTTCCAATCAGTAACTTCAACTGGTTTCTCAACAAAGTGGAGCGTGTCGTCAATATGAACTTCGTCAGCAGGAATGACAACTGTCTCTTGTGTTGGACTCTTCTTCAGATTTGATACATGGAATGTATCATGAACACCATTAAGTTCAGCAGGTAAGTCCAATTTGTATGCTACAAGCCCAATCCTTTGCAGGATTTTGAATGGGCCAATGTAGCACGGATTCAACTTTCCACGCTTCCCAAAGCGTGCCACACCCTTCGAGGGTGAAACCTTCAATAATACCATATCTCCCACCTCGAATTCCAGAGGTTTCCTTCTTCGGTCCGCATAACACTTTTGTCGATCGCGAGCCGCCTTGATGCGTTCTCGGATCTGTGCAATCTTGTCAGTTGTCACCTGGACCAATTCCGGACCAACTAGTTTTCTATCACCTGCGTCAGCCCAACAAATCGGTGATCGACATTTGCGTCCGTAAAGAGCTTCGAACGGTGCGGCTTGAATACTTACGTGATAATTGTTATTGTATGAAAATTCGACTAATGATAGGTGAGTGTCCCAACTTCCACCTAGATCCGTTATGCAAGCTCGCAGCATGTCTTCTAATGTCTGGATCATTCGTTCACTCTGTCCATCAGTTTGCTGGTGAAAAGCTATACTTAGGTTCAACTGAGATCTGAATGCTTCTTGAAATGATTGCCAAATCCTTGACACAAATCTTCCGTCTCTATCAGAGATTATTGAGAGAGGCACTCCATGACGTGCAACGATCTCTCTCATGTATATCTCAGCTAATTTGCTCATGTTATCTTTTTCCCTGATTGGCAAGAAATGCGCAGATTTCGTTAGACGGTCTACTATTACCCAAATAGTATCGTGACCTTTTGGGCGTTCTTGGAAATTTTGTTATGAAATCCATTGAAATCTGTTCCCATTTCCATTTGGGTATTTCAGGTTACTGCAGAAGACCTGAAGGCTTTTGATATGGCGCACGTTAAACACTTACCAACATAAACTGCAACATCGCCTTTCATCCTAGGCCACCAGTAGAAATCCTTAAGATCTTGTACATCTTATCCGCTCCTGGATGAATAGAGTACCGTGACTTGTGAGCTTCATCGTAAATAACCTTTCTCAAGCCACCAAACAGAGGAACCCAAATTCGTTTCATGAAGCATAACGTTCCTTCCTCGTTTGGTACCAACTGCTTCTCCATCCCACGGAGATATTCATCCTCAACATTCCTTTCTTTGAGTCCTTCTCTTTGCGCGGCACGAATGCGCAGTGAGAGATCCGTCTGGACAATCATCTCTAGAGCCCTAACCCTTATGGGTTTGATCCTTTCTTTTCAACTTAAGGCATCGACGACCACATTCGCCTTCCCTGGATGATACTTGATTTCACAGTCGTAGTTGTTCAACAGCTCTACCCAGCATCTTTGTCTCATGTTGAGCTCCTTTTGGTCGAATATGTGTTGCAGGCTCTTATGATCCGTGAAGATTGTACATCGCGTATCGTACAAATAATGTCGCCAAATCTTCAACGCAAATACCACGACGCCTAACTCCAAGTCGTGCGTGGTATAATTCTTCTCATGAACCTTTAACTGGCGTGACGCGTACGCTATAACTTTTTGTCGCTGCATCAACACGTAACCCAAACCATGACGCGAGGCGTCACAATATACCACGAAGTCATCCGTTCCTTCGGGTATCGATAAGATCGGTGCATTACAAAGCTTCTCCTTCAACAACTGAAACGCTTCTTCTTTTTTGTCTCCCCAATCAAACTTCTTGTCTTTCTACGTGAGGGAAGTCAAAGGTTGAGCAATTTTTGAGAAATCCTCAATGAACCTTCGATAGTAACCAGCCAAACCTAAGAATTGTCGAATCTCGGTTGGCATCTTTGGAGTCTCCCAATTCTTTATCGCTTCGATCTTTGTTGGATCCACATGGATTCCATTTCCATTAACCACATGTCCAAGAAATTGGACTTCGCGTAACCAGAACTCGCACTTCGAGAACTTGGCGTACAACTTCTCCTTTTTAAGTAGCTCCAAAATAGTTCTTAAATGCTGTTCGTGCTCGTCCTTCATTTTCGAGTAGATCAAGATATCATCGATGAACACAATCACAAATTTGTCGAGGTACGGCTTACAAACTCTGTTCATCAAATCCATGAAAACGGCTGGCGCGTTTGTCAACCCAAACGGCATCACCAGAAACTTGTAATGTCCATAACGAGTTCTAAAAGCAGTCTTGGGAATACTTTCCTCTTGTATTCTTAGCTGATGATAACCTGATCGCAAATCGATCTTTGAGTAGAAACTTGAACCTTGCAGCTGATCAAATAGGTCATCAATTCTCGGCAGAGGATATCTATTCTTGATTGTCAACTTGTTCAGTTCCCGGTAGTCGATACACATACAAAAGCTACCATCCTTCTTCTTAACAAACAAAATTGGAGCTCCCCAAGGTGAGAAGCTTGGTCTGATAAATCCCTTGTCTAACAGCTCCTGGAGTTGCGTTGACAACTCCTGCATCTCCGAAGGCGCAAGTCGGTAGGGTGCCTTAGCCACAGGCGCGGCACCTGGGACTAAGTCAATGTGGAACTCGACTTGTCTTTGCGGCGGTAATCCTGGCAAGTCTTCTGGGAAAACTTCAGGATAATCTGTGACAACCGTCACTTTTCCGTACATTTCGTACACTAGATGAACAGTAATTTGTGCTTTAATGACTGTACATGATCTAGTTTACCAGAAAAATAAATTTCTGAATTCCATACAAATGAATTCATGCATGATATATGCTACAAGAATTACGTTATGATAGCGTTGCGTCAAAAATATTAGTAAACTCACCGGTAGGACACAATGTGTCAACAGAACTGCAGAAAGCAGTCAGACAATAAAAGTGGAGCCTAGGTGTAGGTCCAACCACAAGAATACATTAAACCACAAGAATACATTAAAACCCAAGAGTACATATAAGGGTTTAATTTATAGACATTGCGAAAGCAAGAATAAGCACTAAAAAGCACCCGAAACGCACTTTAAGTGCAGAATTTTGTATAATTCAGCATTTAAACATATAAATATTATGCAGAAATTTCGTTTTATCATCCAGAATATTTCCCTAAGTGTTGGGAATTGAAAGGGTCACAAAAGGGGTACATAAAGGACACTAAACGGTGCAATTTAGCACTTTAACGAACCGGTATTTAACCAAACAACCGGACATTACCCGGAACATCGAAATATTACTAGAAGCATTATTTTAATGTTTCTGAACTAGTTATGGTCCCCGAACACCATAACACCCCTTATAACGTAATAACGCATTAAATCCCCAAACTTATTACTTGAAAACATATTTGTTTATAGAATTAGTAAATTGAAGTTACACTTTGCCCCCCCCATCCATATATATACGGTCACATGGGGTGACCCCACTATAATATTTTCAAGATCCCCCAAAATCTTTACTAGATCTTTACATGATCTCACAAGATATGATAAGATCTTCATAGATATTATATGATCTTATTTAGATCTTGCATAGATTTCCTTGGATATTCTTTAGATTTCTCTTGAATATTATAAGTACACAAGATCCTACAATATCCATCAAAGATCTTGCTTGGATTTCATAAGAATCTATATGATCTTTCTTAGATCTCATTGGATTTATTTTGATTTTGTATGATATTGAAAGATACACTAGAGATCTTTTCCTACATATATACACCATCAAAATTTACAAATAACCCCCCCCCTTGCTTGTCTACGGCCCAAAGGAGTGGCCCCATCAAGATTTCTAAAATCCTACAAAGATCTATATTGATATTACTTAGATTTAATTTGATATTATTTAGATACTGTGAGATATGGTGTGATCTTGAAGATTTGGTCAAGATCTTGTAAATATAACCATTCTCCTTCATCACTTCAACACCACAACACTCCCTTCTCCCCTCTAAACCTACGGCCTCCATCCACCACCACACAACCATCATTTTCATCCATTAATCAACCATTCCAAGCTTAACATAAGGTGCTAGAAGGTGATTAACGAAGTGTGGAGCTTGTGGAACTTGAAGAACCTCCTTCATTTGCTATTATCCTTCATTTTTTGTCATCTTCAAGTTCTAGTAATCTTCCCTAGCCTTGTTGCTAGTGGTGAGCCCTCATGATCTCTTATTTCTTCATATGTTGTTGGTTAAAAGATGATATATGTATTGTTAAACACAAGAACACAAAAGAACATGATCATAATACTTTAACATAAGCTTAAAAATATATGAATACATGTTGAATATGTTGATTTGCTTCTTGTTGATTGATTATTAGTGTTGGTAATATTAGACATCATATGGAACCTACTAGATTGTGATTAAACACATGATCTAGTAAGTTAAAGTGGTGATCTTGTGAAAGACCAAGATCATCATATTTTATGTCTCCATGAACTTGAATAATGAAAGTGATCTTCATATGTAAAAATGATTTAAACAAAATACAAATCTTGTAAATAGATGATTACAAGAATAATTTTCCCAAGAAACCAAGTTTATTTATGAGTTTTACAAGTCATGGTTTCTAAGTAAACTAATAATATTTTTAGTGTTTAAACAAGACTAGAAACATGATTGTAACAAGAAAAATACAAGAGAAACATTTTTAGAAAAATCATCTTACAAGTTGCAAATGACTAGATCTTTTAATAAAGTGATTTACAAACAAATAACCATGTTTATAAGGGTAACTAAACCTACTAAATAACATGTTAAGTTACTACAAGTTTTTACAAAAACTTCAAGTTCATGATATAGTGTAGCATACTTAATTTTGACACTCGGTAGGTGTTAATGAGTTGATGATTGTTGTGATGATTTAAAAGAAAATAAACACATGTTTTGAAGACATGGGAAACCTCCATTTTTAGGGGAAACTCTGTCAAAATTTCTATAAATTTTGACACTTAGAAAAATATAAGTTTTGTGAAACTTATTCCCTAAAAATGTTTACCATGGTTTCCCTAATTTTTGTGTTAAGAAATGATGATTTCTTCAAGATTAAAATTATTTTTGAGAAAAATATATATATTTATTGATCACCAAATTTTGTGCTAAGTATATGTAGTATGTATTATATGTGATAGTGTATTAGGACTCGAAAATACACTAAATACTCCTAAGGAGTGAAGATACAAAAATACACATACAACATACTTAGACAAATACAAGAGAATATATTTATGAAAATATATTACTTGATAGAATAAATAACTTGGACAAGTTATGAACACGAAATGAAGTTATGGACAAAATACATAATTCGGGTGAAAAATATAAGATACTTATATTTATTGTTGAGAAAATAATATAAGTAAGACACATAGTTAAAAATATAAATTATTTTTAACACAAGGACACATATACAAAAGAAATAGTGACTTGTACTTGTGCGATGCAAGTCTAGTGACTAACGTTAATAAAACACGTTTAGGTCACGACGCTAGATACGCAAATCCGGTGAAGTTTACGACGCAGGAACGCAAAGTAGTGAGTTCATGCTCCCCCTTTTCTTTAACTGTTTTTTGGTTTTATAACTCTCGGGGGTGGAATACATGTTACACATAATGGTAAAAAAAATACGAGAAGCACTCTTGGTGAGAACGAGTATTGAGTGCAATATGATTTGAGAATACAAAAGAATACGAGAAGCACTCGTGGTGAGTGCAATATGATGAGCTATAAGAAATGCCTAGAAAATACTAGATCATGTGAGCTTAAACTAGATATTGAGATGCCATTAATACTTAATTAAGGACGAGGGTTAGATCTAACGGGTACGGCCGAGCCCCACTCATGGTCCTTATGTGACCTCTTGAGTGCTTCGGTGTCCCAGTCGAGGGAAATCGACACAATCGAGGTTAATCGACACAGTCGAGGGTAATCGACACAGTCAAGGGAAATTGACGCAGTCGAGGTTAATCGACACAGTCGAAGGTAATCGACACAGTTAAAGGAGAAAATACTAATGCTCCCTATGTCCTCACATGCCTTGAAGGAGAATATACTAATGCTCCCTATGTCCTCACGTGCCTTAATGTCCTTGTATAAATAATCATTTAAAACGTGGGGCACACAAGAAAACTTGAATGATACTTGAGTACGTGGGGTACTCAAGAAAACGGGAATTATACTTGAGTACGTGGGGTACTCAAGAAAGACTTGAATTATACATGACACATACTATGTTTTCATACAAGGTATAAAAACGTGAAATACAAAAACGCATGAACTCGCTCAACTTTATGTTGATGTTTTCCAAAATTACATGTATTTCAGGTGACATGATGGATCTTGGGCGCAAGTGTCGTAACTAGAAGTAGACTACAAGTTTAGATGTCATCCACTTTTGTTGAATTGTAACCTTGTCAAAGGTCGCGTTTTGGAAACTTAAATAACAAGTGTTTGTAATACTCAAAATTTCATGAATGGATGAACATCGTTTTGATCATGTAGTTGTTTATTACGATTGAATGCAATGATAACAAGCTAGTCACACATCATACGCTTCCGCAAAAGACAGGGTGTGACAGTTTGGTATCAGAGCTTCGATTGTAGTGAACTAGGATTCTTTCTCGAGTCTAGACTACAATCACTAGAGTTCTCTCACAAAAAACATTTTACGAAAAGGTTTTCATTGCATTCACGTAAGCGCCAAGATCCACGAGTCGAACACTTTTCAAAGACAAGGCAAGGACATTAGTGAGGAATACCTTTAAGATAAGGTGCAGACTAAGGCATAGTCTACACGAGTTAGACTTACCAAAGACCAAAATGACCCCCAAAAAACGAGAGTTATACGTGATATAATGCATTAAATTGCTTAATTATGCTAAGTAGCATATATGTTATTGATATACATACATACAAATAAGTGTACGGAATGATTATTGACGTGAATAAGATACTTTCGACTCCGACTCCTATTACTGTACGTGACTCGCACGATGAAGCTACTGACCTCGCGTCCTTTGCAAAGCTCATGGCTGGGAGTGATTACCAAACAAGATGCTGAGCTTGCTTCCGTAGGAGATGGCTGCTCTTCCCTCTCGATCGTGAAGATGCCTAACTACGGTGCTGATGACGAGGCAGAGGCGGCAACCTTGAACGAATTCTCAATCAACGGGACGAGATCCCTGCGGCTTATGTGAAGCAAGATTGACGACATACTTGACCAGAAAAGGAAGATGAAGTATTCATCTCGAAGGTGCCCCTCCAACTACTAGGAAATCTCTCCATTCCTATTCCATCTAATCATCGTGCCTATACGCGCGTAACAATAACGAATGTTAGCGCGTGGACCATCGCAAAGGTCCTTCCCATGACAAGAGGTATAAGGACAGTAGTGTCCCCTTCTTGATTGATCATCTGCTTGGACGAGAGAAAATTGGGGTAACTGTGCAAGATAATTTATTATTACGGGGGCCCACGTAATAACAACTTGTAGTGCATGGAAATCCCGGTGGACTATGCGGGTCAAGTTAAAGATCACCATCCCTCCAAAAATAATCTATAGGTGTTCACACCTTCATATGGTGGAGCAATACCTAGGCCAGTGCTTTAGCACTTTGTAAAGTAGGAAACCTGTCTTGCCTACTTCGTGTCTACCCGTGCACGATATATTTGAGAAACGATATTGAAGCAAGAGAAAATGGATAACATTCAGAAAGATTCAGCGACGTTACAGTCTCTATCACCTCTACACGAACAACCCCATCTCTGGGAAAATATACACATCAATAAAGCTACTATAGCAGGAAATAACTGAAACCTAAATGACCGAGGCGATGTAACCTCGAGTTCATTTTATTACAAACAATAAGCGAAGTTGGCAAGCCTATGTGAAGACTCAGTAATTGTTTCCTCGCTCATACATTGATTATATACACATGTGAAATTGGGTGATTACATAATGGTTTATGGTGCTATGTACCTCATAGACAATTATGGAATATTGTCTAACCTACTTCATACCATTTTGGCAGAAGAGAATGCCGCCCAGGCGAGACACAAACACCAGTACGTTGCCAAGGACAGAAGCCGAGCTGCAAGAACGCATCTCACAGGAAATTGCGCGACATGAAGCCCTCCGCTCTAAGCACAGCAATAGCACTACGAAAAATAACCCTCCAACTGGCTGCACCTATAAACAATTCCTGGACTGCAAGCCATTGAATTTTGATGGCACAGGAGGTGCCGTTGCATTTGTTCATTGGGCAGAAAAGACTGACTCCATTCTAAGAATGAGTAACTGTTCGCCCCGACAGAGTGTTACTTATATCTCAGGGTTATTCGTAGATGGCGCACTCTCCTGGTGGAACCTTCAGGTTCAGACCCTTAGTGCAGACGTTGCTTATGCACTAAGCTGGGACGAACTCAAGGAAATGATGGAAAAGAAATACTGTTCTAGGGCTAAAATCCAGAAGCTTGAGGTGGAGTTCTGGAGCTTGAAAATGGACGGACCGAAGATTCATGAATACGTCCAACGATTTCACGACTTGTCTAGGGTCGTCCCCTACTTAGTCAAACCGGAATTCAAGAGGGTTAAACGATTCGTTTGGGGACTTGCACCTCAGATCAGGAGCTTGGTTACTACCTCAAGGCCTCCAACTATTGCAGAGGCTATCGATATGAGTGTCACTCTTACTGAAGAAGCTCTGCGTGCGGGAAAACTTTCAGAATCTGAGGATAACAAGAAAGAGACTCATGTGGAGTCATCAGGCAACAAGAAAAGGAAGTCTTCAAGCCTAAAATCGAGCACCCGAGTCAGCTATGGAAGCTTAAAGGCAAACAAAAGAAAGAAAGTGACTCCGCCACATGGCAGGAAAACTGTTGAAGCCACTAATAAGGCCGGAGGTAAAGTTTACTTGGGGACTAAGCCAAGGTGTGGGAAATGCAACTTTCACCATGAAGGTCGATGCCTGAGGCCTAAGTGTGGAAAATGTGGAAAGGAAGGACACAGCAAGGACGCCTGTTGGGCGAAGGACCCAGATGGAAGAAATAAGAGAATACCAGGTTGCTACAGATGTGGTGAAGCAGGGCACTTTAGGAAAGATTGCCCTAAGAAGAAACAAACAAGGAAGGGTTTTCACGGTTGAAACTCGTGAAGCACGCCAGGATCCAGATGCGGTTATGGGTACGTTCCCTATTACCCAACCTAATGCATCTACTTTTAATTAATACTGGCATCAACTTTAACCTTACATGCTTAAAACTTAAGAAACTGCTTGTCCTAGTTTCGAGTAAAATAGACACCCCGTATTCTTTAGAAATGGGCATATAGGAGGCTAGTTTAAACAGTCGAAGCGATTAAGGATTGTATTTAGGGACTCAGAAGGCCGGAACCTTCTGATACCATTGACTCGCGAAGTCATAATATGATAGTCAGCATGGATCAGAAATCCAAGTATACAGCTGAAGTCGTTCGATATGAGAAAATCAGACGCATCCCTCTGGCGGATGATGAAACCCAACTTTCCTGCAATAGGTGCAAGGATGCTAGACCCCACAAGGCGGCAGATCTACGACATCCCTCATTGGTCGAAGAGACATAGAAATGCCTCCGAGTAGACTGCAGAGCCTGAGAACATCCCCGTGACGGAAGAAGTCCCAGTAGCCTTTTCGGAAGACTTGCCAGGAACGTCTCTCCGTAGCGACGAGAGGAGTTCAGGATAAATCGCGTGCCAGGAGCAGCATCTGGGACGAATGACGCCATACCGACTAGCTTCACCAGCGAAGCATAAACCTCTGATATAACTACAAGAGCTGCTAGACAGAGGAAATTAAGGACATAACATCCTTAGTTGAGGAGACAAGGAGAAAGTTGGTAGTCTCCACTTTACATAAACTTCAGAAAATTGAGAATCAGAATCCTTTGCCAAGGACTGATGACAAATGAGCCAATCGTAAGGTTCCAGTTACCACTCAAAGATCAACTTGAGGATAAGAGGTCCTCCACTGTGAATACAAGAGGAAATATCCCTAAAACGACCTTTAGGACTTGCTTCGAGCATTACGAGATCCTTGTCGTATCATTTGGCTTGACACATGCATCGTCAATATTCATGGACATCATGAATCGAACGTGTGAGCCATACCTGGATAAGTCATATACTTATTGACCACAATCTTATATGGCCAACGACCAAGGAAGGTCGTGAGCAACAGCTGCAATTTACCTTACAACTCTTAGAAAAAGCACAGTTATGTGCAATGATGACGAAAAGCGGATTTCGAGTTCGCGAAGGGAGAACTTTAAGATACATGGTGGATAAGAACGAAATTCATGCCAACCCTGCAACCAAGAGCTAAGGAGCTAGAGTTGCAATTATGTGACGTCTCTCGACAAAATCTCGATTGTACGTCGATGCAACGAGACCACAACATTGCGTACGCGGCACATTGATTAAGGAATCATGAGAAAAGACCTTGAGATAGATACAGTAATTGCGTGCCGCAAACTGGACGTCATTACTTGAAAGAAAATGCTACACGATCTTTACTGATCACAAGGGTTGCAGTACACCGATGATCGTAAGAACTCGAATATGAACTGAGCTGCTGAACGATGCAGACTGTATGAACACGATACGTGCTTGTGTGATAAACTTCGATAAAAAGTCGGAACACTCACTTGCCCTTAGTAGAGTTTTCCTACAACAGTACCGCTTCGTGCGAACCTTCAGATGGAACATAGTAAATCGATCCCCGTCGTGTTGATCAGAGACCGGGAATAAACAATCTACTGGCCCGAGTTGGCCCAGGGAAAACTAGGGGCAAGATCGTTCGGATATGTGACCATATCAGGACAGCCCGCAGAATACAGAAAGATAGCGCCAATGAGCGGCAGAAGTCGAAAGAATTTGAGACAAGAAGTATGGCCTTGATGAGAGCCTCGCTTAGAGAAGGCATAGTGTGAGTTGGAAAATGAAAAGGTTGAATCCCCGGTGTAGGGATCAGAACCATTGTTCACAAGATGAAAACTCCCAGAAAAAGATCAGTAGTGATCGCGACACATTCATGTGTCTAATCGTTAGAGGAGTCTGACTCAAGGAGTAGTCGTTGTTCCCACAAATAAGATTCACGTCAATGACAAATGACAAGAATTACTATAGAAACCTGTTGAGGTTTTGGACCAAGAGTCCGCAATACTATAGAAACATGTTGAGGTTTTGGACCAAGAGTCCGCAATACTATAGAAACCTGTTGAGGTTATGGACCAAGAGTCCACAAAATACAGAAAAAGACAGGATTGATCTACTTGAGTATGATAGAATTCATGACATGACACAGAGATTTCGTGGGAACATGAAGACAAATCATGAATCTAAGTGACCATATTGGTTTCACAACTCCCCTGCGACCGATGGCATCGCTTGAATTTCGGGACGAAATTCTTTTAACGGGGGGAGACTGTGACAACCGTCACTTTTCCGTACATTTCGTACACTAGATGAACAGTAATTTGTGCTTTAATGACTGTACATGATCTAGTTTACCAGAAAAATAAATTTCTGAATTCCATACAAATGAATTCATGCATGATATATGCTACAAGAATTACGTTATGATAGCGTTGCATCAAAAATATTAGTAAACTCACCGGTAGGACACAATGTGTCAACAGAACTGCAGAAAGCAGTCAGACAATAAAAGTGGAGCCTAGGTGTAGGTCCAACCACAAGAATACATTAAAACCACAAGAATACATTAAAACCTAAGAGTACATATAATGGTTTAATTTATAGACATTGCGAAAGCAAGAATAAGCACTAAAAAGCACCCGAAACGCACTTTAAGTGCAGAATTTTGTATAATTCAGCAATAATTCAGCATTTAAACATATAAATATTATGCAGAAATTTCGTTTTATCATCCAGAATATTTCCCTAAGTGTTGGGAATTGAAAGGGTCACAAAAGGGGTACATAAAGGACACTAAACGGTGCAATTTAGCACTTTAACAAACCGGTATTTAACCAAACAACCGGACATTACCCGGAACATCGAAATATTACTAGAAGCATTATTTTAATGTTTCTGAACTAGTTATGGTCCCCGAATACCATAACGCCCCTTATAACGTAATAACGCATTAAATCCCCAAACTTATTACTTGAAAACATATTTGTTTATAGAATTAGTAAATTGAAGTTACACTTTGCCCCCCCCATCCATATATATACGGTCACATGGGGTGACCCCACTATAATATTTTCAAGATCCCCCAAAATCTTTACTAGATCTTTACATGATCTCACAAGATATGATAAGATCTTCATAGATATTATATGATCTTATTTAGATCTTGCATAGATTTCCTTGGATATTCTTTAGATTTCTCTTGAATATTATAAGTACACAAGATCCTACAATATCCATCAAAGATCTTGCTTGGATTTCATAAGAATCTATATGATCTTTCTTAGATCTCATTGGATTTATTTTGATTTTGTATGATATTGAAAGATACACTAGAGATCTTTTCCTACATATATACACCATCAAAATTTACAAATAACCCCCCCCCCCTTTGCTTGTCTACGGCCCAAAGGAGTGGCCCCATCAAGATTTCTAAAATCCTACAAAGATCTATATTGATATTACTTAGATTTAATTTGATATTATTTAGATATTGTGAGATATGGTGTGATCTTGAAGATTTGGTCAAGATCTTGTAAATATAACCATTCTCCTTCATCACTTCAACACCACAACACTCCCTTCTCCCCTCTAAACCTACGGCCTCCATCCACCACCACACAACCATCATTTTCATCCATTAATCAACCATTCCAAGCTTAACATAAGGTGCTAGAAGGTGATTAATGAAGTGTGGAGCTTGTGGAACTTGAAGAACCTCCTTCATTTGCTATTATCCTTCATTTTTTGTCATCTTCAAGTTCTAGTAATCTTCCCTAGCCTTGTTGCTAGTGGTGAGCCCTCATGATCTCTTATTTCTTCATATGTTGTTGGTTAAAAGATGATATATGTATTGTTAAACACAAGAACACAAAAGAACATGATCATAATACTTTAACATAAGCTTAAAAATATATGAATACATGTTGAATATGTTGATTTGCTTCTTGTTGATTGATTATTAGTGTTGGTAATATTAGACATCATATGGAACCTACTAGATTGTGATTAAACACATGATCTAGTAAGTTAAAGTGGTGATCTTGTGAAAGACCAAGATCATCATATTTTATGTCTCCATGAACTTGAATAATGAAAGTGATCTTCATATGTAAAAATGATTTAAACAAAATACAAATCTTGTAAATAGATGATTACAAGAATAATTTTCCCAAGAAACCAAGTTTATTTATGAGTTTTACAAGTCATGGTTTCTAAGTAAACTAATAATATTTTTAGTGTTTAAACAAGACTAGAAACATGATTGTAACAAGAAAAATACAAGAGAAACATTTTTAGAAAAATCATCTTACAAGTTGCAAATGACTAGATCTTTTAATAAAGTGATTTACAAACAAATAACCATGTTTATAAGGGTAACTAAACCTACTAAATAATATGTTAAGTTACTACAAGTTTTTACAAAAACTTCAAGTTCATGATATAGTGTAGCATACTTAATTTTGACACTCGGTAGGTGTTAATGAGTTGATGATTGTTGTGATGATTTAAAAGAAAATAAACACATGTTTTGAAGACATGGGAAACCTCCATTTTTAGGGGAAACTCTGTCAAAATTTCTATAAATTTTGACACTTAGAAAAATATAAGTTTTGTGAAACTTATTCCCTAAAAATGTTTACCATGGTTTCCCTAATTTTTGTGTTAAGAAATGATGATTTCTTCAAGATTAAAATTATTTTTGAGAAAAATATATATATTTATTGATCACCAAATTTTGTGCTAAGTATATGTAGTATGTATTATATGTGATAGTGTATTAGGACTCGAAAATACACTAAATACTCCTAAGGAGTGAAGATACAAAAATACACATACAACATACTTAGACAAATACAAGAGAATATATTTATGAAAATATATTACTTGATAGAATAAATAACTTGGACAAGATATGAACACGAAATGAAGTTATGGACAAAATACATAATTCGGGTGAAAAATATAAGATACTTATATTTATTGTTGAGAAAATAATATAAGTAAGACACATAGTTAAAAATATAAATTATTTTTAACACAAGGACACATATACAAAAGAAATAGTGACTTGTACTTGTGCGATGCAAGTCTAGTGACTAACGTTAATAAAACACGTTTAGGTCACGACGCTAGATACGCAAATCCGGTGAAGTTTACGACGCAGGAACGCAAAGTAGTGAGTTCATGCTCCCCCTTTTCTTTAACTGTTTTTTGGTTTTATAACTCTCGGGGGTGGAATACATGTTACACATAATGGTAAAAAAAATACGAGAAGCACTCTTGGTGAGAACGAGTATCGAGTGCAATATGATTTGAGAATACAAAAGAATACGAGAAGCACTCGTGGTGAGTGCAATATGATGAGCTATAAGAAATGCCTTGAAAATACTAGATCATGTGAGCTTAAACTAGATATTGAGATGCCATTAATACTTAATTAGGGACGAGGGTTAGATCTAACGGGTACGGCCGAGCCCCACTCATGGTCCTTATGTGACCTCTTGAGTGCTTCGGTGTCCCAGTCGAGGGAAATCGACACAGTCGAGGTTAATCGACACAGTCGAGGGTAATCGACACAGTCAAGGGAAATTGACGCAGTCGAGGTTAATCGACACAGTCGAGGGTAATCGACACAGTTAAAGGAGAAAATACTAATGCTCCCTATGTCCTCACGTGCCTTAATGTCCTTGTATAAATAATCATTTAAAACGTGGGGCACACAAGAAAACTTGAATGATACTTGAGTACGCGGGGTACTCAAGAAAACAGGAATTATACTTGAGTACGTGGGGTACTCAAGAAAGACTTGAATTATACATGACACATACTATGTTTTCATACAAGGTATAAAAACGTGAAATACAAAAACGCATGAACTCGCTCAACTTTATGTTGATGTTTTCCAAAATTACATGTATTTCAGGTGACATGATGGATCTTGGGCACAAGTGTCGTAACTAGAAGTAGACTACAAGTTTAGATGTCATCCACTTTTGTTGAATTGTAACCTTGTCAAAGGTTGCGTTTTGGAAACTTAAATAACAAGTGTTTGTAATACTCAAATTTTCATGAATGGATGAACATCGTTTTGATCATGTAGTTGTTTATTACGATTGAATGCAATGATAACAAGCTAGTCACACATCATACGCTTCCGCAAAAGACAGGGTGTGACATAATCCTTCACGACTGGAATGTCTTTGATCTTCGTCTCAGCGGCTTCTTTATCCACGATGTGCGCCAAGAATGCAACACATCCTTTCTGCAAACACTTTCTAGCTTTCAGACAGCTAATGATTCTCAGAGGCGTATCACGCTTCTCTCTGTGAACCACGATCGTTTCTCCTTCTTCTATTGGGATGCGAATGGTCTTTTTGTGACACACAATCTCGGCCTTGTTGCTTGACAACCAATCCATCCCTACTACCACGTCGAAACTTCCCAACTTGACCGGTAGTAGATCCAAAGGGAACTCGCGTTCTCCCAGCTCAATTACGCACCCTCGGACAACTTCATTCGCTTCAACTAGCTTTCCATTAGCCAGTTCAATTGAGTACGGAACGTCTAACTTACTAGCAGTTAACCCAAGCATATTCTTAAACTCTAACGATACGAAACTATAATCTGCACCAGTATCAAACAGAACAGATGCAAAGCGTTGATTTATAGGGAACGTACCAGTGACAACGTTGGGATACTGGCGCGCTTCCCTTGCTCCAATGTTGAACACTCTTCCACGGGCTTGATTCAGCTTTGGGCATTCCATCTTAAAGTGCCCAACTTCTCCACAACTGAAACATCCTGGTCCTCGACCATTACCATTCCCATTCCCAGCTTGAGTGTTGTTTTGGTTGTGATTTCCATTTCCAGCTTGATTCGCAACATTTCCTCGGTTTCCATTTCCGCCATTTCCTCCTTGTTGGCGGTTCCCATTACCATTCCCATGACCTCGATTACCAACACGCCCAACACCAGTTCCGGCCGAACACGTATCCTTCGCGTGGCCGTTCCTTCCACATGATTCGCACTTCCTCAATCTGCACTGACCAGAATGATGGCGCTGGCACGTATCACACTTGGGCAGAGTGCCCATATAACCCTTTCCTTTGTTTTCAACACCGGTTGCAGCTCTGGCCGGTGTGCTTGATTCACCCTTCTTGTTCACATTGCTTGTACCTTGCTTAAAGTTCGAAAATTTCCTTTTGTTTTCCCCAGACGACTCCACACGAGTCTCTTTCTTCTTCTGCTCAGTAACTGAAAACTTGTTCAATCGAATAGCTTCCTCAGTAAGAGCCACACTGAGATCTATGGCTTCTGTGATTGTTGTAGGCTTGGACGTGGTAACCATACTCATGATCTAAGAGGCCAATCCCCAGATAAAGCGCTCAACACATTTAAACTCAGGTGTAACCATGTACGGCACTACATGGGACAAATCGTGAAATCTCTGAACATACTCTGCAATCTTGGGACCTTCCATTTTTGGTGCCAGAACTCAGTCTCTAGCTTCTGAATCTCAGCACATGAGTAGTACTTCCTCCTCATGAGCTCCTTCAGCTCATTCCATGATAACGCATAAGCAGCAGCTTCACCTAAAGTTTGCACTTGCAGATTCCACCACGATAGGGCTCCATCCAGAAATAGCCCTGAGATGTAGGTCACTTGTTGCTCGGGAGCACACTTGCTCATTCTAAGGACATATTCTGTCTTTTCAGCCCACCTAACAAACGCAACAGCACCTCCTGTGCCGTCGAAATTCACGGGCTTGCAATCGAGAAATTGCTTGTAAGTGCACCCTGCACATATGTTAGAATTTACAAATGGTATTAGCGAACGTGCTATGAATATCCAAATGTATCATAGTATATCTCAAACGACTTGACATTACCATTGGGTGGATTGTTATTGCCGTGGTTGTGTGAGATATTTCCACTTGTTTCTGCATGAGAGGCAGCGTATTGTGCGATAGCTGCGGCAATGATCCCTTGGAGTTCCGCCTCATTAGTGGGCATGCACGGGTCATGTCTTGGAGGCATCTTCTAAAAGATGTTTCACGTTGGTCAGGTCATAGTAAGTAAATAGTATGCGTACGTAATAACATTCACCAATCACATAACATCACATGTTATAAAATTAAAACAATTAATCCAACAATGCATATAATGAGAATACTGCGATTGTGCTATCATAAAATCAAGACCACAATACAATGTTTACAAGTTTTATAACTGTATCGTACATCAAAAGTGTCTAAGGGCCACATCGCCCTTGTCTGAACTATCTAGTCATCTACAACAACCAAAAACTAAACATCAAAAGTCATGACATCAAAATGCGGTCTTCAAGATGCTGTATAGTCGGCCCAATCGCGGTCTTCTCACCAAAAGCCTACCTGCATCGAACCAAAATGCCTATGCTGATGGCGGAGGAGGAAAACGAGAGAAAAGCAAGCGACGCATATGTAACCGGTCCTCCTCTAAAGCACGACAGACGCGCAAAAAATATGCTATCTGCTGCTCAGATGTCAAGAATCGAACGTCTGAATCAGGGGAAAGTGGACGAGGAGTGTGTGGTGCTGCAAATGGGGTCTGACAATGGCAAGGTGGTCGTGGAGCTCTCTCCAACTCCTGAATATGACGGGTCAATGCATCCTGCTGCATCATCAAGGATGTAAGTATGTCCTCCATAGAGTACCCAACATGGTATGGGAGGTACGGATCAGACAATGGCATGATAGGGGGCGTAGTCCATAATAATGGCTCGCTCGATGGCATGAAAGATGGTGCAGTAGGTGGTGCAACATGAGGAAACCAAGATGTGAACGGTAAAGATGATCACAGTACGGGTGGAACAGAAACAGGCGGCTGCCTCGATGACCCCTCTCCAAGACGAGGTGGCGGTATGTCCTGGAGGAACGTAATGGGAAGATCAGTGCGATGAGCGTCTGTGGGAAACAATGGGATATCAGTGGGTGCAGAAACGGGTGCTACTGGGGGAGTGACAGGCAGCACAAATGGTGGGTAATCGTTGTCATCATCGATCCACCCGTTGCGGGTGTCGGCATAACGAGGGTTAATGTGAGCAGCAAAAGGTGCACAGTCAAACAGTACCGGCACGGGATCGGGTAATGGTGCATCAATAACAGGATCATCCACCACTGTTGGAGAAACAACGGGGAGATCAGCAATGGGTATATCATCAACAACAGGTGCAATGGCTGGTGCGCCCATATCAGGTGGTGCATCGGCTGGGGCATCATCAAGAACAGGGTCATGGTCAACAACAGGCTCGGGGGCCATGACGGGCTCCGGGTCAACAAGGTTGTCACACCCCGATTTTTCACACGTCTCACCGGTGGGCCCGGTGGGGGACTATCGTGACGTAGTTGGTAACATTACAGTCAAACAACACAATATTTAAATGCACAGCGGAAGCAAAAGATAGATATATTTCAACTTTAATAAATTGTAATATCAAGTATCACAACGGTCGAAATTAATCCACAGGGGATCCAAAAATAAATAGGAAACATGTTCAACAGTTTGACATCCAAGCTTGCGGGACTTATTGAGGATGCTAGGAAAAAACCAGCCTAGTTCGCTTAGTACCTGCACTTAACCTTTTTGGGAAAATACGTCAGTTTACACTGGTAAATACATTCAACCGACACTTTTGAAAAGGTTTAATAAAATTGATTTGAATGCACGTGGCACAAACTTTTATAACTTGGGATAATTATTTGAATATAATACTTGTAAACGAATTACATGTTTCTTATGCGTTCAGTAGCCCATTTCGTAGACTGGGTTAAAGATCAATAGACACACCACATTATTTATTCATTTATGCACCGACGGGTGTACGCCTACACCCCGTGCTCAGGTCGTGGCCATCTCGTAAGATGATGCCAAGGATATCCGTGACATGGTCATTAACCCCCCAAAGGCTTTAAGCAAACAAAACATTTCAAAACAAGCATATCAATGATTTAATCTCTATTCGATTAAAGATTCAATGCTGGACCAAGCGGTATTCTATATACCGTACCCCAAGCCCGTATAGGGAAATAAGTTAAAAGTATTTTCCTTTGCAAGTATCAATTCACAAATAGCAAGTGCGGTAGCTTTTACCGGGTCTCCTATTCTGGAACGAAGGTTTATAATAAACTATTAGAATCCTAACGGGTCTTTAATTAAGCCTAAACTTAGACCGGTTAATTTTAACGAAAGATACGGTTCGAACGCACGAATAAGCGAAGACCGGAATAGAATGTGATTTAGACCCGACAAGTTTGAAGACTTGTATAATATGGGTAATCCAACCACATTCTGGATTTCGAGATTAAAACGACAAGGTTTGGCCCGTTTCGGCTAATTTATGTAACTAGTTACATAAACCGAACCGAACGCGTAAATGGCGTAACGGGTAACCGTAAGAGTCTTACACAGGTTTCCTGAGTCAATATGCTCTAAATATGTTGTGATATCAGTAGGATACCTTCCATTATGCCCATAACGATTTTAATCCCATAATACGCCCCGTAGGGGTATTTTGGTCATTTTAAAGATTATAAAAGAGATTATTTATACTTCTGATGTTCGGGTCTGAAGTAATTAGTAAAACCACTTATTTTAACAAGCTATATCAGTAGGCAATATGCCTTACTTGACAAAATGGTTTTAAACTCAAACTATGCGTTTAATACGTGTATAAAGTCGTTTTAAGCGATTTTCGGGTTATACATGAAATCTGAGTTTTCTGATCAGGTTATAAAGTTCAAAATACTTTATTTATTATTTGAAATCAGTAGCAACTGGATTCGTGTCAAAATACTATGTAGAACTCTTTTTATGTCCGAAAAGGGTATAATCGGTATTTACCGAATCAATGCCATAACCTTAGGTTATGAGCAGGTTAAAAATAATTAAAAATCTTTAAAAATCTCAAAATATTATATTACATTAGTGTGTAAAAGGTTTGGTGTCGAAATTTTGGGTTTAGATAGGCTTTATGCTAATTGCGCCGTTTAATTAATAAAAGTTTCTTAATTGCGCTATTTAGCATAACTCCTATTCTAGACCTCGAATTGACATGAAATTTTTGGGACATGTTTAGAAATCAGTAACTAAGGTTATTGTCCTTTCAAATATCCAAAATTCACGTTTTAAGGTCAAAAGGGCATTATGGTCAACTTTTAAGCATATAACGGAAATGTGCAAACGACTCGGACAAACAACGAACCAGTCACAGAGGGTCATACCATCATGTAACCTGGTCCTAAGGGAGTCCAAAGGCATATCTAAGTCATACCAAATCGGGTCAGAACTGAAGTCAAAGCAAAAGTCAAAGTTTTGCGACTTTCGGTTCCGAACCGGGTCAAAACAGTAAATGGTCGGATCAAACAAGCTTAGACCAGTTCTTATACTTATTATCAAGTTATATGAGTGATAAAACAGGTTACAAGCCATCTACATTTTTAATTATGCGTTAAATCGAAAATTAGCATTCTGTTGACTTTTTCTAAACAACTTTGACCCGACATTTGAACTAGTTAGAGTGGGAATCAGAGGGTGCCCTTTTAAGGGTTTAATGCCCACATAATTACCAACATATAACTACCTTTGATTCGACTAATCACTGGACCATTAGTGATTAATCGTTAAGTCAACCGTTAATTACGACGGTTTGACTTCTAAGCTATAAACTATGAAAAACTCAATTAAGGAAGGTCAAGGGTGCTTACCAAAGTCCTATGCATGACTAGGGAAGACTTGGGTCTGCTTTGGAGCTCCAGAAGTCTTAACAAATGCAGAAGTGTGGTGTGAACAAAATGTTGCACATGAGGGCCCTTTATAGTAACTTAAATCTCATGGATCATTGACAAACAAGTCTACCAATGGCCATGGATCAATTACAAGTGTGCCTAGGGGCTCTAAAGCATGTAGGGGGCGCCCATGCTGCAAAAATAATGGTTCTAAGTCGGTTAGAATGGAAATGGTAGACATCTAGCAAAGTTTTCGGAGCAGATAGCCCCTCGCGGCACGCGTAGCCCCCCCCAGGGCCCTCGCGTCGCGTGATGCCCCTTCTGATCAAATCCAACTTTTGATTTTTTAAGCTTTGGTCCTTGCCCCTTCATAACTTTGTTTCGACTTTATTTATTGCATTTTGAACCCTCCAAGTTGACTTATAAGGGCTTCAAGATATATACCCATTTTGTTAAGTCCTCGGTTAACTGTATTGCCACCTGAAAAGTCATAAACTTCATCGTTGACGCTTTTAACCCCTCGTATACGAATTTGATCATAACTTTCTCATACGATAAAGAAACCTTATGAAATTTTTGTCATGTATTCTAGTGAGCATAATTAATCGTTACAAAGCTTCGGGTTTGCTAAAAGGTCACTCAGAGGTATAACTTAAACATGTTGACACATTTAACCCCTGTAGTTTGTAATCTTTTACTTTCTTCCACTTTTAGTTCCGTATGATCCATGCTTCATTCGTTTGAAGGTACGAGCATCATGTAGGGTTACTGTAAAGTATATTTATCCCTTGTTGACATCTTAAACCCTTGAATTCACATACTTTCTATGTTTGTCAACTTTAGTCCTTCTATAGTATTCATTAACACGTTCAAGCTTGTGACACGTGTCAGTACATTATAGGACGTAAATTTTCGAGGTGTTACATCCTCACCCCCTTAAAAGAAATCTCGACCTTGAGATTTACCGAAACAAATGAGGGTACTTTTCCTTCATCGTGGACTCTACTTCCCACGTGTACTCGGGACCTCTACGGGCATCCCATTTAACCTTTACAATCGGTATATACTTCCTTCGAAGCTTTTTAACCTGTCGATCCTCGATCGACACAGGTTTTTCAACAAACTTCAAGCTCTCATCTATGTGTACATCTGAATGCGGTATAACTAGTGATTCATCAGCGAAACACTTCTTCAGATTGCAGATGTGGAAAACATTATGAATACTACTGAGCTCTTCAGGTAAGTTTAACTTATAGGCGACCGATCCGACACGTTCGATGATCTCGAAGGGTCCAATGTATCTCGGGCTTAACTTCCCTTTCTTACCGAATCGCATCACTCCCTTCCAGGGTGATACTTTAAGCAACACCTTGTCGCCTACCTCGAAGTTAAAAGGTTTACGTTTCAAATCTGCGTAGCTTTTCTGCCTATCACTGGCAGCTTTCAGACGGTCATGAATCTGGACAATCTTGTCCGTCGTTTCAAATATTATTTCTGGTCCTGTCAACTGGACGTCTCCAACTTCCGCCCAACAGACGGGTGTTCTGCACTTTCTACCATACAAGGCTTCGAAAGGAGTAGCCTTAATGCTCGTATGGTAGCTATTGTTATATGAGAAATCGATTAATGATAGGTGGTTATCCCAACTACCACCTAAGTCAATCACACATGCACGAAGCATGTCTTCCAAGGTTTGGATTGTAAGCTCACTCTGTCCGTCCGTCTGAGGATGGTAAGCCATACTGAAGTTTAAGTGCGTGCCCAAAGATTGTTGGAAACTTTCCCAAAAAATGTGACGTGTATCTAGTATCTCTGTCAGAGATAATAGACATAGGCACGCCATGCAGAGATACAATCTTATCTACGTACAATTGGGCCAACATGTCGGAGCTATAAGTCTCCTTAATGGGTAGGAAATGTGCTGACTTAGTCAGTCTATCTACGATCACCCATATCGTATCATTTCCTTTCCTTGTCTTCGGCAACTTGGTGATGAAATCCATCGTCACCATTTCCCACTTCCACTTGGGAAGTTCAGGCTGTTGTAGCAAACCTGACGGTTTCTGATGTTCAGCTTTGACTTGCGCACATGTCAAACATTTAGCTACATAAGCGGCTATAGACTTCTTCAAGCCTATCCACCAAAATTTTGCCTTCAAATCCTGGTACATCTTGTCAGCTCCCGGATGAACGGAGTATTTGGAACTGTGGGCTTCCTGGAGGATAACATCTCGTAATCCTCCATAAATTGGAACCCATATTCGTCCATTTAACCTTAAAATTCCATCCTTTCCGTAGGATAACTGTTCTTCAGTTACTCCTAGCTTTTCATTAGGATAGTTAGCTTCTAGCACAGCTTCCTTCTGTGCAGCTAACAACCTTTCATTCAAACTGTTCTTTATCTCGATGCTCTTGGCATTGATTCTTATAGGGTTCACCCTTCCCTTTCGACTCAAGGCATCGGCGACTACATTCGCCTTGCCAGGATATCTTATCTCACAATCATAATCATTTAAAGTCTCCATCCATCGTCGCTGTCTCATGTTCAAATCCTTTTGGTTGAACAGATGCTGGAGGCTCTTGTGATCAGAATAGATCACGAATTTGATGCCATATAAATAGTGCCTCCAAAGCTTCAGTGCGAATACAACGGCACCCAACTCCAAATCATGGGTGGTGTAATTCTTTTCATGCACTTTTAACTGACGTGAAGCATAGGCAATAACCTTGCCTTTCTGCATAAGCACACATCCCATCCCGGTGTGTGATGCATCACAGTATACTACAAACTCTTCTATCCCATCCGGCAATGTCAACACAGGTGCATTGCTTAGCTTCAGCTTAAGGATATCAAAAGCTTCTTGCTGCTCATGAGGCGATAAATGGTGAGAGGGTGTAAAGTACCACTCACACTGGTTGAACCTTGCTTGAAAACTGTCTGGACCCTGATAAGGTGTTCCATGGAAGGATGATTCATCAGAGACTTCAATAGGGTGCGTGGGAGTACCGCGTGCAGGCTCGACGGGGTCCATGTCCTCGTCCATGTCCATTGCATTGTCTTCTGTGAAATGGTCCTCTGGTCCTAATGGGTTAAAACCCACTGGTTCTTGGACATAGTTTGCCGGGTTGATCCGGCCCTGAAAGACAGGAGTAGGGTCGCCAAAGGAACGGTGCGAAACAGAACGCTGGAGAGGTATGAATGAAGGTTGAGGGTTATCGGGCTCGTTTTCCGAGTTCGGCCCAAAAGAGTGACGGTAAGAAGGTGTTGAACTGTGCGAGATAGACCGTCTAGCAGGCTCAAAGAGGTTCCTTCTGTTCCTCTGAGGATCGGCACTCATTGTGCTGGCAGGAGCTCGCATGTGTGAAGGCCCGACCTCGTGATCGTTGTGGGTAGTGATTGGCCCTTTGCCTCTTCCTCCTCTTCTGATTGCCGGTGGCATATTTCCTGCTTAAACAAATGAAATAAAATAACAGGCAATAAAGGACAAACTAGAACAACAATTCGAATTCGTCCTAAGTTCTTGTCTAGACTCGAGTATGTGCAATTGTGTCATTGAGATTAAACACATAAGGATAGTGTTTAATTCACTCAACGTTGGCTCTGATACCAACCTGTCACACCCCGATTTTTCACACGTCTCACCGGTGGGCCCGGTGGGGGACTATCATGACGTAGTTGGTAACATTACAGTCAAACAACACAATATTTAAATGCACATCGGAAGCAAAAGATAGATATATTTCAACTTTAATAAATTGTAATGTCAAGTATCACAACGGTCGAAATTAATCCACAGGGGATCCAAAAATAAATAGGAAACATGTTCAACAGTTTGACATCCAAGCTTGCGGGACTTATTGAGGATGCTAGGAGAAAACCAGCCTAGTTCGCTTAGTACCTGCACTTAACCTTTTTGGGAAAATACGTCAGTTTACACTGGTAAATACATTCAACCGACACTTTTGAAAAGGTTTAATAAAATTGATTTGAATGCACGTGGCACAAACTTTTATAACTTGGGATAATTATTTGAATATAATACTTGTAAACGAATTACATGTTTCTTATGCGTTCAGTAGCCCGTTCAGTAGACCGGGTTAAAGATCAATAGACACATCACATTATTTATTCATTTATGCACCGACGGGTGTACGCCTACACCCCGTGTACGCCTACACCCCGTGCTCAGGTCGTGGCCATCTCGTAAGATGATGCCAAGGATATCCGGGACATGGTCATTAACCCCCCAAAGGCTTTAAGCAAACAAAACATTTCAAAACAAGCATATCAATGATTTAATCTCTATTCGATTAAAGATTCAATACTGGACCAAGCGGTATTCTATATACCGTACCCCAAGCCCGTATAGGGAAATAAGTTAAAAGTATTTACCTTTGCAAGTATCAATTCACAAATAGCAAGTGCGGTAGCTTTTACCGGGTCTCCTATTCTGGAACGAAGGTTTATAATAACCTATTAGAATCCTAACGGGTCTTTAATTAAGCCTAAACTTAGACCGGTTAGTTTTAACGAAAGATACGGTTCGAACGCACAAATAAGCGAAGACCGGAATAGAATGTGATTTAGACCCGACAAGTTTGAAGACTTGTATAATATGGGTAATCCAACCACATTCTGGATTTCGAGATTAAAACGACAAGGTTTGGCCCGTTTCGGCTAATTTATGTAACTAGTTACATAAACCGAACCGAACGCGTAAATGGCGTAACGGGTAACCGTAAGAGTCTTACACAGGTTTCCTGAGTCAATATGCTCTAAATATGTTGTGATATCAGTAGGATAACTTCCATTATGCCCATAACGAGTTTAATCCCATAATACGCCCCGTAGGGGTATTTTGTTCATTTTAAAGATTATAAAAGAGATTATTTATACTTCTGATGTTCGGGTCTAAAGTAATTAGTAAAACCACTTATTTTAACAAGCTATATCAGTAGGCAATAAGCCTTACTTGAAAAAATGGTTTTAAACTCAAACTATGCGTTTAATACGCGTATAAAGTCGTTTTAAGCGATTTCCGGGTTATACAGGAAATCTGAGTTTTCTGATCAGGTTATAAAGTTCAAAATACTTTATTTATTATTTGAAATCAGTAGCAATTGGATTCGTGTCAAAATACTATGTAGAACTCTTTTTATGTCCGAAAAGGGTATAATCGGTATTTACCGAATCAATGCCATAACCTTAGGTTATGAGCAGGTTAAAAATAATTAAAAATCTTTAAAAATCTCAAAATATTATATTACATTAGTGTGTAAAAGGTTTGGTGTCGAAATTTTGGGTTTAGATAGGCTTTATGCTAATTGCGCCGTTTAATTAATAAAAGTTTCTTAATTGCGCTATTTAGCATAACTCCTATTCTAGACCTCGAATTGACATGAAATTTTTGGGACATTTTAGAAATCAGTAACTAAGGTTATTTTCCTTTCACATATCCAAAATTCACGTTTTAAGGTCAAAAGGGCATTATGGTCAACTTTTAAGCATATAACGGAAATGTGCAAACGACTCGGACAAACAACGAACCAGTCACAGAGGGTCATACCATCATGTAACCTGGTCCTAAGGGAGTCCAAAGGCATATCTAAGTCATACCAAATCGGGTCAGAACTGAAGTCAAAGCAAAAGTCAAAGTTTTGCGACTTTCGGTTCCGAACCGGGTCAAAACAGTAAATGGTCGGATCAAACAAGCTTAGACCAGTTCTTATACTTATTATCAAGTTATATGAGTGATAAAACAGGTTACAAGCCATCTACATTTTTAATTATGCGTTAAATCGAAAATTAGCATTCTGTTGACTTTTTCTAAACAACTTTGACCCGACATTTGAACTAGTTAGAGTGGGAATCAGAGGGTGCCCTTTTAAGGGTTTAATACCCACATAATTACCAACATATAACTACCTTTGATTCGACTAATCACTGGACCATTAGTGATTAATCGTTAAGTCAACCGTTAATTATGACGGTTTGACTTCTAAGCTATAAACTATGAAAAACTCAATTAAGGAAGGTCAAGGGTGCTTACCAAAGTCCTATGCACGACTAGGGAAGACTTGGGTCTGCTTTGGAGCTCCAGAAGTCTTCACAAATGCAGAAGTGTGGTGTGAACAAAATGTTGCACATGATGGCCTTTTATAATAACTTAAATCTCATGGATCATTGACAAACAAGTCTACCAATGGCCATGGATCAATTACAAGTGTGCCTAGGGGCTCTAAAGCATGTAGGGGGCGCCCATGCTGCAAAAATAATGGTTCTAAGTCGGTTAGAATGGAAATGGCAGACATATAGCAAAGTTTTCGGAGCAGATAGCCCCTCGCGGCACGCGTAGCCCCCCCAGGGCCCTCGCGTCGCGTGATGCCCCTTCTGATCAAATCCAACTTTTGATTTTTTAAGCTTTGGTCCTTGCCCCTTCATAACTTTGTTTCGACTTTATTTATTGCATTTTGAACCCTCCAAGTTGACTTATAAGGGCTTCAAGATATATACCCATTTTGTTAAGTCCTCGGTTAACTGTATTGCCACCCGAAAAGTCATAAACTTCATCGTTGACGCTTTTAACCCCTCGTATACGAATTTGATCATAACTTTCTCATACGATAACGGAACCTTATGAAATTTTGGTCATGTATTCTAGTGAGCATAATTAATCGTTACAAAGCTTCGGGTTTAACTTAAACATGTTGACACATTTAACCCCTGTAGTTTGTAATCTCTCACTTTCTTCCACTTTTAGTTCCGTATGATCCATGCTTCATTCGTTTGAAGGTACGAGCATCATGTAGGGTTACTGTAAAGTATATTTATCCCTTGTTGACATCTTGAACCCTTGAATTCACATACTTTCTATGTTTGTTAACTTTAGTCCTTCTATAGTATTCATTAACACGTTCAAGCTTGTGACACGTGTTAGTACATTATAGGACGTAAATTTTCGAGGTGTTACAAAGGTCCATGTCAAGATTAGCAGGGATGTCAAACAAAGGATCAATAGGAGCTACGGGCGCCTCTAAGGGCTGGTCCATGTGAATAAACTCGATATCATGGTCGGGATCGAAGTCAGGGGGAAAAACTGGATCAAAATCATCATCGACCTCATGGTCAAACTCGAACTCGTGTGACGGACCAGGTGCAGCTGACATCGCCATGTCAGGGTCGGCGTCAGAAGAGTGATGTTGCACTCCCTGGTCGTGCAAAGACGCAGATTCCACAGACTCCAATGAATCTGGGACAGGTGAACCAACAGGAAGCTCCTCTACAGGTGCCTTAGCAATGGGAAGGATAACATCAACATCAATCAGGGCCCCGCCCTCATAGTCGTCCTCAGGCGGACCCTCCTCGAACAGATCAATGTCGTCATCAGATACGACATCGAGTGGCGCATCCACCACAGGGAAAGCAGCAAGCGGAATGGGAGCAGGGATCACCACAAGAGGTAGATCCCCCGCAGGAATGCCATCAGCAGGCTCAACTCCTACGTCTGGCAGTGCGAACGGCTGGAAATCATCATCATCAGTGCTGGTGGTGTCTAATGTGTAGACCTCTCGCTCTGATGGAATCTCGTCATCTGACACAATCGCCATAGGATCCAAGGTGTCCGATACTCCTGTGTTTGAAGATGATGGCATGGTGTCTGTAACACAATCACATATATCAACATGATATCAATTAAACATGTAAGTCACAATAAAGCAAACAAGTAATTCTCCTAGTCTCCTAGACTACCCTCCCAGCCTCTCAGACTGAACCTCCTAGCCTCTCAGACTAACTCCCTGGCCTCTAAGACCAACCTCCCAGTCTCTAAGACTAAACCTCCCCAATCTCTAAGATTGAACCCTTCAGTCTCTAAGACCGAACCTCCCCAGCCTCTAAGGCTGAACCTCCCTCAGTCTCTAAGACTGAACTCCCTCAGTCTCTAAGACTGAACCACAAATTTTTGAAAAAGAGTTTTTGTGCCTTTTATTTGTAAAAATGTTTTGTGCACTGGATCTGGACGTTTTAGTGTATGCAATGTAAAAATGTTTTCATGAGAGCCCTAGTGATCATAGTCTAGACTCGAGAAAGACTCCTAGTTCGCTATGATCGATGCTCTGATACCAAGCTGTCACACCCTGGCTTTTGCGGAAGCGTGGGTCTATTTGGTGTGACTTCTTAATACCATAGCATAATCACAACAATGCTATATGAAAATAAAACCATGATAGTCATCCATTCATCAAGTTTTAAAAGTTATCACAACAACATTGTTTAAAAGTCGACACATGAAACGAATTACAACCATGACATAATTAAAAACTTGTTCATACGACACGACAAAAGACTTGAAATAAAAACACAGTTTAAGACTTATAACCCGTCCAGGCAAGGGTCACACTTCCTAAACTTGGATGACATCATTATTCCTATGCAGCTTGATGAGATTGCATACCTTGCCAGATCCACTAATTTCCTGAAATACATGTAATTTGAAAAATCAACAAAAAGTTGAGCGAGTTCATGTAAAAGTGAGTATGTATAAACCTTTAAAGTATGTATAAAAGTCCCTGGTATGTAGCAATAAGGAAAAAGAGATCACCAATAGGTTGTAAAGCCACTGGTATGTGTGAGAAAGTGCAGGGAAACTCAAACCTAGCAAATTTGTTACCGGGCTTCGGCTGGAAGACACAGTCACCTCTATGGGCCGCCCCGGCCTCACGGGTGTAGGCTCGCTACACCCAAATAGATCTATCACTCTTGTGTCCCTCGGTCCTAACAACGAGGATTAATGGCCTCAAGTGTTGTACCCACCCCTCACATGATCTAGTAGTATAAACCCTCCCTACGCTAACCATACCATGTAAATAAATGTTTGTAATAATTGTCGCATGTATTTCACCCCCGAAGTACAAAACTGAAAACAGTAAAGAGAAAGGGGGGGGGGGACATGAACTCACAGAAGTGCGTATCCTGAAACGTCAATCTCCAACTCAATCTGATGCGTGACGACTTACACGTACTAATGCCTATTAGACAGATGGCCGTGCCTTGGCTTAGGGTTTAACATTTTTGGAAAAATAGTTAGGCAACTATTTCGTATTCACAATTCTTATTTGTTTTACAAGTATATTCCTTCCCAAGGATGGGGGTTTTTATACATGTACACGTTATAATTCCAAAAAATATATTTTAAGTCCCACTTAGAAAATATATTTTAATCACTTGTCTAAAACATTTTAATTCCAAAATATATATATTTTTCCCTAAAATATTATATTTTACCTCATACATTTTCTAAAATAATACTTTATCAAAATATACGTATGAGAGTATTTTCAGAAATATACATAAGTTACGTTTTAGCGTGTCGTAAAGCAACAATACTTGTGTAACTTAAATATTTATTTTGTGAGAGCGTTGGTATTATTTTGGAGTTGAAATTTCATAATATTTTCAAGTTATATTATTTTTACCCTAAAAATAATATATCTAGTGCACAGAATAACAAACAATCACACAAGCGTTTTAGTATAAAATATATACATTCTAAATATATATTTATCAAGTTTTATTTACGAACATCCACCTCCAGTACTTGGTAATTTTGTAATAAAAGTCATGGCGAAGTTTATTTTGAAAACCAAGTTAAAAATATATTTGTAAATATTTGTTAGAAAAATATTTCTAAGTGTTGAAATTCTAGAAAAATTTCGCCAGAGTTTCCTTTGTAAATGGAGGTGTCCATGCTTTTTAGCATATCATTTTCTTTTGTAAAATCATTCAAACAATCATCAACCAACAATATATAATCTCTAATTACCAAACTTGACAAAAATAAGCATAAATCATAAACTTATGAACTTGAAAGTTTATAAAACAAGTAACTTACTAGCATAATTAGTAAGTCTTGATACCTTTAAAAATGTGATTAGTTTCTTAAAAGCTTTATTTTTAAAGGATTTAAACATTTACAACTTCTAGTCAAGATTTACAAAAATATTTCTTTGTGAAATTTTCTTGTTACACAAGTGTTTATACACTTGTTTACTTACTAAAAATGTGTTTAGTTCATACAAGATCCAAGTTTTAACAACACTAATATTTTCACTTGGTTCTTTCGAAAAACCACTCATAGATCTTTAGATCTACAAGTTTATAACTTTATTTTCCAAGAAATCACTTATTTGTTCAAGTTCAAAGTTCATGTGTGGATGATTCCATCATCCACAACATCTTTAACCTTCACACCTTGCTAGTTCATGTCTCTAAACATGATCTAGCAAGTCTATGTGACGGACCATAACATTTTATCTAACATACAACATTCAACAAGCATAATAACATAAGAACAACATGAATTTATCATCACTTAACACTACTTCATTACTTTATCCATTCTTCATCCTTTATGTTTCAAGACTTGTTTAAGTTCTTAGAGTTTCTTAAGTTTTTATCATTCTTTCAACTATTAACCACCAAAAATAAGAACAAGATGAAGATTTAAGGCACTTACCACTAGCACAAGGCTAGGGGAGTTTCAAAGTGTAAAAGTGATGGATAAAAGAAAACTAGAGTGGTCCTTGAGCTTCCGAGTGCACCAAGCTTACTTGTTGGACCTCTTGCACCTTTGGATGAGTGTAGATTGCTTGAACAAGACTTGAAGGTGGTGGTATGGTGGTGTGATGGTGGCAGCCGAACTCAAGGGAAGAAGGAAGGAGTTTGGAGTTTGTTGAAGTGTTGTGAATGAGAGAAGTTAGATAACTATTGTATTTATTTATAAACCAAATTCCATCTTTATCCAACATATAATGTGCTTCTAAATGTCCAACATTAGCAAATAAAATAATCAAAAGAAAGGTGAGGGTGTCCCACCCTCATGACCGTCGAATGGGGGGGGGGGGGGGTAGGGGGTTGGGTTGTAATTGATCTAGTTACAAATCTAGTTAAGTTTGAATGATATAATTAGTGTATTATTGTGTGTTATATAATATAAGGTGTGTTAGGGTGTTCGGGGACCCTAACTAGCTCAGAAAAGTAAAAACAATGTGTTTGGCAATATTTTTAAGTTTCGGGTAATGTCCGGTTGTTCGGTTGGGTGTTGATCCGTTTAAGTTCTAAATTAGTCTACAAAGTGTCTTTTATATTATTTTTAGTGACACATTAAATTCCCAACACTTTGGAAAGTATCTAGGACTATTTTACCAAGTTTTTGCACTTTACTAGCATTGTTAAATGCTGAATTTTGGTTATTTAGTGCAGAATTCTGCACTTAAAGTATGTTTTAGGCACTTCCGGGCACTATAACTATCACCTAGTGACGCAGTTTTATGGTCCTCTCCTCCCTACTAGTGTAGTATTCTATCTCTGGCTCACACTGGCCTCAAAAACAATGTTTGTCTAGGTGCTGGCATTGTCAGCATGTTTTTATGGTTATCCTCTCACTGTGCTAACTGTGCTTTGTGCATCAAGTTTGTCACTAATGTTTGTGTGAAATAAATAGAGTGACAGTAATAAATGTGATGCATATGTATGTATGTATCAGAAAACAGAAAGCAGTTTAATAACAATTGTAATCAAGCACAGTCATTAAGCATAAAATAATTAATTATTAATTAATTGTACGGATACCTGGAATTGTGAGGGTTGTCACATATTCCACAACAACCTCCTCCTCGTGCAAGCTCCATTAGCATCTAGCGACCTGTAAGGCATGTAACAACGAGTCAACAACAAAGTTGAGTGAGTTCACGGTTAGTTTTAAGTTGTTTCTGAAAACGTGGTTTGACTTTCGTTGGCATATTTGTCGTGGGGGTTACCCATAGGTGAATGTATGTTTAACCAGTTCCTTCTTTATTACCCACACCATATCCATGATCAGTGGGGGCTTCCCCATGTGAACTACTAGACCGTACCATATCGACTACTAACGCAAATAAGTTGTGCCCTACATCAGCGTCTATCATCACTGACAGTTTGCCATAGTCCATTAGTACACGCCCGTCCAACTGGCACGGTGTGAGGTTTGTTAAACCTAATAGTGCTATTAACTAATGACCCGCTCGCCATTGGCCTCGGCGATTAAGTCGATATAATTTGAGGGACTTCATGATAGAGTTTTGTCTAGTAAGTTTTAAGGTTGTTGTCCTACCCATGGAGGACGAACGTACGTATTATACCCAAGGAGAATACGCAGGATTAATATTGGCATCCTACCTATGGAGGATGGCCGTACATATCCTACCCAAGGAGTATATGTAGGTTCCGTTTTAATTCTTTAACCCATTCCCAACCACCGGGAAAACCCATGCCTTAGAAAGTGTGTGAACTCACCTCGGTTTGCTCAGTTAGATTAATTACTCAAATAATCCGGAAATCAAGCACGTCCTAATAAGGTACAGATAAAATCAGTTTCTCATGCACAACACGTATCCTACGTACGGTTTATTTACTCATTACTTCTATCACAAACCACACACTTCAAATGTCAAGTTATATTGTTAAGTTACATTATTTTATCCTAAAATAATATAACTATCTCATAAAATAAACAAGTATACACACAAGTGTTCTAGTATTAAGATATATATTCTAAATATATATATTTAACCATTTTATTTATTTATAAAATCAACCTCCGAAACTTTGTATTTTGTAATAAAAATCATGGCGAAGTTTATTTTGAAAACAAGGTTAAAAATATGTTTGTAAACACTTGCTAGAAAAATATTTTCTAAGTGTTGGAATTTTAGAAAAATTTCGCCAGAGTTTCCTTTGTAAATGGAGGTGTCCATGCTTACTAGCATATCATTTTCTTTTCAAAAATTCATTTAAACAATTCTCAATCAACAATATATAACCTCTACTTACCAAACTTGTCAAAAACAAGCATAAACTATAAACTCATGAACTTGAAAATTTATAAAAATATGTAGTAACATACTAGTGTCCTTAGTAAGTCTTGTTACCTTTTAAAATGTGATTAGTTCTTTAAAAACTTTATTTTTAAAGAGTTTGTGTGTTTACAACTTCCAATCATATTTTCTAAAAATATTTCTTTATGAAATTTTCTTGTCATACAAGTGTTTCTACACTTGTTTATCCACCAAAAATGTGATTAGTTTATGTATGATCCAAGTTCTAATGAAACTTATATTTTTCACTTGGTTCTTTTGAAAAACCACTCATGGATCTTTAGATCTACATGATTATCACCTACTTTGATTCTTATTTTTCAAGAAGCCATTCATTCATTCAAGTTCATGGTTTATGTGTGGATGATTCCATCATCCTACAACATCCTTACTTTCTCATCTTGCTAGATCATGTTTTTAATCATGATCTAGCAAGACTACATGATGATTCACATCATTTCCACAAACAAACAATAATCAACAAGTATATCAACACTAAAATAACATGGTTTCTTCATGACTTTAGCTTATGTTCGTGTTTCAAGTTCAAGTTTCCTAGTGTTCTTTAAGATTATCATCATGAACCTTCTTTTAACCACTAAGATAAGATGAAATATGAAGTGTAGGATATTCTTACCACTAGCTCAAGGCTAGGGATGTTCAAGAGAAGAAAAGTGGTGGTTAATAGCGAATGAAGAAGGTCCTTGAACTTCCGAAAGCTCCTAGCTCCTTTGTGCACCTTCTAACACCCTTGTATATGTATGGAATGGAAGAGACTTGATTGAATGATGATGGTGTATGGGGGTTGAGTTATGACCGTGAGTAAGGCAAGAGGAAGGAGAAGAAGTGTGTGTTGAATGTGTGAAGGTTATGAGACTCTTGAACTCACAAGGTTATACTTATAACCATTTCATGGCTTTACCTCATGTATAATATGTCTACTAAAGAAAGAACAAGATCCATTATTAAATTGAAAGAAAATCTTATGGTGGGCCATATGTTGGCCGATTACATAGGTGGGGGGGGGGGGGGTATGTAGAGTAGGCTTAAACTAAGTTAGTTACTTTAAGGTTAAATTGTAAGTATTAGTTAGGTTTCTAGTTAGTTGATATTTTTATGAGGTGTTACGATGTTCGGGGATCATAACTAGCTTAGAAATGTTAAAACAATGCTTCTAGTATAATTTTGGTGTTTCGGGTAGTGTCCGGTTGTTCGGTTTGATACTGTTCCGTTAAAGTGCTTAATTAATCCGTAAAGTGTCTTTTATATATATTTTTGTAACACTTTTGATTCTCAACACTTAGGAAAGCACACAGGACTATTTAGTAACTTTTCTGTACACTACCAGTATGTTAACAAGCACATATAAGTATAACACAGTAATCGGAAAGCAGTTAAGTAATTCCACACAATCATCAAGCACTTTAATTATCATTAATAAATTGTACGGTTACATGAGATTTTTGAGGGTTGTCACATTCTCCCCCTGTTAAGAGAATTTCGTCCCGAAATTTAGCACGTGGTTACTGAGGAAGCTAGTTGAGTTGCGTGGTTTCATGATTTTCCTGGGGTAAAATTCCAAATATAGGGTTGTGACGTGCTTAATTTTATCTACATTTTAATAGAAGTTTTGTTTGAAATAGTGTGGGTCAACTATAATACAATTTCTCACTCAATCAACTTGTCCTTCAGTTCTCAGAAAAACCCTGATTCAACTATATACAATTTCTCATTTTTTCGCATCATTTTTGTGAATGCATATGTCTGTAGCTTACGTCATGTATCGAGTCTTAGTTTATAGTTTATTGTATGTATACTAATGTGCTTAAAATACAACATACAATTTATATCAAATACGGCGTAAAAGTAACCCTTTTTAGTACTAATGTCGGAAAAAGCTCGTGTTTTCGTTCCTTTTTTATTTTCAGGGATAAAAGAGCTTAAATATGTAAAAGGAGCAAAAAGACAATAAAAACCAACATAAATGTAAAAAAGGAGGAATTGCCGCAACTCGCCAAGCCCCGATTCACATCCGAACCACAAAATAGCAAGAACAGAAGACTTGACACAGGGTCGGGTCCATCAGACACGGGTCATGTCCGAAGATGGATGCTGTGCAGAAGAAAAGATAACTGCAAAATACAAAACTGGCAGCTACACGGAGCATGGTCAACTTTAAGATTTTCAGAATCTACAATAGTACAACGAGTACTTTGGCCACCGGCCGTGCTGTTGACACACGGGACCGTGTTAGTATAAGATCTAACAAGCAGTTAATGAGGAAGAGAGAGAGAGAGAGATGACCACGGGGCTGTGCCAGCCGGGCACGGGAAGTGATGAAGCCTCTGAAGACAACTATAAATAGAAGTGCTTGGTTCTACTTCAAACCATCCATTAGCAAACCACTTCTCCCTCACTTGCCACCACTCCACCACCACTACAACACCATCATCCACCACCATCATCCATTTTCCATCTTTTAGAGTGTGTGTGTAGTCTAGGGATCCAAGATTGATAGTAAGAATCTTTGTCAAACAAAGGCCATACTTGGCTAAATTCTTACATCACTTGGTGAAAACATATCTTTTATTGTTGGGTCTAAAATTGAGACTGAAGCTTGCCAAATTGAAGATTACAACACATATGAAGTTGACGATTCTAAAGATGATACAATAGTTTGATAACATTAGCCTAAGGGAGAGATTGTTGGGTCTAAAACATGTAGTCTAATGTTATCATCGAATCAAGTCAACAAAGTCAACGCCTTCATGTCAAAGTCAACGCGCAAGTCGACACGAGAAGCTCGAAGAAAGATATGACGTTTGAAAGATCAAGATTTGATAGTTATAGTGCTTTGGATAATTAAATATATTTTGAGTAAATATATTTATTATTTTGTTTAATTAGTTTTCATCTTTATTACTAGTTTTGGCAAGTTATTATCTCTAGGGTCCTAAATGTAATTAGCCAAAGTTGTTTAGACTATATATAGAAAGAGATGATTAGGGTTTTAGGCAACACACACTTTACTAGAGATTTGGGGGCTAACATTGTATTATCATTTGCAAATCTATTCAAGGGTTTTCAAGGTTTATTTTGGTGTGTTCATCTTGATTTCTTTATCAAAATCAGATTTTTGGCTAGATTTGATCCTACAATTTGGTATCAGAGCTTGGTACTCGAATTTGGGATTCAACAATCTTCAAATTCATCATAGAAATCTGATTTTTATTTAAAAAGTTTTGAAACTTTTGGGGTTTTTGATTTTATTCAAATTTTTCTTCAAAAATCTTGTTTTTAAAAGGTTTAAATTATGTGTTTGCTGATTGGGAGTTGAGACTAGCTTTAGTTGAAAGATTCATAGTGATTTCTGTAACACCTCGAAAATTTACGTCCTATAATGTATTGACACGTGTCATAAGCTTGAACGTGAGAAAGAATACTCTAGAAGGACTAAAGTTGACAAACATGGAAAGTATGTGAATATAAAGGTTCAAATTGTCAACAAAGGATAAATATATCCTAGAATGGCCCTACAAAATGTATATACCTTCAAACGAATAAATCATGGATCATAAGGGACTAAATATGAAAGAAAGTGCGAGATTACGAACTACAGGGGTTAAATGTGTCAACATGTTTAAGTTATACCTCTGAGTGACCTTTTAGCAAACCCGAAGCTTTGTAACGATTAATTATGCTCACTAGAATGCACGATAAAAATTTCATAAAGTTTCGTTATCGTATGAGAAAGTTATGATCAAATTCGTATAAGGAGGGGTTAAAGCTTCAACGTTGAAAATTATGACTTTTCGGGTAAACGTAAAGTGACCAAGGACTTAACGAAGTGGGTATAAGTCTTGAGGCCCTTATAAGTAAATATGAAGGGCTCATAATGCAAGAAATAAGTTAAGTTGACCTTTCGAAGAGCCTGGAGCCAATCATGCAATTATTGAAAAGTTTTGAATCTGATCAAAAGGCCCATACGGGCCGCGTAAGCCTTGTCAAGGCCTTACGCGGGCCGCGTCAGACGCCCAGATACAGAAAACATAGACAGCAGCACTGTTCAGCCTTTTAACCGACTTAGAACGATCTTTTCAGCAGCATGGGCGACCCCTAACAGTCCCTAGGCACTAGGAAACACTTGTAATGATCTGGGATCCATGCTAGACTTGCTTGTCATGATCATGATGGATTAAGAACACTATAAAAGGCCCTTGTGTTGCAACATTGTGTTCACTCATTCCATCTGCATTCTTGGAGCTTCCTGGAGCATAAGAGCAGACCCTAAGCATCCCAAATCGTGCATAGGACTTCAGTAAGTATGCTTGACCTTCCTTAATTGAGTTTTTCTTAGTTTATAGCTTAGAAGTCAAACCGTCGTAATTAACGGTTGACTTAATGATTAATCATTAATGGTCCAGTGATTAGTCAAATCAAATGTAGTTATAAGTTGGTAATTATGTGGGCATTAAACCCTCAAAAGGGCACCCTCTGATTCCCGCTCTAACTAGATCAAATGTCGGGTCAAAGTTGTTTAGAAAAAAGTCAACAGAATGCTAATTTATGAATTAACACATAATTAACAATGTAGAAGGCAGGTGACCTATTTTATCATTCATTTAACTTGGTAACAAGTGTAGGAATTGGTCTAAGCTTGTTTGATTCGACAATTTTCTGTTTAGACCCGGTTCGGAACCGAAAGTCGCAAAACTTTGACTTTTGCTTTGACTTCAGTTCTGACCCGTTTTAGTAGAGTTTAGAAATGCCTTAGGACTTCCTTAGGACCAGGTTACATGATACTATAACCCTCTGTGACTGGTTCGTTGATTGTCCGCTTCGTTTACAAGTTTCCGTTAATTGCCTAATGACTGACCATAGTGCCCTTTTAACCATAGAATGAGAATTTTGGAAATGTGAAAGGACAATAAACTTTGTTACTGATCATTAAGCATGTCCCTAAAGTTTCATAGCAGTTCGAGGTCCAGAATAGGAGTTATGCTAAATAGCGCAATTAAGAAACTTTTGTTAATTAAACGGCGCACTTAGCATAAAGCCTATCTAAACCCAACTTTTGACACTAAACCTTTTACCCACTGATGTAATATAATATTTTAAGATTTTTAAAGATTTTTAATTATTTTTAACCTGCTCATAACCTAAGGTTATGGCGTTGATTCGGTAAATACCGATTATACCCCTTTCGGGCATAAAATGAGTTCTACATTTTGACACAAATCCAATTGCTACTGATTTTATATAACAAATAAAGTATTTTGAACCATGTAACCTGATCAGAAAAATCAGATTTCCTGTATAACCCGGAAATCGCTTAAAGACAACCTTATACGCGTATTAAACGCATAGTATGGGTTTGTAACCATTTTGTCACATAAGACTTAAAACCAACTGATTTACCCTGTTAAAATAAGTTATTTTACTGATTTATTCAGATCCGAATCATAGGAGTTAATTAATCGTTTTTATAATCTTTAAAATGACCAAAATACCCATACGGGGCTTATATTGAGATTAAACTCGTTTTGGGCATAATGGAAGGTATCCTACTGATATCACAACATATTTAGGTCATATTAACTTAGGAAACCTGTAAGTGACTCTCATGGTTACCCGTTACGCTTTCTGCGCGTTCGGTTCGGTTTATGTAACTAGTTTACATAAATTAGCCGAAACGGGTCAAACCTTATCGTTTTTATCTCAAAATCCAGAAGGTGTTTAGTTTACCCATATTATACAAGTCCTTAAACTTGTCGGTACTAAAACACATTCTATTCCGGTCTTCACCTAGTCGTGCGTTCGAACCGTATCATTCGTTAAAACTAACCGGTCTAAGCTTAGGCTAAATTAAAGACCCGTTAGGATTCTAATAGGTTATATTAAACCTTCGTTCCAGAATAGGAGACCTGCTAAAAGCTACACGCACTTGCTATTTGTGATTGATACTTGCAAAGGTAAATACTTTTAACTTAATTTCCCTTATACGGGCTTGGGGTACGGTATATAAAATACCACTTGGTCCGGCATTGAATCTTTAATCAAATAGAGATTAAATCATTGATATGCTCTGTTTTGAAATGTTTTGTTTGCTTAAAGCCTTTGGGGGGTTAATGACCATGTCCCGGATATCCTTGGCATCATCTTACGAGATGGCCACGACCTGAGCACGGGGTGTAGGCGTACACCCGTCAGTGCATAAATGAATAAATAATGTGGTGTGTCTATTGATCTTTAACCCGGTCTATGGATCGGGCTACTGAACGCATAAGAAACATGTAATTCGTTTACAAGTATTATATTCAAATAATTATCCCAAGTTATAAAAGTTTGTGCCACGTGCATTCAGATCAATTTTATTAAACTTTTCAAAATGAGTCGGTTGAATGTATTTACCAGTGTAAACTGACGTATTTTCCCAAAAAGGTTAAGTGCAGGTACTACGCGAACTAGGCTGGCTTTCTCCTAGCGTCCACAATAAGTCTCGCAAGCTTGGATGTCAAAACTTGTTGAACAATGTTTCCTATTTATTTTTGATCCCCCTGTGGATTACTTTCAACTATTGTGATACTTGATATTACAATTTATTAAAGTTTAAATATATCTATCTTTTGCTTCCGCTGTGCATTTAAATATTGTGTTGTTTGACTGTAATGTTACCAACTACGTCACGATAATCCCCGACCGGACCCACCGGTGAAACGTGTAAATATCAGGGTGTGACAGGTTGGTATCAGAGCCAACGTTGAGTGAATTAAACACTATCCTTATGTGTTTAATCTCAATGACACAATTGCACATACTCGAGTCTAGACAAGAACTTAGGACGAATCCAAATTATTGCTTTAGTTTGTCCTTTATTGTTTGTTATTTATTTCAATTGTTTAATCAGGAAATATGCCACCGAGAATCAAAAGAGGAGGAAGAGGCAAAGGGCCAATCACTACCCACAACGATCACGAGGCCGGGCCTTCTCACCTGCGAGCTCCTTCCACTACAATGAGTGCCGAACCTCAGGGAAACAGGAGGAACCTTTTTGAGCCCGCTAGACGGTCTATCTCGCACAGTTTAACACCTTCTTACCGTCACTCTTTTGGGCCGCACTCGGAAAACGAGCCCGATAACCCTCAACCTTCATTCATACCTCTCCAGCGTTCCGTTTCGCACCGTTCCTTTGGCGACCCTACTCCTGTCTTTCAGGGCCGGTTTAACCCGGCAAACCTTATCCAAGAACCAGTGGGTTTCAACCCATTGGGACCGGAGGACCATTTCTTAGAAGACAATGCAATGGACATGGACGAGGACACGGATCCCGTTTAACCTGCAAGAGGTACCCCCAACCATCCCATCGAGATCTCTGATGGATCGTCCTTCCACGGAACACCCTATCAGGGTCCAGACAGTTACCAAGCAAGATTCAACCAGTGTGAGTGGTACTTTACACCCTCTCACCATTTATCGCCTCATGAGCAGCAACAACAACAGCAGCAGGATCCCTCCGAGGATTCGCGTTTCGTGGCAGTCACGCCACCGCCTCCACCGCCGCCAGTTCATCAAGCACCTCCAGAACCACCAAGGTGTAGGATAACAGGATCGCGGATATCCGCACGAAGAGGGGATTTTCACTTTAGCACCCCCCGACACTCCAGTGGCAGTCATTATCCGCCACTGCATAAAGACCCACAAATGGGTGGACCTTCTAGCCCAGCTGCAGTGGTGAATTCTGCACCAGTTGCACCACCTCCGCCACCATTTGGTTATGATAACCCGATACCTACATACGCCGGTTCCACGACATATAACCCATTTGAGCAGCCAGTTCACACTCACTATAATTATATTGATGCTGACCCATACCTAGTAGCGGCGGCAAACTACAACGCCCTTCATCCTGAAGGACCATATGGAACTCCCTGGGGAATGGGATACCCAGCTCATGGGTATCAAACACCTATTCGACCTCCGATTCAACAACAGTCGCAGCCGCCACGTTTTTCCCCACCGGAGCAAGAAGAGATCCTTCACCGGTTAAACAGGGTGGAACGAGATTTTGAAGAAGAACATAAGAACAACTGTGGATTCCTCAAGGGCCTGGAAAACCTGTTAAAAGGAAAGAAGAAGTGAGATCATTAATCTCTATATGTATTATTGTATTTCCTATTTCAATCAAGTCCCTGCGTGGACATTTATATGTGTATTTAGTCCCTGCGTGGACTTGTCTTTTAGTCCCTACGTGGACCTATCTTTCAGTCCCTGTGAGGACATCTATCCTAGTATTGGTCCCTGTGTGGACTTGTTTTCTAGTTTAACCTCTGTGTGGGTAATTCGTCTATTAAAAGTCCCGTTTAGGGAAGTGTGTAATCCTTTTAAACTAATGGAATGTTAAGTTTATAATTTTCATCTTTGCCATTATATGCATGAATACGTTATATATGAAATAAATAATTCAAAAAATCATTCCTTTTAAAATAATCTGCCTACCATATATTAAATAAGAATCTCAAGGATATAACCTGGCTTGCATGTCTTTATAAGACTTGGCCAAGATGGTAAAACCTGTTTAAAAGATTCAGATCCCTGTTAACCTCTGTAAATATGTTAACACTCCTGGCAGGCGTGATTTGTTAAAAATCACACACGTCATTCTTATATAAGGATTCTTCAAAAGATTCCAAAACCTAACTTAATGATCTATAAATCAGGGGTTTAAATCATCAATTAAGATGATCATATGTTAGTAGTATAGTGCCTACGGGCCATACTCATTGTCATGTAAGACAAAAGACAGTAGTAGTCTATGACTCCCTGTCAGAAAAGGTAAAGAACCATATTCAAACCTTAATGCTTTGATTCTCTGAAATCATGGCTTATGAATTAAAATGTCCGTGTGACTAGGCCTTTTTGTGCTAATAATACTATTGTTGCTTTGTAATTAGGATATTATAAATAAAAATCCTAAATAAATGTGAGTAATAAATTAACTAAATATGGCTTATGTTTACCATGGTTAATGGATTGCCCAAAAAGGCAAATTCCATAATAAACTCCCAAATAAAACTTTGCCGATATCTTATGTAACAGTTCAAGATACAATGGCTGATTCAGATGAAATAAATAGTCACCCAATGGAGAACCAGAATGATGCTCGGATTAATATAGCGGGTGCTGAACTGCAAGCATTAATTGACAATGCTGTTGCAAAATCCTTGGACAGGCAGTATAACGAATCGAGCGGTACTAGGAGTAGGACCCTATCCGCACCGCATTCTAAGCCCAAGACTCATTCTGAGGCGCATAGGAAGCCTCCCTCCAAGAAGGAAGAACCAAAGAAAGATGATGACAATCGTCACTCTTCAAACCATCATAGTGTCCCATCTCAAGGTATCGTGCTGAATCAAGGACCCCGTGATAAGGGTTGCTCCTATAAATACTTTGTGTCATGTAAACCCAGGGATTTCACCGGGGAGAAAGGAGCAATAGACTGCATGACTTGGTTGGATGAGATGGACACAGTGGTTGATATCAGCGGGTGCGCTGAGAAGGATGTAGTAAAGTTTGTGTCTCAATCGTTCAAAGGTGAGGCCTTAGCCTGGTGGAGATCGTTGCTTCAAGCTACTGGGAATATTCCACTGTAGAGTATGTCATGGGAACAATTTGTTGCCCTCATCTGAGAGAACTACTGCCCTCAGCATGAGGTAGAGAAGATTGAGTCGGATTTTCTGTCATTAGTTATGAAGAATCTGGATTGCCAAGCTTACCTTACGAGCTTTAATACAATGTCAAGGTTGGTTCCTTATCTGGTGACCCCGGAACCCAAAAGAATAGCTCGTTTCATTGGGGGCTTGGCCCCGGAGATCAAGGCAAGTGTGAAAGCCTCACGGCCAGCAACATTCAGATCTGTGGCTGATATATCTTTGTCCCTCACACTGGACGCGGTCAGGCAGAGATCGCTGAGGAACACGGATGCCGAGAAAAGAAAGCATGATGATGACAATTCACGTCAGTCAAACAAGAAGAACCGAGGAAACAATGACCACAAGAAGGGATTTGGTTCAAAGAAGGATGGGCATCAATCTGGAGATAAGCCCAAGTGTAAGACTTGTCAGAAATACCACTTTGGGAAGTGCAGACTTGACTCAAAATCCCAATCTCAGTCGAGACCTTGTGGGATTTGCAAATCTTCGGAACATAAGACCCTGGAATGCAAGAAACTGAAAGACGCAACGTGCTACAGTTGTAACGAAAAGGGACACATTAAGACAAATTGCCCGAAATATGCAAAGAAAGCTGAAGAAGGAAAGAAGACCAATGCTAGGGTCTTCAGAATGGATGCAAAGGAAGCTGTGCAGGACGATAACGTGATCACATGTACCTTTCTTATAAATGATGTTTATGCGAGAGTGCTATTTGATTCAGGAGCTGATAAATCATTTGTAGATAATAAGTTTTGCAAATTGCTGAATATACCTGTCAAAACCTTAAGTGTGAAGTATGAGGTGGAATTAGCAGATCTCACCTTAGAAACCGCCTCAACCATATTAGATGGATGTTTCATATCCATTAAGAACCACTCTTTTCCTTTGTCCCTACTTCCGTTGAAGTTAGCCGGTTTCGACATAGTTTTGGGAATGGATTGGTTATCTCATAACCAGGCCCAGATTGTCTGCAATAAGAAGCAAGTGGTGATCAAGACTCCGTCTGGTGAATCACTTACCATTCAGGGAGATACCCAGTATGGATTGCCTGAGCAAGTGACTATGCTCAAGGCCTCTAGGTGTTTGAAGAAGGGTTGTGTAATCTACATGGCACAAGTGACTATTGATGGGCCGAAACCCAAGATTGAGGATATCCCCGTCATTTCAGAATACCCCGAAGTTTTTCCTGAAGAACTACCTGGTTTACCACCAGATAGACAAGTAGAATTCAGAATCGACATTATCCCTGGAGCAGCACCTGTTGCTAGAGCGCCTTATAGGTTGGCACCAACAGAGATGAAGGAATTGAGAACACAACTGGATGAATTGCTAGCCAAAGGTTTCATTAGACCCAGTTCGTCTCCTTAGGGAGCACCAATCTTATTTGTCAAGAAGAAGGATGGATCAATGCGTCTGTTCATTGATTACCGTGAGCTTAACAAGGTCACTATCAAGAATAGGTATCCATTGCCCAGGATCGACGATCTGTTCGATCAACTTCAAGGGGCAAGTTACTTCTCTAAGATTGACTTGAGGTCAGGTTATCACCAACTGAAGGTTAGAGATGAAGACGTACACAAGACTGCATTTAGAACTCGTTACGATCATTACGAGTTCCTAGTGATGCCTTTCGGGCTCACTAATGCACCAACGGCATTCATGGGTCTCATGAACCGTGTCTGCAAACCATACTTGGATAAATTTGTTATTGTCTTCATAGACGACATTCTGATTTATTCAAAGAATCAAGCTGATCACGAGAAACATCTTCGATGTATTCTTTCACTACTTCAGCAGGAAAAGCTCTATGCCAAATTCTCTAAATGTGAATTTTGGCTTCGAGAAGTCCAATTCCTTGGACATGTGGTTAGTGAGTGTGGTATCCAAGTGGATCCAGCTAAAGTGGAAGCTGTCATGAATTGGCAAGAGCCGAAGACACCCACAGAAATTCGCAGCTTCTTGGGATTGGCAGGATATTACAGGCGCTTTATTGAAAATTTTTCAAGGATTTCTGCACCCCTAACTTCTCTGACTAGGAAGAAAATTAAGTTCGAATGGGGACCGAAGCAACAAGAAGCCTTTGATATCCTTAAACAGAAGCTAAGCAATGCACCGGTGTTGACATTGCCTAATGGAATAGAAGAGTTTGTGGTATATTGTGATGCATCACACACCGGGATGGGATGTGTGCTTATGCAGAAAGGCAAGGTTATTGCCTATGCTTCACGTCAGTTAAAGGTGCACGAAAAGAATTACACCACCCATGACTTGGAGTTGGGTGCCGTTGTATTCGCACTGAAGCTATGGAGGCACTATTTATATGGTATCAAGTGTGTGATCTATTCTGATCATAAGAGCCTCCAGCATCTGTTTAACCAGAAGGACTTAAACATGAGGTAGCGACGATGGATGGAAACTTTGAATGATTATGATTTTGAGATAAGATACCATCCTGGCAAGGCGAACGTAGTCGCTGATGCCTTGAGTCGAAAGGAAAGGGTGAAGCCTATAAGAATCAATGCCAAGAGCATTGAGATAAGGAATAACTTGAATGAAAGGTTGTTAGCTGCACAGAAGGACGTTGTGCTGGAAGCTAACTACCCTAATGAAAAGCTAGGAGCAACTGAAGAACAGTTATCCTATGGCAAGGACGGAATTCTAAGGTTAAATGGACGAATATGGGTTCCAGTTTATGGAGGACTTCGAGATGTTATCCTCCAGGAAGCCCACAGTTCCAAATACTCCATTCACCATGGAGCAGACAAGATGTACCAGGATTTAAGGGCAAACTTTTGGTGGATAGGCTTGAAGAAGTCTATAGCTACCTATGTAGCTAAAAGTTTGACATGTGCGCAAGTCAAAGCTGAACATCAGAAGCCGTCAGGTTTGCTACAACAGCCCGAACTTCCCACGTGGAAGTGGGAAATGGTGACGATGGATTTCATCACCAAGTTTCCAAAGACAAGGAAAGGAAATGATACGATATGGGTAATAGTTGATAGGTTGACTAAGTCAGCACATTTCCTACCCATTAAGGAGACCTATAGCTCTGACATGTTAGCCCAATTGTACGTAGATAAGATTGTATCTCTGCATGGCGTACTGTGTCTATTATCTCTGACAGAGATACTAGGTACACATCTCATTTTTGGAAAAGTTTCCAACAATCTTTGGGCACGCGCTTAAATTTCAGTACGGCTTACCATCCTCAGACGGACGGGCAGAGTGAGCGTACAATCCAAACCTTGGAAGACATGCTTCGTGCATGTGTGATTGACTTAGGTGGTAATTGGGATAACCACCTGCCATTAATTGAGTTCTCATACAACAATAGCTATCACACCAGCATCAAGGCCGCGCCTTTCGAAGCCTTGTATGGTAGAAACTGCAGAACTCCCATGTGTTGGGCGGAAGTTGGAGATGTCCAACTGTCAGGACCAGAAATAGTCTTTGAAACGACGGACAAGATTGTCCAGATTCGTGAACGCCTAAAAGCTGCCAGGGATAGGCAGAAAAGCTACGCAGATCTAAAGCGTATACCTCTGAAATTCGAGGTAGGTGATAAAGTGTTGCTTAAAGTATCACCCTGGAAGGGAGTGATGCGATTTGGTAAGAAAGGTATGTTAAGCCCGAGATACATAGGACCATTCGAGGTCATCGAATGTGTCGGATCAGTTGCTTATAAGTTAAACTTACCTGAAGATCTTAGTGGTATTCACAATGTATTCCACATCTGCAATCTGAAAAAGTGTGTGGCTGATGATTCGCTAGTCATACCACATACAGATGTGCACATAGAAGAAAGCTTGAAGTTTGTTGAAAAACATGTGTCGATCGAGGATCGACAGGTTAAGAAGCTTCGAAGGAAGCATGTACCGATTGTAAAGGTTAAATGGGATGCCCGTAGAGGTCCCGAGTACACATGGGAGGTAGAATCCACAATGAAAGAAAAGTACCCTCAATTGTTTCAGTAAATCTCGAGGTCGAGATTTCTTTTAAGGGGGTGAGGATCTAACACCTCGAAAATTTACGTCCTATAATGTATTGACACGTGTCATAAGCTTGAACGTGAGAAAGAATACTCTAGAAGGACTAAAGTTGACAAACATGGAAAGTATGTGAATATAAAGGTTCAAATTGTCAACAAAGGATAAATATATCCTAGAATGGCCCTACAAAATGTATATACCTTCAAACGAATAAATCATGGATCATAAGGGACTAAATATGAAAGAAAGTGCGAGATTACGAACTACAGGGGTTAAATGTGTCAACATGTTTAAGTTATACCTCTGAGTGACCTTTTAGCAAACCCGAAGCTTTGTAACGATTAATTATGCTCACTAGAATGCACGATAAAAATTTCATAAAGTTTCGTTATCGTATGAGAAAGTTATGATCAAATTCGTATAAGGAGGGGTTAAAGCTTCAACGTTGAAAATTATGACTTTTCGGGTAAACGTAAAGTGACCAAGGACTTAACAAAGTGGGTATAAGTCTTGAGGCCCTTATAAGTAAATATGAAGGGCTCATAATGCAAGAAATAAGTTAAGTTGACCTTTCGAAGAGCCAGGAGCCAATCATGCAATTATTGAAAAGTTTTGAATCTGATCAGAAGGCCCATACGGGCCGCGTAAGCCTTGTCAAGGCCTTACGCGGGCCGCGTCAGACGCCCAGATACAGAAAACGTAGACAGCAGCACTGTTCAGCCTTCTAACCGACTTAGAACGATCTTTTCAGCAGCTTGGGCGACCCCTAACAGTCCCTAGGCACTAGGAAACACTTGTAATGATCTGGGATCCATGCTAGACTTGCTTGTCATGATCATGATGGATTAAGAACACTATAAAAGGCCCTTGTGTTGCAACATTGTGTTCACTCATTCCATCTGCATTCTTGGAGCTTCCTGGAGCATAAGAGCAGACCCTAAGCATCCCAAATCGTGCATAGGACTTCAGTAAGTATGCTTGACCTTCCTTAATTGAGTTTTTCTTAGTTTATAGCTTAGAAGTCAAACCGTCGTAATTAACGGTTGACTTAACAATTAATCATTAATGGTCCAGTGATTAGTCGAATCAAATGTAGTTATAAGTTGGTAATTATGTGGGCATTAAACCCTCAAAAGGGCACCCTCTGATTCCCGCTCTAACTAGATCAAATGTCGGGTCAAAGTTGTTTAGAAAAAAGTCAACAGAATGCTAATTTATGAATTAACACATAATTAACAATGTAGAAGGCAGGTGACCTATTTTATCATTCATTTAACTTGGTAACAAGTGTAAGAACTGGTCTAAGCTTGTTTGATTCGACAATTTTCTGTTTAGACCCGGTTCGGAACCGAAAGTCGCAAAACTTTGACTTTTGCTTTGACTTCAGTTTTGACCCGTTTTAGTAGTGTTTAGAAATGCCTTAGGACCAGGTTACATGATACTATAACCCTCTGTGATTGGTTCGTTGATTGTCCGCTTCGTTTACAAGTTTTCGTTAATTGCCTAATGACTGACCATAATGCCCTTTTAACCATAGAACGAGAATTTTGGAAATGTGAAAGGAAAATAAACTTTGTTACTGATCATTAAGCATGTCCCTAAAGTTTCATAGCAGTTCGAGGTCCAGAATAGGAGTTATGCTAAATAGCGCAATTAAGAAACTTTTGTTAATTAAACGGCGCACTTAGCAAAAAGCCTATCTAAACCTAACTTTTGACACCAAAACTTTTACCCACTAATGTAATATAATATTTTGAGATTTTTAAAGATTTTTAATTATTTTTAACCTGCTCATAACCTAAGGTTATGGCGTTGATTCGGTAAATACCGATTATACCCTTTTCGGGCATAAAATGAGTTCTACATAGTATTTTGACACAAATCCAATTGCTACTGATTTTATATAAAAAATAAAGTATTTTGAACCATGTAACCTGATCAGAAAAATCAGATTTCCTGTATAACCCGGAAATCGCTTAAAAACGACCTTATACGCGTATTAAACGCATAGTATGGGTTTGTAACCATTTTTTCATATAAGACTTAACACCAACTGATTTACCCTGTTAAAATAAGTTATTTTATTGATTTATTCAGACCCGAATCACAGGAGTTAATTAATCATTTTTATAATCTTTAAAATGACCAAAATACCCCTACGGGGCTTATATTGAGATTAAACTCGTTTTGGGCATAATGGAAGGTATCCTACTGATATCACAACATATTTAGGGCATATTAACTTTGGAAACCTGTAAGTGACTCTCGTGGTTACCCGTTACGCTTTCTGCGCGTTCGGTTCGGTTTATGTAACTAGTTTACATAAATTAGCCGAAACGGGTCAAACCTTATCGTTTTTATCTCAAAATCCAGAAGATGTTTAGTTTACCCATATTATACAAGTCCTTAAACTTGTCGGGACTAAAACACATTCTATTCCGGTCTTCGCCTAGTCGTGCGTTCGAACCGTCTCTTTCGTTAAAACTAACCGGTTTAAGCTTAGACTAAATTAAAGACCCGTTAGGATTCTAATAGGTTATATTAAACCTTCGTTCCAGAATAGGAGACCCGGTAAAAGCTACACGCACTTGGTATTTGTGATTGATACTTGCAAAGGTAAATACTTTTAACTTAATTTCCCTTATACGGGCTTGGGGTACGGTATATAAAATACCGCTTGGTCCAGCATTGAATCTTTAATCAAATAGAGATTAAATCATTGATATGCTCTGTTTTGAAATGTTTTGTTTGCTTAAAGCCTTTGGGGGGTTAATGACCATGTCCCAGATATCCTTGGCATCATCTTACGAGATGGCCACGACCTGAGCACGGGGTGTAGGCGTACACCCGTCAGTGCATAAATGAATAAATAATGTGGTGTGTCTATTGATCTTTAACCCGGTCTATGGATCGGGCTACTGAACGCATAAGAAACATGTAATTCGTTTACAAGTATTATATTCAAATAATTATCCCAAGTTATAAAAGTTTGTGCCACGTGCATTCAGATCAATTTTATTAAACTTTTCAAAATGAGTCGGTTGAATGTATTTACCAGTGTAAACTGACGTATTTTCCCAAAAAGGTTAAGTGCAGGTACTACGCGAACTAGGCTGGCTTTCTCCTAGCGTCCACAATAAGTCTCGCAAGCTTGGATGTCAAAACTGTTGAACAATGTTTCCTATTTATTTTTGATCCCCCTGTGGATTAGTTTCAACTATTGTGATACTTGATATTACAATTTATTAAAGTTGAAATATATCTATCTTTTGCTTCCGCTGTGCATTTAAATATTGTGTTGTTTGACTGTAATGTTACCAACTACGTCACGATAATCCCCGACCGGGCCCACCGGTGAAACGTGTAAATATCGGGGTGTTACAATTTCGTATCATTTAAAGTGGTTTTAGCTCAAATCAGTAGGTTTTAGATGAGTTTTGAAGTTTCTGGCCGATTTTTTTATGAATACAACGATTTTGTTTATGAACACAGCGTTTTTATTTTTCCGGCGAATTTAAAGAACTCCGGCGACTTTCCGGCGTAATTAACTTTTCCGGCAAAATTAATATTTCCGGCGACTTTAAATCTTGAACGCGAGTTCAAGTTCTCCGACATATTTGGTAAATACCCGGTAAGTCACTTTTTCAGTAAAGTTATTCAGACATTGTTTTATATGCCAACGTATTTAATGTGCCAAATAAAGGAGTAGAAAAAGGAAATTTTTTATTAAAAAAAAGGGTCTTCTATTTTGTTCTTTGTTGCTTCTGCCGGAAATCACCGTCTCCGACACACCATCATCAAACCGCCTCACAACCATTCGAACCTACAACCTCACCCCTACCTCTGGTCACCGAGCCACCACTAACGACGAACTCCACTGGACCAGCCACCACCACACCTCCGTTGCCTAGACTACCACCTAAACCCACTACCATCACTGTTAGCTGTGAGTGAAAAGAGAGAGTGAGTACAGAGAAAGAAGTAGGTTTTTGTTGTTTAGATCTGATCATTGTCTGTTTTCTTCAAACAAAACACAACCACCGCCGCAAAGAACCACCGCCTCCTCTGCCGGCGTTGCTCTGACCACCACCACGAATTTCACCGGGCCAGGCATTTCAAAGTCATTTGGACCAAGTACTACTAATATTTGGAGTTGATCCGGGTTTAATTTTTGAAGTAACTTGAACCGGGTTTTAAGTTGAGACAAATATTTTTCGAGCTTTATAACAAAAAAAACATGGATGAATTTCAGAAGGAGTACGATAACTTTAGAAGTGTTCATGGTGAAAGTTTGTCTGATCATAATACAAGGTTCATGAATTTGCTGAAAAAGATGAAGAAAGCTGGAATTCCTGTTACCAACAGTGCTAAAATCAAAAGGTTGCTAGATTCACTACCAAAAGAATGGAGTATGAGGTGCATGAAGATTAGAAATGACTTTATAATGTATCCTACAACGCTGACAGATGTCGTGGATGTTTTGAAATCTCTTGAAATGACGGTGAATCAGATTGGTGTCACTCCAAAAGTAAGCCCAACAACACCTACCAACATGGGTTTCACTTCTCCAATCAGTGTAGGAAGTTCATCATTTGTTTTAGCCAGGATTCTAAATAATCTTCCAGCAAGTCCTGCAAAAACATCTTTAAGTGAAAAAGAAATGGTGGAAATTGCAAAGTCAACAACTGATAATGGGAAGAAAGTTACCGAGGAGGATGATAAGGTGAAGCAGATTGAGAAGGTGGATGCGGGATTCAGTGAAGCAGGTAGAAAGAATGAAGAGAAGACGCCTTTTGAAGCCCAGCATGTAGGATCTAGCAAGGAGAAGGAAGAAAAGGACATGGTAAATAACATTCCGCACGAATTTAAAGTAAAGTTATGCACACAATCATGCGTAGACGTCGTGGCACACTATAAGTATCTTAATCTTGAATTTATGAGGGAAAAAGACAAAGTTTTAAAATTCAATAAAGAACTCAAACAAAATGAGGCCGCATATCAGAGAAAGTTGAATTCAACTTTAGCTGAAATGCAAACTCTAAAAGAATTCGTTTTTAGAAAAGATTTTATCATCAATGATTTAACAGATAGATTAGAAAAATATTTGAACGAAAACAATAAATTACAAATTATAATAGATAAATGGAATGTCAGTCAAAAGGCATTTACTGACATCAAAAACTGCCAACGACCGACGTATGTAAAAGATGGGATCGGGTATAAGGATAGGCAAGGAAATGAAAGAAAACTCTTCTTTCCACCACATAGCAAAAACTATGTGCCTATGCCAACTCCTCATCCTGACAACGATTTAATTGATAAAAATGATTTGATTGCTCAAAATATCAATTGTGAAAATGATAAAATTTCTGAAAGAAGTGCAGAGGTGATTGAGCGTGAGGAGGATGTGTGCGATGAGGATTGTGGTGGCACGAAAATAGGAATAGGGTATTCAGGCGACAGTCATACTACTGTTAACTGGTTCGCCTGGAACTGTGAGAAATCAAACAAAACTTTAAAATGTGTTGACTTAAAATCTGCTTTTTGTGATGAACAAGTTGTGTGTGAACCTCCTGTGTTTGTTCCAGAATTGAAACAAAACAGATTCGAAAAATTCCTCACTGAGGAAATTCCAGAATTTGTTCCATCTCATACAGGTACCTCAGAGTCAGAGAGAGAGCTAAATGAAGAAAGTAGCAGTGAAGACTCAAGCACCACAACTTCAGAAGGTGGCGAAGGATGCTCAAGTGATTCGGAAACGTCAGTAACAGATGTTGGTAGAAAGGTTGAAACCTTGAACCATCGGGTGTTCAAGAACCAACAACCCCAAATGACTCTGCAAGTCTAGTAAATCAAGATCCATTGGAAAAAGACTTCCACATTGATGATTGCACGAGTTCAGATGACGAATCAAAGACAAATGAAAGTCTTGGGGGAGTCAAAGATCAAAAGATCATCTGAAGTTGTCGAACATCACGTTTGTGAACATGCTGAGTCAAGCTCAAAACAATCCCCACCCCTAGTTGCGTCACACGAAACTTGTCACACCCTGACTTTTGAGGAAGCGTGATTATTGGTGTGACTTTCTTAATACCATAGCAATCAATCATAACAACACTATATGATAAAACCATAAGATGTTCATCCATAATTTAAGTTTGAAAATACCACAACATAAATTGTCTGAAACATAGACTCCAAATTTAAATTACAACCCATGCAACATGTTTAAAGAGTTCACGAAGACTCGACAAAAGACTTTAAATAAAACTGAGTTTAGAACCATGTATCTCGTCCAGGATTAAGATACATCCCCTAAACCCTAATGACTTTGGATGATATCCTTTATTCATGACGCAACTTGAAACATGCAAACACCTGCCAGATCCACTTAGTTCCCTGAAATACATGTAATTTGAAAACATCAACAAAAGTTGAGCGAGTTCATGTGATTGTTCGTGTGTATGAATAAACCTTTGAAGTATGTCTGTATGTATGTAAGCCCTGGTATGAAGCAATAAGGAAAAACAGATCACCAATGGTTTGCAAGGCCAATGGTATGTGTGAAATGGTGCAGGAAAACTCAAACCTAGCGGATTTTGCCACGGCATTAGTATGTGGACATAGTCACCACATGGGCCACCCTGGTCCTCATGGGTGTGGGCTCGCTGTAGGATCGTGATTCGACCCGAATGAGTCGTTCAGAGGCGTTCAACTACGTTTCAGGTGCGGAATAACAAGAAACGGAGGTAGAAATAGCTTGTTCTTCACTTAATCTACTGATTTCATTGATTTGACAACGTTTACAGCTTAAACTTCACACCGGCAGCACTTCGGCGTGGAATACAAGGTGATTGATATGGTTTCGCTTGAATGATCTGCTATATATAGGCTGATGGTTTCGCTCTTAGGTACATGTACACATGAGCGAAACCTCATGTGTACATATAAGCGAAACTTTCATGCCATATAAGCGAAACTATTTCTAAATGACCAAATAAGCAAAACCTATACACTATACACATATAATCTTCAGTTTTCTCGTAAAACGCGCCCTAATCTATACAATACAATGTATGACTCGATCCAAGACGAAATCAACAGATGTAGTGCACCAACAAACTCCCTCTCAGATGTTGATGAAGTCGTTCATCGAGTCACAACAATGCTGTGTCTTCACATCTTCATTCTTGATCAGTCTCTGGGCTTTTCTCTCTCTCTCTCTCTCTATCTTCAGACTCCCCCTCTCGATTTGCTGGCATTCCTTTGTTCTTCAGCAATATCTTCAGGATCGTTGTCCGGCCTTCACAGGTTCAAGCTTGATGCCTGGCTTTAACTTTGTCCACAAAATCCGAAACCTGGCTCAAACTACAGAGACTTCAATTTCCAGTATTGAAACTTGGCTTTCTTTAATCAAAGTCCTCAGGTATCGGAACCTGGCTAAACCTGCACATTCTTAACCCAGAAATCAATTTTCTAAATTTAACGGTTTGAAAGCACCAACACTAACTCTCTCTCAAATACATATGCACCAACAATCACTTTCCCTCCAATCATTCATATATGATGAACCACTTGTTGATAATTTTTTTTTTGACATTTAAGACACACTCCCCCTCACAACAATGTCATCATGTTTAGCACTCGGAATTTTGAAAATCAGCTTTCCAACATCAGTTGTCGAAAATCTTTTTGACTTTTTCAAAAATTTATGCTAAAACACACACAAAATCTTTTGGATTTTCTAAAAGAAAGTAATTGACACCACTTGGAAAGAAAATGCAGAAATAAAATATTTACAATCATATTTTTGTGAGTTCGTGTAAGAGGATCATATCAGTTTTGAGACATGTCACTAACACCATTAAGCTTGATTACATTATCAGTTCTAAACAATTCACCTAGATTGTCAGTATATTGGTCCACTGAAATTTTCACACAAAGTTCAATTGATCCGAGATACGATATTAATGTCTTAGATACTAACTTATCTGTGTGTCCCACTACTTGAATATACTCCCGTATCCAGATCCCAATATTCAGTCTTACAGGTGAGTATACCACAGCTGATATCTGTTTAGGGGTTAGATGCGAGGGCCGTGAGAGCTCAGGTCGATACTTCCGTATACGCAGAGAGATGACGGCTTCGACTTTTTGGTGTGTCCCCTTTAGAGGATCTTTTAATTACAACAGCAGTGACTATCAATTTTATTGTTTCATCAGCATGCTGAGGGCGAAGCTATATTTCAAGCTTTTGCTTAAAGCATTATCCGGGGACTAGGTCAGTACTTCCATACAGCAGAAGTCCCTGGATAATACCCCAGATATCACTGAGCATAAAGACTTAATATCTCAGAATAAGGGACCTTTCAAACAAGATTTCAGGGGTTACCTATATATCCAAGTTTGTGTTAACCCACAGAACAAGCAAGTTTGAATTTTATGTTTATATCTCGTCACAATTTACTAAACGTGTAAAAACCTACTGACATATCCACAGTAAGACTGTTTATCACATTTTATCTTTCCAATTCTTTAGCATGTTATGACAGTCTACTGATGTACTATCATTTCCTATTTTCACAACCAAACTCATTTTTCATTTTATAATGTTTTTTTCTTTTTCAAATTTTCAAATGTTTTTGGATTTTCTGAATTTCCCTACTCCCCCTAAAATGCAAACACATTTAAAAAAATATGAAAACTACTAGACTCTTGACCCACTTGAAAAACATGAAATGTAAAGCAAAACTGTACAAAACTTGACAACTGACATCAAATCACATCAAATCTCCATTCTCTAGGCATAAACAATCTGAACTCCCCCTATCACAAACCATTTTCTCATTTAGATTTCAAAACACTTAAGTTTGTTTTAATCAAAATGATTTTTCTAGAAAATGAGTTTGTTTTATACCACTTGTAAGTTTATCACTAATTAAACATGGGGATATGATTCATCATCTTATTTATCAATCTCATATCTGTAGTAAATCAAGTACAACTTAATGTCCCTGATTTACCATTTTCAGTTCAGAAACCTCTATACCACTTGTAGAAATATTCATTTGAAAGTATAACCAACAAATACCACTTGTAGGTAGACCCAACAAATACCACTTGTAGGTTTTCCTGTAGGAAAGAGACATCTACAAAAACCTCTTTACCACTTGTAAGATTAGTCAAAAAGATGCCGATTCCTGCTTCTCAATTACCAACCTGGAAGCTCCGGCATAGTCCTTCAACCTGTAAACATTCAAATATTATTCAAACATATTTCAAACAAACTTTTCAAACACTAGAATGATGCCGATTCCTGATCCACGATATAAACTTGGGATCTCCGGCGTAGTCCTAAGACTTCATGGGAAACAGACTTCCATCCAAGTCTTTTCAGACTTGATGACTTTCAATTCTTGCATTGTGGGGTTGTAAGTTGCCTTTTTAGTTGCCTAGAAATCTTTTACCCCCTTTGCTTTCCCATTCAACATTTTACCAAAAATTTTCTTTACACTTCCATTAAATGTTTTCTCGACATCAAATTTAGTTTTCTCATTGTAAAACCGATTCGAGATTTCAACATTCCCAACTTTCTTTTTAACTTCTTCAAATTTCAGTGATGGAAAATCATCATCATTCACTAAAATTTGCACCTCAACCTGTGGCTCTTCTGGCTTTGTGGAAACAGATTCATCGCCGACATTCACATCAACCTTCTTAACAACCCACATTTGATTGTCATTCTCTTTCCTTTTATAAAAATTATTTTTTGAACACTCTCCAACCTCATACTTTGAATTTTCAAAAATTTTAAGTCTATTGGTTGGTGATTCAACATCAACAACTTTTTCTTTCAATTTATGAGAAACTCCCTGTTTTGTTTTTGCATTTTTCTGACAATTCCATGCGATGTGACCAGCTTCATTACATTTGTAACAGGTTCGAGTCTCTCTGTGATAAAACACTTCAGTTCCATTCTTCTTCCTTTCAGTAAGAAACTCCTGGTTTGACTGTCTCCAGAACGGTTTCTTCTGTTCCTCATATGTGCTTCCACCTAACACAAATTCTGTTTTTGTTTTAGAATTTTTAAGATTTTTATGATTTTCTGGTGGAATAAATCCCAAACCTTTCTTTTTGTAGCTACAATTTTGTTTAGGTTTCTTTTGAAAACCAGAACCAGAATTGTAACCCTTTTTCTTGTTTAAACGTTGTTGAACTCTTGAAGTGTATTTTTTAGGTTTTTCAGAAAGATTTAAATCTTTTATTTCAGAAATATTAATTTCTGTCATTCTGAAAACCTTTTTGATCATATCAAAACGAACACTTCTTATTGGAAACTCTTTGTTGTAATATAATTTGTCAGAATCATTCAAAGTATAAACTACTTCGAATGTTTCATCATTCAAATTTACTTTCAATAACAAAAATTCTTTACTATAAGACCGTTTGACCGATGAATTTTAACTGTCGACTGACGAATTTGACCCTTCAGACCCAGATTTTGACTCGGACTCCTCATCAGTATCCAACGCCTGATCGACCACCTTTTTGATTAACTCAGACTCATGATCGGTATCGGACGAGGTAAACGTGACATCAATGTTATCTGGTAAAACGTCAGTTGTGTCGGTTTTTAGCTTTATATTGACTGCTTTCTCAAGTTGCTCCTCGTTTGGTTTTCTAGGAGAATACCCTTCCCAAATTGGAGGCGGACACTTGTTATAGCTAACAGTCGGTTTCTTACCACAATCTTTCTTCTTCTTTGGCTTCTCATCTTGAAAAGCTTCCATACCTGCAACAGTTGGGTAAATACGGTCAATGAGATAATCAGAACTAGAATAGCTTTGTAACAAACGTCTAATTCTCTCATTCTCGATCTTTTCTGTCTCCAACTCTTGCTTCCATTTAGCACTCTCTTCGATGTAAAAGTTGATGGCTTTCTGCTTTGTCATCATTACAGCATTCATCATTGTTAGTGCTTGTTCTCTTTCTGAATTTGTCTTTTGGAGACCAGTTACTGTTTTGTTCAAGACATCATATGATTCTTTCACATTGTTGAGGTTGAACAGTAACTGCTCCTTCTTCTTTTCATATTCAGCAATGATGTCGTCTTTTGTTGCACATTCCTTGCAAGCTTCCAAACACTTCTCGCAAGGCTTTACAACTTCAACAATCTTTTCAACTTCGATTGTTTTCACCACTTCAATTACTTTTTCTTCTTCTTTCACCTTCTCAGTTTCAATCACTTTCTCATCTACATCAATCTCCTCAGCATTCTTATTTTGAACAACATCTTCAACTTTCTGTTGTTGTTGTTCTTTAGCAGCTCGTTTCTCCTTTAGCTTCTCCATTCGATCTGCAAAATAGAAATGAAAACTTTCAGGAGAAAGATGAGATTTTGCAATATTTATATGTTTCTCTTCCTCATCATCACTGCTACTATCAACTGGTGAATGATCAAACTTTACAGATTTTTCAGAATTAGCATCTGATACTTCAGAATCAGATGGTGTTTGATCAAAAATAACTTCCTTTTCTGTGCTAAACTCATTTTGTACACTCTCATCTGAACTCTGTAAACTCTCATCAGCACTTTCTAAACTTTCATCAGATGTAACAGATTTTTCATCCTCACTCTTTACAGTCACTCCAATAGATTTCATCCAGGTGGTAAACATGTCTGGTTCTCTGACAATCTTGGCAATGAAAGCTTTGAAATCACCCTTCTCATCAACAAACATATCCCAGCTGAAGCCTTCAGGTAGTCTCACATCATCTTGATCAACTAAACAGGCTTTGCTATCAGGAGATATGTAGTTGCTCCAATTGAAATCCACCAAACATGCTCTCTTCGAATCTTCAATCTTTCTACCATGAGCCGTCTGTGAATCTTGTGATTGACCAACTTGCTGATAAATGGCTTTTCGGTAGTAATCATCTTTACCAAATGGATTCTGAGCACCGCTAGCTTCTCTGTTCTTGCACTCCCGTTTGAAATGGCCTTTCTCCCTGCAACGAAAACAAGTAACTTTAGATTTATCAAAACCTAAAGTAGATACGTGAGCATCAAGAAAGTCATTTCTCCCGGTAATCGTTTTGAACTTTTCAGCACGTCGAAGAACACTTGCAAGACACCATTTGATATCCATTAATTCCATCTCTTCGGCGTCTATTTGGTCGTAATCCTCTTTGGTGAGCATAGGATTTCCGATCCGACCAGCTACAAGACCCTCATAAGATAACAATACAGAACCAAGTAGAGCCATGTGGTCTTTTGCAGTGTCTTCTGAAAAACTTTGACCTTCTGGAAGATTTAGAGCGATGTTGCACTGAATCACCTAGCCATTTCCTGTCTTTGTGCTTTGAGACTGAAAGCTTGTGTTTGACTCTTTAGGATTAACACTTGGAAATGATGAGAATCCACTGCTGCTTTTGCTTGAACCCTGATAAGCTTTTTCTAAAGAATCCCCAGCACTGAATGCAGTTTGGATTTTCGGACTTCTCTCAGATTCTGGAATCGGAATGCTACCTTTGTAGTACATCTTCACATCCTGTTGACCACTCGGACTGTTCATCCTTGCGATCTTTTGCTGTTCCAGATCCCGACTCTCGATCTTTTCGATAAACTGAGAAATCGTTAACCCATCATAAACACCCGTATTCTTCAGAATCATCAGATAAGTTCCCCACTCTTTCTGTGGAAGTGCATCGGCTAGTTTGTCTACCCACTCTTCACGATCTTTAGTAATGCTCAACATCAATATCGATCGCACTAAGTGACAGTATCTCTCAATCAGCTTCTTTGTGTCTTCACCCGGTAAACTGCTAAACAGATCAAACTCCTTTTTAAGCAGCGCTTTCTTGCTCTTTATCATGTTCTCGCTTCCCTCAAATTTTACTTTAAGAGCATCCCAGATTGACTTTGCAGTTTTGTCATGCTAAAGCAATATGAATATATCTTCTTTGATTGCTTGCTGCAATAAACTGATCATCATCTTCTCGGCTTTGTACATCACCCGTTCTTGATCTGTGAACTCAGATAACTCTTTGAGAACTTGTAAATCTGTTTGAGGCAACACATATTTCTTCAAGATACATTCCCATGATCTAAGATGGTTCGCCTGAACCCAGTTCTTGAATCTATCTTTCCACCCATAGTATTCTTCAATACTCATCAATTTCGGGGGGTTTTGGGTGGTTCCCGTTTCGTTCTCTAAATTTATTGCTTGAACAACAGCGGCTGGACTAGAAGGTGTTGCAAACGCATTATAAAACTCGGTATCCATGACGACTTTGCACGTTTTTCAACAACAGTGACAAATAAGCGAAAGTACACAGAAGCGAAACCCAGATAGTCCTTAAAAGCGAAACCTCAAACACAGATGTTCACTGAAGCGAAACTACTGATATACTTTGAAGCGGAACCTTGATGTTGTCTTTAGAGCAGAACCTTGATGATCCTTTTGAGCGGAACTATGGTGACACAAGAGCGGAACCTGTGGTGTTTGAAAGAGCGAAACCTACTGAAGTACAGAAGAGCGGAACCCTTATTGTCCTTTGGAGCGGAACTAACGAGTGATCAGAAGAGCGGAACCTTTATTGTACAGATGAGCGAAACCTTAAAGTATTCAAGAGCGAAACCTTCAAACAATTTGACACAAAAGCGGAACCTACTTCGAAGGTCATTTGATCCATTTTTAGTCCGTTTTTAAGTCCGAAACTTTCCAGGGTTTGTTTATGTTCAAATGCGCATAGTCTGTGAAATTTTGAGCAAATTCCGACCGATAAAATTTTCTGAATTTATGAAAGGTGTAGAAATAAGAAATGATGATGAAATCCAGCTATTCTCTACAGAACTCCTCCTCCTGAGCTCTGATACCACTTGTAGGATCGTGATTCGACCCGAATGAGTCGTTCAGAGGCGTTCAACTACGTTTTAGGTGCGGAATAACAAGAAACGGAGGTAGAAATAGCTTGTTCTTCACTTAATCTACTGATTTCATTGATTTGACAACGTTTACAGCTTAAACTTCACACCGGCAGCACTTCGGCGTGGAATACAAGGTGATTGATATGGTTTCGCTTGAATGATCTGCTATATATAGGCTGATGGTTTCGCTCTTAGGTACATGTACACATGAGCGAAACCTCATGTGTACATATAAGCGAAACTTTCATGCCATATAAGCGAAACTATTTCTAAATGACCAAATAAGCGATACCTATACACTATACACATATAATCTTCAGTTTTCTCGTAAAACGTGCCCTAATCTATACAATACAATGTATGACTCGATCCAAGACGAAATCAACAGATGTAGTGCACCAACACTCGCTACACCCAAATATATCTATCACTCATGTCCCTCGGTCCTACGATGAGGATTAATGGCTTTAAGTGTTATAACCACCACTCACATGATCAAGCAGTAACCCTCCATAGCTAACCATACCATGTATAAAACGTTTGTAAACAATTGTGTTGGTGCATATGTCTGTCGACTTCGTCTTGTATGGAGTCTTGTATTAGATAGATAGATCAGGTCACGAAAAACGAGAAAAGTGTGTTTATAGCATTTCACACGAAATGAATTGGAGGCCATTTCGCACGAAATGACTTGGTCATTTCGTATGAAATGAGCTGGTCATTTCGTTTGTGTTGTTTCGTACGAAATCACTATTTCATACGAAATAGCTATGTCTATGAATACCTGTCATGCCAAATCATTTGTCACGATTCTGATTCCGGTAGCGAAGCTCTGCCGAAGTGTCTACTGCATTGTAATCGATGTGATATCAATATAAAGACAGTTTAAAGTGATTTCTCGTGTAATACTGCTGAAATAACACCAATACATCTGTTTCCGCCTTTTGTATTGGTTGAGTTCTCTTATGATCGACTCGTTTGGGTCTGAAAACGATCCTACAAGTGGTATCAGAGCTTAGGAGGAAGAGTTCTTACCATTTCAGCTGCAAATTCTGATTTCTACACCTTCTTTTCGAAATTAAACAAAATTTCACAAATAAAATGGCTTGATTTTCAAATATGATGTGCGAAACACTGTTTTAACAAACCCTAGAAAGTTTCAGACTCTAATTCGAAGTAAAACTTGATCAAATTGTTCAAAAATTGTCCGAAAGTTTCATTTCGTACGAAACTGATATCATTTCGTTTGAACTTTGCTGTATTTCACACGAAATCATAGCATTATTTCGCACGAAATTAGGTTTTTATTTTGCATGAGATCATATTTCATTTCGTACGAAATCATTTTTCATTTCGTACGAAATCAACATTTCATTTCGCACGAAAGTTGTTTTCGTTTGAAGAAGGTCATTCTGTGTGAAAGTGTATTTCGTTTGAGGAGTGCATTTCATTTCGTTTGAAAAGCTGTTGGTGTGATAGTTTGAAAACCGAATCATGGAAAACGAGTTCTATAATGCCTTTGCTAGTCCGATGACTATTACTCAGAGTACGATGCTAGAAAATGAAACAGGGACAACTCAAAAACCGCCTAAGCTCATGAGTATCGAGGAATATAGTGGATGGGCTGAACGTTTTGAAAACTGGGTTCAGGCATATCACTTAGATGCATGGGAACATACTGAATTTCAATATATTAGACTGGCTGGAGACAATGGAGTGAAAATTGAAATTAGAAATCTGGGTGCTGAAGAGAAAAAGAAATACAAAGATGAAAAAATGATGGTTAGTCTTTTGCAGCAAGCTATTAAAGAAGACATCTTGATTTTACTTCAACACAACGGAAGTGCACATTCGATATGGGAAGAATTAGAATCGAAGTTTCTTGGAAGTGATGAGATGATCAAGAACAAAAAGTCGCTTATGAAGAAGGAATTTGATTTATTCCGAGGATTGAGAACTGAAAACACCAAGCAGATTATTGAAAGATATTGCAATTTATTGAAGAATATGAAAAGATTAAACATCCAAAAAGATAAAGATGAATTGATTGAAAAATTGGCTGATGCGTTGCCACATGATATTTGGGGCACGTATCTTATGATGTTGAAAAATAAACCGGATTTTAACGATCTAACTCTGAGTGATTTTATTAAACAACTTGAAGCTCAAGAGATGGAGCAACAAAAGATAGCGAGGATGAAGAACTATGATGGAGAACAAGACATTGGTTTGTATTGCAAAAGTGGTGTTAGTGAGAAGACTAACATTTCACCAAAGGTTGAAACTGCTTTCAATGCGAAAAGTTCTTCTGAAAGTTCATCTCAAGGATCAAGTAGCAAAATGGGATTTTCGTCATATCCATCGTTTGATCCAAATTTCTCAACAACAAAGAGTGGGAAAGTTCTTCATTGTAACATTGCTTTAAATCTTGAAAATGATCAAAACTACTCGGAAGAAGTTGCAAAAAGTCATATGTCTCTGTTGGTGACTGTGCTAGAGTCGTATGGAAGTTTAGTTACGGGAAGGATCGGAAATCCGATGTTGACAAAGGAGGATTACGATCAAGTTGATGCTAAGGAGATGGAATTGATGGATATAAAATGGTGTTTAGCGAGCGTGTTGAGAAGAGCTGAAAAGTTTAAACAAATTACGGGAAGAGATGATTTCCGTGATGCAAATGTTTCTACTTTAGGATTTGATAAATCTAAAGTTACTTGTTTTCATTGCAGGGAAAAAGTGCATTTTAAGAGAGAATGCACAAATCGTGAAGCAAGTGGAGCTCAAAATCCCTTTGGAAACAATGACTACTATCGAAAAGCAATTTATCATCAAGTTGCTTAACAGCCGTATCAACAAGAACAACAACAAACTGCACATGCTAGGAAGGTAATCGGAGATTCAAAGAAAGCGTGTCTTGTTAATCAAGATGATGGAAGTTCGTCAAAAGGATTCAGTCGAGATAAATATATTTCAGAAGAAAGTAAAGCATGTTTGATGAATAAAATGTCAGATCAAGATGATGAAAGATTACCAGAAGGCTTTAGCTGGGAAAATTTTAGTTGGGACAATTATTGTCCAGATAAAGAGATCTTAAAAGCTAAAGCGTTTGTTGCTCAAATTGTTAAAGATAATGGTGAAAATTATACTACTGATGATTATTGGGCAGAAAAAATAAGAAAGCGTTTAAACAGAGCCAAGAAAGATGAGAATGTTGAAGAAGAAGTTCGTGTGATAAAAAAGCAGGACAAAGAAATTCCAATGTTTGAGGTTAAAAAGGAAGCTGTTGCAGAAAAAGTGTCTGAGAATTGTGAAAACTATGAGACTATGAAGAAGCAAAACAGTGAATTGATTCACAACATGAACAGGCTGAAAGAATCATATGATGTTTTGAACAAAGCGATGAATCAATACAACGAGTCAAGTAGTGAACAAGCAACTGCTTTGAAGACACTTCAAGGAGCGTTCATGACAAAGCAGTCAGGCATCAATTATTACATTGATAAATGTGCAGAACTTGAACAAAAGTTGGAAACCCAGAGAATAGAAACTGAAAGGGTTGAAAGATTATTGAAAAGTTACGCATGTGCTTCTTATGTTATTGACAGGATTTACCCCACAGTTGAAGGCATGAAGGCGTTTGAAGAGAATAAGTCTGAAACAAAAGAAGAAACTCAAGTGAAGAATTCTGGTAAGAAACCCAGTGTTGGTTATAACAAGTGTCCACCCCCGCTTGAAAATGGATATTCTCCACGAAATCCAAATTCAGAAAGAGTAAAAAAGGCAACCAACTTACAATGGGAATCTGCGTCATCTGATATCTTGCCAGAAAACATTGATGTCACTTTCACATCATCCGGCACTGATCATGAGTCTGAGTTAATAAAGAAAGTGGTCGATCAGGTGTTGGATAAAGATGAAATAGAGGAGTCAAAGTCGGAGTCAATCAGAGTCAAAGTCTGAGTCCGACACATCAAGTCAAAAAGTCAAACAGGGCAAAAGAGTTTACAATAAAGAATTTCTGTTATCAAAATCTAATTTGAATGATGAAACGTTTAAAGTAGCTTATACTTTGAATGATTCTGACAAATTATATTCTGATAAAGAATTTCCAATAAGAGGTGTTAAAACAGAAATAATCAAAAAGGTCTTCAAACTAACAGAAATTAATATTTCTGAAATAAAAAAATATGAATCTTTCTGGAAAACCTAATTCTTACACCTCAAGGTTTCAACAAAGGATAAACAAGAAAATGGGTTACGGTTCTGGTTATGGTTTTCAAAAGAAACCAAACCATAACGGTAATTTTAAAAAGAAAGGTCTTGGTTTTATTCCACCAAAAAATCATAAAAATGAAAAAGTTTATAAACCAAAAACTGTTTTTGTTTCAGGAACATCTTCAGAAGCAGAAAAAGAGCAAATGTTCAGAAAGCAATCAAACAAAGAATTCCTTGCAAAGAAGCAAGAGGAAATGAAGAAAAATGTTGCTCAGAAGAAGAAAGAGACAAGAATCTGTTTTCAATGCAAAATAGTTGGTCACATTGCCAGGAATTGTCCAATGGCTATTCAATCAAAACAGGGAGTCTCTGAAAAACTTAAAAAGAAAGTTGATGAGAAAAACGAACTGCCAACCAAAAGATTTAAAGTTTTTGATAATTCAATTTTTGAGGTTGGTCAATGTTCGAAAAATGTTTACAAAAGAAAAGAAAAACTTAGCAATCAAAAGTGGATTATTAAGAAATCAAGTGATAGTTCTAGCTATGATTCTGATTCACCAAAATCAGAGGAGCTATCTTCTAGCGATGAATCTGATTCCACAAAGTCAGAAGAGCCACAAGTTGTTATGAAAGAAGAAAAATCAGTTCCGCCTTTGGATGATGTAAATTTTCCACCATTGCGGGCTGAGAATTTGAAATCTAAAATTGGCAAAGTTGAAATTTCGAATCAATTCTATTCTGAAAAGAAAGAATTTGATGTCGAAAAGGCTTTTAATGAAACTGTTAAAAATATTTTTGATAAGATGGTCGATGGGAAGGCCAAATGGGTAAAAGAATTTTATGAAATAAAAAGAAATGTTCAAACCCCAGGAGAAGTTGAGAAGGTCACACCCAAAGCTGGTCAGGCTTGGGTGTCTGTATTCTTTGCTTAAAATCCTGACTTGCCGGAGCTCCCAAGTTGGTAATCGTGGAGCAGGAATCGGCATCATTCTTGAATGTGTGTTTGAATAAACCTACAAGTAATAGGAAAGTGGGTTGTCACCGTTAATCAAGGTCATTAAATTGAACTTGATTTAACTTTCATAAAAAGTGTTTGAAAAACATAGTGATGAGTTTATCCCCTAACCTACAAATGGGTTAAGAAAATCAACAAAACTTATTTTCCGGAAAAACCATTTTGATTAAAACAAACTTAAGTTGTCACACCCTGGCTTTGCGGAAGCGTGGTTAATTTTGGTGTGACTTCTTAATACCATAGCTTAATCATAACAAGCTATATGAATTTAAAAACCATGCAAGTCATCCATTAAGTTTTGAAAATCAAAATACAGTACCATTGTTTTTAACCAACAACCATGACCTTGTTCAACAACATTACAAACTGAAACATAACATAAACGTGATTTAGAGACTGTGTCTTGTCCAGGTAAGAGACACATCCCCTAAACCCTGATGACTTCATGACAATATGCAGCGGAAAACGTGCCATACCGTGCCAGATCCGTTTAATTTCCTGAAATACATGTGAGTTGAAAAATCAACAATAATGTTGAGCGAGTTCATGTGCAAGTGAGTAAGTAAAACACTTGTAAGTATAAAAGTTTCCTGGTATGTAGCAGTGTAAGAGGACTTGTGATCACTAATGGTTTGCAAGGCCATTAGCATGTCGTGAAATGCAAGTAGGTAGACACAACCCTAGCCGATTTTGCGTTGGGTACCAAGTCACTCCAGGTCCGTTCTGTTAGTCCTCCGAGAGGCCTGTTCTGTTGGGCCGGGAGCTGGGCTCGCTACACCCAGATAGATCTACCGCTCGAGTCCCTCGGTGTTCTAACTACCCATTCACATGATCTAAACCTCCTTACGTTATTCATACCGTGTATAAAGTACTTGTAAACAAAGTAACATGTATTTCACCCCCGCAGTTAAGAAAACTGAAAACAGTTAGAGAAAAGGGGGACATGAACTCACAGTGAATGCGCGTCTCTACCAAGTGTCTCCAATACAGTAAGCTGTGCAACGACCTACAAGTGCTAATTCTATTAGACGGACGGCCGTGCTTTAGCTTTATAGTTTAAGTTTTTGGGGAAATAGTTAGACAACTATTTCGTGTTTATTTTCCGTATACACTTGGTAGTTTTTCTTCCCAAGGATGGGGGATACAATACGTGTGCGTAAGTTACGTTTTATCAATCTTGTGGTAATGTAATTATCGGTGTAACTTATATGTTTGAGGAAGCGTTCGCAAAGTTTTGGAATCATTAACGCTTGTAAATATTATTTTTTTACTCTAAAATAATATTTATGTATCTCACAAAATAATCATAAACAGTGTTGTGACAAAATATACTTATCACGTTAATCTTTTTGAAAATCCCACCTCCGAATATTTAGTAAAATATAGTGCTGGCGAAATTTATGTTTCGAAAGTATGTCCAAAAATATTTCTAACACTTGTTGTGTAAAAAGTCTAAGTGTTAGGTTTTCAGAAAATTTCGCCAGAGTTTCCTCTGTAACTGGAGGTGGCCACGCTTTCAAGCGTATCATTTTCTTTTAACAAATCAATTCAACAATCTTCTTTATTCAATCAAACAATTTCCGACACATCAAACTAGTCGACAAGTATGTAAATCGCATAATCGCATGAACTTGCAGTTTTTCCGAATCTATAGTGTAAACATCCTTTATATATGTAGATCCTTATATAAAGTAACTTTAATCTCATAAAAACCTCGTGTTTAGAGAAATCTGTCTTTACAACTTCTAGTAACAAGTGACAAATATACTTCTTTGTCGGATCTCTTTGTTTCACAAGTGTCTACACACTTGTGGTTTATAAAATCATATTTATTAGTGTAAGATCCATCTTTAGAAAAACATGATTTCTTTAAAGTGTGGTCTTTCAAAAATACCACTTGCGGATACGTAGATCCGCTAGTTTTAAACACCATTTTACCGGTTAAATCACTTTTACACAAGTAAAATATTTCTACACAAGTTCATGTATCTTGTGTGGTAGAGTTTCACCTTTAACCCTTGTATTTAGTCAAAAACGAGCTTATGTGAAGATACATGATCTTACAAAGTCGGGTTAAACGATGTTCCGAGCTACCACATCATAGATCGGGTCTCAATAAACACATATTTTAAGTCCTACGACTTTTACACAAGTTATATGTTATTAACCACCATTTTTAGTATTTTTACTAGACTTTTATTCATCAAAACTTATGTTTTTGATATTTAACCGACAAAAGTTCTTTTAACCACTTTAGACATGCTTAAATATGAGTTTTAAACAATATACCTCTAGCTCGGGGCTAGGGAAGAATCGTGATGAAAATCGCGTGGATAAAAGCTAACTGTTGAGGTCCTTCGTGTTCCGAGTGCACAAGAGCTCCTAATACGCGACTTGTGATGTTTGTATGATCTTGGAATGGAGTGAACTAGAACCGAAAATGGGTGTGTAGGTGGTGGGGGTTTCGGCCGAGAACCAAGAGAGGAGAAAGGAAGAGTGAAATGTGGTTTGTGTTTAGTGATAATTCTCAAGTGTTGGTGATGTTATTTATAGGCAAAAATTAAGGGTTTTATCCAATGGGTTATATGTCCCAAAGATACTAAACATGCTTAAATTAAATAATCAAGATTTGTACCATGGTGTCCCCCATGGTTTAGGGCCGGTTAGGGTATGGGGGGTGGGGTTAGTTCGATCTTGACTAGGTAGTTAGGTGATTAGTTTAGGTTAAATAGGTAAGTTAAGTATTTAACCTCGTTAGTTGTATGTTGCACGTTATGGCGGGTGTTAGGGTAATCAGGGACCCTAACTGGCTCAGAAGAATATAGTTAGTGAAAATATTAATATTTTCATGTTCCGGGTAAAGTCCGGTTGTTCAGTTGGATAGTAATCCGTTAAAGCGTTATAAAAGCTTTAAAGTGTCGTTATTACATTTTTAGTGACACAATTTGTTTTCCCGACACTTTAGAAAGTGTCTAGTGTTATTTTCTCATTTTCTGGCACTTTACTAGTCAGCTAGAAGCTGGTTAAATTATTAAAGTGCTGTGTTTGGTACTTAAAGTACGTTTTAGGCACATCCGAATCAGTGTATCTTATTCCTAGAGACGCGGTACCACAACCCTTATATTCCTACACTCACTACCAGTGTAGCCAAAATATATGAGGCTCTTAACAGGCCTTAGAGGCAGTGTCTGCCTGGTGCTGGTTATATCAGCATGTTCACTGTGTATCCGTTTAGTGCTACTGTGCTTTTTGTGCATCAAGTTTGTCACTAGGGTTCAGTATGTAATTAATGTAGTGACAGCAAATAAAGTATGATGCGAGTAAGTGCATGTATCAATATGCAGGTAGCAGTTTATCAGCTAGTTCAAACAAGCACAGTAATCAAGTAGTAATTAATCATTAATTAAGTTGTACGGATACCTGGTTTAGTGCGGGTTGTCACATTCTCCCCCCGTTAAATAAATTTCGTCCCGAAATTTAAGTTCTGCTTGTAGATGCAGAGTTCTTAGGAAATAGGTGGGGGTATTTCTCTTTCATCCGGTCCTCACGTTCCCAGGTAAATTCAGGACCATGTCTGGCATTCCAACGTACTTTGACGAGTTTGACACTGCTCCGGCGGGTCTTGTTAACTTTCCAATCCGTGACCTCAACAGGTTCTTCAACGAAGTGGAGCGTGTCGTCAATATGAATCTCGTCGATAGGAATGGCAACGTCAATTTGAGTTGGACTTTTCTTTAAATTGGATACATGAAATGTATCGTGAACACCATTTAGTTCAGCGGGTAGGTCCAACTTGTATGCTACCGTCCCAATTCTTTCTAGAATTCTAAAGGGACCAATGTAGCGTGGATTTAACTTTCCACGCTTTCCAAAGCGCGCCACCCCTTTCCAGGGTGATACCTTCAGTAAAACCATTTCTCCAACTTGAAAATCCACATGTTTTCGGTTTGGGTCCGCATAGGCCTTTTGTCTGTGGCGAGCGGCTTCGATGCGTTTAAGAATTTGCGCGATCTTGTCTGTCGTCTCTTGGACGATCTCGGGACCAGCAAGCTGCCTATCACCTGCGTCAGACCAACATAGTGGTGATCGGCACTTGCGTCCGTATAGGGCCTCAAATGGCGCGACACCAATACTGGTGTGGTAGCTGTTGTTGTATGAAAATTCGACCAAAGGTAAGTGTTTATCCCAGCTACCGCCTAAATCCATAACACATGCCCTCAGCATGTCTTCCAAAGTTTGTATCGTTCGCTCGCTCTGGCCGTCAGTTTGCGGATGGAACGCAGTGCTCAGATTCAATTGTGAGCCGAAAGATTCTTGGAAAGATTGCCATATCCTTGACACAAACCTTCCGTCTCTATCAGAGATGATCGAGAGTGGTACTCCATGACGTGCTATGATCTCTCTCATGTAAATTTCCGCAAGTTTGCTAGTACTGTCTTTCTCCTTGATTGGCAGAAAGTGTGCGGACTTTGTTAGGCGGTCAACAATCACCCAAATCATATCATGGCCTCTTGGCGTTCTTGGCAGTTTTGTAACAAAATCCATTGAGATTTGTTCCCATTTCCACTTGGGAATCTCAGGTTGTTGCAGAAGTCCCGAAGGCTTCTGGTATTCTGCCTTGACCTTAGCGCACGTTAAACATTTGCTCACGTAGACAGCAACGTCGCCTTTCATCCTAGGCCACCAATAGTAATCTTTGAGATCCTGGTACATCTTATCCGATCCAGGGTGGATAGAGTACCGTGACTTGTGCGCTTCGTCGAAAATAACTTCCCTTAATCCACCAAACAGAGGAACCCAAATCCTTTTCTCAAAACATAACGTCCCTTCCTCGTTTGGTGCCAAAAGCTTCTCCATTCCACGGAGATATTCTTCCTCAAGGTTTCCCTCCTTGAGAGCTTCCTTTTGTGCAGCACGAATGCGCAAGGAAAGATCGGTTCGTATAATCATTTCCAAAGCCCTAACCCTTATGGGCTTGATTCTTTCTTTACGACTTAGGGCATCGGCGACTACATTCGCCTTCCCTGGGTGATACTTTATCTCGCAGTCGTAATCGTTCAACAATTCAACCCATCGTCTTTGTCTCATATTCAACTCCTTCTGGTTGAATATATGCTGTAGGCTTTTGTGGTCTGTGAAGATTGTGCACTTCGTACCATACATGTAGTGTCTCCAGATCTTTAAAGCGAAAACCACTGCGCCAAGCTCTAAATCGTGTGTGGTATAATTCTTTTCGTGCACTTTCAGTTGGCGTGATGCGTAAGCAATGACCTTTTGGCGTTGCATCAACACACAACCCAATCCTTGACGCGATGCGTCGCAGTATACCACAAAGTCATCAGTACCTTCTGGTAGAGCTAAGATTGGCGCGTTACAAAGCTTATCTTTCAATATCTGAAACGCTTCGTCCTGTTTGATTCCCCAATCAAACGTCTTGTCCTTCTGCGTGAGGAGCGTCAAAGGTTGAGCGATTTTCGAGAAATCCTCGATGAACCTTCGATAGTAGCCAGCCAGACCCAAGAATTGCCGAATCTCGGTTGGCGTTGTAGGCGTTTCCCAATTCTTGATTGCCTCGATCTTTGTGGGATCAACATGAATTCCATCCCCATTAACCACATGTCCGAGAAACTGGACTTCGCGTAGCCAAAACTCGCACTTGGAGAATTTGGCGTACAGCTGTTCCTTCTTTAGCAGCTCTAGTATGGTTCTAAGATGCTGCTCGTGTTCAGCCTTCGTCTTTGAGTAAATCAGGATGTCGTCGATGAATACAATCACGAACTTGTCCAAGTATGGCTTGCAAACCCTATTCATTAGATCCATGAATACCGCAGGCGCGTTTGTCAAACCAAATGGCATAACGAGGAACTCGTAGTGTCCATAACGAGTTCGGAAGGCTGTTTTCGGGATACTTTCCTCCTGTATCCTTAATTGATGGTATCCAGATCGAAGATCGATCTTAGAGTAACAGCTTGAGCCTTGAAGTTGGTCGAACAGATCATCGATTCTTGGCAGGGGATACCTGTTCTTGATCGTTAGCTTGTTCAATTCTCTGTAGTCTATACACATGCGGAAACTTCCGTCCTTCTTCTTGACGAACAAGACCGGAGCTCCCCAAGGCGAGAAGCTTGGTCGGATAAAACCCTTTTCTAACAACTCTTGAAGTTGTGTCGACAATTCCTGCATTTCAGACGGCGCAAGTCTGTAAGGCGCCTTAGCTACAGGCGCTGCGCCTGGAACTAAGTCAATGTGAAACTCCACTTGCCTCTGAGGTGGCAGTCCGGGTAAGTCTTCTGGGAAGACTTCTGGATACTCCCTTACGACAGGGATGTCCTCGATTGTTGGCTCAGCAGCCTTCTTGTCTACGATGTGCGCCAGAAAAGCAACACATCCTTTCTGTAAACACTTCCTTGCCTTCAAGCAGCTGATAAATCTTAGCGGCGTGTCACGCTTCTCTCCGTGAACCACAATTGTCTCACCATTATCGGTTGGGATGCGAACAACTTTCTCGTGACATACTATCTCAGCCTTGTTTCCAGATAACCAATCCATTCCTACCACCACGTCGAAGCTTCCCAATTGGACTGGTAGTAGATCCAACGTAAACTCGCGTTCTCCCAATTCTATCACACAACCTCTGATTACTTCGTCGGCTCCAACTAACTTTCCATTAGCTAATTCGATCGAGTAGGGAATGTCTAACTTATTAGCAGCTAACCCAAGCATATTCTTAAATTCTAACGATACGAAGCTATAATCGGCACCAGTATCAAATAAAACGGATGCATAGCGTTGATTGATAGGGAACGTACCCGTAACAACATTTGGATCTTGGCGTGCTTCCCTGGCTTCTAGTTGGAATACTCTACCACGGGCTTGATTCAGTGTTGGGCAATTCTTCTTAAAATGCCCGATTTCCCCGCAGTTATAACATCCGAGTCTCTGCCCGTTTCCATCCCCATTTCCAGCTGGGGTGTTGATCTGGTTGGCATTGCCAGCCTGGTTTGCATTGTTGCCTCGGTTTCTGTTTCCTCCGTAGTTTCCTTGTGGGCGGTTTCCATTTCCACCACGGTTATCATTCCTATTTCCATATCCTCCCTGGCCTCCGCGGCCGGCAGGGACCCAACAAGTATCCTTTGAATGACCACGTTTCCCACACGCTTCACATACTTTTAGCCCACATTGACCAGAATGGTGACGCTGGCAGGCATTACACCTGGGATGGGTGCCCATATATCCCCTTCCTTTCCTTCCACTGCCAGTCGTACCCTGAGCTGGCGTGTTTGGTGCTCCTCTCTTACCATCACCGCTAATACTTTGTTTGAAGTTTGAAAACTTTCTTTTGTTACTTCCTGACGACTCAACATGAGTCTCTTTCTCCTTTGCCTTTACATCACCAAACTTGTTTAAACGAATCCCCTCCTCGGTGAGAGCCACGCTCAAATCGATGGCTTCAGTGATAGTTGCTGGTTTGGAGGAGGTTACCATGCTTATTATTTGGGGAGCCAAACCCCAAATGAAGCGCTCAATTCGCTTGTATTCTGGCGTAACCATGTAAGGAACCACTTGAGATAGGTCATGAAACCTCTGAACGTACTCTGCTACCTTCGGACCGTCCATTTTTAGGTGCCAAAATTCAGTCTCCAACCTTTGAATTTCTGCGCGTGAACAGTACTTTTTGCGCATTAGTTCTTTCAATTCGGCCCAAGTCAGGGCGTAGGCGGCAGTTTCGCCTAGTGTTTGGACTTGTAAGTTCCACCAAGATAGGGCTCCGTCTAAAAACAGCCCTGAAATGTATGTGACTTGCTGATCCTCTGCACACTTGCTCATGCGTAAGACGGAATCGGTTTTCTCAGCCCAGCGGGTAAAGGCAACTGCACCTCCTGTGCCATCGAAGTTAACTGGTTTGCAGTCTAAGAACTGCTTGTAGGTGCATCCTGCACGTATGTTAAAACATGTGTTTGGCATTAGCATCACCGCTAAAATCTCCAACTAGTTCATGGTAGGTTCGAATGGCGTGGTATTACCGTGAGGTGGATTGTTATTGCCTTGGTTAACGCTTCCGCTTGCTCCTGGCTGAGATGCTGCGTACTGTGCTATGGCAGCGGCAATGATTTGTTGCAGTTCTGCCTCGTTAGTTGGCATGTTTGGTTCGCGTCTTGGCGGCATCTTCTAAAAGATGGTTTAAGTTGGTTAGGCCATAGTAAGGCTCCGTTGTTATAATACGTAAATCAGTTCGTAATATAGTGTACGTATATAACGGTAGTAATAGTATAATCACATAACATCTCATGTTATCACACATCACAATATCAATCACACATCATCCCATGTCATAAAATATAAACAAGTAATCAAGCGAATCCAATTATGGTGAGAAAACTGCGATTGCCATATAAATGAGACCACATCGTAAGTGTATACATACAATCATCAATCACTAGGGGCTACATCACCCCTGTCAAAAGCTACATCAGTATCAATACAATATCAAGTACATAACAAAAGTCGAGTCATAACGTAGTCTCCTCAAAATGCTGTGCAGTCAAAAAGCAATCGCCGCCTTATCACCTCGCCTACCCAAGTGGCACCGATGAGCTCTAAGCAGATGGTGGTGGAGGAGGAAAATGGGTATAAAACAAACGGCGCAACTGTAACCAGTCCGCCTCCATCGCCTGCTGTGTGCGAATAATGGAAGCAATCTGCTGCTCCAAAGTAGTAAGACGAGCAGCATAGTCAGGGGGTAATGGTCGAAACGGCTGTAACGGGGAGGGTACCCGGCCATGGCACTGACATGGCTGCAGATGGGCTCTCTCCAACTCCTGTAGTCGCTGCTCATGCGACTCATGCTGGTGTACAAATGACATCAATACATCCTCAATGGTGTGGCCCACATGGAACCTGTGGTATGGATCAGTGGGCGGCATAGGGGAAAACGGTGCCCACAGCAGTGGCTCACGTGTGGGGTCAAAGGGTGCCACACCAAAAGGAGCTGTAGTGGGTGGAACAAAAGGAATCTGAGGCATGAAAGGCATGGGCATCGGTACATGCCCATCAGGGTGTGCTGAAGAGCCCTCTCCAGGCCCTGCTGGAGGTATAAACATAGGAACCTGAAACGAAAAGTCAGTATGTGGTGCAACAGGAATCTGTGGAGGGAATGGGGGAACGTCCTCGTCTGCCGGTATCCAGCCATGCTGTGCAGACTCGTCCGGTGGATCCATATGTGCCGCGAACGGTGCATGTCCGGGCTCTAGGGGAACGGGATCAAATAAGGGAGCAACAACAGGGTGAACGGGTGCCAAGTGCTCGAGAGGGGGGGTCAATTGGTACAGCAACAATGGGTAAAGGACCAATGGGATCAACAGGAACATCTATGTGGTGATCATCAGCAATGGGCTCAAAAGGTACATCAGCATGCACAGGGTCATGCTCTGGTAAAGGGTCAAGGGCAGCTGCCTGCTCAGGTGCAATGGCAGGCTCAAAGTCATCAAACGCCATGTCAAAATCAAAATCGGGATCAATCGGATCAAAAGGGTCAATAGGATCTGCTGGATCCTCCATCAACTCGTCCATCGGGACAAACTCTAAATCACGGTCAGGATCAAATCCTGGTGGAAACATAGGATCTGAATCTCCCTCGTCGTCATGGTCAAAAACAAGTCCAGGTATGGAAGCAACAGAAAAGGCCTGGTCAGAATCGGACCCATGGGAGAAGTGCTGCGCACTAAGAGCATGTGTGGGTACAGAAGCCACAGACTCAAAGGAGTCCGCGACTGGGGAATGTGCAGGTGACTCCGCAGCCGGAGCATCCGCGATCAGTAAGGGAGCAACAGCAGGTAGGGCCTCGCCCTGAGCATCCTCCAAAGGCTCCTCCTCAAACATATCGACGTCGTCCTCCTCGTCGTCGATGGGTAAAACAGGGTATGATGCAAGGGGTACCGGAGCAGGGATCACAACGAGTGGTAGATCCCCGGCTGGAAGATCAACTGGGAGCTCATCAACGCCGTCGGGTAAGGCGAATGGCTGAAAGTCATCATCATCCGTGCTGGTGAAGTCTGACGTATAAACCTCGTGCTCCGATGACTCAATGTCGTCTGAAACGATAGGCCTAGGGCCTGTGGTGCCTGAACCACCAGTGTCTGCAGAATCCATGTGTCTGTAACATATATACAAACATGCACAAATAGTCAATCATAAATCAAGTAATCACATAAGTCATCAAGTAAGGCATCACATAATCCTCCTAGTCTTACTAGCCAATACCATCCAGTCTACAAGACTGCTCTATCCTTCACTTAAACCAAACCTCGATCCTCCAGATCGATCCTATAACAAACCAACGTGCTCAACTACCTTGATCATCTCGATCCTCCAGATCGATCCTATAACAAACCAACGTGCTCAACTATCTCGGTCACTTCGATCCTCCAGATCGATCCTCAGCCCTCCAAGCTGAACTTATAATTAATAAAATGTGCTCAACATTTGTTTGTAAAAAGTGTGGATCTGGACTTAAGTGGTATGCAGAAAAATGTTTTCGTGAGAGCCCTAGTGATCATAGTCTAGACTCGAGACAGAATCCTAGTTCGCTATGATCAGAGCTCTGATACCAAGCTGTCACACCCTGGCTTTGCGGAAGCGTGGTTAAGTTTGGTGTGACTTCTTAATACCATAGCTTAATCATAACAAGCTATATGAATTTAAAAACCATGCAAGTCATCCATTAAGTTTTGAAAATCAAAATACAGTACCATTGTTTTTAACCAACAACCATGACCTTGTTCAACAACATTACAAACTGAAACATAACATAAACGTGATTTAGAGACTGTGTCTTGTCCAGGTAAGAGACACATCCCCTAAACCCTGATGACTTCATGACAATATGCAGCGGAAAACGTGCCATACCGTGCCAGATCCGTTTAATTTCCTGAAATACATGTGAGTTGAAAAATCAACAATAATGTTGAGCGAGTTCATGTGCAAGTGAGTAAGTAAAACACTTGTAAGTATAAAAGTTTCCTGGTATGTAGCAGTGTAAGAGGACTTGTGATCACTAATGGTTTGCAAGGCCATTAGCATGTCGTGAAATGCAAGTAGGTAGACACAACCCTAGCCGATTTTGCGTTGGGTACCAAGTCACTCCAGGTCCGTTCTGTTAGTCCTCCGAGAGGCCTGTTCTGTTGGGCCGGGAGCTGGGCTCGCTACACCCAGATAGATCTACCGCTCGAGTCCCTCGGTGTTCTAACTACCCATTCACATGATCTAAACCTCCTTACGTTATTCATACGTGTATAAAGTACTTGTAAACAAAGTAACATGTATTTCACCCCCGCAGTTAAGAAAACTGAAAACAGTTAGAGAAAAGGGGGACATGAACTCACAGTGAATGCGCGTCTCTACCAAGTGTCTCCAATACAGTAAGCTGTGCAACGACCTACAAGTGCTAATTCTATTAGACGGACGGCCGTGCTTTAGCTTTATAGTTTAAGTTTTTGGGGAAATAGTTAGACAACTATTTCGTGTTTATTTTCCGTATACACTTGGTAGTTTTTCTTCCCAAGGATGGGGGATACAATACGTGTGCGTAAGTTACGTTTTATCAATCTTGTGGTAATGTAATTATCGGTGTAACTTATATGTTTGAGGAAGCGTTCGCAAAGTTTTGGAATCATTAACGCTTGTAAATATTATTTTTTTACTCTAAAATAATATTTATGTATCTCACAAAATAATCATAAACAGTGTTGTGACAAAATATACTTATCACGTTAATCTTTGTGAAAATCCCACCTCCGAATATTTAGTAAAATATAGTGCTGGCGAAATTTATGTTTCGAAAGTATGTCCAAAAATATTTCTAACACTTGTTGTGTAAAAAGTCTAAGTGTTAGGTTTTCAGAAAATTTCGCCAGAGTTTCCTCTGTAACTGGAGGTGGCCACGCTTTCAAGCGTATCATTTTCTTTTAACAAATCAATTCAACAATCTTCTTTATTCAATCAAACAATTTCCGACACATCAAACTAGTCGACAAGTATGTAAATCGCATAATCGCATGAACTTGCAGTTTTTCCGAATCTATAGTGTAAACATCCTTTATATATGTAGATCCTTATATAAAGTAACTTTAATCTCATAAAAACCTCGTGTTTAGAGAAATCTGTCTTTACAACTTCTAGTAACAAGTGACAAATATACTTCTTTGTCGGATCTCTTTGTTTCACAAGTGTCTACACACTTGTGGTTTATAAAATCATATTTATTAGTGTAAGATCCATCTTTAGAAAAACATGATTTCTTTAAAGTGTGGTCTTTCAAAAATACCACTTGCGGATACGTAGATCCGCTAGTTTTAAACACCATTTTACCGGTTAAATCACTTTTACACAAGTAAAATATTTCTACACAAGTTCATGTATCTTGTGTGGTAGAGTTTCACCTTTAACCCTTGTATTTAGTCAAAAACGAGCTTATGTGAAGATACATGATGTTACAAAGTCGGGTTAAACGATGTTCCGAGCTACCACATCATAGATCGGGTCTCAATAAACACATATTTTAAGTCCTACGACTTTTACACAAGTTATATGTTATTAACCACCATTTTTAGTATTTTTACTAGACTTTTATTCATCAAAACTTATGTTTTTGATATTTAACTGACAAAAGTTCTTTTAACCACTTTAGACATGCTTAAATATGAGTTTTAAACAATATACCTCTAGCTCGGGGCTAGGGAAGAATCGTGATGAAAATCGCGTGGATAAAAGCTAACTGTTGAGGTCCTTCGTGTTCCGAGTGCACAAGAGCTCCTAATACGCGACTTGTGATGTTTGTATGATCTTGGAATGGAGTGAACTAGAACCGAAAATGGGTGTGTAGGTGGTGGGGGTTTCGGCCGAGAACCAAGAGAGGAGAAAGGAAGAGTGAAATGTGGTTTGTGTTTAGTGATAATTCTCAAGTGTTGGTGATGTTATTTATAGGCAAAAATTAAGGGTTTTATCCAATGGGTTATATGTCCCAAAGATACTAAACATGCTTAAATTAAATAATCAAGATTTGTACCATGGTGTCCCCTATGGTTTAGGGCCGGTTAGGGTATGGGGGGTGGGGTTAGTTCGATCTTGACTAGGTAGTTAGGTGATTAGTTTAGGTTAAATAGGTAAGTTAAGTATTTAACCTCGTTAGTTGTATGTTGCACGTTATGGCGGGTGTTAGGGTAATCAGGGACCCTAACTGGCTCAGAAGAATATAGTTAGTGAAAATATTAATATTTTCATGTTCCGGGTAAAGTCCGGTTGTTCAGTTGGATAGTAATCCGTTAAAGCGTTATAAAAGCTTTAAAGTGTCGTTATTACATTTTTAGTGACACAATTTGTTTTCCCGACACTTTAGAAAGTGTCTAGTGTTATTTTCTCATTTTCTGGCACTTTACTAGTCAGCTAGAAGCTGGTTAAATTATTAAAGTGCTGTGTTTGGTACTTAAAGTACGTTTTAGGCACATCCGAATCAGTGTATCTTATTCCTAGAGACGCGGTACCACAACCCTTATATTCCTACACTCACTACCAGTGTAGCCAAAATATATGAGGCTCTTAACAGGCCTTAGAGGCAGTGTCTGCCTGGTGCTGGTTATATCAGCATGTTCACTGTGTATCCGTTTAGTGCTACTGTGCTTTTTGTGCATCAAGTTTGTCACTAGGGTTCAGTATGTAATTAATGTAGTGACAGCAAATAAAGTATGATGCGAGTAAGTGCATGTATCAATATGCAGGTAGCAGTTTATCAGCTAGTTCAAACAAGCACAGTAATCAAGTAGTAATTAATCATTAATTAAGTTGTACGGATACCTGGTTTAGTGCGGGTTGTCACATAAGTGATTTGAATTCATAATGGGAAAATAGTTTGTTGTAAGGGGGAGTTCTGATTGTTTATGCCAAGAGAATGGCGAATTGAAGCAATTCACAACAGTTGTCATTTTATTTGTACAGTTTGTTTTCAAATTTTCTCAGAAAATCAAAATTGAAACATATTTTGATTTTAGGGGGAGTAAAAATTTAGAAAATTTCGAAAATTTGAAAAATCCAAAAACATGATAAAACCAGAAAAAGTCAAAAACATCGAAAAATGAAAAAGAGTTTTAGTGTGAAAAAGAGGAAATGATAGTACATCAGCGGACTATCACAGCACGCTAAAGAATTGGAAAGTCAAATGTGATAAACGATCTCACTGAGGATATGTCAGTAGGTTTTTACACATTTAGTAGATTGTTTTTGAGATATAAATCTAAATTCAAATACTTACTTATCTCGTGGGGAACTTCTCTCGGATATATGGGTAACCCCCAAAATCTTGTTTGAAAGATTCTCTATTTCTGACATACTAGGTCTTTGTGCGTGGTGATATCTGGGGTATTATACCAGGACTTCTGATTTTGCGGGAGCAATAGCCTAGTCCTCGTATAATGCTTTGTATTGCTTTAATCTTAAAGCCCACCCTCAGCATAAAAAATGATGAAACATTGAAAAATGCTAATCATGTGCAGTTGAAGAAAAGATCCCCAAACGGGACACACCAAAAGACGAGCCATCATCTCTTTGTCTGAACGGAAGTTCTAACCTGAGCTCTCATGGTCTCGCATTACCCGTTTACAGATATCATTAGTGTACATTCACCTGTTAGACTGAATATAGAAGTCTGGATACGGGAGTATATTCTGAGGTGGGAAACGCGAATAAGTTTAAGTGCTTAAAACATTAATCTCGTATCTCGGAACAATTGAACTTTGTGTGAAAATTTAAGTGGATCAGTATACTGACAATCTAAGTGAATCGTTTAGAACTTAAAATGTTTAAAGCTTAACGGTGTTAGTGATTTGTCTCATAATCTGATATGATCCTCTTACACAAACTCACAAAAAAATATTGTATGTAAATATTTTGTTACTGTTTTTCATTCAAAAACAAAAATCCAAAATGATTTTTAGTGTGTTTTAGTATAAAATTTTGAAAAAATACAAAAAGATTTTCGACAACTGATGTTGGAAAGCTGATTTTCAAAATTCCAAGTGCTAAACATGTTGAACAGGTTTGGGAAAGTGTGTTTAACGAAGTTATTCTTACAAGTGGTTTTCAGAGATTAAATCATTTTTGAATGATACCTGCATGTGATTTCTAAATTTATAAACATTTAAATTTGAGAAATTTATTGTGAGGTAGAGGATGTGCAGGAATGAAGGTTGAAAATAGCTAGGTTCCGATACCTGAGGATTCTGTGATTTCAAAGAGCCAGGTTGTGATCTTAGAACCTGTGAGAGTTTGAGCCAGGTGTTTGATCCAAAGCCTGTAGAATGAGAATTCCAGACTGCGATCCCAGTTTATCGAAAGGGGGAGTCTGAAGACTGTCAAGAAGGAGAGATTGGAGCCAGTATCTGATCTTGGAACTGTATCCATGCAAGACGCTGGGGCTGAAACAGGATAAGAGCCAGGCATAAGATTCTGAGAAGAAGAATCAAGAGATCTGATCAAGAGAATTAGAAAGCTCAAGAGCCAGATCAACATTCAAGGAGAGATTAGATGAAAAGAAGAGAAAGAGATTGATTGAGGATGCTTACAATGGAGAATCTTTGGAGAGTGCGAGAAGACTGATAAAGACTGAAGGATTGACAACCGAAGACTCGACACCAAAGACTTCGTCAACATCCAAGGGGGAGTCTGTTGGTGCATATGGCATGAAAAACGAGAAAAGTGTGTTTATAGCATTTCGCACGAAATGAATTGGAGGCCATTTCGCACGAAATGACTTGGTCATTTCGTACGAAATGAGCTGGTCATTTCGTTTGTGTTGTTTCGTACGAAATCACTATTTCGTGTGAACTATTTGGTACGAAATAGCTATGTCTATAAATACCTGTCGTGCCAAATCATTTGTAACGATTCTGATTCCGGTAGCGAAGCTCTGCCGAAGTGTCTACTGCATTGTAATCGATCTGATATCAATATAAAGACAGTTTAAAGTGATTTCTCGTGTAATACAGCTGAAATAACACCGATACATCTGTTTCCGCACTTTGTATTGGTTGAGTTCTCTTCTGATCGACTCGTTTGGGTCTGAAAACGATCCTACAAATTGTAACATGTATTTCACCCCCGAAGTTATAAAACTGAAAACAGTTAAAAGAAAAGGGGGACATGAACTCACCGTCTTGCGTCTTCAGTGCTCGTAACTAAAATCCCTTCAGCAAACACGACTACCTATAATGTACTAGGGTCTATTAGACGAATGGGTCGTGCCTTGACTTAGAGTTAACATTTTTGAGTTACGTCTCTTTTATGTCACACCCCGGCCGCGTCAAAACAACGAAACCGCGGCGGAAACGCCGGGGAGTGATGCGATAGAATTATTGTTTCAACAACCATGGTAATTAAAGTTATGTATTATTAAGATTAAAGTTTACATTGTCTTTGAGTTCAAACTAAAACAACATAATAACTGTCTTTTAAGTCACTAAGGCCCAAGTCCGCCTAAGTGAAGCACAAACATCATCATGCATTAGCACCTGAAACACATGTAAAAATAGGTACGTCAACATAAAAATGCCTGTGAGATACATAGGTTTTGTTTATGAAGGATTCATGACTTGTGGTTTAAAAAGTGTTTAACAAAATGTAGTCATGAACCTTGTAAAATGTTTTATGAAATCATGTGAAAATCGATATGAAAATCAATGATGATGAAAGGACAATGCATGGTTAAATGAATAACCAAGTAAAAGTGAATTTGTATAAAATGTGTACTTTGTAAAACAATGTCATGTTCTTGTATAAAATGTTTCATGTCTTGCCCAAGTAGCTTAGATAACGCAACAATGTATAATATAATAAAAGCACTTATATATAGGAAGTATCAGCGGCGTATCCACCATGCTTTTATCATATAACACATAACCCCGTTACATAAGTCACTTATCAATAACCAACCAAAATATCATGTTAAATGTCAAAATGTTCATGTATAAACCATGTCTAATGTCATGTGTAACGTGTATCATGTATAACCAATGAAATGCAAAGCAAGTAGGAAATCATCTACTTAAACTATGTGATGATATCAATGTAGAAATAAATGTCTTGTATGGTGAATAACAAGTAATTACTCAGCCATAGGAAAATGTACAAAACAAGGTTTTTGAATAAACCTAAGTTTAAATCAAATGTTATGCTTTGCAGAAAAACAATGCTTTATGATTACAAACATTTATGCAGTGATGTTAATTTCATACATTCAAGCCTTGCGACTGTGGCGACAAACCTTTAAACAAATTAAAGGTTTATCTAAGTTATGTAGTCGGATTCTGTCATTCCCAACTTCCAAACAAACCTAGGAAGTCGGAAACGGGAGTTGTCAATTCCTATGGTACCATTACATACTACCGAGCGGCATGATCAATGTTAATGAATGTATTATTGTCCCGATTAAATATACCAAATGTCATAACCAATGTAAGCATGCTATGAAAACCATGTACTAGGTATGCTAAGTAAACATGCCTAGTAGAAATGTTCATGTAAAACAATGTGCTAGCATGCTCAGTAAACATACATAGCAGAAATGTCATGTAAAATCAATGTGTCCATATGCTAAGTAAGCATATGTAACAAATGAGTAACAAATCAATGTGCTAGCATGCTTAACATACATAGCAAAACATAATTGAAATCATGTACTAGATATGTACTAGGTGAAACTAGCATGTTTATGTCATAAAAGCATGAAATGCACGAAAGTAACACGTATGTACATGTGTATCACCCCAAAATATTTGAAAACGGTAAAAGAGGGGAACTATGTACTCACTTGGGATTGCTAATTAGTCTTGAGAATAAGACCAATTAAAGCTCCAAGTATCACGGAATCAACCGGCACCTAGTATAGGTAATTATGTTAATAAACGGATCCTAAATCGGGAGATAGGATAGAATGAGGTTCTATAAATCAAATGAGTATTTGAACTCATATGGTATGATTTAATAGACCTTACATTCTGATTTGAAAGTCTACCTAAGTGCTTTTGACCCGTTTCGACACATTATGGTAACATAAGCTACTATAAGGCGTCGTTAGCGTAAAACTAGGTTCGGATGGTTAACTATGTGCTATGCCAAGTCTTACATGCCCAATTATCCCTAAACATGTTACTAAATCAGTTTACATGTCAAAAATATGTTCACATAGTCAAAATACGGTTTTATGCTTCAAAAGGGCATTTTGGTCATTTCCTATGGGCATACAAGCTAACTAGCATATTACTAACCAATCCTATGTGATCATAAGGTATAACCTCAGTGGTTATTCCCTATGCAACTATGATCACTAACTAAGCTTGGTCTGATCCTAAAGATCGACCAAACGGGTCGGGTTCGAAAGTGTAAGCGGTTGTTTAGACCGCTTAACTTACGACCCTAAACAAGCACTAAAGTAATAGTGATGAGTTAAACATGTCAAAACATGTTTAACCTACTGATTTGGTATCAAAACAAAGTGTTTTGATACCTAAAAGTAGTTCCGTTTCAAAATGCGTGCTAAAACGCATTTTGACCGAAACTTTGACTCGTCACTACACCTAGTTAACGTGGTAATCAGCGGGTATAATCACTAAGGATTATAACCAACGTGATTACAATCACGTTGCAAAGTTCAACCGAACTTTGCGTTGACCATTGACTGGTCAAACTGAAAGTCAAACACTGTTTGACTTTTTAAACTAGTAAGCAATAAAAAGAATGAAAGAATGCTCACTAAAGTCCTTTCTATCTTTTCTACAAGAAAACAAGCTTCCAAATCAGATGAGAGAGCTCCAATTCAGATTGTAGAGAAGAGAAAGAGGAAATGAGCAATGAACAAGTGAAATGGCTTGGCTATTTATAGTTGTTGCAACTTCATAGGATCATGCCAAGTTTTGTGTGGCCAACAAGGAAGAAATCATGGCCCTACATGTGTTAAAGACTGATTTGTAGCCTTGGTGAACACTTAAACTTGCTAATCACACAAGGAAATTGCACAAACAGCCCCTGAATTAGCAACAGATTGTTGAAAACACATTTCTGGTCACTGGGCACCTCACACGGCCCGCGTAAGGATAGGTATGGGCCTTACGCGCCCTGCATGGGCTCCCCAGTTCAGCAAAGTTTCACACATTTACAGTTTTAGTCCCTGCATGCGTTCGAGTCCATTTTTGGCATTTTTGACACCTGTTAAGCCATTTTCAAGGCTCTACAAGGTCAATAAAGTTTAGAGGACTCAAAATATACTCGGAAAACTCTCGGATGTCGGCTCGTTTGGTCGTACGGTCGCGTTGTTCGTTAAATTACGACGAAACTCAAACGGACGCGAAAACGAACCAAATTAAGCGACGAATGGTATTTTTGCATGCCGATCACTAAAATAAAAATATTTTAGTGTGTACAAAAATTTTGGATGTCCAGATGTGGCCAGAACGTAAGATATGCGCGAAAATGCAAACTTACGCCGTTTTTGACACTTTTAGTCCCCGTAAGATCATATAAGCATGTTTTCGCATACCGAACCTATCAAAGATTATTTATAAGCCATGTTTAGGTTATATATGGTATGTTTAACTTATGATCAAGTTCCGGACTGTACGTTGCCTTACGAAACGGCAGACTTTTGCAAATTGACGCAAATAGTCCCTAAGAGCGAATAAACTTGTTTTTTTTGCCATACCAAAGCCTTTAAAACTTATTTCTAAGTTATGTAAAAGTTATTTAAGTTATGTTAAGTTTATGATGCTGTTCTGGAGTGTTTGTCGCGGAAAACTGATTACATTTACGCATCAGTTCGAGTATAACTTCCCAGAAAGCGATATAGAGTTCAAAATCGATCAAAAATCGACATGTGCATAAAATCAAACATAAATGACAAAAATTGGGATCAAAACACACTGTTTTATTAATACTGTATTGTTCAGAGTTTGTAAAATGATATCACAAGCACAGATGTCACATTTTATGACTTCCATATTATTCCCAGTTATAATTACTTGTTAAAATAATAGTTATTTTTACTTTAAATTATATTTAATTTTGGAATAACTGTTAAAAAATATTTTTGTAATAATACTTCTCAAGTATTTATACTTATATTTCCTTCCCAATGATGGGGGTATCTCATACATGTGTATTCGTATTCTTGTATTTGTAGTTCCAAAATAATATATTTTCAAGTCTAACTTTAGAAAATATATTTAAACTTATTTTTATCCAAAAATAATGTATTTCAAGTTCGTCCAAGAAAATATATATTTTTTCAAAAATCATATATCTTCTAAATATTCCAAAAATATATTTTTACTTCCCAAAAATAATATATTTTCTCCTTGTCAAAAAAAAAAATGATATAACTTGGTAAAGGTATTTTCCGGAATATTTTGTTCTTTCGTTCAGTTTCACAATATTATGTGTGTAACTTGTATATTTATTCCTTGAGATTTTTGGTAGTATTTTGGATTGTAAATTCTTGGTATTTTGTTAAGTTATATTATTTCAAATCCTAAAATAATATAACTATTACACAAAGTATACAAATATTCACACACATCCTGCCATTAATGTGTATATATTTATATATATTCTAAATATATATTTACCCATTTTTATTTATAAAAACCAACCTCCAATATTTGTATTTTTGTAACAAAAATTATGGCAAGGTTTATATGGAAACTCATGGTTAAAATATACTTGTAAACATTTGTTTGAAAATATTTTTCTAAGTGTTTATATTTTTAGAAAATGTTGGCATAGTTTTCCCTAAAAATGGAGGTGTCCATGCTATTAAAGCATATCATTTTCTTTTTAAAATCATCACAAACAATCAACAATCAACCCCAAGCAACTTACACTTACCAATTTGCCAAAATTATGTAATTTTCCTAACAACATGAACTTGAACTTTCATAAAAACTTGTAGTAACTTGGTAGTGTGTTTAGTAGGTTTAGTTACCCTTTAAAGTGTGTTTACTTCTTTAAAAGTTTTATTCTTGAAAGATTTAGGTGTTTACAACTTGTAAGCATGTTTTACAAAAATATTTCTTTATGAAATCTACTTGCTTCACAAGTGTTTCTACACTTGTTTTATCACAAAAAACAGTGTATGTTTAAGTAAGAACCAAGATCTACTAAAAATCATATTTTGAACTTGGTTCTTTTGGAAAACCATTCATAAATCTTAGATCAATATGATTATTAACTCACTTTGATTATTATTTTTCAAGAAATCAAGTATTCTTTTCAAGTTCATGATTTAGGGGTGGATGATCTTTCATCCTACAACTTCTTACATTTCTCATCTTGCTAAACTATGTTTCTAATCATGATTTAGCAAGATGCTATGATGATCAACATCATCTTTACAAACAAATCAATGATCATCAAGCATTCATAACATAAACAACTTAGTTTCATCAAGATTACTTCATGTATCAAGCTTATGTTCATGTTCCTTGATTATGTTCTTTAGTGTTCTTCATAATTATCATCACATATCATCTTTTAACCAACTAAATAAGAAGTAAATTCAAGTGACAAGAAGCTTACTACTAGCACAAGGGCTAGGGAAGAACACAAGAAGATGAAGGTGACAAATGTGGCGGATAATAGCAAATGGAAGAGGTCCTTCAATCTCCAAGACCACCAAGCTCCTTTGTAGACCTTCTAGCACCTTTGTGAGTGTATGGAATGTATGGAAGTGAGATGAAGATGATGGTGATATTGTTGCTTGTTCTCGGCCGAGAGTGGGCAAGAGGGGAGGAGAAGAATGGTATGTTTTTATGTGTGAAAGATAATGGGGCCTTGATCTACTTATAACCATATTTAAGCTTTATCCATTGGATAACATGTTCCCTAAGTACACACAAGATCTCTTAACAATCTTCATGAGATCTAATGAAATTAAAAGAAATCACAAGTGGGGGACCCACTTGTGACCGTCAATTGAAGGGGGGGTCTTGGTTGGGGTTTAATGATAAGTTAAGCAATCTAGTTAGTTTTCAAGTGTAATGTTTAGTGTTTAAGTTAATATGGTGTTATATAGTGTGTTAGGGTGTTCGGGGATCATAACTAGCTCAGAAATAATAAAACAATACTTCTAGTGTAATTTTGGTGTTTCGGGTAGTGTCCGGTTGTTCGGTTAGATACCGGTTCGTTAAAGTGTCAAACTATACCGTTTAGTGTTCTTTATGTACCCTTTTGTGACACTTTTAATTCCCGACACTTAGGAAAGCATTCAGGACCATCTAGTCATATTTTTGCATGTTACTAGCTTGTTAAAAAGCTGATTTTTGCTGATTTATGCTGAATTCAGCACTTTATGTGGGTTTTAGGCACTTTCCGGCACTTAAACGATCACTTATAAAAGCAGTTTTGTGGTCCTTACTTCCCTACACACTACACTAGTGTAGTACTTAGTCTCTGGCCCATACTGGGTCTCAAAACACTGTCTGTCTATGTACTGAACTTTGTCAGCATTTTTCTGAGTTATCCGCTAACTGTGCTAACTGTGCTTTGTGCATCATTTATGTCAATATGGTTTGTATGTAATAATGATGTGACATTATGCAATATGTGATGCATATGTAAGTATGATGCAATAATCAGAAAGCAATTAATTGTAATTCAGCACAGTCATTAAGCACTAATCATGATTAATTATTTGTACGGATGCATGCAAATTTGGCAGTTGTCACATTCTCTCCCTGTTAAGAAAATTTCTTCCCAGAAATTTATACTACCTTAACTCCTTAGGGTTACATTAAGCATGTATGTATATGAATAATGTTGGGGTAGATAACCACAGAACCGAATCAAATCTTATGCACATCAGGTGAATCTAGGGATATATTTCAACAACAAGAACCCAATGTTTAAAAGGTATGTGTCCTAGCATTTGATGTCAAAGGACACGAGATGTATAGATGTATAATCTAGCGTAACTTAGTTAACAGGGGTGCAACAAAGGAGTTTTGACCAATGGATTCTCAAACAATCGGTCACAATATGCAAACGAGTTTTTCCCAAACCATAGCATAAAAGCTATATGAACTCAAAATCAACAACTTGAACATGAAAGTGATCTATCAACTTTCGAATAAGTAAATGGTAAGGATTAGTGTGTTGACATTCTTGAATTGCGAAAATTACACCGAATGGAATACAAGCGAATCTAGTGTATCATTGTCTTAATTCGTAGTTGCATTAGGAATGTTTAAATGACAAGCCAACAAAAGTATGTGTAGTTTTGTGTGAAACGGTTGACCATGATTAGCACAAGCTACAAATTTGTAATGACACCACAAGGTATCGTAATTGACATATTTCAACAATAGCGGTGACCGAACAAGTTCACCATGCTTGAAATCAAAGGAAAGTGTACTGAAACAACTCTGAAAATTTGATTTATACAGCGTCATGGGGTTTTCAATCGAATATGGAACATCAAGGAACTACTGTTTCTAATTGAAGATGGGAAACAATAAACACTGCAAGGTATTCAATTTATAACGAAAGAATCGTTAGGAGGTACACCGTGATATGAAATGAACCTAGGTACCATTGCCTTAACGCACAACTGGGTTGAGACCGCTTTAATCGTGATAAACAAAACGGATTTTAGAACAAATAAATAGATAATTAAATCCGTGTATGAGGTACGTAGCCAAACCAGCGCAAGCTCCAATTTTTGTGAAAATATCACCGCAAGGTATCGAAACCAACAAACGATTTAGTGGAGTCGTAGACCAATCAAGTCTACTACGGCTCGAAGCAAGAGAACCTGTGCAAAAATATTTGGATATGATGCTCTCAATACATCATATGACGTCTTAAATTGAATATGTAAAATGGATAAGTTCAAGCAATTGAACTTGGTTTCAGCGTAAGCTGACAATAAACGTATGTATCAACAAGGGAATCTCAGCATGGTTACGAAGATAAACCATGAATGTAACTTGAAAGAAAAGAAGTTTCAAGAAAGTGTGTTGACTTGATAACAAAGGAGCCAACAATTACAATAATGTAGGTTATTCGAATCATAAACCAATAGTTAGTTTTAGCAACATAATATTTGAACTTCAATGAAGCGTTTATTCGAACGAAACCACATGCGTAACAAATGGTGCATGCGTGACATATAAGTTTTCAAGAAATGGAACAATGAGTATTTGCTAAAATGAAGAAATGACCAAGTATCGAAGCAACGTGTGTTCGCTCTCGGCGAAGAAAATTAACGCGATGCAACTACCATTAAGGGGAGTAGGGATGTAAACATCTATTCGCTAGAAGCAGGGGTGGAGATTTCAACAAAGGAAATTTTGAGTGCTTTCTGTTTGGTTAACTGAAATAGCATATATGTCAGGATAATGGGGTTTGCTTGAATTAACAGGTGTGGTTCCTAAGCGACAACCTTTACAAGTTTTGACCTGGGTTCCCAAAGGTCCTAAGTACTTGTTTTCTAGATTCTCAAAGTTTCGTATTCTGTGTAAAACTGTGACAACTCGAAATTTCCAACATTCTTTATTTGCATTTAATGCACGTTGACTTTGACTGTTTAGTTGTTTGACTTGTCTGACTTGTAACTGTACACTTCGTGTTATAATAAACGTATTGTGTTTACATGATTATGTGTTTGATTGTATAACATGGAACCTATCGAGAAACGTAAACTGCTTAACTTATGAAAGAACCCGACGAAACACAAGTGTGTTTCGCCATAACAAATCTCGACGAAACAGACTGTTTCGCCAAAAGCATCTCGACGAAACAGAAGTCTGTTTCGCCGAGCCCAGTTTCACCGAAGCCCAGTTCGGGCCCAACACGCTATTTTGAGTTTAAAACGTGAAACAACATCAGTTTTTACATCTGCTATCAAACAACCAAAACCCTAGAGCCCCTTTCTCTCCTGTGCGACGGCAGTTGGAGGTTCCCGGCGATATCTTAGCGATCGATTCGTATTTCTTTTATTCCGGTTAGTGTGTGTTCGTTAATCGGTTTAATATTTCTGTAATAGCTCGATTCATGTTTGTGTATATACTTGATTTCTGGATTATATAGGAGTATATGGGTATGATGTTCTTGATTGCGATATACATGGTTAATCGGATGCGTAATTCTATGCGAAACTGAATATGATCGAATGCTCGGTTCTGAATGTTGTTAATATGATTTGATTCTGAATTCAAGTTAGCATCTTGATAGGGTTCAATGATAAGATTGTTGGATGTTAAATTTATATGTTATACACAAAAACTAGGGTTTATGCTAGACAATGATTCTTGGATGATTGAGTTGTGATGATTCGTTCTGCACATTGACCTTCATATGATTTCTGATACTGATAACGGCTGCTAGCATGATTAGGGTTCTGTGTATATTTGTAACTGCTGCATCTGTTGTCTGCGAAACTGACGTCCGACGAAACAGAACTCTCGGCGAAACAGAATGTGTTTCGCCAAGAGTAGTCGACGAATCAGAAGTTCTGTTTCGCCAGGGGACACCTCGACGAAACAGAATGTGTTTCGTCAATATCTTGTTTCGCCAACTTATGTGTTTCGTCGAGCTGTGCTGTAACTTGAATGGATTCTGTTAAGTGTTAACTGGAATATTTAACTGCTGTTAGACGTTAGACATGACTTGTATGATTGTGATTACGTGCTACCTGCTTAATACGTGAGCAACTTGAACACCAACTGATTATTCTATACGTGCGTACTTTAGGACGTGATTGACTTACTTTGAGCACATACTTAGCATACCGAGCAAACTCAGGTGAGTTCACACACTTTCTAAGGCATGGGATTCCCGGTGGTTGGGAATGGGTTAAAGAAATTAAAAGGAACCTACATATCCTCCTTGGGTAGGATATGTACCGCCATCCTCCATGGGTAGGATGCCAATATTAATCCTGCGTATTCTCCTTGGGTAGAATACGTACGTTCGTCCTCCTTGGGTAGGACAACAACCTTAACTATACTTGAACGATCTTCGCAAACATGCCTGGAATGGCCGCGAACTATACTAAAACGATCTTCGCAAACATGCCTGGAATGGCCGCGAACTATACTTTAATCTTCGCAAACATGCCTGGAGGGCCGCGATACAAATATAACTAGTCTACAATACATGGGAAACCCCCACTAATCTTCGCAAACATGCCTGGAGGGCCGCGATGTAATTGATAACGATACATGGGTTACTAAACAAACAAACGATTTATGAAACGAACATTATTACTAAACAACCCACTGTGAACTCGCTCAACTAGTTGTTGACTCTCTGTTACATGCCTTGCAGGACCTTAGGTACATATGGAGCTTGCACAGGAAGGAGCAGGTCGTTGTGGGATACGGATCGTAGACGATATTTGAACTTATAACTTACTTTGGGTTTTCATTATTATGCTTCCGCTACTTAAACAACGTTTGGTTATGAACATCGGTCATGTCAAGATGAACTGCATTTTTCTACTTTTACACTTAATTACTATGTTTGTCATGATTGATGGCTTGATCCTGGTCATGTCACGCCTCCCAGCGGTGGTACTCCGCGTGTGGATTTTGGGGGTGTGACAGATTGGTATCAGAGCCATTGGTTATAGAGAACTCGGTTTTAATAGAGGGAAAACGATTTTGTTAAAACCAGACTATAACCAGAACAGTGCTCTCAACGATCCACAACGACGCTTCGCTCCACGTGCAAGGCTCAACATCATAGGTACTACTATTCATGTTACTTTACCTACATGCTAGAACTACATAGAACTTTGCTCGCGGTATGCTTAGAGTACAGAACCTACTATATGTTGTTGCTTGAGAATACTTGTGTACTCACTCTCTTCGCACTATTCGCGAACCTCTCACCCACATGTTCTCCTTGATGTCAAGATCATGTGAGGACGCGTTAACCTAACTCAAGCCCAGTTGGCGGCTTCGATCACTGAACAAGTCACTGCAGCACTTGCAGCTGCCCAGGCAGGAGGTGTAACCTGCCATCGCCACTTACTCTAGGATTTTTAGATCCTACTCTCGTAACTCAACACTTGTGCTCAATTTTGATTACTCTTACGCACACGACAAGTCAACACGCTCAGCCACCTGTATGCATATACACGACTTTTTATGGACTGTCGTCCTACTACTTTCAACGACACTGAAGGAGCTGTTGGACTCCTCCGTTAAGTTCGAGGAACTCGAATCGGACTTCGATTATGCGAATGACCCGAGGCTAGTAAGGTGAAATATGCCACTGATGGTCTCGAAGACACTGCGCAAACTTGGTGGAACGCGCAAGTTACGATGCTGGGGGCTGGCGGCTGCTAATGCCACCCCTTGGGACGAATTCAAGAAACTAATCAAACTAGAATACTGTAACTATGATAACATCCACAGACTGGAAGTGGAGTTCTTTAACCTGAAGATGACGGGGTCAGAAATAGAGGCGTATACGAAGCGATCTAACGAGCTGGCAACTTTGTGCCCTACTATGGTGGAACCTCCCATCAAGAGCACCGAGAGCGGTACCTCAAAGGCTTAGTACCAGAAATTCAAAGTCATGTGATGACTGCTAATCTTGCTACTATTCAAGATGTTACTCATCTTGCTCATCGTCCCACAGACCAGGCAGTGGAACAGAACAAGCTGCCTAGACGTATTGGTGCTACTACTTCAACTACTTTTGCTATCCTCAGTGACAACGAATGAAAGTGGAATGGAACCTCTGGCAAGGGTTCGACTACGATTCTGTCCCAGGCACAACAGTGAAAGATCGATGACAACCAAAGTCCTAGTCAGCAACCTTTCAGCAGTCAATGGCAGGGTGGATACAGGGGAAACCACCCTAAGTGCAAACGATGTAACTTGCACCACAGCGGGCAGTGCAACCGAAATCATTGTCAATGATGCGACAAGCTTGGTTATGGAGCCAAGGATGGTAGAAACTCACGTTCTGCAAGCCAGAACCAACAACAACAGATACAAGATCTATAGAATCAGCGGCAACAGCAGGGTAACAAGGGATGTTATCAGTGTGGGGCTGAAGGTCACTTCAAGAGACACTGCCCACGGTTGAATCAGAACCAGAATCAGAACCACAACCAAGGAAACGGGGACTAGGGAAGACAACGGGGGTAATAACGACGGCAATGGTGCCAGGGGTCGAGTGTTCGTGATTGGTCAGGGTGATACTAGTAATGACCTCAACGTTGCGATAGTTACGACATCGTCATTGGTATGGATTGGTTATCCCAACAACAAGCAGAGATCCTATGCAAGGAAAAGATCATTCGTATTCCCCGTTCTGGTAAAGAACCTCTCGAAGTTCAAGGCGACAAGAGTGGTGTCGTGAGTGGCATCCTACCCTTCTTGAAGGCCCAGAAGTGTTTACGAAAGGGCGGCCACACAGCTGTTTTAGCACTCGTTACTGATACATCGAAGAAAGAGAAAAAGATTGGGGATATTCCAGTGGTCGAATTTCAGATCGAGCTCGCTCCAGGAGCAGCACCCATAGCTCGAGCACCTTATCGCTTAGCTCCAACGGAACTGGAAGAACTGTCTAAGCAACTACAAGAACTCTTGGAAAAAGGGTTTCATACGTCCTAACTCTTCGCCTTGGGGAGCTCCAGTGTTATTCGTAAAGAAGAAAGACGGTACGTTCAGGATGTAAATAGACTACCGTGAACTCAACAAGGTGACGATCAAGAATCGTTATCCTCTTCCGCGCATAGATGATTTATTCGACCAGCTGCAAGGGTCAAGCTACTACTCCAAGATAGACTTAAGGTCAGGATACCATCAGCTGAGAGTCCGGGATGAGGACGTCTCCAAAACAGAATTCAGAACTCGCTACGGCCATTACGAGTTTTTGGTCCTGCCATTCGGGCTAACGGACGCGCCTGCGGTTTTCATGGAATCTTATGAACAGGGTGTGCAAACCTTATCTTGACAAGTTCGTTATTGTTTTTATTGACGACATCCTGATCTATTCGAAGAGTCAGGAGGAACACGAGCAGCACTTACGACTTATTTTGGAACTCCTTCGAACGGAACAACTGTACGCCAAATTTTCGAAATGCGACTTCTGGCTTCGTGAAGTCCACTTCCTAGGCCATGTGGTAAACAAGGATGGGATTCATGTCGATCCATCCAAGGTAGATACGATCAAGAACTGGCCTGCACCTCGCACACCGACAGAAATATGCCAATTCTTGGGTTTGGCAGGTTATTACAGACGATTCATCAAAGACTTCTCGAAGATTGCTCAGCCGCTTACACTACTGACACAGAAAGGTGTTGCTTACCGTTGGGGTAATACACAGGAAACAACGTTTCAGCACTTAAAGGATAGACTTTGTAGCGCACCTATCCTCTCATTGCCTGAAGGCACGGACGATTTTATAGTTTACTGCGACGCATCCATCCAAGGTCTTGGATGTGTGTTGATGCAACGGGATAAAGTCATTGCTTATGCTTCGCGCCAACTTAAGATTCACGAACGGAATTACACTACTCATGATTTAGAGCTGGGAACCGTTGTTTTTGCGCTCAAGATATGGCGACATTACCTGTATGGCACTAAGGGCACCATCTACACCAATCACAGGAGTCTCGAACATATTTTCAAGCAGAAAGAGTTGAACATGCGACAACGTAGATGGGTCGAGCTGCTGAACGATTATGAGTGTGCCATAAAGTACCATCCGGGCAAAGCCAATGTGGTGGCCGACGCCCTCAATCGAAAGGATACTACACCTAGGCGTGTACGAGCGTTGCAACTCACCATTCAGTCTAGTCTTCCTTCACAAATACGAGATGCTCAGGTAGAAGCATTGAAACCAGAAAACGTTAGGGCTGAAGCCCTACGCGACTCAAGGCAAAGATTAAAACAAAAGGCAGACGGAGCCTACTATGTAACAGGACGCATCTGGGTCCCACTCTATGGCAACTTACGCGAGCTTGTAATGGATGAAGCTCATAAGTCTTGCTACTCGGTACATCCAGGTTCGGATAAAATGTACCACGATATCAAAACTACATACTGGTGGCCTAGCATGAAGGCCCACATAGCCACATACGTTAGCAAATGCTTGACTTGTGCGAGAGTCAAGGCAGAATATCAGAAACCGTCAGGACCACTTCAACAACCTGAGATACCACAATGGAAATGGGAACAACTATTTGGGTGATCGTGGATCGACTCACAAAGTCTGCTCACTTCCTGGCTATTAAGGAAACAGACAAGTTCTCTACCCTAGCAGACATCTACTTAAAAGAAATGGTTTCAAGGCACGGGGTGCCAACCTCTATCATCTCTGATCGTGATGCACGCTTTACTTCAGAACTGTGGCAAGCAATGCACAAATCTTTTGGCTCTCGACTAGACATGAGCACAGCTTATCATCCTCAGACGGATGGGCAGTCTGAGCGTACTATTCAAACTCTAGAAGACATGCTTCGGGCGTGCGTAATTGACTTTGGCAATGGTTGGGAAAAACATCTGCCACTCGTGAAATTTTCTTGCAACAACAGCTACCACACCAGCATTAAAGCTGCACCACTCGAGGCACTGTACGGGCGTAAGTGCCAGTCACCTCTCTGTTGGGCAGAGGTGGGAGAAAGTCAAATCACAGGTCCAGAAATGGTAGTCGATACTACAGAAAAGATTGCATAAATACGACAACGCATGGCGGCAGCACGCGACCGTCAGAAAGCATACGCTGATTGAGACAGGAAACTACTCGAATTCCAGGTTGGGGATCGAGCGCTACTTAAAGTTTCACCCTGGAAGGGTGTGGTTCGTTTTGGCAAACACGGCAAACTAAATCCACGATATGTTGGACCTTTCGAGGTTTTTGAGAAAATAGGCAAAGTGGCCTACAGATTGAACTTACCACCTGAACTCAGTGCAGTTCACAATGTCTTTCACGTGTCGAATCTGAAGAAGTGTACGTCAGATGAGACCCACATAGTTCCCTTAAAGGAACTCACTATCGACGAGCGGTTGCACTTCGTCGAGGAACCTGTTGAAATCACGGACCGGGATGTTAAGGTCCTCAAGAACACGAGAATCCCTCTTGTACGAGTTTGTTGGAACTCCCGTCGTGGCCCAGAGTATACCTGGGAACGAGAAGATCAAATGGAACTCAAATATCCCCAGTTATTCGGAACCAATGCAACTACTACTGAGGCTGAAGCTACTATTGCAGAATTTCGGGACGAAATTCCAAATCAACGGGGGGGATAATGTGACACCCCAGGAAAACCAGTAATCTTCGCATACATGCTCGGGGAGCCGCGATACGAAACAGGTAAACAACGTCACACTATTAGCTTCCTCAGTAACTGCATACTAAATTTCGGGACGAAATTTCTTTCAAGTTGGGGATAATGTGACAACTCGAAATTTCCAACATTCTTTATTTGCATTTAATGCACGTTGACTTTGACTGTTTAGTTGTTTGACTTGTCTGACTTGTAACTGTACACTTCGTGTTATAATAAACGTATTGTGTTTACATGATTATGTGTTTGATTGTATAACATGGAACCTATCGAGAAACGTAAACTGCTTAACTTATGAAAGAACCCGACGAAACACAAGTGTGTTTCGCCATAACAAATCTCGACGAAACAGACTGTTTCGCCAAAAGCATCTCGACGAAACAGAAGTCTGTTTCGCCGAGCCCAGTTTCACCGAAGCCCAGTTCGGGCCCAACACGCTATTTTGAGTTTAAAACGTGAAACAACATCAGTTTTTACATCTGCTATCAAACAACCAAAACCCTAGAGCCCCTTTCTCTCCTGTGCGACGACAGTTGGAGGTTCCCGGCGATATCTTAGCGATCGATTCGTATTTCTCTTATTCCGGTTAGTGTGTGTTCGTTAATCGGTTTAATATTTCTGTAATAGCTCGATTCATGTTTGTGTATATACTTGATTTCTGGATTATATAGGAGTATATGGGTATGATGTTCTTGATTGCGATATACATGGTTAATCGGATGCGTAATTCTATGCGAAACTGAATATGATCGAATGCTCGGTTCTGAATGTTGTTAATATGATTTGATTCTGAATTCAAGTTAGCATCTTGATAGGGTTCAATGATAAGATTGTTGGATGTTAAATTTATATGTTATACACAAAAACTAGGGTTTATGCTAGACAATGATTCTTGGATGATTGAGTTGTGATGATTCGTTCTGCACATTGACCTTCATATGATTTCTGATACTGATAACGGCTGCTAGCATGATTAGGGTTCTGTGTATATTTGTAACTGCTGCATCTGTTGTCTGCGAAACTGACGTCCGACGAAACAGAACTCTCGGCGAAACAGAATGTGTTTCGCCAAGAGTAGTCGACGAATCAGAAGTTCTGTTTCGCCAGGGGACACCTCGACGAAACAGAATGTGTTTCGTCAATATCTTGTTTCGCCAACTTATGTGTTTCGTTGAGCTGTGCTGTAACTTGAATGGATTCTGTTAAGTGTTAACTGGAATATTTAACTGCTGTTAGACGTTAGACATGACTTGTATGATTGTGATTACGTGCTACCTGCTTAATACGTGAGCAACTTGAACACCAACTGATTATTCTATACGTGCGTACTTTAGGACGTGATTGACTTACTTTGAGCACATACTTAGCATACCGAGCAAACTCAGGTGAGTTCACACACTTTCTAAGGCATGGGATTCCCGGTGGTTGGGAATGGGTTAAAGAAATTAAAAGGAACCTACATATCCTCCTTGGGTAGGATATGTACCGCCATCCTCCATGGGTAGGATGCCAATATTAATCCTGCGTATTCTCCTTGGGTAGAATACGTACGTTCGTCCTCCTTGGGTAGGACAACAACCTTAACTATACTTGAACGATCTTCGCAAACATGCCTGGAATGGCCGCGAACTATACTAAAACGATCTTCGCAAACATGCCTGGAATGGCCGCGAACAATACTTTAATCTTCGCAAACATGCCTGGAGGGCCGCGATACAAATATAACTAGTCTACAATACATGGGAAACCCCCACTAATCTTCGCAAACATGCCTGGAGGGCCGCGATGTAATTGATAACGATACATGGGTTACTAAACAAACAAACGATTTATGAAACGAACATTATTACTAAACAACCCACTGTGAACTCGCTCAACTAGTTGTTGACTCTCTGTTACATGCCTTGCAGGACCTTAGGTACATATGGAGCTTGCACAGGAAGGAGCAGGTCGTTGTGGGATACGGATCGTAGACGATATTTGAACTTATAACTTACTTTGGGTTTTCATTATTATGCTTCCGCTACTTAAACAACGTTTGGTTATGAACATCGGTCATGTCAAGATGAACTGCATTTTTCTACTTTTACACTTAATTACTATGTTTGTCATGATTGATGGCTTGATCCTGGTCATGTCACGCCTCCCAGCGGTGGTACTCCGCGTGTGGATTTTGGGGGTGTGACAAAAACTGTTTTGTGCATTGCGTAGGAAACACGATTTTTGTGTATGTTTAAAACAAGTTATTGTCCCACAATTCCCCGACATACTTTCTTCCTGAATTCACAGATAATGGCACTCAATCATCGATCAGTCTTAAAATAGTTGTTGGATCCTCACAGTTAGTTAAATAAATAATTCGTTAATCCTCAGCAAGAATTACCGACTCTTGTTGGTTAGCTCGTTCGGCTCCTGGTAGTTGCGGCTCATTTGACAATCATCGTCCTTTTCTTTGACGAACAGTACTCAGATTCCTTAGGGCAAAAAGCTTGCCTTATAAGTCCCCAATCTAGCAACTTCTGAAGCTGCGTTGACAATCCTTGTATCTCAGAAAGTGCAAGTCGATAGGGTGCCTTGGTTACAGACGCGGCGCCTAAAACCAATCGATGCAAAGTTCGACTTGTCGTTGAGGAGGTAATCCTGACAAGTCTTCGAGGAAGACTTCAGGTTATTTCCTTATCACAGGGATATCTTCGAGCTGTGACCCTTCAGCCTCTTTGTCCACATCATATGTTAAGGAGGCAATACACCTTTTTTGCAAAACTTTCGTGCCTTCATGCAGTTGGCAATTTGTAAGGGCATATTCTGCTTATCTTTGCGAATCACGATCGTTTCTTCATTTGACATCGGGGTGCGGATAATCTTAGGCTTTTACTAGCCTCCCATTAGTTGGTTTTATCAAGTATAGGATATCTACCCTATTTGCTACTAACCCAAATATATTCTTAAGCCCTAAATGAAACGCGGTTATAGTTAGTACTAGCATTAGTTAGCACAGACGCAAGGTGTCGGTTAGTAGGGAACGTACCGATAACCATGCTTGGATCCTGGCGTGCTCCCCCAGTTCCGATGTCGAACACTCCTTCTCGTGCCTGCTTATTGTTAGGACAATACTTCCTGAAATGCCTTTTGTCTCCACAGTTAAAACAACCTTGAGCACGTTTATGTTCATCACTGGTTCTACCTTGATAGTCGTTGATGTCGTTGCTTCCTTCGAGATTCTTGCTACCATCTTGGCCTCCATTTCCTTGTTCAGTACCCTACCTACAAGTCTCCTTGACATGCCCCACCTTGCCACAGTTTTCACATTTCCCATATCTGCATCGCCCGATATGATAACGTCGACAATTGTTACACTTAGGTAGGATACCCATGTACTCTTTTCCCTTTTTGACCGTATTCTTGCTATTCACCCGAGTACCCTTCTCGAAGTTTGCGAACTTTCTCTTGTTGTCTTCAGATGGCTCTACAGGAGTCTCCCTTTTCTCGTCGGGGGTTGAAAGTTTTTCCAATCTAAGTGCTTTTTTAGCGAGCGCCAAACTCATCATACTTGCAACAATAGTTGTTGGTGGCGTTGATGCTGTCATCAAGCTCAAGGCTTGAGGCGCCAATCCCCAAATGAATTGCCCCATTCTCTTCAATTCTGGTTCCACCAGGTACGGAACGACTCGCGACAAATCATGAAGTCTCTGCACATACTCCACCACCTTTGGACCTTCCATCATCAGGCTCCGGAATTCACCTTCCAACTTCTGGGTTTCTGTCTGAGAACAATACTCCCTATGCATCATTCCTTTCAGCTCACCCCATGTCAAAGCATATGCTGCAGTTTCACCCATTATTCGGACCCGAATGTTCTACCATAACAGAGCTTCATCTTGAAACAATCCAGAAACGTATGGGACTTGCTGCTCTAGCGTACAACCGCTCATTCGTATAACAGAATCCACATTCTCGACCCATTTCACGAAAGCTATGGCACCTCCAGTGCCGTCAAAGCTCAAAGGCTTGCAGTCTAAAAACTGCTTGTAGGTACAACCGTTGGGTGGGTTATTCCCTGAGATATTTTCGCTGTGCTGGTAGCGAAGAACCTCGTGCCGTGCGATGGCTTGTGTGATGTGCGCTTGCAATTCCGCCTTGGTCATGGGCAGTTGAATGATCCTTTGGGACATCTTTTACGAAGAGTTTGGATCGGTCAAGTCTCATTTGATCAGGGAGTGTAAATAGTCGTTTAGAGGTCATAGGTACATACACATAATAGATCATCATATCAACACATCAAGCAACAGCATACTCACGGCATAAGCAAGTATATGGAATCATGTTTAATGAGAGTATAATAAACAAACACGTATATTACAATCATAGCACATTCATGTTAGATTAGTAGTACGTTTAACGAGAACATTACGATTAGGCTTTCATTAAGCAGGTAAGCACATTACATCTCAATCACAACATAAACAAGTAATTCAAAAATGTATATAATGAGATTATTGCGATTGAGCTTTCATAAATTATCGACCACAATTACAGTTACATGTTCTACAAATGTATAGTATCACATCAAAAGGGACTACAGGGTCATACCACCCTTGTCCAAAACGTCTATCAATCTACAACAATCATGAAATCAAAAAGTGGTCTTCAAAAGGGCTTCGTAAGCTAGGCTCAATAGCGACACTCTCATCAAAAGTAAGCTGCCTGCATAAAACCAAAAACCGGCTATGCTGATGGTGGGGGGGGGGAGGAGGTGGAGGAATAGGAAGCAAACTGCGCACATGCGCGAGCTCCTCCTCAAGATCGAAAACGTGTCACAACAGATAGCTAATCTACTGCTCCATGGTAAGAAATCGGACGTCAAAATCTGGGTATGGCAGAAGAGGAGCAGGTGGAGTCGCAAAAGGTGACTGACATGTACAAGGTGGAGGACGTGGAATCCTCTCTAGCCCCATGACTCTACAATACAAAATCTCCTGTTGAAGCTGCAAGGACAGGAGTAGCTCATCCCTCATGTAACCAGTGTAATGTGAAGGATGGTATGGATCAGAAATTGGCATAGTATTCGACGGAAACCATATGAGTGGCTCGCCTGATGGTGCAGAAGCAAAATGAGTAGCAGGTGTAAACTGTGGCATGTGCGGAAATGCAGCTGACACGTGTGGAACATGGCCAGGCTGCTGGCTGGACGGACCTTCCCCTAGAAGGGGTGGAGTGATATCCTGCAAGAATGTGATCGGCAAGTCAGTGCGGTGCATATCAGACACATGTGGGTGAAACGGGGCAATATTAACAGGTGCATGAGCAGGTGCAGGTGGGGGAGTAACAGGCTCAACAAAAGGAGGGATATCGTCATCATCCTCTATCCACCCATTGCGGGTGAATGCGTATCTGGGGTCTATCTGATCAGCGAAAGCAGCATGGTCAGCGGGTGCAGGAATCGGATCAGGTACAAGTGGTGCAACAACAGGTATGCCAACAAATACAGGGTCATGATTAGGCAGAGGATCAGGAACATGTATAGGTTCAGGCTCAAGCATAGGCTCAGGGTCGGCTGGTGCCAGCTCAAGATCAACGGGTACATCAAAAAGCTGATCGTCGGGAACAAAGTCAATCTCATGCTCAGGCTCATCATCAAACTCAAAATCCTGTGGAGGAATAGGGGCGGCAGACATAGCCGTGTCAGAATCAGAATCAGTGGGATAACGCTGCAATCCCAGTGCATGCAAAGTAGTGGATGATACAGACTCAAAAGAATCAGGACCAGAATGATCAGATGAAATCTCAACCATAGGAATCTCAACAAGTGGAGCAACAACGACGTCATCGACTGGAACTCCATCACCCTGAACAGCATCAGGGGGACCATCAATGAAAAGATCGATATCATCGTCAGACATGGCATCAAAAGGCAGATCCTCGAGAGGAAAAGCCGCAAGAGGCAAAGGGGTCAGGATCGGGACCACGACATGCTCATCATCGGGATGTCCGATGATGATAAGATCCTGGTCAGGAATAGGAATGAAAAAGGGATCCTCGTCAGGTAGACCATCAGCATGCGGTATGTCGTCGCCAAAATCTGGTAAAGCAAACGGCTGGAAATCATCGTCATCGTCACTCTCAGTGTCAGAGGTGAAAATCTCAGGGTCTGGAACACTCTCATCGTCTGAAACTATGGCCATGGGGTCAACTGTATCTCACAGTCCACTCTCAGATGAGGATATGGTGTCTGTAATCAAAACAACCACAACATATGCACATATATCAACAATCATCAAATAAGCATGTAAGTAGTAATAATGTAAGCATGTATTCATCCTAGTCTTCCCAGACTATCCCACCCAGCCTCTCGGACTGAACTACCTAGCCTCTCAGACTAAACCTCCCAGTTTCTCAAACTACCCAGTCTCTCAGACTAAACTTCCCAGTTTCTCAAACTACCCAGTCTCTCAGACTAAACTTCCCAGTTTCTCAAACTACCTAGTCTCTCAGACTAAACCTCCCAGTTTCTCAAACTACCCAGTCTCTCAGACTAAACATCCCAGTTTCTCAAACTGAACAATGAACATAAACTTTGAAATGTGTTTCGTGTCTTTTGTTTGTAAAAATGTTTGTTCCCTGGATCTGGACGTTTTATGTATGCAATGAAAAACAAGTTGTGAAAACATTTTCGTGAGAGCCCTAATGGTCGTAGTCTAGACTCGAGAAAGAGTTCGCTACGATCGAAGCTCTGATACCAAGCTGTCACACCCTGACTTTTGCGGAAGCGTGATTATTGGTGTGACTTTCTTAATACCATAGCAATCAATCATGACAACACTATATGATAAAACCATAAGATGTTCATCCATAATTTAAGTTTGAAAATACCACAACATAAATTGTCTGAAACGTAGACTCCAAATTTAAATTACAACCCATGCAACATGTTTAAAGAGTTCACGAAGACTCGACAAAAGACTTTAAATAAAACTGAGTTTAGAACCATGTATCTCGTCCAGGATTAAGATACATCCCCTAAACCCTAATGACTTTGGATGACATCCTTTATTCATGACGCAGCTTGAAACATGCAAACACCTGCCAAATCCACTTAGTTCCCTGAAATACATGTAATTTGAAAACATCAATAAAAGTTGAGCGAGTTCATGTGATTGTTCGCGTGTATGAATAAACCTTTAAAGTATGTCTGTATGTATGTAAGCCCTGGTATGAAGCAATAAGGAAAAACAGATCACCAATGGTTGGCAAGGCCAATGATATGTGTGAAATGGTGCAGGAAAACTCAAACCTAGCGGATTTTGCCACGGCATTAGTATGTGGACATAGTCACCACATGGGCCACCCTGGTCCTCATGGATGTGGGCTCGCTACACCCAAATAGATCTATCACTCATGTCCCTCGGTCATACGATGAGGATTAATGGCCTTAAGTGTTATACCCACCACTCACATGATCAAGCAGTAACCCTCCATAGCTAACCATACGATGTATAAAACGTTTGTAAACAATTGTAACATGTTTTTCACCCCCAAAGTTATAAAACAAATAGTTAAAAGAAAAGGGGGACATGAACTCACTGTCTTGCGTCTTCAATGCTCGTAACTCAAATCCCTTCAGCAAACACGACTACCTACAATGTACTGGGGTCTATTAGACGAACGGGCCGTGCCTTGACTTAGAGTTAACGTTTTTTAGTTACGTCTCTTTTATGACTTCCATATTATTCCCAGTTATAATTACTTGTTAAAATAATAGTTATTTTAACTTTAAATTATATTTAATTTTGGAATAAGTGTTAAACAATATTTTTTTAATAATACTTCTCAAGTATTTATACTTATATTTCCTTCCCAAGGATGGGGGTATCTCATACATGTGTATTCGTATTCTTGTATTTGTAGTTCCAAAAATATATTTTCAAGTCTAACTTTAGAAAATATATTTTAACTTATTGTTATCCAAAAATAATGTATTTCAAGTTTGTCCAAGAAAATATATATTTTTCCAAAAAGCATATATCTTCTAAATATTCCAAAAATATATTTTTACTTCCCAAAAATAATATATTTTCTCCTTGTAAAAAAAATGATATAACTTGGTAATATTTACAAAAATCATATTTTCATTTCTTGTATCCAAAATATTATTTACTAAAAATATATTTATAAAGGAATTTTCCGGAATATTTTGTTCTTTCGTTCAGTTTCACAATATTATGTGTGTAACTTGTATATTTATTCCTTGAGATTTTTGGTAGTATTTTGGATTGTAAATTCTTGGTATTTTGTTAAGTTATATTATTTCAAATCCTAAAATAATATAACTATTACACAAAGTATACAAATATTCACACACATCCTGTCTTTAATGTATATATCTATTCTAAATATATATTTACCCATTTTTATTTATAAAAACCAACCTCCAATATTTGTATTTTTGTAACAAAAATTATGGCAAGGTTAATATGGAAACTCATGGTTAAAATATACTTGTAAACATTTGTTTGAAAATATTTTTCTAAGTGTTTATATTTTTAGAAAATTTTGCCATAGTTTCCCCTAAAAATGGAGGTGTCCATGCTATCAAAGCATATCATTTTCTTTTTAAAATCATAACAAACAATCAACAATCAACCCCAAGCAACTTACACTTACCAATTTGCCAAAATTCTGTAATTTTCCTAACAACATGAACTTGAACTTTCATAAAAACTTGTAGTAACTTGGTAGTGTGTTTAGTAGGTTTAGTTACCCTTTAAAGTGTGTTTACTTCTTTAAAAGTTTTATTCTTGAAAGATTTAGGTGTTTACAACTTGTAAACATGTTTTACAAAAACATTTCTTTATGAAATCTTCTTGCTTCACAAGTGTTTCTACACTTGTTTTATCACCAAAAACAGTGTATGTTTAAGTAAGAACCAAGATCTACTAAAAATCATATTTTGAACTTGGTTCTTTTGGAAAACCATTCATAAATCATAGATCAATATGATTATTAACTCACTTTGATTATTATTTTTCAAGAAATCAAGTATTCTTTTCAAGTTCATGATTTAGGGGTGGATGATCTTTCATCCTACAACTTCTTACATTTCTCATCTTGTTAAACTATGTTTCTAATCATGATTTAGCAAGATGCTATGACGATCAACATCATCTTTACAAACAAATCAATGATCATCAAGCATTCATAACATAAACAACTTAGTTTCCTCAAGATTACTTCATGTATCAAGCTTATGTTCATGTTCCTTGATTATGTTCTTTTGTGTTCTTCATAATTATCATCACATATCATCTTTTAACCAACTAAATAAGATGTAAATTCAAGTGACAAGAAGCTTACTACTAGCACAAGGGCTAGGCAAGAACACAAGAAGATGAAGGTGACAAATGTGGTGGATAATAGCAAATGGAAGAGGTCCTTCAATCTCCAAGACCACCAAGCTCCTTTGTAGACGTTCTAGCACCTTTGTGAGTGTATAGAATGTATGGAAGTGAGATGAAGATGATGGTGATGTTGTTGCTTGTTCTCGGCCGAGAGTGGGCAAGAGGGGAGGAGAAGAATGGTGTGTTTTTGTGTGTGAAAGATAATGGGGCCTTGATCTACTTATAACCATATTTAAGCTTTATCCATTGGATAACATGTTCCCTAAGTACACACAAGATCTCTTAACAATATTCATGAGATCTAATGAAATCAAAAGAAATCACAAGTGGGGGACCCACTTGTGACCGTCAATTGAGGGGGGGGGGGGTCTTGGTTGGGGTTTAATGATAAGTTAAGCAATCTAGTTAGTTTTCAAGTGTAATGTTTAGTGTTTAAGTTAATATAGTGTTATATAGTGTGTTAGGGTGTTCGGGGATTATAACTAGCTCAGAAATAATAAAACAATGCTTCTAGTGTAATTTTGGTGTTTCGGGTAGTTTCCGGTTGTTCGGTTAGATACCGGTTCGTTAATGTGTCAAACTATACCGGTTAGTGTTCTTTATGTACCCTTTTGTGACACTTTTAATTCCCGACACTTAGGAAAGCATTCAGGACCATTTAGTCATATTTTTGCATGTTACTAGCTTGTTAAAAAGCTGATTTTTGCTGATTTATGCTGAATTCAGCACTTTATGTGGGTTTTAGGCACTTTCTGGCACTTAAACGATCACTTAGAAAAGCAGTTTTGTGGTCCTTACTTCCCTACACACTACACTAGTGTAGTACTTAGTCTCTGGCCCATACTGGGTCTCAAAACACTGTATGTCTATGTACTGAACTTCGTCAGCATTTTTCTGAGTTATCCGCTAACTGTGCTAACTGTGCATCATTTACATCAATATGGTTTGTATGTAATAATGATGTGACATTATGCAATATGTGATGCAAATGTAAGTATGATGCAATAATCAGAAATCAATTAATTGTAATTCAGCACAGTCATTAAGCACTAATCAAGATTAATTATTTGTTTGGATGCATGCAATTTTGGCAGTTGTCACAGAACTGCAAAGTCTCAAAAGCCATTCAAGGCTTGTTTTAGGTGTCGAAAAGAAGGTCATGTGCTCAAACAATGCCCAGAACGACACGATCCAGACGGTAAAGGCAACAAGTATTGCTTCTCTGGATCAAAAGGTAGAAATCACACATCTTTGAAAGATCAGATGAAAAACTTTTCATCCAGGTCTCCACATGTGAAGCCGGTTTCACATGATTCAAAGATAAAAAGGACCAACTCATCAAAACCTCAATCTTTCCCTCCGGGTCTTAAACATAAAATTATTTCAAACTTTAAATCTTTTACAAACAAAATTTTTAAACCAACACAGGTTTGGCGAGTCAAACCAATAGGTGTAAAAGAAATCAATGAGGGAAAAGATTTGGCATATCGAGAGGTTTCTTATTTTGATGAAAGGGGACAACCCAAGACTACGATGGCTTGGGTTCCACTCTCTAACTGAATTGCTTATGAGTGTAGGAACATCCAAGGAGGACTGTTAGTAACACCAGTTATTATCAGTGGTTGTTCCTGGTACGTGTTTGAAGAGGAAATTCACAGGTTTGGTTATGGTATCTAACCTGGTCGTGCATTTAGCACTGCTGTGACACACTCATTTTCTTGCTGACATATGTTTTTTTGTGTGCCTGGTGTGGAAGAATTTATTTTGTAAATACAGTTTTTCAGTAAATAGTTGTCCATAAATAAAAATTTTAAAAGGAGGGGTATTAAAATATTCTCTAGACCATGAGATGCAATTATTGCAAAAAATCATGATCTTATATGAGAAATGATAGGAACTAACTTGATTATGTCTTCGCATGAATAGGATCTGATGGAAGTTACGGATCCAAGTTAACGATATGTCGGTAGATTCTGCATTTCAGACAAGTAAATAGATTCTGCATGAATAGGATCTGATGAAAATGTGGATACCTAGGATTGCACAAACCGATTATGTCCAAAAGGGGTTGCGAGATTAAATCTAGGAGTTCAAAAGACACACAATGTTGTGCATATATATATATATATATATAGGGAGAAGATCATGCGAGAACCACCTCTTATTGCGAGAACCGCGAGAACCAATGTGAACACAACCAAAAATGCCTAAAAATAGCTAAAAATCACACAAAATTTTTTTTTTGATTTTTTTTAATATTTTTTAGGTTAAAATCGCTACTTTTCGACTCCAAAATTTTTTTTTTTTGGAGTCGAAAAGTAGCGATTTTAACCTAAAAAATATTAAAAAAAGCAAAAAAAAAAAAAATTTAGATTTTTTTTTTGATTTTTTTAGGTTTTTTGGGGGTTTAGTTTTTAGCATTTTAGCTTGGGGGGGTGGGGGAGGGGGGTTTAGGTTTTTTTTTTGGGGGGGGGGGGTGGGGGGTTAGGTTTTTTTAGGTTTTTTGGAGGTTTTAGTTTTTAGAATTTAGCTTGGGGGGTTTAGGTTTTTTTTTGGGGGAGGGGGGTGGGGGTTAGGTTTTTTTAGCTATTTTAGGTTGTGTTCAGTTTGGTTCTCGCGGTTCTCACAATAAAGGTGGTTCTCGCATGAGCTCCTCCATATATATATATATATTGAAAAGACACCAATGTGTGCAACTCAAAAAGAGCAAAAAAGACACACAATGTTAATGTCGCGCAATAGGAATAAAAGATACGCCAAACCGCGTACATATATTAAGTAAATATTTTATTAGTTATGCTCTCTAAATCAGATGATCATCTTCTCTGCTTATGGAAACATAGACCTGAAGCTCTCATCATCTGATTTAAGGTGATCATCTCCTCTGCTTATGGAAACATAGACCTGGAGCTCTCATCACCTAGTATATACTATTTCTAAGTTGTTAAGGCAATCATCTCAAAAGACCATGAGGACAGAAATGTTTAACCGAACATGTGTGGGGTCCACTAGCTTCATCCTAAATATACCCAAAACATGATAATTAATCATCGGATGTATGTCAAAAGAATGGTGCATGGATTTAAATGGACAAACATACCAGCAATCGTTCTTGAGTCGCAGCCATCCTAAAGAAATTTGAAGTGTGGCTAGGCTTTTCAAGTTGGTATGATCTCGTATTTGATCAGCACTATATCTCAAAGGTTGAAAGTTAAAAAAAACTAAAAAAACAATAAATAAATAAATAAACATATATATATATATATATTGATTTGTGTACAGTTATTTTTCTAAGTCTTCCATATCACATCAATCGTGTCTCAAACCGCTTGAGATACCCTTTCCATTGCACACTACAGATGAATCCGATTTTGTCTGTAATTTGAATCAGTCTAAAAGAAAATTTGGACTTGTGTTTGTGATTGTGAACAGGTTATTTCGACTATTTGCTGCAATGATGGTCGGTCATCAATTGAGCAAGATACCTATCACACCCCGACCACGTATAACATACAAAACGTGGCGGAAAACGTTGGGGAGTGGTGTAACAGAATTAATTGTTTCATAACCATGGCATACAAAGTTGTATTTTATTTATCAACATAAGAGTTATATTGTTTTAAACAGGAATCAAAGAGTTTATAACATAATTAATGTAACACCCCGAAAAATATAAAACTTTATATTAGAATTATAAAGTTTAAATAAACGAGAATTTATTTAATTGGGACTTTAACCTAGTTAGTTAATTTCTAGGAATAACTCAAACTAGGGTTAAAAGCAGCTAGATTAAAAGATGATTAAAATGGAGGGGCTAAAATTGTAAAAATTGAAAATTGAATTGTAATTAAATAAATAAAACAAACCAAACACCCCCATTAGGAGGTGTTGGTCGTACAGAACAAGAGCAGGGGCGGCACCCCTTAGCTCCAAACCCCAAAATCACAAAAACTCTCAAATTGGATGTGCAAATCTGGTCCAAAACGAAATCCGAGCCTAGAATCGTGATCCTCATCACAAGAGGATCATAAGGTATGTAAAATTTGATGAAATCTCTAAACTTGAAATTCTCATGATTTAGGAAATCTGGAAATTTGATGTTGCATGTGTGTTATATGGTTAGATTAGAGTTGATATGGTGTTTAGAAGTGAAACCTAATCAACTACATGTAAAATCATGACCAAATTCAGGAAATTTCCTATGAACACCTTGAAGGTGGGTTGTGGGTTCTACATGATAATGATGAACACTAGGGTTTAGATGATTATCCTAGTGTAAATTGATTATAGAAAAGTGATTTCAGAAAGGTATGATGATTAAAATGCTATATGAGGGTTTTATTGATGTTAAGTTATCTAGCTAGCAAACTATGAACTTAAATGCAAATGATGTAGAAATTCTGCCCTCATTGTGTTTGTAGAAATGCCTCAAAGAAGGCTTAAGAAATAGAATTTAAAGCTTTAACGCATAATTATAATGTTTCGGTATAATATGCGAAGTGAGGTCTAAGAGAGAGTATTTCTAAACATGTATTGAATTGAACTCTATAGGACAAGATACCGGAACGTCCGAGTGGACAAGCTAGTGGTGATTCGCGGTTGAAGGGCGTGCGCCTAAGGTATGTAACTTGACCCGTTACATTTGTTAGATTTGATGATTCTAATGTATAATTGAATCTTTGAATAAGAGTGTTTTAAATCAAGCGTTGAGGTCGTTATTTTGATTGATTTATTAAATTCGGATGGTACTCGTTGGTAGTCGTCAAGAGGAGGATTCTTTAGACGAGCCTAAACGGGTCAAATAATCGAAGTAAAACATGATTAAGGCTCCGGAATAAGATGGATTGTTCTTTGATGGTTGGTTAATATATAATATATGAGAAATATGAGGTTTTAAATGTATCGGTGTCATTTAGAAACTGAAATCCAAGAGTTGGAATCCTAGGTGTAATGATCATAACAAAACCAAACATGAAGTTCCAGGTACTACCGTAAATTACGGTATTACCGTAATTTACGGTAGAGGTGAGATGTTTTTACGGTATAGATCTCCTGGTTTACGGTGACCAGACAGTTCCAGGTCTCACCGTAAATTTCGGTGATACCGTTAATTTACGGTGAACCCAGAAAAGTTTTTATATATGTTGTTATTTCCAATGTTGTTGTTAAATTTTGGAGTCATATTATATAACAACGTCAAAACTAATGTTTTTAATGGTTTTGATCATAGGTAAATTTGGTGGATCTTACGGGTGGCGATCAAGTGATTAAATGAAGAACCGAACACTCCTTTTTGAAGCTTCCGCAATGTTTTAGATCCTTGTAGTCTTTGTGTATGGGTTGTGAACACATGTTAAACAATTTTTGAAACGTTTTAACTTAGTCATTAGTGACTAAGGTCTTTGTTATTTATGAACTTCGTTAATGAAAGTCATGTACTTAAACTATATTTTGTTTAAAAAGAAGAAAAAATTAGGGTGTTACCAAGTTGGTAATCAGAGCTCAAGGTTGTCAATAAGTGTTCGGTTCAAGCTTGATCGATCGTCCGGTAAGAACTAACTTATTTTGTTAGTAATTATGTATTACGTAGAGAACAAGAAATGAACAAATATGCATGAAATGAAAAGAGTGTGTAAGCTCACTCAAAA